>CM057381.1:17522500-18205000 GCA_030015415.1 Cynopterus sphinx
AAAAGTAGAGAACTACAAGCCAGGAATGGCTTTCAAAGTTGACTGGTAAGTTTGGATAGGCGGCTTAGTAAGTTTGGTTATGCTTGTATTTATTTTCTCTCTTTTTTGTCATTAAATACAAAAAGAAACAAGAAGTGGTTGTTTGAATAGGGGATTACAGGATACTGTTCCAGCTTCTCTTCTTAAGTTAAGCCAAAATTATTATTTGAGGTGGAGACTTAAATTAAGACATTTTGAAACTAATCACGTGAGCTTTTAAAGATATGATGTAAAAGCTATAAAAGTAAGAAACACTTCTAAGATTCCTGAAATAAAAGACATTATAAACAGAAGACTAAAATTGGTTTGAGAATTTCAAAACCATTCCTCATGAAATCATAATTATATCAACTTGTACAAATAAAAGGTCAAGAACTTTACAAATAATTGCATCCAGACATTGTCTCATTAACTAGAATCCCACATGCAAAAGTAATTCAGCATCTATTGGATTTATCCTTTGTGACTCTATTTTCTCAAGACTGATGAAGACAGCCAAATCACACATCTGGCCTATCTTCTTCAAGCCATTTTTTACTACTACACTATATAAGATGAATTTCAAATACTACACTCTTTTAACCATCAAAAAAGAATTCACCGTAAAACAAAACAAAATTACATTATTTTAAGAATGTTTTCTTTTAACAAGCATTTTACTTTATAAAGTATGTCTACTATTTTAAATAACATTTAAAACTAATCAATAATATAGCATATTGAATAAATAACTAGACAACTTAGAATATAAATGTTTTAAATTTAAAAATCACATAAAAAGCAAACTTTAGCCTACTTTTTAAAAAATACCTCAGTAAAATTCTGGTTTGTTTGTATTCACATAAGTGTGCTTGAAAGAAAAACTGTGCTTATATTAAGACAATTCAAGCTGATGGACCAACTCTCAGAGTTAGATGACACAGGTATAAGATAGTATCAACAGTAAAGCTAGATGAGATATAATTTTATGTGCTATTGCTACATATAAATGATATATATCTCCTAGAAGTCATTTCTCAATACATAATAATTTCAAAATGAAAAATTACTGGAATCTTCTTATATTCATCATATTGCCACATGGCAATACTATGTGAAATGTAATCATTTTTCACACTGAAAAACAGAAATTAAAACATTAATCTGAATAGTCTATTCAATGTTTTAAAAATTATTTAAAAGTGAAAGCCCTTTCTACCTGCCATTTTGGTCCTTTATATTTAAGTGAAGTATATTACTTTTTATTTAATATGACTGAAGATAGCATAAAATGTCTCACATTAGCACAGTGGTAATATATTCCAAAGACAAAACTTAGGTGAGGATTAGTTTCCTTAGGAAAACTAATACTAATTATTATAACTTGAAGGAGAAACAGAGTGTCTCTTCTTAATATGAATTCTGTTTTTATTATTCCATTTCCTTGTAGAGTTGACTTATTATGTATGTATTATCTTCCAACATAAATTCAAACAGGTCCTTTGAAACAACACCTAATAACATATTTGACACACCTTTCCACTGTACAGAGTACCAAGCACATAGAAGACATTCAAAAATTGATTTTTGTTTTGATTATTAGGAGAAAAAGAAGGCAAAATGCCCATAAGTAACTGTTTTATCAGATGATGCTAAATAAGAACCGACTGGCATAAAAAAAAAAAAAACATGGATCAAAGAATTTTTTCCACCTCATTTTTTTATACTAGGAATGGACTTTATATCTAATTATGTCCATCATTAGAGTAAACTTTAAAATGAAAAAGAAATTTAGATATCTTATTAGGAGACAATCCCACAATTACTCGTTTATTTTATTTAACTTTGCACTTTCATTTTTTTCCCTTGAAGATAACAAAAAAAATAACAAAATAGTCCTTTAAAAGCTTGGTCAAATTAATGATGCATCTGAAAATTTAGCAGAAATTACTTTGTTTGCTAAATTTGAAATATGAATCAATTTTATTAACATATTAAAATCTATAAAAATAAAATTATTAGACATAATAGATAAAGATGTAAAATAAATAATTATCTTTCTAAGCCCTTTGGTAAATTAATGCTGCCTCCATTATTTTCTAGGCTATTCTGATGCTTAAGTAAAAAATAAGCCATTTAGCCAAAGAATGAAATAGAAAATGATTTCATCTTACAGAAAAACAACACATATACATAATCGCTTAAAACAGAGAATAATAAACGATAATTAATACAGCCCAACTGATCCACTGGGAACTAAGTTTTTACTGATAATTTGTGATATTTTAACTATTAAAAAATACTGTTTTCCTCATTTAAGCTTCTAAGTAGCAGTCATCATAACTAACCTTTTATTTTTCCTTTTCATTTCTCCGGATAGCATACTAATGGTGAAACTATACCATGCAAAGTGTTTTAATTAATAGCAAGCAAGAATTTGATTAGTATTTAACATGAGATATTCCTAAAATTTATTCATCATTTTAAAACTGCAAAACTGTACTTTTAATATTTGCTTCCTTAGGAAAAAATTAAAAGTAAAATGAAAATAAATATTTTATTTTTAGTTCTCTCAACCAAATAAAACCAATAATGAAAAAACAAAACTCATGTTTAGTGTGAGCAAAGGTGTCTGTTTCTATTTTCCAGAATTACAGAATTTTCCAAATGTCACCTTGGTTTGAACATCTTAATATGACCTTCTTCATCTCATACTTTGCTTCTAAGAAGGTAGAACTATTTCAGTCTTTCTTTAGACCCCAGGATGTTCCAAAGATGATCATGCAGAAGGGTCAGGATACACAAATCTCAATAAGCAAGACTTGCCTTTACTTTTTCTCTAGTTCTCACATAGTATCTGTTCTCTAAAAATATTCTAATACATTTTACTCCATATGCTATTTCTTCAAAGATATTTATGGAGCTTATAGCACAGTTCTTCCCCTAAAGTCATATAACAAATGTAAGGGCCAAAAGCACTGGCTTCTTGATTAGACAACTCTAAATTAAATTACCATCGTCGAGGTCCTGGTGTTTGCACACTGGTATGCTTGACCAAGGAGAAGAATAAGTTTTCAATTTTGTGGAGAACAAGATATATGTTCCCATAAGACAGAAGTTGAACAAGAATATATAGCACACTTAACTAAGTACAAAATGATTGACACAGTTAGTGTCATTTGAGTATAAAAGGATGGACAGGTCACAAAAAGGAGGAATAATCAGGTTAACGCCTTTATGGACCTCAAAACAGAACAGGATGTAGATATGTGGGACAGACTGAAGAGAAAGCCAAGGCAAGAAACACCAATAGAGTTCAGAAAAGGAGATGGACATCATTACAGTATATCTGAGAAACAGTGACAAGACTGCCTGGCCTGCCTCAAGTCAAAGATTGCTGTTAGGACTGCTATAGTGAGAAGCCAGATACTTTAAGAATCATTTTACTTTTTGAACAATCCTCCCAAGAACACAATGAGGTAGATATGCCTTTTCTTGCAAATAAGACTATGAAAAGAATTTGAGTATCTTGCCCAAGTCTCCTGAGCTAGTAAATCGCAAAGCCCAGGAATGAATCTGATTTGGAAGATATCCTATGCCAGGTACGAGATGGAGCTTAATTCCTTAGACAACTCATACTTCCTAAATGTCTTTATACAGTTTTTATGACTTTATAAAATCAGTATTTTGAGAAGATTGGCAGGACGTTTGAAAAATAAACTGTTTTCTAAAAAGTCACATCAGCAAAAGAGAAAATTATGTTCAAAAGAAACTTTTTGAGTCTCTTTCAAAGAAAATTATTCAATCTGTATGCAGTTATATTTGGTTCCTTGTTATCTCGGCTTCTCTTAACTATGTCAGAAGTCACCTGGTTTGTAGAAAAATTTTGTCAGGCTGGTAGAAGCCCCAAACCTTCGAAAAGTAAGAAAGAAAATACAACAAAGTATCCACATACCTCCTTTTTCCTGCTTCTCACTCCCAAAGCTCAACAGCACAGAGGACAGATAAGGTGTGAATGGGGAATTTTATTACCCTGACATTTGGTGAAAATCTCACTTTACTAAAAGTATTGCCTTTAATAAATTTATTTATTGAAATGACAGATTTCCTTCTAAATGGTATAGAAAGCAACACTGGAAGGTTGAACCATTTGATAACTTGAAACGATAACCTTTGGATAAACTGTCCACCGCACGATGGTCAAAGTTTACAACCTTGCAAGAGAATTAAGTACAGTGTTCCTAAAACTCTCATCATCTTCTGCATTGGTTAGCTGATATATTTTAAAAAACACAGACAAACTAGAAAAGCATCCAGACATATCATATCTGAAAGCTATCGCTGAGAAAACAGTTAAGAAATGGGTGATAACTTTCCTGGAGGGCTGGAGAGCCAGAAGAAGCAACTTTTCTATTTTCAAATATCTAGAAGGTCATGATGTTGATGAAGAATCAGTGTAAATTTTCCCAGTAGGAAGAAGGAACAAAAAGACCCTTCCTAGTCACTCATTAAAGCAAGAATTCTTAAAAGTAATGTGGTCAAAAAATAAGAATATGCGGCTAAACACATTCAATCACAGATTTAACATCTTTGGAGAATATCGTACATGGGTACCTACTAGGGTTGAGATTGAAATAACTATTATGAAAACCACAAATCAAATTTTATGTGATTTTAAGTGAACCCATGTAAAGAAAAAAATGGCTTTCTATGACTGTTTTAAATGCATGAAACAGCATATATTAAAAGTGTATGTAAGCTCAAGCAAACTACAATCAGAGGCTTTGTTTTATTTATTTCCTTTTTTCAAATTAGCATCTCTGAATCTGCTTCCTTACATATACATAAAGTGGCAATAATACCATGCACATTACAGATTGCAGTGAATATCAAATTAAATAACATTTATTCAGTTAGGTTGTGAACTATATGGCACTAAATATTCTGAAAGATTGTTTTCATTAGCTTTATTTTTTTAAAAAATAAGTCTCTGCCCCGTATTTCTTCCCACAGATCTTAGTTATTGAAAAATTTATCTCTTCCACTTTATTTTACTTCTTTTTTTCTCTTCAAGTTCTACTAGAGGTTTGTTATCATGAGAACATATGTAATACCCATGCAAATGCCTATGAAAAATGAACACTCTGCAGTAATGACATCTCCAAAAGATAATTATCATACAAACTTCAATATGCATGTCAGAAGATTTGACCTCACAGTATCAAAGGGAAGAAAAGTAATAATTTCTTGTTACTTGGCAAATATGCAAATTGCATTCTACTATCATCATATATAAATCCTAATGGATGCCTAAATTGCAATGGCATGGCACAGAAGGCTAGATGAAACATAGCCTCATAGATTTCAGATTTCCACCAACAAATCTGTTTCATCCAAATGTGTCATTCAGATTAAGAAACAATTCATTGTAAATCTTCCCAGAGAACCAGCCATTAAGCAAGTACAAGATTATATAATGACCTTGCATAGCTGTGCAACTCTGTGCCCAGAAAACAATGTTACAAAAAGAATAAGTGGTGTTTTATAATTCGCCAACCCAGTCCCTGCTACACAGAAAACTGTCAAAACCTCATGTCCACTCCCACAAAAGCTGGAGAGCTCCCTAGTGTCTTGCAGAGAAAAGAAGGAGGTCTCCATGCTCCTCTACTATATCGCAAAACACTAGCATCACCCATACATATTAACAACTAAGATAATATCTTAAAAGGTAATCATTACATTGTAATAAGTGGCATCATTAACAAGGAAGATTGTTCCAAATGTCTATCAATGAAGAGGATGAAAGAGAATGTAGAGATGAAGTCTTTCCTTGTACAGATGAGAAAGGGGAACTTTAGAGTTGAAGAATACAAAAATCAGTCAGTCTTGGGATGAGATGTGTCACTGATGAAGTGAGGTCACTTAACTGCAATCATTTAAAAAAAAACAGCACTAGAAAAGGCCTAAAATTTTCAAGAATATGAAATCCACTGCAAAAATTACTGTCACTTGTATGATGTCACCACTAAGCATCTGTTTCAATTCTCTTCCACCTCTGTAGCACCAGCACTCCATTTCCTACTGTGCCCAACTTCAGTACTTCAGGTAAAGGAAACTGTGAAAGAAATCCCATAGCACCTGCTTGTTAGCACTGTTATCTGATCGAGCTGGTGCCAACCTTGACTGGTTGCTCATATAAGTTTATAAAAGTTTCGAGGTTCCTTCACAAAAGTAGCAAGACTTCTCTGATGGTCTCACTAACTGCAAACTAAAGCTATGTCAACTTACAGTCAATCTGGTCATTTAAATATATATTAAGATATACCATAAATAAAGTACAGGACATAATCCAGCCCCCCCCCAAATAAAAAGATTTACCTTGATGGGATATATATTTCTCTAGTAACACATGTGCATTGGTAAATTAGATGTGCACCTGTAAACAACTAATGTTGCATTTATGTTTTTATATATGATATTTGTATGTGTAAAGACCTGTGTGATACATATTATCTATGTAAGATGAACAATAACTAATTTTTACCAGAAAACATCAGCTAAAGTTCAAAATACAGTGATGAAGATTAAAACTAAATCATGTCATTTAGTCAGCAAACTATGCAGAATTAATAAACAAAAATTATTAAAATCAAGTTTCCCTGATGGAAAAGTCCTTATACCCAGGCTGGCCTGTATATGGGCTGTCCTGGGGGATTTTAGGACTTTCTTCAGGGCATGTTTGGTTTAGATAATTTCAGGAGCTGTATTTACCTTGAGAGTATCTCCCCTGGGTCCACTGGAAGAAGCAGAGAAATCTCAGTTCTGCCTTCCAAGCCTCACTTCCCTGGGGATTCTAATTGAATTATGTCTTAATGGGCCCTTGTACAGCACTGTAGCAACTTTCTCAGAGCCAAGAGGCCATAAGTATTCCAGGTAAAAATTTCTAGACCACACTGGCCTGCTCTCACATTCCTGAGGTGTCAGGAAGGGCTTGCCCAGTGTATGCACAATCCTGCCAGATAAACACACCAGCTATTCTGGGGAAAAGCGAAAAGCAATAGGGAGATCTTTTAGGGACAATCTGGTGACTTAAAACTATAAAAAGATTAAGTATATTTAGGATACCTTTGCCACCCAAATTAAACTACAAATTTATTACTGACTGACCAGCTTTATGCATGCACCGGTACAGATTAATATGAGTGAACTATATTCTGTTAATAGAATCTCAAAGAAAAAAAAAGTCATAAAACAATGTCGACATGGAAAAACAAAGTGTACACTGAAGCAGGGTAACAATGTCATTGCTCAGCAAAAAGTGATATTGCTTAAGACAAAGAAAGTAGCATAGAGTATAACTTTATAAGTCCAGAAGTTGATCAGTGTGAGTAACAGCTAAAAGATTTTAGAGATGAGAAAGCACTTGAGGATCATTTTACAGGTAAAGAAACAAGCTCAGACCCTTAGTTTTTAACAGGGAACTCTATTGGGGTATCCAGGAGGAGGGGCTTCTTGACCTGTTAGAAAGATTCCTGGTGCTTACTTTCTTGTCAACTCAGCACATCCTTTACCACTAGGACAACCATGGCAGCTCCACTGAATAAACATCAGTATGTTCCTCTCCACCTGCAGCTACAGCACCCCCATTTCCAGATTCTTGCCATTTCTGTCCTGTGTGAACTGATTGGAAGTACATTTCCCATATTTTCAAAGAACAGTGCCTTTTTATCAGCTCAGATAATAATGCAATCATTTTGAAAACACAAAGGACATTTTCTTACCTAACGTATAATTCTTCATAGCATCATCCAATTTTACAAATCATCTCCATTTCACTTGAAATGTAAAAATTATACAAACCAGAATATCTAATTCTTTTAAATATCTTCTATTTTTTTTCTGTTCACCAATCCAAAATCCAAATTGTGTGAAATATCAAGATTTTAAATTGTCTAAAAATGTGTGATGACTAATTTCTATTTAATATATAATTTTAGAACTTTTTTTTTAGATTTTATTTGAGATAAAAGCTGTGTGAATACACCAAATGAATAATGGAAAAATTCTGCAAGTGCCAGCACTTAGCACAGTGACTACCACAGAGTAAGCACTCAATAAATATAGACTTTTATTTATGATTATTATTAACATTTAGACAAATTTTCCTCATGTCATTCATTCAGATAAGAACATTCCAACAAAGCCTTTTAAGCACACAATTAAGGAATCACTCCTCTGATTTAAAACATGTGCACAAATGAAATATAAATATTACTGAAAGGAGCAAGATGTGAGGAACTGTTAGTCATTTACACCATTCTCTGAACCTAGCTAGGAGCCAGGACTTTCATAATCTCTTAGCTTCAAAACAACTCAACACCACAGCCATCAGAGTCCCCTCCTTAAAAACGAAGCACCATGAGGGTAAGGGGGAAGAGCTAAATAAGCAGAGCGCTGAGGATCTGGAGACTGTGGCTTTCCAAGCCACATTCCTTTCACAGGTTCCCACACTCAGAAGGGCCCTGCACTTGGCTTAATCTCTGCTGCTGTCATCTTGAAATTCTTAATAATTTTTGAACAATGGACCCAATGTTTTCATTTTGTACTAAGCCCGACAAATTATGTAGCTGGCAGTGTCTTTCCACTACACCAAGTTATTTTTATGAATCTGAATCCATCAGACCTTTTGTAAGCAGAGGGAGGAAATTCACAGAGCACAAGGGATAGAGGAAGGAATGATGGAAGAACTGGGACCACCAGTGGTGAAAATAGACAATTTAAAGACAAAAATAAACACCTTTCCTTATCCCAAAGTCTAATAGTTTTAAACAACTATTTATAGAAACGCCTACCATGTACTAGGCACTCTAATGAATATCATATATGATTCACAAATTATGTCATAGACCCTGTCACCTTCTGCCTGAGAGACTTTTCTCCTTCCTCTTCTTCCCACTCCCCACTCAATCTTAGTCAACATTCAAACACCTATCCAGGAAAGCTTTCCTGGATATACTAGGTCTTCTTGAGATAGCCTGTCTCTGCATGTCAATAGCAACCATTTACTGGGCTGTGCAATCATTATTCTTTTTGATTGTTTTCCCAATCCTTGGTCTGAAGAACTGTACCTTACATTGTTACCATGCCACACTTATGTTTGTTTAATTAATAAAAGCATGCATAAATGAATGAATGAAGCATTAATGAGCCAACAAAAAAGAATGAGAAAAGTTAGCATTTCAAGAAAATGGACCATTTAATATCTACTTAATGTGCTACTTTATTTAACATGTGTCTTAACTGGAGTACATTATAAAAATCACTTTGATTTTGCTTTAAAATACAAATTATTTATTTAGGATTCAATTATTAAATGTTAAAGTGCGAAATGAAAGTGCTGTTTAATTTAATTGTTCTCACTATTATTTGCACAGCTTTTTCATACTTTAGTTTTAATAATTAGCAAAAATGTAAACTGACTTTAAAACCAAGAATAAAAGAAATATCATAAATGTGTTATCTGATATTTCTACACTATTCACATTTATAAATCAATCATGAAAATAAGAAAACAAATATCTAGTTCTTGTAATAATTAGGGGAAGGGGTGGGAGTCATCAATGAAACATACATTCTTGTCTAAGTTAAGCCAGAAATTCTTGATGACTCACATTAATTGAAAAGAAAGAGTCCATCCCCCCAAAAGAACCTATGTAAAATATTAAACAAAGTTATCTGATGTTTATGTTTTTCTCCTGTAATAATTAATGGAATGTAAATAGTCAAGGGAGGCTACAGTTTTGCATTGTAACTAAACCACCTTTATAAATGGCAGTCAGATGTTTACATAATACCCAGAACCCTTCTATATAGAAGGAGGTTACAAATCTGCCCCTTTTCCCTGTTCAAAGTCAAAAATAATGGTGCCTGATCCCCAGAGCGTTCCCTGCAAGAACTGTTTGCATATTCAGTTATTGTTTCTGCTGCGTCAGTCATCTGCCGAAGTTCACTCTAATGTGGCCTGATCAATTCTGCCAGCTGTGCTTAAGTGCTGTTTACTATAATAACATCACACTGCATTCTGATTTGGCAACAACAGCTATGACAGCACCTCAATGCATCGAGAAGCCAAGATTTTTATCGTGTACACAGATCAAATTGAAACTGTTTACAGAGGACAGTGATGTTCTATTTCTGTCCATTTTAGTGAATACCAATAGCACAATAATGGCTTTGCCAGAAGCATTACTATTCTGCCCTTTCTAATAAGTGAAGAGCTTGTTGATCTAAATCCTCAATAGGACATAAAATTATTTTATGATTATACCTTATACTCTTGATCAAATGGTATCTAAATGCGTTGATTCACTTGAAATAAACCTTCGCCTGTAGCATGTTCTGAAGTAAGGTATAGTATGTGTAAATTATCTAAAAAAGATTTGTCCTCAAAATATGTAGCAGCTAAAAAAGTAAATGGGAAAGTGAGAAGGCAACTACTAATATCATCTTATAACAACTGATTATGGGTCAACAAAATATTAAATTGTATGGTTTCTCACCTGTTAAAATAGTACACTTCATCTCATATTAAGCAACAAGGCAAACTCACCCTAATGCATCAGTAAGATGAAAAAACAATATTTCTACAGAAACTTCGCAGTCACTGTAATCAACATTTACTCTAATGTGTACTTTACTATTTTATATTTAAATATTTTATATGTGAATTCTACAATTACATTAACATCAAATTTTGTTCATTCTGATTTTAAATATCATCTTTCTGTGTCTGTGATTCCTTCAGCATTTTAGCATTTTCTTTATAATAAATATGATATGAACAAAAATATTGTCTGGGAGATGAACAGAGAGTTTCTGAAAGGCCATCTTCTCAAAGGTGTTAATCTTCCTAAAGCAATAGCAAATAAGCAGACATTTTTTAAGAACAGCATAGAAAACATATGGATAACTAAATATAAATTCATGTCATAGCTCACAGACTCTGAGGTCCCCTTCTGAGCTATTATAGTGCATGCTGTGAATGTGTATTAACAATAGTGCACAATCATATGTTAAATACATAATATATTTGCATATTTAGTTCTTTTCAACTGAAGATTTTAAAATATACTTTTTCCAAAGTACTACAGTCTTGGTTTCCAGCAGCCATAATTTTTACATTAGTGTCTATCAAAATAGACACCTACTTTGACATTTCATTTCAACTCCTACAAACTAGGAAACTGTCTCTCCTTTTCTTGCTCAGTTATTTAACTACAGCTAAACTTTCCATTACTGGGAATTTCAGAAACATATCTTTCTAAAGATATTACCACTTTTATAGTAACACCCTTTAAGACATAATAATTATTCCCCCAAACAAAATCTTTCATTCATTCCTGCTTTTTTAGAAAACATGACATTCTATTAAAACATTCAGATTGCCAGCAAGAATCCCAAACAAAAATAATTCCTTCCAACTGCTTAATCTAGTCACTGAAGATTGACAGTATCTTTTTATATTTTTGAAAGCTCTTTTAACATTAACTGATATTTTAGTGTGGGAAGAAATTAAAAAGCTTTCTACATATAAAAGTTTATCTTTACTTCCTCACCACCACCACTAGTCCCATGGGAATGAGCCCAACAAATCAGCATACGGACAGGCAGCAGGTGTGAGCAGTCTCTAGGAAAGAGTCATGTTATAACAGCAAGACAAGCTAGAGAACAGTTAAACCTGATCTATTAATACCACTATGCATGGGATAATAGAAAGGCCTTCTTGTTACTAAAGGTGAAGCTATCCCAGCCAGAAAAATAAGCAAACCACTGCAAATATTGTAGTGACTGTCCTGTGAATGAATTGCCACACCAAATGACAGAACTCTCTCAATTCCACTTTCCAATAACTTCAAGGCACTCGGCCTGTGACAGTATGATGAATACCACAACAGACAGCTCCAATATGGTACCATTTTACCAGATCAATATCTCGCTGCAATATAAGAAAAAAGGAGCTGATATTAGTCTACACAGTGTATTACAGATGAGGTACATTTCTTCTTACTGCACTCATGCTGAACCAAAGCAATAATTCATAGCTCCCTTAAAAGGTCTGTGCACCAACACATGCAAAAAAAAAAAGGCTAATCTTTATTTCAACATCTGCTGGAAGATGTAATAGCTTAAAGCAAGAAGTATGCAAGGTTTTTAAATGTCTCTCTTATCATTTTATCTAGATATATAGAAATAACAAAGTATATCCAAAATCTGAAATATCACAAATATACACAGATTGCAGACATATATCAAGCATCAGTACTAAGATATGGTAGTCAGTATTTTACTGCTAGGCTACCTTACTCTCTCTGCAAGTGAAAGAAAGCTTTAGAACTTTCCACATTTGGAGTAGATGAAATATAATCAATTCTCAATTATCTGCGATGGTTTATTCTTTTTTCAGATTATTCCATACCTCCTTTTTAAAACCAAAGGCACTGTGATCAGATACCCGTATTGCCAAGACACACAGAATCGCTAGCTGCCAAGAGTTCTTACCTACTCTATAAGAAATATTGGTTGCTATGTGTACAAATCATATAAAAGTAATAAATGTAATCCTAATGCCACAGTCAAAATATAAATGACTAAATGTTTTATCGTTTCAAAATATTTTAATTTTTTATGCCACAGGTACAAGGAGAACTCAGAATAGCATGCCATGGTAAATCAGAAGCCGTCTAATTTTGACTTGATTTGACTCATGATTATCTTCTTTTTGAACATACTCTATTCATTACTACTAGTATTTTTCTGTTTCCTCATTGTCTCTCTTTTTTCATATCCTGTTTCAGCAATATAAATATTTACTTTCTAAAACAAAGTTCAATACTGCTCTAGTAATGCCCTATAGGGTAATTTCACAACTAGCTCACCTGATTAGTGCTTCCTTTCTGATCATGGCCATTTCTATTCTGGCATCACCCAGAGCCATCACAGAGGTCCTCAGTTACAACTCTTAAAACCTGAGACTGCCTTCCCAGCTCCTGCCCAACTACAAGCACTTGCTCACCTCCTCTGGCCCCCTTCACTGCCCCTCACTGAAGTATCTGTGCTGTGCTAGGAGAAGTCTTTTTGACACACAGGAATTAAAACTTCACGAGGAGATGATTACTCCCAGTATTTTCTAGGGCTGCCAACCTGAACCATGAAGCAGGTCAGCACTAAGAGTTTTGTTTTACAGATAAAGAAAATGAGGTTTATGGAGGTTAAATGGCTTAGCCTGTTGACCCAACAGCTGTCAGAATTTAGTAACCACTCTTTCAGCCAATGCTTTCCAGCCAGATTTTGTAATGCCCCAGTGTCTCACGTTTCCTAAAGAATTTTATAAAATTCTCAAAAAAATATTCAATTAAAGACAAATACAGGCCAAATTATATCTTTTAGACATGACCAGAAAAAAAATCACAAATATACATCACAACTTGGAAAAATATGGAAAACTTCACTCTCTGGTAATCCACCACAGTGCAGGCAAGTCTTATGAAAAAGGAGGTAGAATAAATCATAAGATGACCGTGTTGCCAATTATTAAAGATAATTTTGCCCTTTGCTCACATCTTATTTAATATAGTTTTATTTTTATTCAGTAGAGGGCAAAAAGACAAGGAAATAGTCATTATCAAATACTATATCTCAATCTTTTCTTTGAAAATTAGCAAGACAAGTGATTAACTCTGTCTACTAGTTGTGTT
This sequence comes from Cynopterus sphinx, assembly GCA_030015415.1. Lineage (NCBI taxonomy): Eukaryota > Metazoa > Chordata > Mammalia > Chiroptera > Pteropodidae > Cynopterus > Cynopterus sphinx. The sequence continues at coordinate 17,536,273 of CM057381.1, forward strand.
GTATCATCTTCAGGAGAATTATACATACTGAGATGTTGCCTAGAAACCTTCACTGTGGCTAATACTAAATAAGGGTGTTCAATAGAGTTACCACTAATATCTCTCCAGTTCATTTAGCTTATTTCTTTAAAGCAGACATCAATAAAGTATAGCATAACAAGAAAGATCTGTTTATTTTAGAGAGATTTATTAACATATCACATGAATTTAGAAAACAGATATTTTAAACACTACAGCTGCTAGAGTTAAATGCTTAAACATGAACCTTCATCAGAATAGCATTAAAGTAGTTACTTTCAAGTTTAAATTGCTATATCAGTGGGCCAAAGCAAATGGGTGTTAATTTTTTTACTCTAACCAAAGCTAGCTTTAATTTAACCTTACCCTTCTCTCCTTTGGCAGCGGAAGAAATGGAAGACCAGAAATGGAAGATTCACATCACTTGCCTGAGGTCCCAAAGCTAACGGTAGAGTTGGGAAGGTCTCTAAGTTTTCTCTGATTACAAACAGGACACCTGAGTTCAGAGACCTTCCAGGGCTACAAATAGTAGAACCTGGCCTCGAATGCATGCATTCTAACTTGCAATTAGATAGATTAGAGATATTGCATTCCACAAGTTAATGTCTACATCAGTGGAGATGGACTTGTATATTGAGTTCATATTCAGTTAGTTTGTCCCTTGCCTACCCTCTTCCTTTCACATGAATTTCAAAAGCATTTATTTTAATTACAGCATTAGAAACAAGTAGATGCAAACCCTTACATTTTAAATTACCATTCTATGGGTGAGGGGATGAAATATTCACTACAGAACACTAATTCGTTGACAGTATGAGGCAAAAAATATAAAAATGCTCAATGTTAAAGAAAAGTGTTAAATTACTTCCATTAAAACAAAACAAAACAAAAAAAACCTAAAATGTTTAAACCAGCTATTTAACAGTGTACTTAGACCCCACTTACTAGGAATTCCACTTACATTTCTTAATACTTCAAGGTTTAGAAAGTTGAACATCCACCTTTATCATTTGTTATCATTTAAAACTTACGTTTGAACTTTCTCAGGATAGTGAAACAACAAAGATTATGGTTTAGAGTTGGTTTTCAAAGCAATAGAAAAATCTTTTAATTCAAAAGATACTGTGTTGAATGGCAACTACATCATAGACACTCTACTAGAAATCAAAGAAATAAATATCAAGCTAGAGAAGGTTGCCCTAACTGGATGAATTCATGCAGTCTAATGAGGAAGACTAATATGAAAAGAGACAATTATTATACAAAGCAATAAGCTTTAGGGTAGAAATATAAAGTAAGAACTTCAGAAGCAAAGTATATTTAATAGAATTCAACCCACGATTGATTTTTTGAAAGAAATAATCATAACTTTCAGAGCATATTTAGAAAGTTTGATTTAAACTAAAAAGCACCAAACATTTTCACAGAAATGCCAAAATAGGGCACATGCTTGCATGGCTGTTTTTCACTTGTGAGAATGAAGGATCAGGAGAAATAATGGCTCACACAACATATTTATAACAAAAAACGCATATTCTGCACTGCCTGATTACTTGCTAAGTAAAATTCAATGCATAAAACATGAGAGAAATAAGTATTAAAAGTTCCAGTAAAAATGTATCACGCTTTTGAAGATTTTTGAAAGGGCTCATTATTGACATAAAGCAAAAATAGTTTATTTAGCTTAAATAATTAATATTATGCCTCAGTAACTCATAATAAACATGCATTCAATTAAATGTTAAAATATCACTTAAATCGATACACAGTAATTCAAGACTCGGGATCAAAAGAAAAATTAAGAAAAACTATTTTAATGCTCTAAATGCCACAAGCACTAGAGCAAGAGTGATATTAAGAAAATGATTTGATTTTCGAAAGCATTCTCTTTGGGGCTTCAGTAAAATAACATGGACCAGTGGCCGGGTCTTGCCTCCACATAGTCCTTGCTGTCTAGCCTGTGCAAATCATCCTCTCAAGGGATCACTTTTGCTTATCACTGAAATGAGGGTAATAATATTAATCCCACAGGTCTATTGTTGAGAACAAAATGATTTTAAAAGTGTTTTGAGAGTAGTGAGTCAGTTATTGATCGTTAACAACAGAATTTATCATTCATTGTGCTTTCAGGGTTGAAAAGTTTGAGGAAGGTGCAATCTCAAATTCTAAATTAAAGACTCAATTTCTAAAATATCTAGAAACATAAGTATAAACTAATCTATATTTCTATAACTAATTGAAATGTAAGTACGAACATAAATATCACTTTATAATTTAAAAAAATTTAAAAACATTGTATGTAGAATTAAAAACCGATATGAGCATCAAATCCTTTTTAAGTGACCACTTTTAAAGACGTGATCACCTGAGAGTAATACAAAGACCTTGGGCTGAGAGTAGTCACTGTCCCTTCATAGTGAATGCTCAAAATTTGTTAAAAACGATTTAAGGTAATAGGTAACAGTTGTCCCACGGAGATTGCCAACTTTTCTTTAGAGACGGATAAATGAGCAATGTGTGTCAGGTAGGTATGATATGTGTATTTAAAATAAATTATCGTGAACAGAAATACATTTTCTTGTAAAGGCCTGGCAAATTTAATATTTTAAGCTATTGATACTGTAATAAGAGACTAGTGAAAAACATCTCTGTAGGAGCCTAAGGAAACATGGGGAGTGAGAATTGAGAAACAGAACACAGCACACTTTCTTTAATGTAAAAAGAATGTCTATACATATAAAGGCCTTTGACGTGATCAAGGAAGTTTAAATTCAGGCGATATAACAGACCTCTAAGAAATGCAGTGCAACAAACAAACATAAGTGCACTTAGATCCCGAAATCTTTTTAGAGAAAAATTCCTCAAATGTGTCCAGATAATTATTTAAGTAATAGCCTGAAATACCCTGGAATGCACCATTTAATCAAAATACAGTAACCCCTCTCCCTGAGCCTGATATATCTGAACAAGAATATGTATCTGAATTCTTAATGGGCCTGTCAAAGTTAACAACAAATAAATGAAAACAAGTAAGTATAAATATCTGCTATATTAAAAGATGACTGAGTGGCATATAATTTCTACTAGAAATTCCATGCCCATGTTGAAGTTTAAATTAGTACACAGTTAATGTCCGCTTTGAAGAAAGTTATTATGTACCTTCCATACTGCAAACCGCTAAACATCCCCTCCCTTGAATGATGTTGTTGCTTGCCTTTGTCTTTTTTTTTCCTGTGGTCCTGTTTAAATTCTCACCTTGCTCTGCCCTTGTCATCAAGTCGTTCAAGCACAAAGCAGGGAGCATGGGGAGTGTTTACTCATTTCCCAAGTCCATTATCTTACACATTAATCACTGGTCTGGAACTTCTGGACAATGCTGAATCTGTTACCTCCCCCCCACCACTTCTGGCTGCTTTACTTGTGAGTCTGAGTTCACCAGTTCCAAGCTGTACTTACACTTGATGACCTTTTCATCTGATTAACTATTTTTGTCCCTTAAAAAAATAACATTATGCCATTTATAGTGCAGAGAAAACATAATGAACTTAAATGTGGAAGATGAAACCCTTATTTTTCAACTGGTGCTTTTTCTTCATGGACAGACAGACAAAGGAAGGTTTTTTTGTGAAAGAGCGTCTTTATTTATTTGTTGGGACTGAGCTGGTTCTTTTTTCCTCTCCCATCACTATTATTAAGTGCCATTTTCGAAACAAAACATTAGTGAGAAATTCTGGTTAAGTTTGGAAAGCAAATATTTTTTAATTTTAAAACAAACAAACAAACTTTTTCCTCTCTGAAATCTCCCTAGTTCTTGCATAATATGAAGGACTGTTCTGGGAATTTGAGTTAAGCTTCAATAATGATTACTAAACCAAGAGAAATAGATGTAAAAAAGCAGGACAGCTGGAGGCTCTTGAACTATACTTGTCAAAAGATTTGTTTGTGAAACATGCATTTTATTGCCTTGTATGCATGTTATAATGAGGCATGGACAACTGCAACATTACACTTAATGATTGCATTTCTTGTTTCAGCTAGTTTCCTTGTCCTCTTGCAATTAACGTTTTCCCAGATCACCCAAGGCTACTTTGTCAAGGAAAAAAAAAAATCTGAAATTCACATAAATGAGCAATGTCAATAGTTTAGAAAGAGTTTACTTAGAGAACAAAGGGCCCTTATGAGGCACTAGTGAGAAGAAATGGGGAAAAAATGAGTCCTCACAATGTAAGCCTTTTCTTAAAGAGACTTGTTATCAAGCAGTTCGGGATAGTCCCGCGAATCTGCATTAAAATGCATTTCATTCCATTGACTCATTTGCATTAATTTCTCCCATTATATCTGAAAATGGCTGAATGTCTACCCAACACAATGCCACAGCCTATCACAGGCTACCACGGAGGCCCCAGGTGCCAATTTACTCCTCTTAGTCCTTTTCATTCTGTTTGCTGATTCTGACAACTGGAGTTCTCCTCTCAGTCCTAGGGACTTTTCAATTGGATTTGCTCGTGGTGACAAAATTGTTGCTTTGCTGAGAGGAGGGGGTTCTTTGATTGAGCGTCTATCATGCTGCCATGGGAAAGCGAGAGGCGAATGATTCTCAGTGGCTTCTGATTTCCAGTATTTGTTCAGCATTAGGCCCACTTATCTCCAGAAGAAAAAGCAACATGTAGAAAGAAAGTGACAGGCAGAAACACACTCACTTGCTCGTTCATTCTCACTGCGCTCTGTATTCAAACAAGGGGGACCTATTACACTGAAAGCTCCAGATCAGCCTCACTCAATTATCACAGTTAATCCTTATAGCTCTATAAAGTAAATATTTCATTACAATTTCAAATAAACAGTCACCCAATCTAATGAAGCAAGAACTCAAAGTGGCAATGTCATAGAACTCGTTACCGTCATCAAAGGAAAGGACATAGCCTTGTCTCCTAATAATGGAAAAATGGATACTGGCATATTTATGAACTCAAGGGCGTGTAGTTGTGAGGATTTTTTTTTTTCCTTAGTGCCAGTGACCAATTTCTCTTTCCAACTACAATTCAATTATCAGAATTCTATTTGTCTTTCTTCCTTCCCCTTATTTCTCTCACTTTTTCACCCCAGTCTCTTCATCACGCTCACCATCTCCATCACACGGGCCATCATCAACACGCAACACACTTGGCTCGCTGAGCTATAACTTTTTTTATAAACAGATAATCTTGATATGGCATTTCAAATTCATGAAACTTATGGAATATAAAGTGATCAGTTTCATAAGCCATTGTCTCTACATCAATGTTATCTCAAATCCTTCATCGTGTATGTTCTTTTATCTTCTACTCTTATACTCTGGGGCAAGAACATCTAAAAATAACTCTCATTTCACCAAATTTTAATAATGTGAAAAAGCTTGAATTGAATAAAGATAAGTAGATTAAGGCCTTAATCAAATGTTGAATTACCTCTATTCTACTCTAACTCTCATTTTAATCCTAATCTTTAGTCCCTTGGGGATTCGTTTTTCTTAAATTATTATTTTATCTTTTTTATTAAATATTCCGATAACAGTCGTTATATTTTCACACTTTTATTAGTCACTCTATAGGACAGAAGAAGGTATCATGTGTATAATAGAAAAATTCTGCCTTTATCTGTTAGAGTTTACTCAAAGGGGTCTCAGGTTAGGCTTTTAGCACAAATCTCCAGTTAGGTAGTGACTACAAACCCTTTTCTTTTTCTCTCTGACAATTTGATGTTGAACTATCCTATAATTATTGTTCTATAGGAAGTTAGACGAACTGCCTTGGCTTAGTGGGGAACAGATGTATGTTTTTTTTCTTTCCTCCAGTATTCCTCAAATATGTACCCTCCTTTAAAAATAGTACTGCAAAATATTGCTTTGCAAACATTAATGTGCATACAAATTACCTGGAGGGGTATTAAAATGCAGATTCGACTTCAGTAGATCTGGACTGGGGCCTGGGAGTTTTCATTTTTAAAAAGTCACAGATGATGCAGATGCTACTGGTCCCGGGACCATCCTTTGAGAAGCCAGTACCTAAACCACTGTCTGGCATTTACAATTTTTATAATAAAATCAAGATTAAGAGATCCTTAGAATATTATTAAGATAAAGCTACATGTAATATTATCAGCGTTTTGTTAACTTCATTAATAAAAATATCTAAAACATTAATAGATGTGTATATTAAATATTGTGTATAATAAATGTATCAAAATATCTAAAATATAAATTGATACTACTATTGATAATTAAATGGCTGCTATGTGTACTTGATTATTAAGTTACTTTATCCTCACTGTAATCTTAAGACCTCTATTATTATCTTAATTATATTAATTATACAGACCAGAAAACTGAGACGCACTGAGGTAAAATAACTGGTCCAAGGTAGGGACTGGTACTTGAATTAAGTATTGTCTACAAATACACTATAAGTTCAAAACAGTTCAAATCAACTTTACTCCCCCCATGCCATTGGCTCACAGTCTATGACAACATCTTCATTCAGCCAACACATTTTATTGAGGTCTACCGTGTCCTAAGCACCCTCTGGGCCTTGTGAAAAGACAAGTTTCAGCCATCCTGGATTTATACTACAAAGGAACAACTGAACAAATGAGTGAGCAGGGAAATGTCAGAAATGGGTACATGCTATGATGAAAAAGATGTGATCGAGATAATGTGATAGAAAATGATTTAGGATTGTGCATCTCAGAAACAGGTACATTTTTAAAATTCACATTTGAAATTTTGTATTATTATTGGACCACATTAACAATATGAATTTTCTCAATCATTGCAATTCACATAAAACCAAAAACAGCATAAATTGCTTACTACTAGTATATAAAACTGTGCTCACAACACAAATGAAAAGACAAGTTTAAAGGCTGCCATCTTTTGGGATCATCTCCCATATATGTTTTTTAACTGTTATCTTAACACTCTCTGAACCTAGTATCACAAACTTCATCATAAACATTAATACTTAGCACCTTATCTGACAGTTTTGTTTGAAGCATCTTACAAACATTAACTAATTTAAAAACCATGACTATTTTATTATGGATGAGGTTATTCTATCCATTTTCCAGATTATAAAACTGAGGCACAGACCATCTCAAAGCCAGATTTATCTAGCTGGTGTCAAAGTCAAGTTGAAAATTCAGGCAATTGGCTTCCAGTGTCTGTGCCTTAACATTTTGCCTTACTGCCTCTCATTCTTCTTCATGAACTACGACAGTTATAAGTTATTTCCAAGATTTCTTTTTTGTTCACAAATGCTAAAAACCCTATGATACTGATTTAAAATATAAAATCCGAGAGGTCAGGCAGTGTTTCAGATTATGTTTGGTTATTTTGTTTTGTTTAGTTGGAATATTTAAGTGCTTAATATTATGCAGACCTCTGATCAAAGTTATTCCGAACTTAATTGGAGATTCTGCATTCTTTCCGTTATGTAACTGCACAGAGGATTACATTTACAAATAGTAAACCTTATAATTGATGATTAAAATAAACAAACAGGAATATCATTTATAAAGGCATATGCTCAGCATAAAATACTAATCAAAATAGTGAACACATGTTTTTTTAATTTCATGTGATTATGGATTTGAAATAAAAATTAACCTTTTAATAACATTTAGGAGTAAAAATGCCCTCTGTTGCCTTACTATAAAGTATTTTATTCACTCGTCAACTCATGTAGCAAATATTTATTGAACATCTATTTTGTGTACAATCACCTTAGGCACCATGATTTAAAGACGAATGACTTTGAGTACAAATACTGGTGTTTAGGCCACTAAAATATAAATGATTTAAGTAAGAATATCATGTTTCCTGTCAGAAATAGTATTAATAATTAATTTCCTTTATGTGCACTTAATTTTTAACTAATTTCTTGTCACCACAATATTCAAAGTCTCCATCATGATATTGTTATATTACTTATATAGACCAAAAAACTATCACATGTACACACATCCCAATCAAAACATTACACGCTGAACTGTATAAAACTGTAAATGTTCTAATTTAAAAGAAAATGCTTAATAAAAGCACACAACCACACACACACAAATATTAATAGCTCACAAAATTTCCAAACTAAAAATAAGAAATGAAAGCAGCGATTAAGTCTCAAAATGTTATTTGCCTTGGGATGTTGTTCACCAGGTTATCACTTTGATTGGTTTCACTCCACACATCTAATAAATGCCTGATCCAGTGTTATGCTTATAGTAGGTGTTGAAAAAATATATGCTCAATACGTGAAAGCTCTCATTTTACTTTTTTACTTTTTAGGGATCGAAGATAGGCCAAGGTAATAAATATCTGACTATTCCATCTCCACTAAGAGAATTCTCTGTAAACTGATTTCTTCGGCATTCTGACAACTGTTTACATCTTGAAATATATTGCTCTTTTGATCTCAGTAACAGCACTATAATTGATTGTCTTTTAAAATCGTCATGCCTCCTTTTATTTTTTATTGAATCCTCTCCTGTTTTTCCTTAAAACTAAATATTATTCTGGTTTTCATTCTTAGTGCTTCCTTTTGTCTCTAAATCACCACACCCAGAAGTCTCCATTCATTTCAATTTTCAATTTTCAAGTGAGGAAATAAGTGGTCCCACACTGATATATCAGTTAACTAACTCTAGATACCACCACTTGGCTAGTGCAGTTTCACAAATACATTTTCCTGAATTTGTCATATTTTCCCAGTTCTGTTCCTCTTTTTGTATTCTCTTCCTGCTGCACTATCCATGAAGTCATCAAGTTATACAAACCAGACATTTAGAAGATACTAACTTTGACTTCACTGGTTCCTTCCATCTTCTCCTGCCAACAAACACTGATCTGTATTCAAATTCCATTAGTTTTAACTCTTAAGGCAATATCATATCCATTTCCTTTTCTTCATACCTGTGATCTCTTTCTCATGAAAGTTGCTATTTATTTTCTACATAACAGTTATAATAGTCTCCTAACTTCTTGTCTTCATTTATATTACACTCTCTAATTTCTTCCCTACTTGCCTGTTAGGGTCTTACTTAAACCATGCAAATTTGTTTGTGTAATGTGCTGCTGAAAAATCTTCCTCATAAGAAATATTTCCCCATTCCTGTCAAAATGTAATTCAAACTCCATAGTGTAAATTAGAGCCTTTATAATCTATCCTCTGCCTATCACTCCAGCCCATCTTTCAAGAGTAATAATAATAGTTCTCATTGTATGTGCCTGGCGCTGTTGGAATGCTTTCATGAGCTATCTTATTTACACTTGTTATCAACCCTGGGAAGTGGGTTTTAAGACCCCCAGTTTCACAAGTAATGTTTCTAGAGATAACTAACTTATCTAAAATCACGGGATTAGAGAGTGACAAAACCAGGGCCTAAAACAGGTTCTGACTAACTCTAAAGTCCTTACTCATAACCCCTATTCTACTATATCCCCCAAATTCCCTCCCCTCCTTTCCCCTCCTCCCTCCCCTCTCTACCTTTTGCCCTGTCTGCTTTCAACTCTAGTCTAGCAGTTTTGCAGCCAGCCTGGAAGCACATTAGAAGCCATAATCACCTGGCAAGCTCTTAAAACTCCAGTAGCCTGGCTTCACTCGCACTTTGAGATTCTTATTTAGTTGGTGTGAGGTGGGGTCTGGGAGTCAGTGTTTTGAAAAAGCAGCCAAGGTTTTTCTAAGGTGTTACCAGATTTGAGACCTACTGCCTAGCAAAACGAATTATATATAGTAGCATCAAATATCATGAAACTTCTGATGTTACATGATGTTATCCCTGATTCCAGTGACTGTAATAATTTTTTCCCCGTGTAATTATCTATCCTGGATGTTCAAGCTTCCAGCAGGTAGAAGTCATGGCTCACTGAAATTTATCACTGACACGTGATTGGCCAGCAGTAGTCTCTCAACAGTAACTTGTAAAATAAATATATAAGATTTGCTGATTGCCCTTACAAATATTTTGTAGAAATTATTAATGTAAATACCAAAATGTAATATTGTATAGTTTCTTAAATTTATCAAAGCTGAGGAAAGAATAAAAGCTCTGAAGAAAACCACCTTAATACATGAAGATATTTACATATAGAAAGAATAATTTTTCTTCTGAGAAAAAAAAGAAAAGCTTTTACTTAGATAGGGGTCGGACTTGGTTTTTTCCCCATCCCAAAGTTTTGTAGTGATCAGCATCTTGCAGAATTTACATGAAAAATTAGTGGCTACATTGATTGAAGGTGATAATAAACTTAAGAGAGATATTATTTTCTAGTTAACATCCTCCCTCCCTCAGATAAAGCAAGTCTTAAACACTACACCTCTATGCAGCTAACATTTTATTTTTTAATGGCACTACATTTTCCTAATGTTTAATTACTAAATCAAAAGAAAATTACAAGATCATACTATTTAATATTGTTTATCAGTAAATTAAATATTATTATCAACACAATGATGAAATTTCTACTATTATTAAAGCCATTCATATAATTTTTAAGAAAAAATAAATTTTAGAGACTTCTATTCTTAAGGTTTATTAAAACTTTCAGAAAAATTTACATGAAAAAACATCTAAGTTATAGTATTTTGAGGGGTGATTTTGTGGGGGGTTAAAATACATAAGAATGTAAAGAGAATCTGAATGCCTTCATGATAAAAATTAATCATGGTGAATTGCTTTGGGGAGAATCATACACTTGACCCACATTGAAGACTGAAATATTAATCCATTTCTATGACAGAGATCAAGCTTCATAGTCACTTTTTATCCTCCTCATAATAGAAGCAACAGTTGTAAACCATAATGTTATAGTTCAAACAATGCCCCCCCGAAGACTTCAAATTTATTATAGCATTCATCTCCAAGACAAAAGACCTGGTATAGGAAAAAAGCTCTTTTTAGCAAAAAGCATGGTTGTTATTTATGGCTCAGATGCAAAGAATGAGTTTGGGGAATTTATCAGAGATGAAGGTATGAAATGTTTTAGCTTGTTCTTCTCTCTCTAATCCATAAACCATTTTCTCAGCCACCCAAGTGAATTCTAATGGAACAGGAATGATGAAATAATATTTTCCTAGCCCTTTAACACTTTTTCTCCTGTGTAAGTTTCAGTGAGATGAAAAGAATATGATTTCATAAAATTAAAGATATTAGATGCAGTAGATAAGCAATATTTTTCAAAAACATATAATTTAGTCTCCTAAGCAAAATTTAGTGTATTTAACAATAGTTTAGTTTATTATGTGTTTAATTCTCTCAATTCATGTTATTACTATTGGCATTATTATGGGCTGTCATATAACTAGAATTCTGGAATAAGTATATTTTTATTAAAATTATTTTAATAAGCCCCACTATTGCCCCTAAACCTTAATGACTCAATAACAATATTTAATCTTTTATTTTAATATTTTTAATCATTAGATGTATTCACATATCACTTTTCTTGAAACAAGATATGCCTTAATCAAAACAATGATGACTTATAGATTACCTATTGTCTATCTTCTCTTTGTGGATGAGCATAGGCCACAAAAGGTATGTTTATTTCACTAATGACCAAGCCAGGGAGAAGCAAAAAGGTATGTGATATGCCTGAATGTAAAGGGAAGTAATTCTTCATATTTATATATTACTTTTCTTAAGATAAAAACATATTTTAAAAATGTGATTGGGGAAAAACATATAGAATTTTTCCTCAAGAAAGTAAAATGTTTATAATTTAGACACTTTTAAAAGGTGTTTAAGGATAGTGCTATGGTCTTAAGTACATTGAGTGACCTATACAGATGACATTTTTTTTTCCTTCCTAATTCAAAAAATACAGGTAATTTTAGAACAAAATAAGGCAGCTGGAATAAAATATGGAATAATCTTTAAGCCAAAAACCCTTCCTGGCATTGTTTGATAGATGTTATACTGCTTCTATTGTTTGCCAAATTCTATTTAAATTGCTCAAACAGCTCAAGAAAAACGTGGTCTCTATCTGGACAGTTTTTTAACATCACAATTAGTGGAATTAAGAACAATCCACTACTGAGTTATTTGTCACCACGCATTCTGATTGCACATTTGCGGAGTATTGGTGCTTTTCTTCTTAGTTTTGATACTATAATTCCTTTGCCACAATTTTCATCTGTACTAGACTACTTTAGCTTGACATAGAAATAAAAGTTAATTAGTTTCTATGGCGACCTGTGCATTAAACATTGCAGTTCTTTCAGATTTGTAAATACATTCCAACTTAGTATTCAGAATGCAATGTGTATAAGCATTCAGAACAAATAGCGTGAGTTTGTTTGCAGTTAAGATAGAATAGGGACTTGGGCCAGATGACATAATTCATTTGAATATACAGTGCCAATGAAAGATGTCCTAAATTTGACATCTATGTGCCATATACTTATCATATTTAAAGCCACACATATCTTTCTAATGTTTTTTACTAACTTCTTTAAAGGTTTGATACAAGCCCTCTACAAAAAATATTTTGTAAGCTCAATTTAAGCGCAAAGTGTTAAAAATGTACTATTCTCATTTAACCTGTACAATGTCGTACTCTTTCTAAAATAGTTCTCAAACTTTTGTGTGCAACAGAAACACCTGTAGAATAATGTTAAATTATGAATTTTTCAGTTCTACATCCAGAGTGTAAAATTTGGTATATGGATATGAAATTAACAATCTACAGTTATTAAGCATCCTAGCTGTTTATGACATTTGCTTTGTCAAAGTCTCTTTTCTGAAAAATAGAGTGTAAACTGGATACTTTTTAAACCAAATGCAAAAACAAAGATTTTTAAGTTATTAAGTTATCAGCATACCATGATTTTAGTACTCTTGAGGAAAATTATTCCTAATATTTAGGGTTTAAAATATCAAACTTTTCACAGTATTACTCTAATTTTAACTTCTTTGGAGAAATACATGATAATCTTAAGAAAGAAATCTTCCAGAAAGACCAAATATATGACTTATTGATTTAAATTTTAAAATGTGACATGATCCTATGCATAAAAACCGTTCACAAAAAGCAAATGATGTACATGAAAAAAAAGAGGCTAAATTTTACTATCCACTATTTTCTACAGACAATATTCTTTCCCTATCATGGGAAAGGCAAGCTATAATACATTATGCTTTGGGATTCTAATCAGAAACCTATAAACAATGTATAACTTACAAATGCCCTTCAATGCATTAGAATACTTTTAGTACAGCTTTAAAATTTTAAATCAATTCTGCCATTCATTCCATATTATTTATCTTCAATTTCTTCATATTTTAAATGTCACTGAGTCATATTAAGTAATAAAAAGTTTAAAAGATTATAACCTGAACTTGGCAGATATTCACTTTCATTACCAGGCCTGAAATCCTTGCCTTCTTAAATTTTCACTACCAAAGAGACTTTTACTTCTGGCTTTTGTTGATTACCTTCGTGAATGCAATGAAATCCTCACATCTGTTGAACAACCTAAAGTATCATCATGTTATTTTAAGCCAAATCTTATAGTAAGTTAATGGTGTTTAAAGCCTGTGGTTCTTAATCATGCTCTTTCTTTTGTCACCTGTTTTTAAAACTTTATTTTGCTAGACTAAATCATCCTTTAATTCTATCAATTATATCATTTATATGTCTCATAATATAGTAACATTTCATTTTCTTCAAACCGAATCTCAAAATGAAAAAAGGCAAAGATTGATTTTTATATATGCTATAGGTACAAATTATAACTAAGTTAGATCACAGGTGCTATTTTAAGAAAACGATCTGTACAAAAATATGCTTGGGTGATAAAGTAATTTCTTTTCTCAATATGTATTCTTAAAATGTTGTTTTCATTAACATCCCCCCCTCACCCACCCATAATGGCAGTACAAATCTGTTAACTAAAGCTAGTAAAATCCATGAAAATATTAGTAATGCAAGACTGAGAATTTTATGGAACAAAACTATGGACAGAATAGCCAGGTGCCTCTGTCCAATATAATGCAGATCTTTCCTTGACTACATCGTTTTTGCTATAACACTACTCTCATTAGATTGGAATTTGTGCTAACTTCCCTGACCAGGACTCACTAATAGGATTGGTAGCAATTATTATACTGAAATGAAATCAGCACAAACTATTAGATCTGTTTAAACAAGTTAAAAATAAACCTTGATTAAATGTTCTTTTATAAGAAGCTGCTCATTAGGGCTAGATGGCCTTCAGAAAAATTGGTGTTTCATTAACATCAAAGAATTATTGTATTTAGACTCCCTAACCTAAAAAGTTATGTATAAAATAAAGTTTTAAAAATACCTTAGATAATAAAATTTAGAAAAGATCTCAGTTATGATTCTTGGTTTAGTAAGCAGAAAGAAATATACACTCTTAAAATCGAGGCGCATTAATAATGAAATTACAAAGAAATCAACCATCAAAACCAAAAATAAGCAAAACAAACAAACAAACTGCAAGAATGATCAAATAATAAATTTCCTCTACATTGGGATATAAACCTGTCATAAAACAGTTGAATTAAAAGGTCATTTGGGTATTTAAATGTAAACAAGAACCCACTTATACAAATCAGGAACTTCTGAACTACAGTACTAGTACTTAACAGTACCATCCTAGAAAGTAGAATAACTTTTCCCCTTATAACAATGAATCAGTAAACTATTATAACCTGATTTGGTTGAAATTATTCTGTTTATGATAGATAACTTAAAACAATTAAGATATAGTGTTGGTCAATGTTATCAATATATCCTATAAACTCACAGAAAGAATTGAGTGAAATTTTTGTAATTTTCTATCTTCCTTTCTCTACATCAATAAGGGTACACACACACACACACACACACACACACACACACACACACACACACACACACGTTTTATCTCATCAAGATAAAATAAACATTAGTTGCATAGAGAGAAATGTTAGCTGTATAAAGGTGAACATCATCTCCTTGGTTAAGGATGGATAAAGGATAAAAAATACTGTCATAATGGAAAGACCAACTAAATTGGTCTTTCAACCAAATTGATCTACTTAAAGATTACAACTTAGGGTAGTCTTCAGGACTTTTTTAAAAACAGATTTTACTTTTCTGAATATTACATGTCTTATTCTGAGCAAACCACGCAGTAATTACGACTGTAATTTAATCTCTTCTTATAGACTGATATCCTCTCCAGTATACTTGCCCCCTTGCCTACACAGTAATATGAATATGTTCTGGTTTTTTAAGGGAACAAACCTTCTAGTTTAAGTAATTAATATTCCTTAATTAAACATACTGAGGCATGGACAATGAATTCATTATAAATCTGTGAGCATGCCTAAAAGCAACAAAATCACACTTTTGTGAGAACATTTGTGTGTATTTTGCACAATTTTTAAAAGTTTAACCTCTGTAGATCAATGTGCTTCCTTAAAAGACTTTAATAAATTAAAGTGCAGAGAGCTTTTTTTCACCAGGCAGAAAAAGCTGATGAGACAGGTTTAGTTTAATCTCAGGCAATAGAAGTCATTAACCATTCTCTCAGGGATTAAAATATAGCTTGCCCTTTTCTTCTCTCACTTATCATTAGCATCACTTTAATCTCCTAGCGTTTCACACTGCTATTTTAATCATTACTTACTGCCTTTTGACAAGTGCAGAACATGCTTTTTCTCATTGAGGCAATATCCTGGTTTTAGCTGACAAATGTAGGACATAATGTAAAAATATCAAAGTGACATCTCTTAAACACACCTTCATCATAAAAATCTCTAAAGTTACAATATTCCTTTGTCTAGTATTTCCATGAAAATTATCATTTGAAAGGTTTATATCTTAAACAAAGAGAAAAAGTTTCTTCTAAATACAACATAAACTAGTTGGGAAAAAATATTATACTGAGTAAATTAAATCCAAAAATATACACATAAATATTGTGTTTTTTTGCTCCAAAATAGTCTGGAACTTTCAAGTATTTAAAAAAGCAGTCTCTGTTTCGCTATAACTTTAATAGCTAAATATACAATATGGAAATGGCTATTCTATTACCATTTGATGTTTTATAATCACATTAAACAGTACATACATCCTAGGTTGAACCAAAACAAAATGCTACAATAATTATGTCTAATTACATAATTTTTATTTTTATAATATCTACCACTTGTTTATTGATCAATAAATATTAATTCTTAAGAGAAAATATAGATGGAAATAAAAGTAGTTATATCTGTATTAATATATAATCTCTGAAATCTATTGAGTGTTACAACTGAACTTTTTGCTACATATTCTAAATTGTTATTTTAAATAAAAAACCATATGATGTTTATTAATGGTCTTTTATCTCATGACATTTAATTTACAGAATCTCATTAATCTAAGCTGCCTAAATCCAAAGTGGATAGCAAATTTGAAATAAATCTTTCAGGATTCAGGAATTTGTGTTTTATGTTGTCTTTAGATATAAATATTATAAATATCAGACTATATGCTAGCATCTTTATAATATTCTATTTTAATTCAAAAGTAAACCAATGAAATATTCGGTAATTAACAAAATCTGACTTTTAAAACCAAAGCATCAATTTTTTGGTAACAATCACTCACAGTTGGCCCCAAGCCCTTTAATCTAGTCCATCTGTAATGATCTCATAGTACTTTCAACCATTATTTAACTGTTAGAAGAAAAAATATGTCTCACTATATGTTTCGACAATAAAATCCCTTCTTAAGCTTCACAAAGCAGAACAATTCATTATTTGATCTCTTTCCAGGTTCAAAGTCTGTCTTATTACAGTACTTCAAAGAAATATGTAATCAAAGACAAACAGCTGTGAAAACAATCTTTTATTACTTTATTATCATTGCGAATATATCTTTGGAGTAAACCAATGGAAATGGCATACAAATAATCTTTGTTACATTTGTTGTTTTGCATTTGTTCACAAACTGTGCACATTTATCTTTAAGGCTTTAGTTTTATTTTACATAAATAGAGTAATGGTACAGTCCAGCCACTCTATTGTCTGTCACACACACACACAAAAGAACAATGACAACAACAACAAAGAGTAAGCTGTCCTAATGTCAAGCAAATGTTTTTAATAAACAAATTTTCTAAATAATATTCAGTGATATGAGTGAAATACTCTCTGGGATAACATTACCCCAAAGTAAATTCATATTTTCTGACGTTCACGCTAATCAGTGAGAACTGCATAGCTCAACTACAAATTGGTATACAAAACTAGAATTTATACACCAAACATATGACTAAACTTTATGCTGGAAACAGACACAAAATCCAGCAGCTGCCTTCTGAGGTAGTAGCTACATTGCCAAAATAACTCTCATATTTTATGTACCACACAATAATCTGGTCATGTCTCTACTTCTCAGAACAGAGGGTTTCTATCATCAATATGCAAATGGACTGGACAATGTGACACAGTGTTTTCTGGATGAGAATGACTCTCTCCCTCTGCAGGTTTGTAAGACACCGTGCAGGTATAGGAGTGAAAGTTATAACGTTCTACCATCCCACTATAATAAACATGTGGAAGCAGAAGAAACAAACACCTGAGTGCATGTCATGTGATAGAAAATGTATACATTATTTCATTTAGTTCTAACACCATATCTCTGAGAAAGGCATTGCTATCTATATTTTACAGATATGAAAAGTTAAGTTAAAAAGCTGGATAACTTTTGACTTGTTCCTGAGTTAATCTAATTTTAACATCTGTGTGCTCTTTGTATTAGATCCATTGCCATCCATTCTAGAACCAACTTTCTAGGTACCTGTTCCCAAATGCTCTTGAAAGGCACTGCACACTAACAAATTCTACTTTCCTTCAGAAAACTCTCAACATAAGCCACAGCTATAAAGAACATCTTTTCTAGCTCTCTACAAAACCTGTTAGGCCAAGAGCAGTGTGGAATTTGTGCCATCAAAAGATATGGCTGAAAGATGCTGCAAATGTGCTATCTCAAACTGACAAACTGAAAAAATGGACAGATCGTAATTATCATGGCACTATGGCCATACAGGTAAACCAGGTAATTTAGTCTATGCCATGAATTATGTTCATTTTCTGCTGTCTCGGTATAATTATAAGAAGTTTTAATATCTTTGTATTGGTGTAGAAGTCTCTCTATATAAAGATAGATAGGTACATATGTACATAAATACATACAATTCATACAAAGACACCTATGCATTAGTTATGCCATAGTAAATTCCTTACGTAACATGGTCTGAATTGAAAATGTAAATCTGAACTGAATATAACTGTGGCAGACTTTCCTCTTTTAATAAGGTTATCTGAAGGCCACTTAGCGAAAGGAAATAACAAATAAAGCAACAATAGACAGTATATAGAAAGAATTTAATATAAAAAATTTGTTTCAGATAAACAACTAAAATTATAGCAAAAACATTGTACCCTCTCTTTTAAAAAACAATATAAAAATTCAAAATTCCTAGAGACTCTTAGGCCAGCCAAGTGTAGAGATAATGAAGGAAACAGAATTGCTTATTCGAAGTCCTGATTCTTCAATTCATAGTACAACTTGGTTCAGTTTTACTGGTTACTGAATAAACAGTATCAGAGTTGGAAATGCACTTAATGCATGACTCAATTTCCATAAAAGTTAATTTCCTGACTTTTCAGTTTGATTGCATCAGAAGTTATTCAGTAAAAGAGGGCAAAACAAAGCCAGTCACTCCTGCTTTGAAATAATTGAGCAGTAATTTGACCAAACATTTCCTTCCTTCCTGTGTATTTCTCAAAGTCACTATTACACTATGAATTTTAGCAGAAACATTTTAATGGACAAAATCTATAAGAGAAATAGTCCACAGTAAAATGTTTCACAGTCAGGGTTTGCAGAACCATCATGAGACCATTTTTGACAACTATTTTTAGGATGCATTGGAAATAAACTTTTGATTTTTAGGCTTTAGAACAGACAGGTTACAGAAATGAGAGTCATCATCATTAATTGTCACATGTAAGATCAATATATAATTTAGTTTATTAACATGTGATACAACCTGTGGAAAATAAAAATAGGGCAGTATTATCAGTTTAGATGCTACTTTAATGCAATACTTTGCTAACATACTGGTTTATAAAAATTAGATTTCTAAAAATGTTTTCTCAGTGTTTCTAGTTCGGCTGATGCTATGGTCAGCAATAAAGAAAGAAGAAATATCAGTCTTTGAATTCCTAGCGTCCTGAATCATTTCTCTTCATTAAAAATGTATCATTCATAGAATTATGTGAAACTCTCTTGTTAGACTCTTATCTTTTAACTTTCTTGAGACACCTTCTGAAGAAATGAATATAATTTCATTTTATTACTGAACAAAAATAAAAAGTTTGTTTGGATCCTACTTGTCTGAATTGAAAAATTGGTATTTCTGCCTTCTAAACAAACTCTTGTTGCTTTCACTTTGCAATTCAACTAAATTTTTTTAGACATTATCCTTCACCTCCAGATTTCTTATCTGCCTTAATCTGCACAACTTGTTCTTTCTTCATTACTTCCTATTCCTACCCTGTCTCAGAAAGCTCAGAAGCTTCTTAGCCTATGATGTAAACACTTGAGAAGCATTCTCAAAGCTCTCCATGCTTGCACATTATTTTTCTACCTTAATGATCAACTAAATTTTACTATAGATTCTCTCATCCTCCCCAAATTCTTGTTATCAAACATATTTCATTGTCTTGTTTCCACAGTTTACAACAATCACTGTCTTATTATTTTCAGGTACATGTCTGCTACTGGAGGAAATGGGAGCTCAGAGAGCACCTTCTTCTGGAAGACAGTACCATGTAGTGAAGGGTATATGAACTTTAGCATCAGTCAGGCTCTCAGCCTATTTCTACCAAGCTGTTCTGAAACTTGAACAATGAGTCTCAGTTTCATCATTAGTGAAATGGGAATAATGATATCTATCTACATCATGGAGTAATTATAAAGCTTAAATGGATGCAATTTCTAAATTTCTTTTTTTCTAGACAATCTACAGAAGACTTGCTGACCTCTGCCAATCATTTGTATATAATATTCCCACTATACTCAACATTGGTTCAGTATGTGTAATTAGATTAGTTAATTACATAATAAAACTTTTAGATTCAAATTGGACCGTACAAATCAACTAGTCAATTATCTCAGTTCAAAAATGAAGACTCTTCATTCCAATAGATTGCTCGGACAGTAATAGTATTAGAAACCAGAGTTTTGACAATTAATCTACCTTTTTTCTAATTTTTGATACTTTAATTTTTAGACAACTCAAATTTAATTAATATTTTAAGCTATATACTTTACTTATCTTCTCGTTGACCATAGAGCAAATGTTAAAGGAATAAACTCAGGTATGTTTTCAAATTTTCCCTCAGTGACCAATGGCAGCATTCAATCATTCTTTAACTAGCAGTCTATGGATGACATCTCTATAATATTGACCAAATGCCTACAGTTTTAGGAAAAGTTTAAGTCGAAAAATGTAGCCATGGAGTTTCTTGTTTCCCTTCCACCTCTCTTCCTCTTCTTCTCTAGTCCCAGGTAACACTCTTGAGGTCTTTAAAACTCAGAAAAATCTTTTCCCTGTCTCTTTCCTTCCTATTCTGGTCACTTTTTCTCAACTAAACCCACCTATTTTATGTTTCCACTTATGTGAATCTCAATTTTTTAATTCACACCCTGAATTACACAGACTAATTTCTTTCTTCTACTCAATGATGAGTGTCCTAAGGACAAAAGCTCTTTCTTGCATCTCTGGAAACTGCTTTCTTTTTTTAATACTTGGGATAGACTGGGTGCTTCACAAAAATTCTATGAACGAACTATGAATGAAAAATGAATGAATGAATGAATGAATGAATGAGAATAATGAGGGTTGAATGGGATGGTATATGTTAAAAGACTCTGTAAACCATAAAACATTATATACTCCATTCTCAACCCAGCCTGGTGAAGAGGGATCGGGAAAAGATGCACAGAGGTTGTGATGGCTCAACTGTGGCCTGAAAGGAGTTAGACAAGAAAGGGAAAAAATAAGGAAACTTTCATATAAAAGAAACAGCATGTTCAAAGACAAACCTAAAATTAAGAAGAGCTTGCCAAATTGAAGAAACTGAGAGAAGCTCAGCAACGTTGCATGGTAGAATTCCTTCTTTGTGCTATATGAGTTAATATATTAACATTGTTTTATATATGATCAAGAAAAAATAACTTGCAACAAGTTTTCACACTGACAGTATCATTTGTATTTTAGAGGACTCTAAAGTGCTTAATTAATTTTTAGATTAAGTATGTTATTTTATTTATCGCTGATATAAAACATCTGAATAAAATATGGAGGATATTACAAATAATAGGCTATAAAATAGTGAACACCACATTTTATTGACAATTTACAAGTAGAGCTAATAGTTATCAATGTTATTATATGGCTAAAACCTCAAAATTCATTTATTGCTCCTATTTAAAAAATATTTCTATTTTACTCCCTTCTTGCTCATACTCTTCCTTCTGTAAAGTAAAAAATCTTGTTAGATAAGTCAAATCATGTTCTTTGCTTTTTTTTGTTTTGCTTTCTTGTCCCACTCACTGAGTAGTAAAATGTATTTTAAAAATATGGCTAAGAGTAAAAAATTTAGACTAGTCTTCAGTTTGATAGTGTGGTTATTATTAATAATGTAGAATTAAATACAATGATTAAGAAAAATTAACCATGAAATTATATTCTACTTAATTAATGAATGACCTTTCAGAGTTCTATTAGAAATATTATTTTCTAGGGTCTTGGTATAATAAGTTGAAACTCTCACTCTATGTTCTCAGTTGTTTATTAAGTTATAATGCAGACCACAAAATTCAAATGTCTCAAAAATTAGGCAGGAACGACCAGATCTCATGGGACCACAGTGAACCTGCATACAGGTCCCACAGAAGGGAGGCAACCACTAGTCATCTCTATAAAATCATCGACATGCCATCATACAGGCTAGATCTCTCAGTTTGTTAGATGTACAATTCATGATTTTTGTTTGAAATCCCCATTCTAAATTTAACCCCTAATTCATATGGTTAAAAAAAAATCTGTCTGGACTGAACAAAATGTCAATGAGAGAAAGTCTGGCAACCTCAGTTTACTATAACATTTCCTTGTTTTTTTCTCTTTTCCAATGCAGACTATAAAAAAGGCTTATGAACATTTATATATATAATATATATATATATATATATTATATATATAAACATGTACATATATATATACACACAAACACACAAACACATATATATGTATGTATACATATATATTAATTTTGAACTGAATCAAATTATACTATCTTCAGAAAGCTTGAATGGTACTACACTGCTTACCATGCTAAGTACCAATTTCTCAATAGGACCTTCATTGCTCAATAAAACATGTCTACAATATTTAAACCAATACATCATCATCAGATTCTTAAATTTTAGGTGAAATAACATATTCCACTCATTCTTTTTCCTCCTATTCTTCAAAAACCCATCTTAAACATCATTTCATTAGAAAATGAAATGTTCATTTTCTTATTGTCCAGTTGTTTCAGTGTCTAATTACTTGTATTATTGGTAAAATATGTATCCAATATTGTTTTGTATTAGAGTTATTAGGATAGTTATGAATCTCTCATAAAAATCACTGAGTAAGGAACAGGAACTTTAAGTCATCTATGTATAACTCCTTCCCCCATAGTGTATAATATGGTAGGCACTAAACCATGTGCTAAATTTCTTAGTTTCCTTCTCATACCAAACATCTTAGAAAATCAAAGAAAGAGATATTTACTTATGACAGTTATTAGTGAATGTTTGAAATTTAGACAGTGTAAAAATACATATTATCAGATCATGCTATTTCAGGCTAAGAATTCATGGCTTGAGAGAAGGGGAGGATAGATTTGTTAACCAAAGTCAAAATTATTTTATCTAATTCCTTCCAAGAAAGAGGACTGCCTCTACCAAAATAAAACAAAACAAACAAAACCTTCTCAAAATCCCTCAAGCTATAATCACAAGAAGGATCAATAATAAGAGACGGGTTGACAGTGAGAGATCGGAACAAAGAGAACTAAGGTGTAGCTTCAGAAGACCGAGAGTGGCTGCATCCACACATACACACACATAAGTACACATGTTCTCATGCACACAGAAAGGAGTTACAATATCACCAGAAAGATTCAGACATGTAAGAGATTTTTGTATCTGACAGCTAAACTTAGAAGTACCTAAATTCTAAATTTGATTCCTAGTGCTCACTTCATGAAAAAATAAAAGGCAATGAAAGACCAACAAAAAATAAAGCAAACTAGCTAATCACTATCAATTTACATTCTTACTCTGAACCTTTCAAATTTAGTCTTAGACATGAAATTTTAAATTTTCCTACAGACAAGGAATAGATAAAATCTAGTTAGTATCATATTAGATAAAAACAAGATGAAGGCCTCTGCTCATATTTTCCTATCAAAGGATAAACAGAAGACCCAAAATTTTAAGATAAAAGAATTTAAATAGTAATTCTAGGAGGACTGAATTAATTCAAGAAATATCTACTGAGCTATTATGGCTCAGATATCATGTCAGGTAACCAGAATACAGAGATGATAACAGATTGTACATGCCCTCCAATTTCTTGGCCTTTAGTAGAAAGGGCACTGAAGAATGAATGGTTACAATAGGTTATAAGTGTAGCAACTGAAATTTAAATATCTTTCTATGGCATACCTAATTCTTAGAGATTGGGCGGGAAAAGTTTTACAGAGAGTGTCACTGGAGCTAACATTTGAAGACTGACCAGAAAAAAATATAAAGGAAAGACAGAAAATGTGATTCAGGTTATGTTTAAGAATGATTATTTTTTATTTTGAGAGGCATACAAATGGAATCAGGATATTAACTGAACTATATTTACTGACTAACATACGTTTGGCTCTTATCTTGGAAGATGAAGTATAGATTGCCCAAAGCAACATAATAAAACCCCAAGTTAAATTAATTATTGACATGGTAGTAAAAATTTAAGGACAACAGTGTAGTGAATTTAAATTCTTTTTTTGAAAGTGATATATACCTTAGCACAATAATTAGCTTTATAATGATGATATCAAGTACCTGAATAAAAAAAAATTATTTTATATAAAAAAATATATTTGCACTGATTCCCAATCTTTTATGTTTAAAATGTTTTCCAACTACTAGAACTTTCATTTGTAGGCAAGGAAGAGCTTGTCCCATATAGACACTCAGCAAATAGCGTTTCAGTAAGTCAATGCATAGAAAATGAATAAATGGTTAAATGAGGTTCTAGAATAAAAGTGGAACAACTATGTTACTTCTCTGTAAGAAATAAAGTAGAAAAATTTAAGACTAGAGTATTGTCAGGAATTTCATAAATTTAGTTCGGAATTGGTACACAAAATGGTTTATTTTCCCTTATGTTTAAGAGATTTACATCCACTCAGTAAGAAAACAGAGTGTATTTGGGTTAACAAAGTAGGGCCTATCTGTCGCTTTTTACTTTTCAAACTATTTCCAATCTTTTGGATTCGATCACTGTCATATCAATTCTCTCAGAAGTCTACTGTCCTCTTCTACCCTTTTCTCTATATATTTAAATTTATCTAGATATGCTCATTAGCCAAAGAAACTTTTGTCATTAAGAAGTACTAGAAACAGAGATAAATCCCCTGCAGATTTTCTGATCCATTTCTTGACCTATTTAAAAAAATAATAATCAGGCTCCCTAACCTTCATCATACAGAATTTCTACCATAATAGAATGTGCTGATAAATAGGATAGCCACTTGCTGAATTACCTAGATCTGTTCTAAGTAACATGATAAAATATAGAAAAAAGAGAAACTTCTAGAAGTATTTATAAAAACATGTAATGGAACTCAAAGGAAATAAAATGTTAACAGAGTCCTTTAAACTCTAAAAATGCCATTCATTCCATATTTTCTATTTTGATAGTTCTAGCACATATTCTCAACCACATAGTTAATAAGGGTACAATTAGCTCCTGAATTTTCAAACATATATACTCTTCAAAATTATTGGGAACGCCTGGTATATCTTTGTCATTTGCTCCAGTAATTAGAACAAAATTATGAAAATATGTCTCTCTACATCATCTGCTAGTGAATCATTCAACAACAAAAAAACCATGTTAACACCCAAATGTCAATGCTGTAAACACTTAAAAATTACCATCCTGAAACTAACCTAAAGAAGTACCCAGTGTTCAAAAATATATTATGCATTTAAATTAGTTTTTAAAAGGTTCTCTTTAGATTGCTAACCAGTTTGAAGATAATAAAGCAAGACACAGGCTTCCTGATGCTGTTTTTAATGACAATCATATCTGTCTTATAATGTTAATGTGTTTCTAAAGCCGTGTGTAGTCTTGTATCAAGGAGATGTTTTCACTTCATGTGTTGGATCACTGCTTTTCAATATAGCTGAAAAGACTTTGTTGACTGGGTTCAGCTCATTGCACAAAGCCTGAAAGGCCCAGTGATTACTAATGGGAGAGTGTGGTCCGAGCTAAAATCCATAATCCCAAACTCTAGAAAAGTATCTTTACATTTTCCTCTCAGCATCTTTCTTCTTTTCTCATATTCAGATTCTTAACATCTCTTTTCTCTCTTACTTTCTTCTCAACCACCCAATCCCATGCTATTTCCAACCATGAATTCTCCCATTGCTCACCCAACTGTGCATCATAAAATCCCACTGCTATCTCTGTACAGGATAGTTTTCCTCTCCACTGACAGACAAGTAGCAAAGATCAGACCATTCAAGAAGTAGCAGAAGAGGCAGGGCAGGCATTGGTGGATAACAGCTTGAAACAGGGCAAAGGAGAATATAAGGAAGCTACAGGAGAAGGAAAAAAGAAGCGATTCTAACTTATAAATGGAAAAATTAAGAAGGCAATGGAGAATCAAGATAATACTAAATCTATAGCAAGATTTAGGAGTAAGCAATAGGAATAAAATAGGGCCTTGAAAAATAAAATACATGCTTGAGTGGTCTACATCAGTTGGAATAACAAGTCACTAGTTTTAAAAACCACAGTTTATGTACGTGCACATAAAGACATTTAAGCCTCAAATAATAAACAAACATTTGTTTTTTATCTGTTATTTGTTGTGAATGCAGATCAATACAGCTTCAATATTTAAGACACTTTGAAATTGAAACTGTTTAGTAGATGCTATTATTGCTTTGTATCCATCCTATTAGGATGAAAAATACAGAAAGTGGAAGTAGACATGGGAGCTATAGCCTCAAAGCCAGTTAAGGTGAAGGGAACTTTGTCAGATGAGAAGAAAATTAAAATATTCATCTCAAATAAAATATTCATCTCATAATGTTTGTATGCTCAGAAATTCAAAGTAGAAAATAAAAAGGTTAATAAAATTAGATCCTTATAACTTAGCTGAAAATGGCATACATATCAACAGTTAATCTTAATTCCAGAAATATCCTTGAATATATATATAAATATATACATATTTATATATGTGTATATATATGTGTGTCACTTCACACATATAGATTGACTTAGAAAGAACACTAAGAAGGGATACAAATTAATAACATTTTTGTTCACTTTGGTTATCATTAAGTTTAACCTCTTTGCCCTGAAGACTAAGCCCCTTCATGATATTTAAAATCTGATATTTTATAAATTGGGTTACATAAAACTCTTGCAATAATTCCAGAGGGGGAACATTAAGCTTTTCTATTGTTTCTTCTTCTTTTTGTTGATTGTGCATGGTAAATTGACAATACTTATTTCAACCCTTTTTTTTTTTTTTAATCTGACCCTTTTCTTCCTGGACCAAGGAATTTTCTCCGTCACAGAGTAATAGAGCTTGAAAACTTCAGCATCAGCAGGGAAGGCAGGCACTCCTTAGCCAGCCACTGTGAGAGAGAGAAAACGCAATTAAGGCTCCCACCAGGGAGACAGAACGAAACAAAACCTGCGTCTTCACACAAGAGCCTTTTTCTTCAATGCGAACTACAAGGCCTCAAATCTTGTTGGTGAGATGCTAGCATTTAGGACAACACACTTTCAGATTTTCTCACAGCAGATCAAAGTAAATAATGCAAAGGCAGCAAACAAAAGGGAAAACTCCAGTGTGCTTACATTAAAAAGAGATTACAGGGGACTTACAAGTGATTGAAGGAATAGATGACATTTTTAAAAACATAAAACCAAGATCTTTAAGTACAGCTGGTAAATAAAGTCTAGTTGTGTTACCTTAGCTAGAGTGACAAATCACAAGTGACTTAACAGTGTGAAATTTAAAAACGGTAATTCGACTTTATTATAGTGTTTTCTGCACCTCACTTTATACATCTGCCTGTTTCTTCCAAGCCAGGTCTTAGGATTTTCAAAGCCTAGAGCCATGACAACTGAGAAAGGGGACCATCAAAGTTATGAGCCTTCTCAAATGAGTGCCACAGAATATGCAGAACACTCTGTGGATTGGAGATGGAGCACCGCTCCACTTCCCTCCTTCTCCCGAGGACAGTAATCAGTCATAAAAGCAGCTCTCCTCCTTCATATCAAGCCAACAGCTGGAACCTCTTCTGCAATGTTAAATTTAGCACGAACCTCTTAGCAGGCACTGAACTTAGTCTTGTGGGTCTGTTCTACAGTCTTATAGGAGTACTTCGGGGCCATAGTTTATCCTTTATTTTTGTGTAAAATTCTCATTGACTTTCCTGCAACTCTATAAAGGAAGCAAAGATTGAATATCATCCTTTAATGCCAAATTTACTGCAGTTGAACAAAAAGAACGGAAATCTGGGAGGCCCATGTCAATAAACAAAAGATAAATGTTTGGGAGACTTAATAACCAAAAAGAGCTTCAAATAGGATATTTGAACTTTTTTTGTTGTTTTAAATATAGTGATACAGTGGTGTCTAGAATTTAGTGACACATAAACTGGTATTTATAGTTTGTATAGTGTATATATAATATATAGTGTACACATACACATATACTACATATATGATATAGTATATGTAAGTTTAATATATATAATATATATAGTAACTGCTATTGTACTTTGGCAGAAAGTTGAATGTTAAGCCACTAAAACTTTCCAAAACAATTCATTTATATAACAAATGCCAGAATCAAAGAGACAGTATGGAGGAAAGATGCTAGAACTTAGAATCCACAGCTGTGTGATCTGTTTCAGGCTTTAACATTTTAAGTTTTCTGGGAATCAATTTGATAATCAATCTATAAAACAAGGAGGTTGGATTAGAGATCCTCTAATGTTCTTTGCAATTCACACATTTTGTTAGTCTACATAGACTGTATGTCTTCCTGGCTCTACAGTCAGCTGCTAGGCCACACCTGTGGCATTACATATGGGTATGTGTGTGTTTATATATGTATACACATGCACATGCATTTGTTCACATACATATGTACATATGTAACTTGAATCAAAGAATTTAGAGTCAAAGCAATAGTTTCCAAATTTAAAAACTACACATATAAAGAAATATCTTTGTCCTTTCTGCCATAACACACTTAACTCCTTGCTATACACTCACCTTTTCTACCTCTGTATCTGATTGTAAAGGTAAGATATAGGTTACTTTTAATTTTAGAAAGGCTATTTTTGAAAAAAATCAAGAGGATTTGGACATATTTAGTTAACAAAGGTAAGAAAAATAATGAACTTAAGTGGAATTTCTTTTTTGACATGTCATAATTGGAGAAAATGCATAAAGAAATGCTTTTGTAAAAAACAAATAGAACAAATGTTTATAAAGCCTTATAAACATTTTTAAGTATTATTAAAATTGATTTTAAATGTTTATATTGCAGATTTACTTTCATTCAAGTAAAACTCATTTGGGAAATTCATTCTCCAGAAATCAGATCAATGTTGACAAATATGATACAAAGTTCTGTTTTAATTGCACCAATGAAAGAAAAAATATTACGTATTACTTATTGGAATTCTTTTTAAAGAACACTGGAGTAGAAATTAATCAGGCTGTATTCAGTTTATAAGACTTTTATTTTTTTATAGTGATAAAGTAAGAAAGTTAAATTCTCAGAGCTTCATGGACATATTTATCTGTAAATTATTTAATCTTGTTTACTTTATAAAATATATGATGTTATTCTGTTTGAACACAATGCAGAGGTTAATTCAGGAAAAAGCTAGAAGGTGTAATATGAAAACTGGCAAGTGCAAAAGCAGTTTTAAACTGTCAATCACTGCCAATATTGCAGAGGTGTGTTATTTAACTGAATATGAAGATTAGACACCCTACATTATACACATCAATTTAAATATAAGAAACAAGTTTAATCCTATATTGGAAAGGTGCATACAATTCAATTTATCCCATATAGAGTACTCTAATGCACGTGTGCATACAAGTCAATGTACACACATATCAAAAGTTTTATACATAAAAGTTAAGGTATTTATGTTGCTTTTTCCTACCTTATGTTTCCACAATTCTAAGAGCATATTACAAAAATTAACATTAAATTGGGGGGAGAGGAGCAGCTGTTGTAGACTAACGCTAAAGGGCATTTTAACCCATTAGTTGAGTTCTCTCTGACATATAAAAGCATGTATATGTGAATGATTGTTGTGCAATAAACCTAGAGAACATGTAAATTGCATTTCCTCATGGCAAATTGCAACTGAATTAGAATATTGGGCAGATATAAACAATGCAATCAAACCCTGGCTTTTTATTGAGCTTCTATTTGACTTAGTATTCATTCGAAACAAAAAAAAATTGTGTTTCTCAGGGTCTGTGACATTGTAGGCCATGAGAGATTCAATGTCACTGCCAGCATACAAATTTATTAGTCTATAAAATTTGACATTCTCTTATTTATTCACAGAAAGGACAAATAAGATATTTTTTCATACTTACCAGAAATATCTGGGAGTGTTTATATGCCGCTCCATCTGGAGGATGCAAATAGTCAGAACTGCTTTACAATTCAGTAGGCAAAAGCCTGCTGAAGGATAACAAATGACTTCATGGTGAAACTGCTATTGAAATTCTTTCAGTATGTGATATTAAAAACAACTGAACAAACAGAGATAAGGGACAAATAGGATTTGAAACAGACTTTTTTCTTACAGTGCAAAAGAAAAACAAATGAATCCTCTAGTCAAACCTATATATACCTTTTAGTGATTTCATTGCATGGATTTGCTTAATGCATAATAGTTTTTAACTGACGTTTCTCTAAACGTTCCACTAAACCAATGGGATCAATTCTAAAATGCCTCTTTTGGACCAAAAATCATAATTTTGAAGCTTGGGGAAAAAAAGAGTCAAAATAACTCTTACTGACTTGATATTTGTCATAATGCATAGATACGGATATTTAATATGCATTTGATGATTCGGATGCTATATTTAGGCAATACTTTTTTCCTTTATTATGTGGTATGTAAAGCTAAAAGCGAAAACTTAAGCATTAAAGACCACAAGAATAAAAGAATTATAATGAAAATTACCAAAAAGTGTAACCAAAAAATGTAGTTAATTCAATTCAGTCTCTCTTGCATGGAAGAAGTTCTACAACTGGCTTTGCAAATCAAACTAATGTTAGTAACTTTCAGGTGATCAAGGAAGTCAAAATCTAAGAAATAAGAAAAGCATTACTTTGCAATGATTATATTTACTTCTTGCTTTGAAGAAAAGATGAAAGACTATTTAGTTGTTATTTAGTTAGGTGTTCACATTTTATTCTATGGCCAGATCAAAGCAACTATCTCTAAATTTACAAAACAGTTCATAGTAATTGAAGTATAGGCTAAATGATCCACATCAACAACATATGAACATAGAATCTGCCAAACAAACCTCATGTTATTATGTCTTCAAATGACTCATTATTTTGCCTAAAAATAACCAAAAATCAAATAACTGACTGAAACTTTGCATGACAATGAGTTCCAGGTCATCGCAACATTGCATATTATTTGTTTATAATTAATGGGTCAACATTAACTGGAGCAAATTATAGTGATCATTCTCTAGTCTGATCTAGATTATTCTTTAGGCTGACACTCAATGCTTATATATAAAAGCATTCCATGTGTGCTTGCTTTGTCTCAAATAACCCACTTTCTATTTTGGACATCTAACAATGGTGTACATTAGATGAATGCATGTTATCTCCCTATGCTAATACAGAATCTTATTTTCTTGATAATTTATTATGACAATAATAGTGTGAAACTATTCTTAAAAGTAATAACCTTCCAAATGAATTCAGATTTAAATGGGTTTATAAATATTTTGATTGATGAGCAATAACATTTCATCAAAATGAGCATTGCCCAACCAAAGCTTAAGCATGTAGAAAAGCAGAGAACTCTAGGACAGTTTGCTTATTTTACATATTCAACAACCAAGTCTAGGTTAAAATCATAAGGTCTAGTTCCAGGTAGCACCACCTTCTTCCAAAACCATCTCAACTCATGGAGAGCTTACCATGTCTTCCATTCAGTAATATTCTTTAACTCTATCACTCACTTGGCACATGATTCTGTCTTTGTAACTCTTCTTGTGTTTTCTCCTTTCGATTATTTTTCTACTTAACTTCTTATCCTGCAGATCTTGCTTCATTACCAGATTATACTATTGGAACCACCTCAATAGTTCTTCACATTTCATATACAACCCAGCACAATGCAATTTACAGTAAGTTCTATGCCCTGTGAATTTCTCTAAGTGACATATTATATTCAGTTCTAGTTTCATAGTATATTCAGTTCTGAGTCCAAAACTTGATGTAGAAGGAAAATAAGTACAAGGCAGAAAAAAAAGGTTATTGTAGATTTAAAAAAGAAATAAAGCTTCTAAAATAAGTCGTAAACATACACACAAAAGACACACAAATCTTTCAGTTTTTAAGAAGGACAACATCAGAATACCTATTAATTGAAGAACTGAACTTCTATCACTTTTATTCAAAAGCTGGCTAACTAAATCTTTGTGATTCAAGAAAAAAAGTTATAGGAGGCCCTTCAAAGCCTTTTTAAGTGGAAAGAGCGTCTGAATTAACTTTGAGTCCCAAGACACTAAGGATGGGAAGCTTCCCACCTCAGCCTCCCTCTACTTATATCCCTGGCTCATCCTGATTCCTTGCTTTTGACTAAAAGGCAAAATGGAAACAAATTAACTCTCTAGCATATGTTTAATTTACTTCTCAATCCATAAGATCTCTTTTTTAGTGAGGAAAACCTGAGCTTCAGAAAGTTTAAAGAACTTGACCGAGGTCATACCAAATATATCTAGCTAATGAAAGGGAGAGATGGCACTGGAACCCAGATCATTTTTTCTGGCCTTAAAACCTCTTCATTCCCATTAATAATAATTTTTTAAAAATATATTGATACCTTATTATGAGGTAAGCATTTTGTGAAGTGCTTTACATATCATAACTCAGTCTTTGCCATAATTTGTGCAATAGATCTAATTATTATCCCCCCCTTTTTTTTAACAGATGAAGAAACAAAAGGTTAGAGAAGTAACTTCCGCCAAGTCCCAGAGCTAATCAGTGGCAAAGGCATGATGTGAGCTCAAGCCCATGCATGCTCACTATCTACTCATCTCGGAGGTTAGAAAACAGAGGCTTAATGAGTTGGCCTGCACAACCAGAGGTTCAATGATCCAGATTCCTCTATACCTTCGAACTCATTGTTTCTTCACCA
Source organism: Cynopterus sphinx (assembly GCA_030015415.1). Lineage (NCBI taxonomy): Eukaryota > Metazoa > Chordata > Mammalia > Chiroptera > Pteropodidae > Cynopterus > Cynopterus sphinx. Next base: position 17,569,127 of record CM057381.1, read on the forward strand.
CTTTCCCAAGTGCATGCTTATACACAATTTCATACATTCCATAAAAGGGGGTCTCGCAAGGGCTAAGATTGATCAAGAATGACAAATTGGCATGGTGTCTCTATATCAAGATACTCTGTCACGTTGCAGAGGTTTACTTACCTATTAATCGCCATTAAAAATGATCATGCACAACCACTTTTAAAAGGTAAATATAGGCAGAATTCCTTATATTAATTTTTTAAAGTTTTATCTGACATTTAAATACAAAAATCTTAATTTTCTATAATTTTAACTGAAAAATAAAATCATAAAACAAAAAATGTAATCCCCTTTAAAGGGGAACTTTATTTTGTAAGATTCAAAGATCTTTTTTTCCTCAGGTAATCCTAACCTTATCTCAAATCTTGCTAGCAAATAACATATTTAGAATATAGTGTTTTAAAACCATAGCCATAAATGGCTAAAGGAAATGTCAGTGAATCAAACAAAACATTCTTTGAATTCCCAGTTAATTAATAATATGGGTTTTTTGTTTTGTTTTGTCTTACTGAGTAATATAAATAAAGAATATGAAATGAGATAATATCACTATTTTCAGCAAAAGCCTATTTCTTATTTAGAAACACATGCCTATATTGGCTTCTCCACTTACCAAGAAAAATTATCAGAACATAAAGGAATGAGGTCTTTTAAGATAAAGGCATGATACTAATTGGGCCTCAAGTACTTAAAGAATGCTGTAAAGACAGATCTATGGTTCTTGAATTCACACTTTCAGTTTAACAACCTCATTTCTTGATATTTAGCCTAAATCCCCTATAATTCCCTTACAGAACTTCTTGATAGTTCCATACTGTACCATGTTTATCTTCTTGACTCCTTCCTCTTTTTTGCCTTTTACTTTTACATCGTGGCCAAGTTCAACTCCCAGCTCCTCTTTAAGGCCTCCCATCTTTCCAAGGCAGAGCTGGCAACCTTTTGTTCATAATCCCACAGAAATCTCACATTACACTAAAATCAGTTATTCAGAGTGAGATTTCCCCAAATAGACTAAAGAAATCATATCATTCACCACCACTATGTGTACTGAGCATAATGCCTGGCACCGGGTGATAAATGGTCCAAGCAGTATATACTACTGAGAAAAAAAAAACAAAGAACAAAACAAATGAGGTTTTGAAATCAGCCACACATTCATTCCCAGCCTTCCATGACTTACAATCTTGATCAAGACGTGTAACCTCTTCAAATTTCAGTTTTACAGCTCTAATATGGAGTCTCTAATATCCGTCCTACAAGACTGTTAGATCAAATTCAGAAACACATATACACAGCTTTGCATAGTCACTGGCATGTAGTAGGTGCTTACATGGTAGCTAGTTATTGGAATGAATAATTTATAGTAGGAAGAAATCAGGTTAAACAGTAAGGAGCTATTTTTAAGAAAGGTATTAGAAAGCCTGAGCAGTCCAAGCAAGGTTGTAGACTTTTTTTTTCTTTTTTTTTTCTTTTTTTACAAGTTTTAAGACAGGGGCAAGCAACTCTTTCTGGAATGCCTTATAATATCCTTGGACAAAAAAATTTCAGAAAAGCCCTTTCGGCTTTCAGATTTTATAATCATCAACCTTCCTAGTTCTCCAAGTGACTTCAAAATTGTTTCATTTGGGGAATATTGTTACTTTCTTCATGCAAAAGGACTTCAAATAATGTTGCTTGTTTTATTGTACCAGAATGTAGTTAAAAACTAAAGAATGCTACTTAAGCTAGTTTTCAGGTAATTATTTCTTATAGATCAAAACTGTAAGCAGGTAAAACTATCTATGATTCTTGTAAAAATTTGATTTACTTTTTTTTCATTTTTAGTAACACATGGTATGTTATACCATCACTTCTACAAATTTGGCTGGTGACAAAGCTTTTGAACTACTACCAAATTTTCAGTATCAGTAATTCCCACTGGAAATGCCATAACATGTTTCAGTCTAATAATATAAGGTTCAAACATTCTTTCCAGAAAGATTTACAACATCTCCCAAGGCATGTTTATTATAAAAAGTGACTCGCTTAGGAAGTAAACACATAGGAAATATTATATTTCAAACTAATTATAAGGACTATGATTAATTAGAAAATCACATAAAGAAGAAAATCACAGACACATCATACACTTTGTGTGTGTATATATATATATACGTATATATTACATTATACTAAATTATAAGCTGAATAGCTCATATAAACGTATTTAATTAGAAAATTCGCCATTAAACACTGCTTTGTGGAAAAATATTTTATTTTCCCAAGGGAATCCAAGGATATTTACAGATAGGAAACTGGTCCCTCCTATTGATCCTGTTTGCTAACTGTTACTTCTAATAAAATAAATTTAAAATGAAAATAGAAACTAGTTATTATTTTCCCCCAGGGGAAAATATGAACATTTCTTGCTTGCTTGCTTTTTTACCTCGAATATAATAATTTTCCTAATTATGGTAGAAACCTTTAGTTGTATATTGTCATTATTGAGTTACCTCATACTTATCTTGTATTCACTCAAAGCTGCTTCAACTCACACACATATATGCATGCACACATTTCAGCTTTTTTTTTTAACCTCAAGTATTACTAACAAATGTCCCAATTTCACCCTGAAGGATTTCAAAAAAAAATGTGGTGTTTTGAGGTGATAAATATCATGTGACAAGAACAAAAATGAAGCTGAAAATTAGAAATTTAACCCTAATGAAACTTAAAACACTTCGAGAGAAGATGAAACTCTTAAGATAATTGTAGAGGCCTTCCACCAACCAGCGCATCACCTAAACTGGCTCAGTCCTTAAAGGGTCAAAATTTATTATCATTTCAGTTCATCTAATAAGTAATGTTTTTGCCGAACAAAACCAATTCCCAATAAATTCTCACTGTATTTGTGTGCTATGATTTGATTTAAAGGCCTATGGGGAGACACCATTTGGTAGCACAGGAACACAGAGGGGTAGGTGTTGCTGGGGAGAAGTAGGGCTCATGTGCCAGAAGTGTTATTGTGTCAGGTTGATTTATTGAGTGAGCTTCACTTCACCGAATGTTCCGAGATATTTATTTCCCTAAAGGCTCTGCAAAGATATGAACAGACCCGCATCCACAGATGTCATCATTGCTCATTTTACCGAGTCATGAAATTTTCTCAACTGCAATTTGTCCATCTAAAATTGCTGTAACAGAACAATGTCAATAGTAGCATCCTACTCCAGCACCACCTTCTATAGAAGGATCTGTTGCCAAATTTGGTACTTCTGTGCAACTTCATGGTAATTAAAGTGACAGAACAGTTTCACTGTAATTTCAAAAGAGTTTCTCAGAGAGGTTGCTTCAATTTTTAAACTTCACATCAAGTACTCAGAAAAAGTGAAACCTTTAAGGGGAATCGAACAGGAATATAAGCACAGAACAATTTATCCCCATCAAAATTCAAATTAAAATAAGTAAGTAAAGAAAGAAAGCAGGTTGTATGTCACCAAACCAAAAGTTTCAAAAAAAAAAAAAAAACAAAAAGAGTTATCCTTCTGAAAACCACTCTTAAATTTATTACCTCACTCAAAAGGTAGACTTCTGCTTTATTTTTCACCTCTCCATTATGAAGCAAATAAGCTATGTAAGTTTATTTTAAAATGATGTTGCTATATATAACTTTTATTCAAAAACACATGTGCAAACAAATGAAAAAGTTCTTAGGGTGCACTCATAATGCTAAACATTATGACTTGGATATTTTTCATAATTTCATCTAAAATCATCTTCAGGACCTAATAGAATTTCAATGTCTGTGTTAAATAAAAACTGCATGCTTGTGTGGTGTGTCAGAATTTGGGGGTTTATTTAAATATGTTAATATTTCTCATTATGCCATTAACAATAACCTTCATCCATTTGTGAAAAACATTTTGCCAAGCATGCACATAAAAAATTAGCAAGTGAAGCAAAATCACCTTAATTTGCTTTGGACCAGCAAATAACCAACTAATTTGCAGAAATCCCTGCCAAGCACTCATATTAAATGCTTCATGCTTATTTTATGACCTCTGCTGCTCTTCTCCTTTCCCGGGCCCTGAATCATATGATCATTAACATATTGCAAGGTCTGAAACTTTATTTTTTACATTCTTTAATTAATGCCTGTTTATAGAAGGCCATAGGACTTCAGATCCAGTTAATGAAACTTCACTCCCCCAGGCCCCTGGAGCCCAATAGAGAGCTCTCTCCTCTGTTGTTTTAGTAGCTTTTTTCCAACTGTTTGTTTATACACACTTAATTGATCTCTTTAGTCCCAGAAGCATTCCAGAGACACAACCTGTTTTGAGGCAAGCTAAAGTTTTCCCCTCTTTCTTTATAAAAGCCTTGAATGCCCAAGGTTATCAGTTTTAATTTGAAAGTTGAAGATTCAGCTTTATTTACACTGTCTAAAAGTAAAAATTGATACAGGCCCCGAAGTGTTTATTTTTACATTCATACATAACAGAGGGGATCACAAGTGCATACTGTATATAATTATTTTGATGTAGAACTAAGTAATTACTAAATGCTACTATGTCTTATTTTATGGAATTGAATAAATGCCGTCTTTATAACAAGTCGAAAATAAAAACAAATCAGGCTGCCAATGCATGAAATTTTCATGGCTCTTCAATTTACATTTTACATATTCCCTATGACAAGAATTTCTATTATGCTATTCTCTTTTTTCTGCTATAATTAAATTAAAAAAGTAATTGGCTGGTGCTGCACACTGCAGCAATGTCTTAATCACATAGACAAACAGTTTTACAATAGCTTACACCATTTGCCACATGGGGCAATGACATTATTGTACCAGACTATAAACTCAAGACAGATATCACATACCGGCTTTCAACCACTGTGTCGGCAAGAACAGAACATGAGGTTTATTCAGCACCCCAACTGGCACCTCTATGATGGAATCCTCAATATAGTAAAAGTGGCCCAAATCTGGCCCTATGGTTTTGAAGACTACCAAATCATGAAGCCTATGAATCTGCTCATCATACATGCTTCTACTCTAAGCCCAGAATATATGTTGGAAAGGCCAAAAAGAAAAATATGGGTGTGAGTTGTAAATACAGTAAGTGTTATAAACACTGGTGATGAGAAATCATTATTTCTGAATATTCTGGTGGAAAACATTCTTGATTGGACATGTGTTTTGTATAGGTATATATTCTATTTGTTTTCATTAATATTCAGTTCATGAGTATTTTTCTCTTTCTATTTTCAGTGAATACTGCACTAATAGCTATTGAGGGCAGGAGGGTCAGAGTCATGAACTCTTTGGTGTTTCCAGAAATTTCACTGATAAGGGATTCATAAGACCTGGGTCTTAGTTCTGGCCTTTCTAATTACCCACAGGGTAGCCTTAACTGAGTCGCTTTAACTCTGAATCTCAGTGTCCCCATTTGTAAACTGAGTAACTTAGACTAGATTAGCACCAAGGTTCCATGCGGCTCTCACATGCTATGATTGTAAACAAATGCGATCTTTTCTATGAATAACATCTGAGAAAGTAACTAAAGTACAGGTGTTTCCAGAGGCAGCAAGGAAGCAAAGGGGGGCAGAAAGCTGAGAAACGGAATTTGACACAGCCAGAGTGCTAAAAAGAATAAAATAAACACAATTTGAAAAGCACAAGGGGAAAACATGAGAAGAAGCAAGTGAAGAAGCCCTGTTTAAAAACACTGAAACCTAAACATTGTAAAATGGAGTTCCTTACAGATCTTTGAGCTATCTGTTTAGTAACGATAACATTTGCTCTTTTATAAATAGGCACTTTTTCTCCTGTCTATAAAGTAGGTACAGCAAGTGAAGAATTATCAGGAGAGATTTTTCCCTGCTCTTTATAAAACCACGATGTTCTCTGCAACACCCACACTTGATTACTTAACCAGAATTTGAAATCCTTATTTAGCAGAGACCTCTGAAAAACATTAAAACGATCCATTTTGATAAAATGTAAGCTTGTTTTCTAGAATGAAAACTGCTTTATCTAAAAACCACATGGTATTTTAGTGGTGTTTAGAGGCTAATTCGAGGAACTCAGATATTGCTCTTTGATCATTTTAATTATTGTTAATAATTTAAGAAGTCTCTTTGAGAGGAGATTTCTGCGATAATAAACAAATGTACAGCATGACATATCGGAGGAAACATTGCACATCGTGACTGTCTCATTTACAAATTTGTCTCAAGTACATGGAAATGATGGAGCACAACTGATTATAACAAATGGAAACTAAGTAAGTATTTTAAAGTATGTAAAATATGTTAATATGTTAAGAAGTTTTTCAGTGCACATTATACACCTGTTAACTTACGAAGTAGCACACAGTAGCATCTTCTAGACTTCGGAGAACTCTACTCCTTCTCTCCCATGCAGACCTCCCTCCCCCAACTTCCACAGTCTGGACCATCTATCTGCCTTATGTAAACCGAATTCAGTCATTCCTGGCAAGGTGCTCAAGAGCCGAAAGTCTTCAATCTTCACATAAATAGGGTGCAAATCACATCTTATGATGGTATATTCAAGCTTTCCAGATCTCTGTTTGCCACCTGAACTGTCAGAGTTTAGTACCTACTAAGCCATAGATTTATGAGGAAATGCTTGTAGATTGACAAGCAATTTTGTAACAAATGCATCTTCAGGGTTAGATTCACAGGAATGTTTAGGACATGCCTAAATGATTTAGTATTTTATACCTCTGCTCAAAAGAACAGTTCATATAAGTCAGTTCTATCTGAAGACTGTCAATCAAGCAGAAACTCAAAGTAATCTTAAAATATCATGATTCATTTATAAAAAAAAAAAAGTTTATCTCTAGAATTCAGGAGTGTGCGGTTCCAAGTGACAGACAGATAACAGGCAAAGTTTGAAATGCTCTAATTGAAACAAGGCAAATTGCTTTCTTATTTAGATATGAAATACAGAGCATTTCTGATTACTTTTATTTATGAGCTGCCAATATTTGAACATATGCAAAATTTGAATTGTTTCCCATTTGCCCCAGACTTTTAAAAAACCTAATTCCTTTTCTTAATGTGCCACCCTTCAGGGCAAGGAGTTGTAATGAACACCTCCCAGTCACACCGAATTACAATGTTCTTTATCTTGCTCAGTACTGGGGGAAAAAAAACTTCCAAAGATTTGGAATCCTGAAACCTGTAAACAAAATCTGTGGAGCAGATAAAATTTTAAATGGCACAATGCAATTAAAGCTGAATTCAATTTGAGCACACCCTGTCCATCTGTCAGAGGGAAACAAAAGCCGAGGAGCTCCATTATTGCTGAATCCCTGCTCTTGTTAATTTGCTTGCTGAGAGATTTCAATTTCTAGGAAGTGCACAAATTAGTGTTCAGTCAGGGCTAGATCCTCAGTAAGTATAAGCAGATGGTGGAAATCAGCCCTAATCAAGTGGCCAAAGCCTTTTTTTTTTCTGTCTGATTAAAGCATTTTAATCCTTTCAGATTGTCTGCTGTTTTAGCAAATATTCGCCATCCTTTATTTTTCTTATATTCCAGGATAGATTTAAATTTAGCCTATGCACATGAGAGGAATAACTTTAGAAATACAGCTATCAGCATCTGAGTTACAAGCAGTGGCCAACTGGATTTGCAAATTCACTTAGTGCATTTTTTTTTCTATTATATGTTACATAATTGTTTGAATCATTATTAATTTATATGCTAATATAAATAAGGCATATTTAATCTCTTCTGGTGGAATTAAATTACTGAAGGAAAGACAAAGAGAAAATTTTTCAGCTTTAAGATTAAAGTTAACAAAAACAGAGGGCAACCAGAAACCGTAACATGTATGTACAAATCTTTCACCAAAGAGAAAGAAAATTATTTTATTCTTGACATTGCAACAATATGTAAAATGTTAGTGAAAGAATATATTTAAATCAAAACAAAAGCTAATAACTAAAAAGTTTAAGTATTTTTTGAATAATGGGAACATTGATTAGGAACAAAAACTGTATAATTGTTTTTAAAGTGTGAGACATACATACTCAAAATATAAAGCTGCTATAATCATTGTAAGTCTGCTAGGAGTTCAGTTAAAATAAAAACACATAAATATTTACAAGCCAAAGAATATATGAAACAAAAATATAGAAGATACGTAGAGAACCGGTGTGAACTGTAATTTAATTGCGTGTTTAAACAGTTGGCAAAAAACAAAGTCCTTCTACCTCCAATATTTATCCAGAGTATACGAAAAATAACTTTTCTAATAATATGAAAAGTGCTAGTGATATTAACTTGGGAGTGAAATTTTAAAGTGTATGAGCACATTTAAGAGTGAGTTCTTACATACTGTTTTGAAACTTCTCTTAAACTTAGAGCAATGAGAAATATTTATGCAGGAAGGGAAAAAGAAAAAAACACCAGTTCAAGGAAGCTGAAGCTTTGAGTTGAACATTTGTATGATTTCTGATATGATGAATATTTGTAAAATTTCTGGTAGTTCTTTGACATCCCGTTTTGCAATTTCATTACACAACACATTCTTAACAAACACCCTCTCTAACAGTTTGATAAAAATCTACAAGTAAATAGTCACGTATATCTTTTTTGTTTTAACTGGGATAGTTACTAAAAAGTAGGAGTTTTTATTACTTTATTTGAACATTTTAAAATTATATTTACAAATTTTAAACTGAATATATCCTAAATGCCAAATCTGTAAATGGCATCAAGTTCATGCACTTGGCCATAACTGTAAATAGGCAAATTACCAAGTTTAAAAATTGTAACTGCCATACATAAAGATAAATGGTTCCTTACATATACAACTTTCTCTTATATTTTGAAGTTTCTACTTAAACTACCCTTGAAATTCTCATTCAAAAGTAAATTATCAAAACAAATTATCAAACCCACTAGATATTCATTTTATGGAAATGGCTTTAAAGTTTTCCCACCCTTTATAAAGACAGAATCAGGCTCAAATCAGTTGACAGAAAAAGAGAAAAAGTTTGTATTTCCTTTTCATTCCTCTCATCCATTCATTATCAAATAGTGTGATCTAACAGTGAAAAACTGCTCACATCTAACACCTCCTCTTTAAAACCAGTCTTAAAGAGTTGAATCCTGTTATAGATTCTTAGACATTTTGTAATTTTCACTTGTTTGTGCCTAGGATTGGTGCTTAACAATATACCACTATAAAGCATAATTTGGTACCAAACTGAGATTACAGCCTGTGCAGAAAGAAGAGATAGACTTTCATATACCCATTTATTTTGATATGAGTAAATGTAGGAAAATGCACCCAAGAAATTCAAATCCTTCATGTTCGATCTCTTACTACTTCCACCATTCTAATTCAGCCCTCATACCTCTCTTCTGGGCAACTTCAAAACCTCCTATTTGGCCTCCCTACCTCTTTAGAGATTCCGTTCTGTCAACAAAATAAGAACTTTTTTGCCTACCCTGTTTAGGTTCTTGATGTGATGACCTTAGCCAGTATTTAAGGCTGCTCTTTCCTGATCCCTCAGCTAAATTTTATCACTCACTAGTCACATGATATACCCTCTACTCTCCAATGCCCTGACTTTGCTCATAAAGTTCCCTCCATCGGGAATGCCATTGTAAATTAGCTTCAACTGGAAAGGTACTGCCTAAAGTTTGTCTTCAGTCCCACTAATTTCACCAACTCTGCTCCTACAACACAAATAGAATCGGTGTTATCCCACTTTGTGCTCCAATATCTTTTTAGTTTTCTGGTATATCTAAATAGTTACAACATTCTGACTTGTATTATATCATATTATTTACATACGTATTTATATCTCATTTTCTCTACCACACGGGAAGTCTTTTTTGTTGGATTGTTGGCTGATTTTAAATTCTTTGGATGAGCTTTACTGCACAATACAGTAGCCACTAGCTGCATGTGTCTACCTAAATTAAAACTTATTAAAATAATATAAATTTAAAAATTCAGTTCCTCAACTGCACTTGACCCATTTCTATACTCAATAACCATGTATGGTCAGTGGCTACAAATCTAAACAGTGCAGGCACAGAGTATTTTCATCACCAGAGAAAATTCTATCAGACAACACTATTGTAGAGACCCAATGAGTTTAATTTAAGTTTATATATAATTATTATTAAAATGCCATGAAAATAGAAAATAAAAGGAATCTTGAAGACAACTTTTTTGACTGTTTGAAGGATCAGCTGAGGTATACTCTCAACTATCTTCTCTCAGAGGTTGTGGTAAGCTCTGAGCAGCCAATATTTGTTATCTCCATCATACTAAAAACTGTCCCAAGTAGGCCAGGAAAATTTTCTGATACTTCATATATAATTGATAGTGGTTAAGGAAATTTATATGGCAACTGTTTTGCAGAAGCTTTAATTCACTTTTTCAATATTTAAAAAGGCTGCTGTCACGGCTGGTCGGAATAAAATTAAACCCACCAGCTGTGGTTTGTTTTTTTGAGGAAAACACATAACATTTTATTTCTGCTCTGTCTGTCATCCTTATAAATAAATGTCAGAAATATAGAATTGAAATGTACTGAATACCCTGGTTTACCACTACTCTTCTGAAAATGCTTGTTTGTGTTTTTATAACTAGATATAATTTTTAGAGGAAGATCTTCATTTCTTTTTATATAAATGCCTGATTTTTACCTTTGCTCAGGAAAGAAATGTGATAATAAAATAGATTTGAAACCTCGTAATTTTTATGTTCTTTTCTTAATGGGACTTTTGATCAAAGGATGATCAAGGACAATTTTTAAAAGAGATATTTTTCAATTCTTTCATTTATTAGAATTTTGAGGCTATTCCAAGAAATGTCATCCTAGATTATTTAAAATTGACCAGGTGTTTAGCCATAAAGGTCAAGAGTCTTTTGCTGAGACTTAGTAGTTTTCATGAGACATTCTAGAATCACAGCACTGAATTATAAAGTGTCCTTTTGATCTATGGTATTGATGTTACACGCCAGGATAATAGAACTTACTTGTCACAAAATTCGCCTACAGTGTAAGAGAATATAGTCTGACAATTTAATGTTTCCTATTATTTTCAACTAAGAAAAAATGATTCTATTTTTTTAATGTTTTTGCTTTGTAATCAGTCATCCATTGGTAATTATGCTAAGAATAAAGACTTAGGTACAAAAACTTAGGCATTACCTATTATATATCAGCAGTTAATGTCATTCTAATCAAAATAAAATTATTTAAATCTAAGCACCATTACATATTATGAAGAACATCCTATTCAGATTTCTCTAAGCTCACCATTATCTCACAAAGGGGAAAATGATTCTTGGTCTACTTGCCTCCAAATACTTCCTTTACTAATCCACACTGATATCACTCTCCTCCTACTGAGTCTGAAATCTGCACAGAAAGAGTGGTTTATCTGAATTAAATACAGAAATGTGGAGTCCCTTTCAAAATGTCTTGACCTTTTCATTACCAGAGCACAACTAGAAAATTTCTTTTATCAGTTGAGAATAAATCTAAAATTCATAAAGTAGACACAAAGTTATGTTGTAGTATAAGAAAAACAGAGAAAACACCTTCATGGGCTTCTAGGACACAAGGGAAATAGATGTTGGCAGCACAGGGCAGAGTTGTGGAAAGGCACAAGAGAGGAACTTCTGGCACTTGACACCTCTGCCTAAGGCAGTCCCTGCTTTTGCAGGAAGAAATGAACAAGTAAAATCAGTATCCTTACATCAGAACATGTAATATTTATGTTAACTTAGCAACTACGTTACCTTAACTTAGAATGGTAGGTTTATATTCAAATACGACAACACAAAACACGCCAATAAAATTATTTGCTAATATATTTATAGTTCAGAACTGTAGCTTCAGTGAGATTAAAATAAATAATGGAACCTCATGTTTGCCAGTTCATTCGCACTTTTAGCACCCTTGTCATTTTATAATGTTCTGCCAGTATTTATCACAAATTGCAAAAAAAGAAAAAAAAATTCCTGAATATGTAAAAATAGCAGCTGTTATTTGCCATAAACAATTGGGTGATTTCATAAATCTTTACAAAATCACAGAGAAAACAGAGTGTGTGTATTTAAGATTGATCAAAGTAAATTTTTATTCTGTCTTAAAGCCAAAATATAATTTACGTTTTTGTTTTAAGCTACTATTCCTTTTGTTTATAAATATTTCTGGAAATATGAATCTAATCATTTATCTTTGCTCACTATATCAGGGATGCTAAAAGCAACATTTGGTGATTGTCTTCTTTAAAATCATCAGATAAAATAAGAATGTTTTTAATCCACATCCCAATTTTCATTCTCATCCAAATAATTTGGCAGTATCTCCCAGTTCAAATCTCAACCATTTCTTGCATATATCTTGTTTTCTACATCTCAACTGATACTGCCTGGGTAAACTAAGCCTAAAAGGTCCACATAATTTCTAACCCTGATGGTCCCTGTTGTCTCTCGAATTCTTTCCTGGTATGAATATCATCCCCATCAAATAATATTACCAGAGTAATTTATTTAGTCTAAAAATAACTCTAATCAGACATATTCTGGCTTAATAGCATGACACATAGACTTTTCATGATCTGACCATTTCCTTATCTCTGATATCACCTCTAACCTAGGACCCATGGGCCCACCGCACCAACCTATGACAAGGAGAGCTTAAATTGTTTTCTCTTATATCTCTAACCCTTAAAATGTTTTTCTCACTGCTTTACACAGATATCTCATATTTTTTTAGGAATTAATTTTAATTCTATTTCATTTTTGTAATCCCTAGTTAATGTGCTGCTTCTAAAAAGTCTCCAGGAGATTTCTGTTGTTGTTGTTATTATACCACAAATCTATTTCTGTAACCTCAACTTTCATTATTGACCAGAATTATCCATCTTATGGTTTCCCTTGATCTAATTAAACATCTGTCTGCAAAATTCCTACTATTCTTTTGCTATGATCAAAGCTCTAAACAAATTTTCAAGTAGTTTAAAAAGAATTTTCATTATTTTTATAAACATAGAAGTAATCAAAAGAGAAATATAAGCATCTTTGGAGGCACTAATGTAATCTCTCTGAATCCTTCATATAGGTGATTTTAATATAACATCATAAGATATACAATATCCTGTTTCCTATTCTGTCAAGGTCATTTGGCCACTGATTTCAAAGGAGTCAATGTTCTAGAGCAATTTCACATCCTGCTTCTATGTCTTAAGCAAGATTTAGTTAATACAGTAGAAAGAATCATTAGTTATTCAAGGTAAAACTTTCAAAAAAGGCAACTAAGATGCTTCGACCTTCCCTGAATGAGGAAATGCTCTGTGCATTTTTACACTCTTTTAAATAGAGTTGTCTAAACTATCTAAAGTAAATCAAAAACTATCACTCAACCCTCTTAGTAAAAAGGGTAAATTTTAATTGCAGAACTTAAAACCTCACAATTAAAAGCTGTGCTGCTACTTAAAGCCAGCACAAACATAAGAATGAAAGCTGATGCATACAAATTAGATTTCTTAACATATTTGTAATTCTGAAGGATACTAGAAAGCACAGACCATTTATGTGCTTTAAATATTTTCACAGGAGAAATAAAGTGAATGATTGTTATGCTTTTATAAAGTTTTGTCATTTATATTTTAATAACTGTTTGACTATCAAAATCTTCTGTCAAATGAGATACTAATAACACACCTCAAACAGAAAACAAATACATAAAAAGAAAAATATTCTTTGTCTTGAAAAATATACTTAGAATCTTATTATTAATATGTATACTTTTAAATTTGAATTTAAAATGACACTGGTAATTAATAAACTTTTAAAAAGTCTATTGAATACATAAGAAAAATAATATGAAATGAGAAAAATGAATATTACTGTTAAACATATAGTACCATCAATTTCCTATTTCTTCCAAAGATATGTTGTCTTCTACATGAGACATAATTTTATTTAATGACAATTTTATAACAAAACATATGTGCTCAAATTACATAATTCTTCATTATCAGCAAACTACTGGGACATGTAAGTATAGCAATACAGCATAGAGAGAATATATGGAGATATTATAATTAAATATTAACTAACATGCAGATCTCAATGTTAAAAGAGGACAAAAAGAAAAGACACAGATTACCCACTCACTACTTGAATTCTCAGCCCTTTGAGTACAGAATTCTTGGAGAAACAGGCTGAGGGAGGAGTAAGAAGGATTAAGTACCTTTTTAGTATTCATGGAGGCCATGGTACAGAATACTGTGTGTGTGTGTGTGTGTGTGTGTGTGTGTCTGTTGGGCTGGAGGTATAAAGAAAGAACAGAGTAATTATCACTATAAGAAAAATAATACAAGAGAAGTGTTGAAAGGGGAAGTGATATGAGGACCAACTTTGCCAATTTCACGATTTTGCAGAGGTTAACAACAGTTAATACAATAACAACCAACACTGTGAGTCTATTAAATGTCAGGGACTGTAAAATATGTTTTGGATATGATATTTAATATTCACAAAAACATTATCATTTAGAAAGAATTAATCAATTTACAGATGAAAGAAAGGTTAAATGGCATAGAAGAGACTAAGATTTGAATTCAGGTTCATTTAATGCCCAAATTAGTGTCCTTTCTATCACAGGACACTTTATAACAAAAGGAGAATCTGTTCAAGAGAATACTTTTTTTTTAATTATTATTTCTGCCTACAGCACCTGGTCTTCCTAGGTGCTCTCCCATCCAAGTACTAACCAGAGCTGAGCCTCCTTAGTTTCCAAGGTCAGACATCAGGCTTGTTTAGGGTGGCATGGCCATAGACCATGCACCATGGTTCCACCAAGGTGTAAACCTGGACATTCTGCATGTAAAGCAGACACGCTAACCATTACACTATGCAACCACATCCATGAGAGAATATTTCTTATCATATGTAATTACCAATGTATAAAATTTAACAAGAACAATGTAATTTAGTGGAATAGTGAGCTCCTAAAATCACTAGATTTATGAGAAATTTTGTTTAACATAAATTGTTTATGAACGAGGTTCATTCCCCAAGAATTCATTTAATTAAGGTATAAATTGTAAAAGTACTGGCAGGAACTCAGGTGACTTTTGAAATTCTGAATAGAAAAAGAAAATACTATGAATTTGCCTGTAGAAATGGTAAAGATAAATTAATTGCTCTAATCTTTAACACAAACATAACTAAAAACTTGTTTGGTTTCAGCTTCATTATTTTTAACAACATTCACTACATTACAGTTACTTGTGGAGTACAAAGTACCATAAATAATTTAAATTAAACTACACTTGTCAAAATGAATGAACAAGTAGGTTTTATGATGCAGTACATTTTATGATGCTCTTGATTCTTTAATTTGTGTGTTTGCTTAGTTGCTACTTCCCAAAATACTACAATCTGCAAAGACTCTTGTACTCATTAATATAAATTACAAATATCCCTGCTCAACAGGGAAATCAGTATGGAGAAGGATTCTACTGAACTAAAAGGCTTTTTCAATAATGTCCTGTGAATATTTTGTAAATATTGGTTTGAAGAAATAGAAATAGTTCACCATCCTTCTATACTAACTCACCAATTATTCTTATTCTTATACCTGTACAGAGATGTATCTAACTATATATACCTATACATACATCTCTATATCTAGTTCTATATCTACATCTATATTTATACCTAACTATAAAAATTTCCACAGGAATGTATATTCACTAACTATCTTTATCAAAGCTATCTGGTTATATTTGTTAAGTTAAAAAGTTTCTTACTAATTTATTAATTTTATCCTACTATAATTAGTATATCAAAATTTACATTATTAATTTCTTTGATACAGTATATATGTGTGTGTATGAAAACATTTTCGTTGAGACTGGTACAAGAGCTCTCCAACAAGATCTAGACAGAATTATCATAAGAAAAAGCAAAATAATTAAAAATAATTATTTGAAATAATAAAATGTGTAACCAATACTGTACCAAAGAAGCCTATAATAGAAAAGCTTCATATGTCTGTTATCTGTTACGGATTAAATAACAAGTAACAATTTCTTATGAAATAAAATATTTCTTAAAATTAGCACAATTTCCAAATACTACATAGGATTCATCTATGTTTTTCCCATTAGAGCTTATAGACTAACAGAAAATCAGTTTCTCAGAGAGCTGCATTACTTCCACAAACCACTAGTCTACTATTTAATTACTGAACCTCTGACATCTTTGAAAGCAGTTAAATCAACACAAAGAAACCATAGAGAAACTTGAAAAACTTTTTAAGTATACTTAGGTAGGGGGTTTATCAAGCCAGCTGTATCCCCCTTATGCTAAACCTTTGCTATTTTACCTGCCATCTTGCTGCTGAGAGCAAGAGGCAGTTGAAATTTCCCTTGGCATGAACCTCTAAACCTCAGTTTCTACTTCAGTAAAATAAGGTTATAATATCTTCGTGTGAAGATCTAATAAGTTAGCAGTTCTTATAAACAGTTTGGGAAACTGGATGTCTCTATATAAGTTGTTAAAAAGGTATTTAAAAACCGATTCTTCTATTACGAATTGATCTTAAGTGTTAATAAATTAAAGCAGAATGAATAGTTTTTCCCTTAATCTCTCCTTATCCTCTACAAGTTGACACACTTTTTTCTTTTCATGTATTTGAAATCTTTCAAAACTGACTCACAAATTAAATTGGCCTACAAATGCTTAAAACTGTGCTCCCAGTACTATGTTCAAGAATAATGTGGCCTTCCAAATATTTTATTTCTGCTCTGGATTTACGATTTATTGATAGATTTTATAATGGATTAGACTCGAGGAATATGTATTTAAATATTAGGTATAGTATTCTATTTTTATATTCACTATAATAAAAAAATGTGTTTTCACTCTCAAGAATATAAATTGAACTCTTGCAGAATATATCAGTATAGTACATTTTGATGTTAAATTTTCAGGTCTATTGGTTGTCTTTCTTTAAATTCCAAGCGCTATAACACAATTTTGCACATTTACTGCTGTTTTGATTCTATTTAATCAACTTCTATTCTTAAAAGAAGTGTATTCTTCTTATCTTGATAAGTTTCTTGATCAAGGACATTACCTTCATTCTGAAATTCTGTGCTGTGATCTGTGGTAAAGGACTAATAATGGTGGCTAGAGGGCATCACAACGGTGTGATCACACACATAAATTAAAATAAATTAGGTAACAGGTCCCTGAAGTCCGTTTCCAACTGACTCAAGCATTTAATATGTATCTCCTATAAATGTGCATTTTATAGATTATTATATCCTAACCAATCAAATATATGCTACCACTTTACTCGAGATTTCTCTTAAAAAGAAAAGCCTGAAGTCATGGGCCATACAGAAAAGAAAACACCCCGAAAATGCTTATTCCCACCATCACGATAAAATGTATAACTCAGATATCTACATCACCTAAACTTCCATTGGGTTATTACCCAATCATTTCACACTTTGGTGCTTAAATCACAATTCCACTTAAATGCTAACTAACAGCACTTTCGAGCCCCCTCAAATTCCTTGATCTGTCTCAGGCCCACTTCTTTGTTAGATCTGAAAACTCACAGTTACTCTTCCACACCACTACTGCCCAAGTAAAACTTTTTCCTATCAGTTTTACACTTGGCTTCTACTAAAATATTGTTTCATATGCCTACTTCCTTAAACATATTCAGAATTTTCCAATAAAAATAATTAACTTTGTACTTAAAAAGTATTTATGGTTCCTTACTATGTTCTAAGCACTGCACTCAGTCATCACATGCATGCCAGTTCTAAGTAATGAATTTTATTATTTTTTTCTTTCACAGAGAAGAGAAGACTGAATTGAAAGTCATTTAAGTTTACTAAGTTAGTAAATGACTAGCATTTATAGAGCACCTACCAAGAATCAGACATTTTACCCACAATTATTATATCATTTAATAACACGTAATCCTACAAAGGAGGTATCAGTGTACACCTAAGATAAGGAAACAGCAGACCCTATGAGCTGAGTTACTTGCCTAAGCTCTTATCATATGATCAAGCTAGTTATCAACCCATGTGTGTCAGACCAAAGAGCTCACACTCTAGCTGAATTCTATAATTCTCCTGACATCCAGACCCATGTTCTCATTTCTACCCACCTATCTTTTGATCTCTTCACTAATGAAGTTTTCTTTCTTCATTTGAAAGAATTCACCCCTCCTTCAACTCGAAGTTAGTACAACTAGGAAAGGAAAGTTAACCATACTATGGAGCAGATTTAAGAGCAAAACTGATGTGACTAGTTCTCGTCCAAATCATCTGACACTCTAGTGATGTGCCAGAATATTCAGGTCGGCTGAAATATACAGCACTCAAAAAGTGCAAGTTCCTTGAGGTACATCAGAGCAATATTTAAATAGATAGTCCTTTTCTAACGTAATGCAAAATAACAGGCAAATTTATAATTTTTGAAGTTAGAAGAAACATAAGAGATTATCTAGCCCAGTGATTTCATTTTATAGATAAAGAAACATGAAGCCTAAATAGAAAAAGATTTTTGTCCAAAGTGATATGACAAGTTGGAGGCAAAATGAAGGCCTGAAGTCTGACTTCAAGCCCATAGCCAGGAACTCTCTAGACTGTGCTGGTTGTATTCTTGCAATAATTTTTTGAGAGCAAAGGGTAAAATTAATGCAAGTAGTAAAATAAATGGATTATGATTTTGTCAATGAATGAACTGACTGTAGCCTTATTTGCTAGCAGAAAATAAACTAGATGAACTGAATATAAATCTAAAACGTAACCATTAGTCAATTTCTAGAAACTAGTAAGTCTAGTTTCTCCAGCTTGGCAAAAAACAAAAAGACCTTTAGTGAACAAAATTTTCTGATTGTTGCCATAATTGTACAAGCTTATAAACTATACATTTTCTTAGCTTAGCTACATAACCAACCAAATCTGTAGGAATTAATAAGTTGTTCACATCAATTCACATTATATGTTGTTACGTTGTTATGTTATAAAAATATTAATTTTTCCTTCACATAATTCATTAAACTACCCTGCATATATGAACACAGGATTGATATAATAAAAGGATATTTGAGAGTAAGAAATGAAATATCTTACAAAACACTTTTAAATGAAATTCTATTAATAACAGTGGTAAAAAGCTGGCATTAAACAAGTTGCATATAATTCAATACAAGTAAAATTTTAAAACATTAAAGGACTGAAATTAGATTGTAATGGACTCTTTGGATTAAATCAATGCAATTAAGAATATGATGAAGTATCTAGTTATCTGTGTCCCAAGCCTTTGAAAAGTGGAAATATTAATATAACTGTACAAGATATTAGTGCTGACTAGATTAATTGCCATAGCAATTGTCATATTATAAATATGGTATTTGTGACAATTATGCATCATTATAATGCATGGGTTGTCACATTACTTAAACAAATCTTTAGATAGTTCATTAAGTATTTCTTTATTTCCAGCATTATTACAAATTTAGAACATTTTAGAGGATAAATGTGAAATTCTGTGCTAACATAGCATATGTTCTTAAAAGTTTACCAGCACTTTAGCTAATAAGTTGAGAGAAATTAAGCAGTAAAAATGCAACCTGAGGAAACCTCAACAGGAATGTAAACTAAACGGGTGGGGAGTTCTGTAGGTGTCAATCAAGAACAAAATGCAACTGTCAAGCTTGCTTTGCTAACAAACTGTCACATCAACAATATGGAGTTAATGACTACAAATTAACTGTATACCAGATGCTTGACACTTTGTTATGACACTTAGCAAGCTAGTTGACATTTGGGGATCAAAGCTTCTTTAATTACACTTTGTATAACATGTGCAACCTTTATGCTAATGTCCAAATATTCCTTGGAGCAAGACTGTCCAAGTAAAAGCAACCACAGACTGTTTTCTAGGTGTGGGTTTGGAAGTATTCATGTAGTTCTAAAAAAAAGGGTGGTGGCGGGGGTGGGGGGGTGAAGTGCTGAGCGAGAGCCAGACTTCGATGAGCAATGTTATTCAGTACAACCGCTGCCTAAAATAACACTGTTTCTTAACTTGGTGAACTGGTGAAGCACTTTTTCTCACATATAGACACAGTCTGTGAAATAACACATTTTCAAACAAGGTGGTAATAGCATTTATAGCCATTTATAAAAGGAAAGACAACTAGGCATATCAGATTTTAAAATAACTGAAAAAGGTATTAAAGACTGTGAGTGATAAAAAAAAAAAAAACTAACTGCCTTTGGAACACTGATTTGAGTGGTTTTTAAAGTCCTTTTTAAGGAAATGGTTTGACATTTTCCCAAGTGAATATAACCCAATAAATGATATAAGCAAAATTTCATACCACGGGTATAATACTGAATACTAAACAGGAATAACCATGAATTATAGGTTATATCAATGCAAAAAAAGGTTAACATTTTTATCAAATTTTAAAATAAACTTAGATTAACCAAAAAAAATATTGTCATAAAATTAACGAAATTTAGAAAGTAGTTACTAAATCAAGAAGGAAAATATGTCAATAAAAATATCTACATGTCTAAATTAATGTTAATGCTGTAATAATAACATGAATGCTAGCAGGGCTGCCTTTGGAAAAGACACTATCTTTGTATAAGGAATCAAAACAGTTAAGTGATATTGTTATAAGATTCAATGGCATTTGACCCTCCATCCCAATTTTCCCTGAGTTGTACTTCTGGGGGAAAAGCGAGTTAGTAATATTTGAAGAAAAGTAATAAAGGTGGAGAGAGGGAAACACGTAACGTTAAAATTGGAAAGAACACTGAGGCATTTAGTCCAACCCTTTCAATCTATAGATAGGACAAACCATGGCCCAGATATTTAGAACTGTCCAAGTGATAGTATTGTGGAGAGATTCTCTAGCAGGTCCCAGTATTGCAAACTGGGTAAGCATGCTGTTTTCAGTACCACACTGGCTCTCTTTGCCACTATTACAGCTCAAACACATGAATACATCTAAAAGGCAATGTTATTATGTCAGTTGGAGAGCCAGTTATTGAATGTTTATTGAGCTCTTCTAAGATGGTGAACATCCCTCTGGGAGCTAATGATACTAGTGAAACACCAGGGAACTAGCCATGCACTGGACACTAACTATAGCAACCACTAGTGATGGGAGTCACTACTGAGCAATTGAAATGTGGTTAGCTTGCATTGACATATGCTATAAATTTAAAATATACACCTGATTTCAAAGACTATGTATAAAGACAATGTAAAATATTATAACTTCTGTATGTGTACTACATGTTTAAATAATATTTTGGATATATTAACAAAATGACGTATACTATTACAATTAATTATGTGTGTTTTTTAACTTTTTAAAAATATAACTATAAGAAATTTTAAATTACATTTGTTGTTCACACTATATTTCTATTTGACGATGATAAACTAATCCAAGACAGTCCTCCCCTCAAGGAGCTAGAAAGTTTGGAGATAAGAAACAAGTAAATAAAATAAACACATGCCACAAGAAAGATGAAATAGGATGGACTGACAGAGAGCATCTGGGTATGGGTGTGTTTTAACCAGGGTTGTCTGTGAAGGTCACTCTGAGAGAGGAGACTATCAAGTAGAGACTTAAATAATGAAACAGACACTGACAGGACTAAGATTATGAATACAGGATCAGAGAGATGGTTATGGTGTATGTATCTAGATTATAGGTGAGGCTGGGGAAGGTGATAAGAGACATGTCTGCCTGAATGCAGTGTCTGAAAGTCCCAGAAAGAAGTGGGGATTTTGGTTGTGGTGAGAAGTCACTACAGAGTTTTGACTATCACCATCTGCAGGCTATGACCCTTCAGCAATCTACCATCATTTCTCACCTCTTCTGGGACCACCACTTCCCACTTTTGCACAGCCACAGTCCAACCTCCAGGTTAGGCATCACTATTAACTAATATTCACTATTAAATTTTCAAATGTAATGTTTTTGTACTTCCATTATCAAAAAAATTCAAAGTAAATTAATTTAGTAGTTGAAAACAGATTCTCCTTTGTGATTTGGATGATAAAGAAACCTACTTTTGAATTAGATGCCATCTTGTCTCTTTTAATTTATACTAACCCCAGAAAGCATATTTTTATTGTAGGTTCTCATTCTAGCTTTCTAAATACATCTTCTCCAATTATGAAACTTCCAGGAAAAAAAGCTGCATCCATCAGGGTCTTGGCACAGAATATGGTCTACTCAAATGCTATTTTCAAAAGCATCAGCAGAACGGAAGTAAACCAATAAGGGAGTGCGTAGCACGCTGGGACTGTCCAATGTGGGAATCCTAAAGAGCAAGGAAGTAGAACACTTACTTCAATCAAAGAGTCACTGAAGCTATGGAATAGGGTTGCCTTATAAAAACCGCAGATTTTGGAGGAGGGATTTAGCCACCTTTCATTGAGGCAGCAGGAAGGAAGGAAGAGAAATAAATGCCCTGAGCCTACTCTCTGCTCCTGAGCTCCAGGTGGCATTTTCCATGGGTTAACAGATCTAGAAGCCAGAGGGTAAGAGAGGCCAATAAGACAGTCCATAAAAATCTGGCTTTAAGGGCACAAAGCCAAGTGGCAAAGGATATAGTGTAGATCTGGAGGGCACATGGAAAACATCCAGCACAGAACTTAACGGAGTGTCATAGGACCCTCTCTTTTTATTTTATGTGGTCCTGGCCTGAAACTGGCAGCCTCTAGTTAAAAGCCCTTTTCATGGTCATGGATATTACTAGGTACTTCTCTGGCAGATATAAGAAAGCATTAAGAACAGATCCTTTCTTTATACCCTTCTATCTTTCCACCAGCAGAAATAATAAGAATGTACAAACTCCATTCTTTATGACTGACAAAATAAGAGCAAATTGGAGAATGTAAACGTTCTGTTTCATCATTCATTTAACAAATATTAATTAATTCCTTACAAAGTACCAGGTGTTGTTCTCAGCTACGAATCCAGTAGTGAAAAAACAAAGTCTTTGTCCAAAAGAATTTAAAAACTAATGAAAATAAAACTAAAAAAAAAAAAAAAAACTAATATGATAATTTCAGATATTGATTACGGCTAATACAATAGCATAAGATAAAGGGCATCAAGGGTGTGAAGATGTCGGCAACAAGTTAGGATGGCCCAGAAATGGCTCAGTTTCGTTGAAATGACACCTAATGGGTAAGACTGAAGTCGATCACAGGAAGATATCATGGTGCAGAAGAAAGAAAGACCAGGAAGATCAGTGGATTGACAGCACTGTCACAGAGACAACTGAGCCTGCCAAGAAGTCTCAGAGAAGCCCCAGCCCCATTATCCTGATATCCAGCCACAAAGAGGCATGCTTTCCTTCACACAGTCAGTAGCACCACGCTCCTTCAACCAAAGAGATGAGGTTGCTGTTGAGATGATTCAAATTCTCAAAGACATCACAGAATTTAGCTGAAGCCTTGTGTAAGCTATCGTAGGATGCTGGAGTCTACTCTAAGGGCATTCGAGGTTTTGAAGTTTTCATTTTTAAGTTTTATATAATATTCTCTTCATGGTTTTACTTTGAACTAATGCATTAAACTATGGGTAAAAAAAAACAGAGTTTAATAAACATCGATTAAAATATTAACATGTGTTTGGATGTGCAAATCATTTAAAATCACGGATAGCGTAATATACAATTTTAAATGCATACTCTAATGTAGAAAGAACATTAGAACTGTCTTTAGTAATAGATCATTTTTCTCATATGAATTCTATGAAGAAAAAAATAAAATTAGCAATTGTCCTCTAAAAGCTATTCTACAGAAGTGTCTGGGCAACTATTATGAATGGAACAACCAAAAGAGAGAACAAAATGTGAAGATGTTTCATATAGATCAGGTGTCCCCAACAAGTCCGGTCTTTGGCCTGTTAGGAACTGGGCCACACAGCCAGAGGTGAGTTGCAGGCCAGCAAGTGGAGCTTCATCTATTTGCAGCCTCTCCCCAGTGCTAGCATCACTACCTCAGCTCCACCTCAGATCATCAGGCATTAGATTCTCATAGGACTGGTCCCTGGAGCCAAAAAGGTTGGGGACCGTTGATACAGACTACTGATCAAAGCCACTTCTCCAATTTGCGCACATGGGCTTCAGCAGACTAACCCTTTTATGTGGTGTCCAGTTTCTTTTAACTGACTTAGTGTTAATCTTTTCTCCTACCTTACTAGAATTGAAAGATGACTCATGCTACCCCCACACGACAGTAATTCTTGTTATTTCTCTATCTAGTAAAAGCTTTTTCCCACATAGGTAGGTATATTACATGTAAGATGTAAGCTTCAGTGATGTTTATTATAGGTTACTGGCATACTGAAACACTAAGATTAATTTTTCCAATACTAATATTAAAAATTCAGTCCAGTAAGTTGTCCACTACTTTATCATAAAAATCCTATCTTAATATAAAGACTTGAACTATATTTTAAATTTTTTTTACAAACAATGAAATGAAAGAGTTTATGCCCTTAAACCACAACCCAATGAACCAAAAACCAAACAGACAAAATAAACGAAATAAACAAAAAAACTGAAGCAGAAGGAAAAAATACCTTAAAACAGTGATTTTTTTTCTCAATTCAGAACAGGAATAAGATTATATTAGAAGCCAATGATGAATAGAGGTTGAGATATATTGTCTTTCACAAGCTATAATAATCATTAAAATCTGGAATTTATATAATTTTCTTTGCTCTAAAAGTTGAACAAACATTATATGCATAATCTCAAAACTTCTATGAGACAGGAAACAAAGGAGGTAGTGTGAGATGACTAGAAAATTGTATGTCGGATTAAGTACTGATTTTCCATGAACCTTCTATGCAGCTCCACAAGCTTGCTGTACCACCTCTATCTTGGGCTCTCAAATCTTTCATAGGGAGATATATTTCATCTAGAATTGTGCTTTTCTTCCACTGGCCATTTGGCAATTTCTAATTGCTATCAGTTTTTAATCTCTCAAAATATACTGCAAAAAGAAGTATTTCTTTAGTTTCTGGACCTTTTTCTCGTGGAATTCTTTCTTATATTAAGGAAAAATACATAACAATGATCTTGATATTGTCTGTTTATTACAATACATTTTCCTCCTTCCACTACTGCTGCCCTCCACTTCCATTTATGATCCCAATATCATACATTGTTTTCCTCTCCTTTTGAGTTATGAAGCCCCTCTGCATGTCTCAAGTCCCTCATCTATAAGTTGGTGACAGTTGAGTAGATGAGTCAGAGGTCCCTTTTGAGTTTGATTATTTTGAGATTTTAAATATTAAATAGCCTGTTAATTTGTACTATTTTTTCCTAACTTATGTTGCATTAATTTTTTTGCATAATAGTCTGTCTTTAATTTCTATTTAAAATGTTCCTCTAGTGTGGGAATGCTTATGAATCTTTTTGACCCACGCATTTAGATAAAATTATGACTGTTTTTCTTAAGCTATAATACACGATTTTTGTTTTTGTTCCTCTGTCCAACCATCACCCTGTGGTTTAAAGCATTTTGAGACATCACAGACTCTTTACCACAGTGTTATTTAATAAATACCTTTGGTGAGTGTTAAACAAGTAGAATATCATCTTCCTTTTCTATCCCTTAAAGTATAAACCAGCAAAATTACACACACACACACACATCCATACACACATGTGCACACACATGCATACATATATATTTCAATGATATCCAGTCCTAAATGTGCTTAGGATTCCCTGAGTATTATTTATTAAAATAATCTGTTAAATAATACTATAAATGGAAAAGAAGCAGGACTGCCACTATACTCGGAGTTGAACAGAATCACCCACAAAAGACCGGAATTGCATCTTGCAAAATGTTACATGCACTGATATTGTTACAACTACTTGTGAAACATGAAAAGTAAAATGTAGTCTTTATTTCTTTTAATACCTTTCTAATGAATTTCTTAAATTAAGAAAAAGTGTACTTATTTGTACTTGGTGTTCTGTCATAAGACTTGTGTATCTTGTTATATCTAACATACTGTAATGTTTCCAAAAAGTTGCAATGAATGTAGAAAAGCATTTACTGAAGAAAACTTTCCGTGATTAGGGTTCATTTTACTAATACAAGGATTTCTAAAGACAGCTCTATTTTAGTTATGTAAAACAAGTAAAAAAAAAGTGGCATATGCTCAATCAAAACTGAATTTGAAATTAACCTGTCACTTTAAACACCACAATTTAAAAGGAAGGTTAGGATTAATTAAGGAAGGTTAGACTTTTTTCAAAGTCTCCATGCTGGAATTTCATGGCTAATAGTTTTCTAGGGTCTTCTGTGATTTCAAAGGAAAGAAAAAGAGAATTAAAGCAAAATAAAACAAAATACACCTCTTGTTTTCATTGTTAATAATATAATAGTTCCATAAAGCAGAAAAATTAAACCATATTTTAAAATAATAAGCATAAAGAACAAAGACAAATTAATATATATATATATATTTAAATTTATAATTTATACTTATAAAAAAATTTACCAAAAAATGTATCTTTGGGAGCCTATATCCTAAAGAAGAATATAGTAAAGAAGAATATAGTACCCAGGTGTTGGCATATTTTGAGTCATAATGTTCTACAAAACTGAATATAATTAACTGTGCTTATAAATAAGAAAATAAAATACTTAAAAAATTATTACTCTTTCCTATTCTGTACACAAGCATAATAAACAAAAGCATTGCTTGCTTTAAAATGCCTTTTTTATAAGCTATAAAAACAGCAAAATCATTCAATCCTATATTTCCATTAAAAAAAAAACAATCAAAGTTATTCTACTTATTAAGACAAAGGAAGGGGTCAATGTGTTCAAATCAGAAATTAAAAGAGTTTCATCTCTTAGCTAAACCTCTGTTTCTAGAGGCATGCACATAATGATACTAAAAAATGACAATGAAACTTTAGAGAGCTATCGAGCTATGAAATGAAAAGCCTCATAAAGACATGTGATTAACTTATTTAAACTTTTTTCACTGATGCACTGAGGAACACATTTTCTTTTACTTCGATATTATGATCAAAATCATCATATAATGAAAACCTCCTGAATTTTAAACCTGTAAGTGAAGTATGAAACAGCTGACAAAGTCAATTAACATATTATATTAGAGATAGCCAAAGGTAACATTAAACTTAGAACTATAAGAAAGCAATTAAAGATGAGACATATTTGTATCTTGATTGTTTAAAAAGGCATTTAAACTAAGTCATCATAAACTTGAAAAAAAATGCTTGCTATGCCAACATAGTTATAAGATAATCTGCAAATTATATGAAAGCATTTCAAATTAGTCAATAAATAAAGGCTAAATGACAATCATTTAAAAGGTTATTCATCTAGAGGCTTATGCTATTAGCAAAAAATGATATGAAATTATTGAAATATATTTTCCCCACTAAAAATAGAAGGCTAATTATTTATCAAAAATTATAACAAAAACTTGCCAAAATCTGCTGGTAAATCTGACTATTTTTCTGGATGTCAAGGAAAAATGATTCATTAATTCCCTTT
This sequence comes from Cynopterus sphinx, assembly GCA_030015415.1. Classification (NCBI taxonomy): domain Eukaryota; kingdom Metazoa; phylum Chordata; class Mammalia; order Chiroptera; family Pteropodidae; genus Cynopterus; species Cynopterus sphinx. The sequence goes on from CM057381.1 coordinate 17,596,771, forward strand.
CAAATGAACAGCTCAAAATTTGTTGAACCTGTTGCCACGTCATGACATAGAAGTAATAAAATTACATTATTCCAAATAATAATAATTAATAATAATAACAATAATAAATTTAAGTTTCTAAAAGTCACTCAGAGACTAAAATATGTAGCTTTTGTGAAAATGTTATTACCCAGTATGAGATTATGTATACAGAGGGTCTTCAAAAAAAAGTTGTCACAGTCTACTATGAGATTTAAGCTCCATACATTAAATCATTAAACTCTATCTGCATAATAACTATGAACATTGTATACTGTCATTACTATTATTATTACTAAATCAGCTGGGACTCAAAAAGGTATATCTAAGATCAAGTAATTACTCAGAAAATGAAGGAATAAAACGAGACAATCAATTTCCTATGACAAACTGACATACCGAAATTAAGGAAAGAAGAACTGTTCATAATACTCTAAATAAACAATCAATAGCTGATTATTACATAAGCAACATAAATATGCTAAGTAATAAGCAAAATCTTGCCACAGTAAAAGGCAGCCATGCTTAGCACGTGGCAAGAATTGTGAGTGTGTTCATGAAAAAGGAGAAATGAATGAGTAAGAGAGAGAGTGGGTGATGGGGTGGGGGGTGAGGAGGACAAGGAGGGAGGGAGAAAGGAAAGGAGGGAGTAGGGAAAGAAAGAACCAACTGGGTGAGAAAGAACCATGGCAGACTTGATTTTTATTTAGCCTCTTCTGGATCTGCAACTAGAGTTCTTTCAGCTAAAATCATTTTCCATTTGGTTTCCTTTAGTAGCTTTAAAAGATAACTCTTTCTAAGTCACTAGGGTATTATTTCAATTACTACTTCATCAAAAGAGTTAATATAATTTTTTACTTACTCCCAGGGAGTAGTTTACACAATGGGGGAATTCGCCCTAAAATGCATATGCTTTTTTTATCATAAAGTCTATCAAATAGAAACTCTGTTCAGAAACATTCATTTCATTGAGCAATTTAAGATTGAAGATATCACTTCTATACATTGGCAAACAGGATTTTTAATACTGTTGCTTAAAATTTATTGTGATTTTTGAAGAAAAACATATTATTAAATTCAAGTATGTTCCAAATAACTAATTCTAAATTAAGGAGACTCTCATAGGAGGAAGAAATGGAAAATGCATCACTGATTGGCTTGGGAAGTGAGAGAGCTATTAATTTATTAATTTCCATAGCTTACCTAAATTGATGTATTAAAGGTTAAAAAATAAATTTAAAGAAAATAAAAGAGATATCAGTAAATATGTCACTAATTACATGCTTCACATTTAATTTGTTCTTTTATTTACTAATCTAGTCTCCATACTTTATTTTAAAACATTATAAAGGAGAAACAATTGCACGGATGATAATTTTGCATTATTTAACTCACTTCCTTATCTAAGCTATTCTATATATCACTCTTTTTTCATAGCCTAATGGAGAAATAATTCACATATCATACATTAATCCATTTAAAGTATGTAATTTAATGCTGGTAATATGTTTACACAGCTGTGCAACATTGCCACAACCTAATTTTAGAATATGCTTATCCCCCCTAAAAGACATCTCATGCCCATTAGCAATCACTCTTCACCCTGCCCCGCAACCCTAGGCAAACACTAATTCACCTTAGGTCTCTGTCATTTTGCCTATTCTGGTCAATTTCTATAAATGAAGTCATATAGCATGTGGTTTTTTGTGACTGGCTTCTTCCATTTAGTGTAATGTTTTTAAGGTCCATTCATGTTGTAGCATGTATCTGCACTTCATTTCCTATTAATACTGAGTAACAGTCCATTGTATAAATTTACTACTTTTTATTTATCTAGTTATCATTTGATGGACATTTGGGTTGAATACTTGTGTACAAGTTTTTGTGTGGACATACATGAATTCAATATATTTCTGATTGGTACCTATAATAAAGACAACTTGTCTTTATATTTCAAGAATATTATTAGGAACTATAATACTTTACCTCTGGGAAACGGCTGATATATTAGAAAGCTTCCCGAAGCCCCTGGTCTGATATCTGGCAACAGCACAAACAGCTGTACCTATGCACTTATAAAACTGAAGTGATAGAAAGAATTAACTCTGAGTCCATTGCCTTCAGCATATCAATCTAGATTCCAAGTTCTGCATCTTCAAAACTAGAGGCTAAACATGTGTTGAAATATCAGTTTGACTGCTTGATATTAAAAGGAACATTTTTATAGAAACAAAATAATGTTGCATATAGTATATACATATTAATACAATGCATAGTTATCAACTTTTATCATTTCCTTTTCAAATTTTGATTGTGTACAGCACATTGCTTTTTTAGATAAACACAAGTTTTATGGGTTTTTTTCTTTCTGATTATATCAGTCCAGGAAAAATAAGAAACTTCCTTTAATCTGGACATTTCCCAGCTTTTAAGAACTTTCTCCTCCTCTGCTGCAAATGTTTGCAGTTTTTTAGATTATACAAACTATTTGTTACCTGTAATCCTATGTTCATATCATCCCATGTGCCCAAATGATGTCTCCTCCCTTTAGTCCTTCTTTAAAACTCAGTTCAGGTATTGCTTCATCCAGGAACATATACAACCTGCCTTCCCTCCACTCCTGCACTTGTCCATGTCATCTCACCAAGATTTCCTTGGCACCTTTCCTCTGCTGCCATAACAACCTGTAACTGTGTGTACATGAAGATGCAAGCAAAGTATGATAGAACACTTAAAATGAGATTTACTCTCTTAACAAATCTTAAAAGCACAATAGGGTATCATTAAATCTAGGTACTGTGTTGTACAACATACCTCTAGGAAATATTCATCTTGCATAATTGAAATTTTGCACCAAATTGTACACATTAAATTTCTGATTTTTCTATTAAGACCCCAATAAAGCTGATAAATATAAAATATGGTTTAATATGTATAATTGTGTCTATTATATGTGTGCCACACATATAAAAGTACATTAAATATACATATTTTACCTACATGTTTATATATCTATTTTCGTACATCCCTGAGGACAGAAACTAGTATTTTATTTACAATTTTATCTCCAGCACCTAAAGGAGTACCTGACTAAGAAGACACATAATGTTTGTTGACTACTCAACTCGGGCAGATTGCAGTAGGGAAGCCTCAGAAACTCCAAACTTGTATTCTGAATAATTTACAGTTAAATCTATAGAAAGTTTCCACATGACATCGAATTCCACTAGGGCAGTAGTTAGGAACATCCAAGAAAAAGAAATTATTGTGTCATTAAGATAATGGGTTCTAATATCCTAGGCTCGCTTTGATAGTCTCAATATGAAATAATTTTGGGTTAGAAATAAAGAGAGTAGAAAAGAAAAAGGTGCAGATATAGAATTCAAACTCAGGAGTACAAATCCACTTTATGTTTACCAACACAGCTCAGATCATTCCAATTTAGCAGCTTCGAAGGAAGTTTTGTTATAATTGTGGTCTCAGGGACTTAGGCAAGGCTGGATCTGGGGCCTCCTGGCTTACACAGCACTAACTAAATCACCCTCTGTTATAATACATCGTCTTCAGGAACCTCAAACTAATCAGTACAACATGGGCTTCATTCATTTAGAGAATACAGCCTTCGATACCACGCTGGCTAAAAACAAAATAAATGTGCAAATTAATTGGTAAGGCATCCTTGGGTTGTGTACCAAGTTCCAAACTTGAGAAAACATTCATTCAACCAGGAAATGATTCCATAATAGCAGAAGCGCCAGCAGGAGCAAAGAATGAAGCTGAGAGCAAGGGAGCGATGACTGCATCAAAGGATTGTCAACGTGCTACTGAAGAATAAGGTCATTGATAGAACGATCCTTATTAAGTTTATGAAAACATTGGATTCACCTTCAATGGGACAGTGCCCTTTTAACATTTACAATTTAATTTATGTCACTGATAATAAAACTTCAGGCTGTGCATGCCAGTTGAAGTAGTGGGAAAAGAATAAGGGGAAAAAAGTCATAAATAAATAGCTGATTAGGGTTCCTGATTTTAGGCACAGATTAAATAGCAATTCCTTCATCAAGGCAATTTTCACTGTGCCTTTTTTGAAAACTGGCAAACTGAATTTTAGAGCAATTGCATTGTATAGTGGACAGTAAAAAAGAACAGTGCCATTAACCTCATAAAATAATTTAATAGTCACCTGACTTTATTTGTAAATTTATAATCCTTCTGATAGCTTTTAATTAACCGAATAAAGAAGTTCTGAAACACAGATGACATAAATTCAGGTGTGGTGCCGGTAACTGCAATATGAGTTGGTTTCCTTGAATGCCACAAAACAGAATCCTTCCTCTCTTCTGTAAGCAAATTTTATATGTAAAGAATATAGAAACACGCTGAAAATTAAATTACATAGGGAAAATTTTTGGCATTGTTTTCTGTGCTAAACTCTTCTGATGAAGACTTGAACCCTGTGAACTGGGAAACCACAATCTTTCAAAAGTGGAAGGCTGCGTTACAGAGTAACGGAAAGGCACTGGACCCAGAGATAAGATCTTGGTTCTGCTTCTCCGTCTGCAGCTTACTGTTCTTGACCTTAAGCAAGTTCTTTAACCTCTGCAGAATCTACATTTCCTCCTTAGTAAATGAAGTTAATTATACCTGTGCCATGTAGCTCCAAATGAAAAGTGGAAAAAATGTAATATCCTTTTAAACGTATATTAAATATTTTATATTTTTAAAACTATCAACCATAGTTTGTAGTATAAAAGCTTGCATTCAACCATAAAACATTAGCATAAACATAATGCGCATCTACAAGGCAAATCATTTTAATAAGATACTGTTCACAGAGATAGGTTATGAGGTTTCAGGGCAGGTTCATGACAAATTTGGGGAAAAGACTGGGTTTTTCTTCATTATATGGTCTTCCTGTGGTTTTTCTCTTCCCTTTTCAGTTTGATAGTCTCTTCTACAACAGCCCATTTATGAGTAGTGTATCTCCCTGCACTCTTTTTGGCTCACCTCTGGAGTCCCTTAGCCTCCACACATTAAAGCTGTTGCCAGAATGCTTGCATCTATCTACTATCTCCTTTTGCCACTCTGTTCTCCACACTCTCCTCTCACATAAAATTATTTAAATCCTGTTCCCTGAAAATCAGGTGTTTTGTTTTCAATACTGAATTAAATATCTAATCTGATATGCAATCCACATTGATGTACTAATGTAAGAAAGTTAGAAGAGTTATCCTACTCAGGAACTTAAATGTTTTAGATTAATTTATACCCTTTCGATAAAAATGTCCTTACAGTGGAAATTTTACTAGTTGGTTAGTTGGGATTATAAATTACACACACAATGTGTGTGTGTGTTTTAAGCAAGTAAAATGTCTATCTACAAATCTTACAGGATAAATAGGTATTTAATTCATAATTAGGCTTGATTTTGTATACATTTGTGTGTGTGTGTATTTAAAAGGATAAGTAAAAATATTTTTTAGTCTCTTGATTTAAATTAACAAAATTCCATTTAGGAAATTCCTTTTGAAAGGTAGAATGATTTTAGACTTGATTTTAAAACACAATTTGACATTAGAATAAGCTAATCTAATTTGAATTAATTTGATTTTATAGATAAGAAAGCTACTGCAATAAAGTATGTATGAGCTATAAATATTATACCATATAAAATCATATAAAATTCAATTCACTTTACATATCTATTTCTTGCTAAAAAAATAAAAACTAAGCTTTGACTTTTTAAATTCTAAACAAGTAATTGCAGACCGCTCATGCATTATATCCAAGCGCTCTCTCCCTGTATAAGATCCACCATGGTAATAGTTCTTTCATCAAAGCCTAATGGTTTGTTTCAAATAATCAAAGTCGTGTTTATATCACTGTCCTCAGGTGCAACCATTTTGTTTCCCAGAGAGCACTATGGTACATGCTAATGTCACAAGTGATAAATCAAAGTAAGTACATTTGTTTTTCTGCCTTAACCAGTCTATTCAGTGCCACTAACAAAAATACATGTTGGCATTTGCACTGATGTACTTTCTATTTGAGACCATCTAGTCATAAAGATTACCAAGAAAAAATACATATGCAAAACAGATGGCTATATGCAAGTCTTAGTTGTATGAGAAATTTCAGTGTTAGATGACTGGTGGTGTGAATTAATCTGTAAGCCTTACCTAAGGAGAGAGTATAAAGAGAAGAATAGTTCTACTACAAATGATCCATGACGTGTCGTACATAGCATCAAAACAGTTTACTCTCTTAAAGTCACCATATACTTTAAGTGGATATATTCATTTACATTTTTACCATTATAAATCCTGAAAAGTAAAAATAAACTCATCTACAACATTTTGAGATTCAGAAGATGTCTGAGAAATTGAGATTAAATGTATCTTGTTTCTATATGCAAAGTTCTTATGCCAGTCAAAGGGAGACAGAGTAAAGTTAGCCTAAGTTAATTATTATCATCCTGATTACTTTTTCAGCTGGAATTTGCAACGATATTCAGAGCTTTTGTTCTTTAAGCCAACAGAGGCTGTGACCATCACGAAACTACTGTTTTCTATATTCAAAAAGGAATGGGACCTGCGTGGATATTGATCATTTCCAGTTTCCAGTTCATGGAGTAGCACTTGTAGAAGCACTGGAGAAATTCTAAGGCAGGGACAGCTGAAATCTGCCTCCTCATCTACTTAAGCATATATAAATGAGGAAGAAACGAAAGGAAATCGACAACTGGAAAATAAACTGAGATGAATTAAAGACCCACTATGTTTAACCGACCAGTCTAATATCCTTCGAGAGACCATATTCCCTCTCACATTCATCTTTGCTCAAGAAAGTAAATGAGAGCAAAACCACAGGGTCTGTGACTCCTAAAGGGAAAAGGAAACAGACAATGAAAACAGCCTGCAAAGTCCATCTTATGCCTAATAAAAAATGAAGAGCTGCAAACTCCATTTTATTTACGTTTGGGTTTTGGGACGGTTACATAAAATATATCCTTAACAATAACACCTCACTCTGTTTCTCTCTACTCTAAGTGATGGTTTTTTCACAATCAAAATTCAGTCAATGGACTAAGTCTGATAGGACTTATCTCTAGATGTCAGCATGGTTTCAGAGGAACAAACTGACAAAGCAAAGGAGATAAGTTAGGGAATAAAATCCATTTAAATGGTAGGACATCTGATTATGGTGCCAGAAACATATATAGATCACATGGTGTTGAAGAAGAAGCTTAATTACAAATAATAAAATGACTGAATAAAGTTAAAACCTTCTTTTTGCCAGCAAATAAACTGCTGCTAGGGCAAATGAAGAGACATGTATCATTTTAAAATGTAATCAAAGCTAGTGTTTTACTTCAAACTTTTGTCTACTGTTGACTCAAGAAGCCTTAATCAGAGCAATTTTCTGATTTCTAAATATTTTAAAGGTGGAATTTTTAGCCTTTCTCATGTCAAAATAGGTCATTTAAAATATTTAGTGATTATTTAGTTTTAGTTAAACGGCATATAAAAACAAACTCAGAATCTAACAAAACAAGTATTGTTAAAAAAAATGTAAGAAACAGTAAAATCTGCTAGTAATTCATTCTATATTTAATTTCTCTTATACATATTTTATATAAATGTAAGTTTTCTTTCATTAAACTATTGACCTTTGAACCAATCCTAACATAACTTTTATATATATAGTTTTTTTTTACCATATTAAAATACCTACCCACCAGAGAGCTATTCTACTGTTTCTATGAAAGACCCCCTTCAAATGAAAGGCTTAATAATCTATCACCAAATCATGATTAATTTTCTACCACCATGCCACATACTAGGATTACTCCCAAATGTCCAGTTTAATTTAAGTACTTTCTGATTCATGAATTGGAGGATAACATAAAGCTATAAAAGGTAATCCAATCCTAACATGGCCTTAACCTCTATAATCTGCACTTCAATAGCAGAAAAACTGTATAGTTTTGAAACTGTAATCAAGAATTTTTTTTTCACAAACACACACTGGAGCTGTCCTTTGCTCCCATCTCTTATTAGATTACAATAAAACGACCATGCTCTCTTTATGGTGGGAACAGAGCGACCCTGGGGTGATTTATAATCTTGTGAAACCCTGTCCACACTGCTGACCAGACTTTTTTTGAGGTCACTATCTGTTTCTTCAACTGATGTCTTCCTGCTGTGACAACACTGTTGGAGAGCTGTCAGCACACAAGAATTTCTCAGGCTACGTATTGTCTTTGAATGCATTTCTTGTGTTATTTCTATTTAGAAGCATTTGTGTGCTTGGTGTTTAGACAGTAAAGAATCTTTCTGAGATTTTCTCATTAGTCTAAATCCTGACAAAAAGAAGACAACTAAATAGAAATAAATGAAGTGGCTCCCTTATTGACAAATGGAGAGAATATTTATTTCTTCTAAATGTTTAATATTTCTGTCAAATATAAACAATAAGCAACAATTTATTTTTAAAGTCAGAGTATTGTTGTCCCAAAAGTAAAATAATTTGACTCTCATATGTCAGTTATTGTCAAAAGAAAGAATTAGCTGAAATACCTTGGATTTACAAAAACAGAAAATAAGCATGCTTTGCTATTTTTCTTTAATTGGGGGTAGGGGGAAAAGTTAAACTATAAAAATGTTTTAATAGTAATTTTTGATAAAATAAGTTGTAATATTCAACTCTGCCAAAAACTGTTGCAGATGAATAAAACTTATGTTCAATTTTGCCGAATAGTAAATGCTATCCTAAAATTAAGTAGACCCTCGTAGATTCATGACGATATTTTTTTATGTTATGATAGAAGATGATCTTGTTCAAATAATATATCTTGATCAATTTAGCTTCTCCAAATAAGACACTTTCCACTAAGTGAAATATAAAACTTTTAGCAAAGCATGGTATCCAGCCTGTTAGGTTCAATTGAATCAGCTGTTCTCCCATTTTGTTTATTCTCATTTCAATTATATTTCAATAAACTGAATAGGAAAGCTAACATTGGATTACTTAGTTTTTACACTTAAATATCTCCTACTGATTCTACAAAGAGAAGAAATAAATGATTCCACATATTTTCTCTTTTTTTTTCCTTTTATTTTTCTTTCCTTCCTTCCTTCTTTAATTTTTTTAAGACAAGGTGATTTTGAAAAAGCAATTTGATTTTTTTTGAAAGAGTGAAGCCCATACAGCTTTAGAAAGAAATTAACAAAGAAGTTGTCTCCCCTTCAGAATATTCCTTCCTTAGACCTATTTGAGGAAAAAGTTTTGAAGGCTACAAGAAGAGAAAATATTTTGTAAAGGAGAGCCAACATTGATGTAAAAGAATCCCAGAGCATAGGATCCATTCGCCCTTGGGCTGGAAAAACTGGGAGGCTCAGCCTCAGGGTGCCTGCACCAAAGGCCCTGGACCTGCTAAATTATGAGTTCTGTTGTCTACTGGGTATAGATCACTCTCACTCAAACACAGAGCTCTGTTATTTTGAGAGGCACATAAATACTCATAATTTCACACATTTTACTTTGTGTTTAGGTGACAAAGACTCAAGGTTTACTTTTTACATGTGAGCAGAAAGCAAATGAAAACGAAATTTTATTTTTAAATGTCCATAATGTGCATATACTATCACTTTAAATATAAGTCAAGGGAATAGTAAAAAATAGCAATGTTGACAGACTAAAACTAAGATCCAAATTTATCAAGTAACATCATGATTTTTCTTTTACAGTGGCCAAATTTCAGGAGGGGCTGATGGTGTTGAACTTAATTAACTAGATCTAAACTTTTATGAATATTACCATGCAGAGAGCACATCAGTGCTGGAAGTTGGCAACAAAGCTTGTGGGTTTCACAAGCTTTCGAGCCTTTGAGATTTATAAGACCATTTAGTCATTTAAATTTGTGTAATATAGAGCAGTAGGAGATTCCTTCTGAAGACCTTCGATAGTGTCATGCTATTTTGTCTAGGTATGGTTTGCAGAATCTATTTTAATAAGAAACTATTTTAATAGTAATTGTATTAGATACAATACATTGTAATCCCTATTCTTGTTACAAAGCTACCATAGATTAGTAAAACTTAGGTTAATTTTCCCAACTAGCACTTGATATTTAAAATCAGGTAGATCCTAGCTAGATTTAGAACTAACTGGTCCTCATCATTTTATTCATCATTATGAACTATTTTGAAATGATGAGAAAATGTTTAACTTGACAAAAGTATGGACATATTGGTAGCCATAACAAATAAGTGTTCCTTTGTTTCCAGAAGTAATCTACCATTTACTTTCTCCAAGGCCTCTTTTAATAAAATGGACTTCCCCCCCCCAAAAAAAAAAAAAACTCAATTAAAATAGTGAAATGCCCCTTAGGATAAAGGTAGTTCAGTAGTCAGTGCATTTCTCAATAATCTTTATCTTCTGCTGAAGTAATACACACTTGTGCCATGTTTTTAAGTACTATATTTTACATAATGAGGCTGTTTAAAACTGAGCACCGAAAAGAGAATGGGTGCTGATACAGCAAGTGTTATGATATAAAACTAGGGTTATGATCGAAGCACACACCAGAAATGGAAAACGTGATTAAAGGCGAAATGGATGATGTAAGGTTCTCACATAACAAGCCAGTGAAGTAAACCAGCCTCAAAGACCCTGAATATCCACCTCATCTCTACTGCATAGAGCTATTGTGCCCAGGAGCACTTCTAAAAATGCTATAATGGGACATCATTTCTGGAATCACTACCTATATAACAGAAAGTAGTCCCAAGAATGAAGTCAGAACTTGAAGAATTCAGCAAATAACTCCATACTTTTTTACACCTCTGTTACCTCACTACACTTCCCTCTAGCCTGTGTTTGACCCATTCTCATTTAATAAAAGGTGCAGCCAGCTTAGCATTTCAGTGACATAGGATTTTTTGATGCACCATTAGAGTGGGTTTAGTTTTTCACATGTCAAAAATTGTGACTCTAATATGGTACTGAAGATAATATTCATTTGAGATCATAGAAATAATGCACACATTCTTGATCTGAGAATGCAAGAAGCAGCGTAATTTTTGGAAGCTAAGTAAATACCAAAGTATTTGTTAGCATTTTGAAGATGCTGGCATTGAGTCTTTACCTTTGCTTTTTGTGTTCCTCCCTTTTCCCATTGCTTTCTTCACTCAGTGGTTGTCCACGCATGGCAAAGGAATTTAATGTTGAGGCTCTGCCTAGGAATTTGCTGGTCAGACAGAGCTCGAGAAGACAGAAAAAAGAAAGTCTAACAAAATTTTCCTGTTTTTCTCCAACTCCCTACCAAAATTCATTACTCTTCCAACATATTTGCTGATGAAGACTATGGCAAAAACTTGAGAATGATGGCTCATGTTGTGAGACCAAAATCAACCAAAGGCAGGTATTTGAAAACAGTAACTACCAGTCTATTTGAAAAAATAAACTGGCCTATACACTTTTGTGACCGAGATACCTTACTCTTGACAAGGAAAATGATGCCTTTGTTTACTGAGAAGTACAGAACTATAAGACATAGAACAAAAAGACTTAAAGAAGTAAATGAAAAAAAATGTGTTATGAAGAAGTCTGAATTAAAGTTAGCTTTTAATCAATTTTGTAACCACTGGCATTATGAGTAACTCCATAACCCTTATTAAAATTAAAATTAAAAAAACAAGGGTAAGAATTCTGCTCTGCTGGCCTGCCTCCAAGTAAGGTAATTTGGTTTTGTCTACTCTAATCATCCCTGAGGTAACAATTATCTGATACTTTTTAAAACCACTCATCCCTATACTACTGACCAGAACCTCTCTGCATTGGTGAAAAAGGCTTCCCTATACCTCAATGACTTAAAATCCTGTTTGCTTGAGACAGTCCTGGTTGTCACCTGTTGTCCCAACATGATTACTTACACCTCATTTGTTTATTCTCAAGAGTATTCCAATCTGGCCAATAAATTTTAAGGTTGCCTAACCTATGCCACTCCAGAAATGATGGGAGAGGTGATTAAAGTCAGTCTTTCAGTAAAGAAAACATCACAATAAAGTTTACATTAAACCATAACAGATAAGCTTTCTAATACCCTACTGTAAATGGTCTCCTACCTGTAAAAATCACCTAGAGCTAGACTCCCATCTGGATACCAGCTCCTCACTGACCGCCCTGTGCTTGGTGGGCTGGCATTGGGTCCAGGGACAGTGGAGCCAGTCTGCTGGTCCAAGGGTCACAGTTGTACACTTGAGATGAGAATAAGGAGGAAGAGGAAACAGCCAGGATCAGTTCAGAAAACAAACAACCAAAAAAAATCTCATCATGGCAAATATCCACCAGGAAAATAAAGAAATGCAGCAACACATGCAGAATGGAGAGAAAGACCATCCTTTGGAAGGAGGAAAAGGCCACCAGCCAGCAGGAAATAAAGAGACAGGGACAGACTCGCTGACTTGTGCCTAACTTCCGATGGGCCATACGCACATGCAAGTCAATGATGGGTTGGTGGAGACGGAGATGATATGGAAATGTTCATGGAGGAGATGAGAGAAATCAGGAGAAAGAAATCTTAGGGAGCAGCAGTCGAATTGTCTGTGTACCCTTATGGAGGAGCTCTCTGATCACCATGACCTTCATAAGGAATTTTGCCTTATTCCTTGGTTCCTGCCATTTTTCATGAGATCAGTACTGGTTCCCAATTGTTGTTTTCTTGTTCCTTGCACTTCCTGATATACCTTTACTGATCTGTTTGCTGTGAACCTTATGTAATTTCCACGTGTCAGGAGGGTTCTGTATGACCAGCTTCTAATTGGAGATTGCATGCTGGGCCCATAATTGGAGATGGCCTTGGAAACCAGTCTTAAGTTTCCGTCAATAGTAGTTTCACCCATTTTGATGAAAAAATGTTAATAAAGGAGTTAAAAAGCAAAAAAAAAAAAAAAGTCACCTCGACCTGGACAGTGGGGACCTTTATAGTTCTTCACACAGACTAGAAATCATTGCAGTCTATTTACCAACTTGAAAAGTTAAAACATTTCTATAAAAGTCCAAATAAGGACAGAATCCTTGAATATAGAGTTTATCTTGGGTACTCAACTTGGGGTATTAGTAATAGCCTTACCTTGTCTTGGTCAGGAATTGCCTCATAAAAAAAGTATATCTAAAGTATGCCAAAACACACACTTTATTTTTTTGAACATATAGAAAAATAACCTACCATTACAGAAAATTCTTGAAACTCAATAACTTCTCTTTAGAAAGAAAGCTGAGTTTGGTTGGCTTTGAAAAAGTCTACATTTTCAAAACATAAAATTAAACTATTAAATAAAAAATTAATCTTTAATATTTATTGAGTCCTTATTATGTCAGTCACTGTGCTAAGTGCCTAATATGCATGATTTTATTTAATATAAGACAGGTATTATCATCCTACTTTTAGAAGTGAATAAGCTGAAGCTCATAGACTTTAAAGAACTTGCCAAAGATCACAGAACCAGCAAGTGATAGAGACAAAATTTTAAAAAACTAGTTTTTATCTGTAGCATAATATGCTCTTGTACCTCAGAATTGCAAATAAATTTTTAATCTTTCCCTACTTGTATATAATGAAAAAAAGCCTTATTATTGCACTTCCTCTGACCCACACATCCCTCTTTTACAAAGCTGAAAATCAAAGCCACAGAAAATGCAGAGAAATAAGCTCTTTTAAAATGCCTTTGAGCACTTCACATCTCCTTCAAATATTGACTCAAATGTCATTTTCTCAATGAGGCCTACCCTGAACCACTTTATTTAAGATTTCAACTGTCCCAGTATCTACATGCCAAAATTCCCTCACCTGGATCTACTTTTAATAACCTTAAAACTATGTCATCTGCTTATTTATTATATGTATTATTTTTTGTCTCATGGTTGTTCATCCCCAACCATGACCACTTTAATGTAATTCCCACAAAAGCAGAGATTTTTGTCTGTTATAATCACAGGTATATTCAAAGAACCTAGAAGAATGTAAAAAATATATATTGAATAGATAGAGAAAAGGTAGTTTTCCATCACTTTATGCACATATACACATGCACACATAAATTATTTTGAATTCTGTTGAGTAACAAAGGGAAAGTATTAATAATGTAATGTGAAAATGGAAAGATTAAAGATAAAACAAATATGCACTATTCCTTAGTAAAAATTTTAAGGTAATTTTTTCTAAATATACTCCCTCATTTGGAATTTATTTTAAAATAATTCTCTATGCATTTAGTAATTTTACATATATGAAAATACATAAATGCTTTTTTCTTGAATGCTTTTAGGTAGACTTATGAAACACTTATTGGATTTCACCAGCTACAGTAATAAAGATATATTTATACACATTTAAGGAAAGTATTATTTACCCAGTTGTAAAGTAGCATTTCCAAAACATATTTTTAACATTTTGCTGAAGTTAAGTGGTGAGAATATGACAAACAACTGAGCTGAAAATATGAGTAATTACTCTTCCCAGTTATCACTGCTCTCTCCCAGGTAAGTACAAAGTCTAAATAGTCAACACTGGTAAATGAACAAAACATGCAAACAGAAAAAAGTTAACACTCCAACCATATCAATAGTAACCATATTAGAGGAAAGGAATGATGGCAGGCAAGAAAGAAATGCCAGTATGACAAGTCTAAGGGGTGCCTGGCTACAAAAAGCTAGAAGACCTTAAATTTCAAACCCATGATGCTATTGCATTCAATCAACATACAAGGATACAATAAAAATATAAACTCAAAAACTAAATGCACCCTGGCAGACTCTTACTGAGTAGGATAATTTTTGTTGGTAGGGAATTGGTAAGCATTTTAAAGTCTGTAGGTGGAATTTTGTTGTTTAATATATAACTTTTTTGCTGTATTGAGGAGTCACATTAATGGAGGAATCTTAGCAAGAAGTTCAGTGAGAACAATGTATTGTTCCCTAATTGATGTGACTATAATAGCTCTCTAGGTTGTTCTTTATTAAAATTATATTCTCTTATTTTAAAAAGACATTTTGTGCATACAAAAGCTTGCTAATTGAGTGATGAAAAGAATCTTTCTCTTATATAGATTCTAAAGATTAGATCAGATATTTAAGATTAGAGAAATTCATTGAAACACCCATGTCACCAAAACCAAAGTGCATTATTGTTTATAAGCTGTCTGGTAAGAGAATGTTGAGTTAAAAAGAAATTCTGAAGTAGTTTTAATTTGTTAATGTTGAGATAGACTTACATTAGATCAATCTCTTACTTCTAAAAACTGTATCGTGATATTCATTTGCTTTGCTAATTGTTAATGTCAATTTTAACACTTGTCCCACCTTCCAGTATTAAATTAAATCACCAAGAGTCAGCCTGTAGATTCACCAAATCTGCCACAGCCTTCCATGGAGTCTACCTTTGTGGTTTGCAGCAGCTTTCCTACTAAAAGGTCAGTTGAGAGTTTAAGGTGAATCTTGTTAACAAAACTTTCATTTTTAATCAATGGTAGTTTTCAAATTCTAGTACAAAATGTTCTTTTTGACACTAGTTATTATCATAAGCTTAGAATCAAACACAATAAAGGAATTTCTTAGAGTCATAATCATGACTCAGTAGCATAGGAAGACCTGCTTTCTGCAAGTCTCTATCTTTGACTTCCATTTAAGTTTGCATAATTCATAATGAAAAACAATATTTGACCTCTGTGAATTAAGAATATTTTTCTTGTAAAAGTCAATACATAGTTTTCAAAACGTTATTTGAAACTAGAAGACACAAAAGCAGTTTTTTTTAATATCGCAGAGAAATTATTAAAATATCACCAATTTATAAAGAAATTATCAAATCTTCCTGAAAATCCCATTTATTATTTTATGACCACATCCCACAGCTTCTAACTCTCAAAACTTCTTCAAAAGTTCACACCAAAATATCTGGCTCCTGTTCTAACTTATTTTTTGAATCCCAGATACATGTTTCTGACAGCAGCTGAATAACTCACAAGCATCTAGAACTCAAAGTTTCCAAAATGGAATTACTCATATTCACCAGACCTTCTCTTCATGGTCTTACGACAGACAATACTAGTCCATCAAGCAGTAGAGGATTACTCTTAACTCACTTTTCTTTCCTCAAACATCACTCTAAGCCCTTTTTAGTTTAATATCTTTTCTATCTTTTTTCCTTTCTCAATCCCCACTACTGCTATCTTAAACTAAAGCCTTAGTTATTTCAAACCATCTTCCATATGAGAGTCACAGAGTCACCTACCCAAAACACACATCTGACTGTATCACTCCTCTGATTAGGACTCTTTGAATAGAAAAATATCTTCCAATGGTTTTTCATCAACTACCATGTAATGTTCAAGCTCCTTAATCATATCACATAAGGCCCTTACTGAACTTGCCAGTGTCTAACTTTGCAGCCCAATTTTCCACCTCTGATTAACAGATATATTCCAAAATATATCCAGACCAACCTACAATCCTTGAAAAAGAGCATGAGCCTTTTTTTTTTTTCATCAGCAATCTAGGCATTTGCACACATATGTGTGTTTATTTTGCTTTAATTTCAGAGTCTTAATTCATTAATTTTCTAATACTATAAAATTATGATAAAACACAATGAAAGATGCAAAATGAATAAAAAGAGAAGTGATAAAATGAAAACAGAACAAGGGAATAAAATGTAAAAAGAACACAGTAGCCACACCAACATCTGAACAGATAAATTAGATATTAATTTTCTTCATGTTCAGCTCTTTAAGCTTGGATTTCAAGGAAGATGTGATTTATGAACTTGGAAAAGAGTTTATTGCTTTTCTTTCTGTCTTAAAAAGATAAAAAGGATGTGTAAAATTAAGGGAGGATATGAAAAAATTCTTAGCCTAACTAGATTATGGTGGCACAGTTGTTCTATGAACACAAGGAAGCATTTTACAGTATATTAGAAGGTTATTAGGGTAATATTCATAGAGGCTCTTCATTTTCCAAATAGTTACAATATTTCCAGAAACACATAATATGTGAATGCCATGAAATAACAAGATTTTAACTAGAAAAAGTCTGTAAATACTGAACCAGTTTATGTAGTTGTTGTCTTCTAAACCTGCTTTTTATGTGCTATACTATTTTCCTCCTAGATTTCTGGCAGCATTAATATAATAATTTTATATTTATATGTATGGTACAGCTACTCAAAATAGAACTTTAAAAATGTAACTCTACCTGTTTTCTAAAGAGAAAGCAATTCCTCATTTAATTTTATCTCTAGCAAAGCCCAAAAGTTTAACCTCTTGGTCAAAACCATCTGAATTGGGTTTGTTCATTTTTCTTTGTCCAATGGAAGGATGCTTGAATAGAAGTGCTTCTCACCATGAAACTGTGTAATGCAAGTGAAAATTAAATTTAGTTACAGCTGCCAGCCTCAAGTCTGCTTTTGATGGTGTTTGTCTCACTTACACAAACACATCTGTTTGTGACATTGGAGTCAAACAATTATTGCTAATGAATAGGACTGGGCTGTCTAGGAAGTGGAAAACCAATCTCTAGTTTTCTGAGGTCATTTTAGTACTGGTGGCAGGAAGCTAGACATCGTGACTGCTCTACTGATTGACTAAACAGTAATTCTTGACTTCTCTTTCCCAAATATTACCTGGAAAAGAAGGAAAAGGAAAGTGGCAGAGGACACTTCCTGGATTCCTGCTCATCTCTATGTAGTTTATGACCTCTACACCATTGACTTTTTCAATCTCCATTTCTTAAATTCTCATCTTGTTGATTAGGTATTAGGCTTGCTGGCTGGCCAGTGAGAAAATTGAAGCTTGGATGGGTTTGTGCAAGTCTCCTGAGGGTAAGAGTCCAGTGTCATAGTCAAGTGTCATTTGGAGCTAGAATCTCTGGGGTGAGCTCCTCATTTACTTCCTTTGCTTATAATTGTGTGATCTATCACCTGTAATGGGTGATTTATTTAACTTTGCAACTCAGTACTCTTCTTTTAAAATAAAGATGGGACCATTGTGAGGATTACATGAGATAACAAATTTACTCAAGTATACCATACATACTGTAAGAATACAAAAAATTAATGCTGGTAAAAGAATAGGAAAAACCTATTCCATAGTACAAATTTTATAATGGAAACTGGTAGTTAAGTATAACATGAAGAGTGGAGAAAGCATGAATTCCAAGGAGAGTTGAAAGTAAGATAGTACAGACTTGAAGGATTACGGGGAGTTGTTAGTGGAAATGAGAAAACAATAACAACAAAAACAGTAGACACTTAAGAACTCACTTAAGAGTAAAAGTTAAATTTTAAAATATTTATCCTATAATTTCCTCACCAAAACTAAAAACGCTAAAAAATAATTTTCCAATCAATAGGTATCTATCTATTCTTCTGACTTGTTGAGGATTTATAGGTTTCCAGTTGGAGCATTGGCTAACAAATCAGTGCTCAGGTGAAATCTAGCTAATTTATAGGGAATCTCAATTTTCAATAACATTTCACAATTAGTGGACTAGAAGTGCTTCTATCATTACAATGCTAAAACCCCTGCGCTATGAAAAATACATACGGCTTCTTTTTTACTGCCATATATCCTGAAAGTGATTTAAAGTATAGTAATGATGCTTCTATAACTCTGTTTTTAAAAAGACAACAGCACTCTAAATTCCAAATTTGGCACACTACAATGAAATTTACCTTTCCTCAAGAAGCTTTTCTTGTTTATTAGGCACATACAAGTGAAGATAAAAGTTCAGGTCAAATATACTACATACCAAGACCCAGTGCAGTGTTCATTGATGCAGTAGGATACTAACGCAAAGAAAAAGTGCATGGACCATACATTGTATTAAAGCTATTTAGAAAAATAGGTTTATTGTGGGAATTACAGTAAGCTTTGCCCATTGCTCATGCCTGGGGCATTTATTTCTTACAAACATTTAAATGAGCATACTATTTGCAAAGCAGTGCAACTGTTGCCCTAGGGAAGTCATAAATGCAAAGAATCAAATTTTGTAGGAGAAAGCCAGGTTTTTAAGACAGAGGTCTTTAAAGGAATTGAAAAATGGCTCTGCTTCCTTCAGTGCATCCTTGTCTTTCCTGAAGAGATCCTCACCTGAATCCTAGCACTGAAACTCACAAAGGAAGAAATAAGGTTTTGAGACTCTCAAGAGCATAAACTAATAGAATTAAAGCTGGTTGATTATGGTATACTTTGAAGTTTTCTAAGAATTACGTTAATATTGTAAGTTCAAAATGACATTGGTTGTGAATAAATAGTTCAAATCATATTGGATGAGCAACCAAGGAAAGGGTAGGAGGGTGGCAATGGAAAAATGCTGTAATTCGTCCATTTATGTTTAATTGTGAATCTGCATTTTTTTCAACATATAGTTGATGTACTTCAGCAAACCACAATTTAAAATACAGAAATTGTTGCTCAATATTATACATAAATTCCATACCTTCTCTCCTGAAATTAGTAAGAAATGACAGCCTTTTGATTCTGATTTATGCAATATAGCACTATTGTAAGCCTTTGATGAGGCACACTAAGCATTAACAGAAAAACCTAAATATTTTGCTCAACTACATTAACTCCTTACCTTAACTGTAGAAATCCTAGAACAAGAGTCCCATCGCTTTCCCCACATAAGAATTACCTGGTGAAAAAAACATTATTTCCCACGCTTGATTCAAGTAAATGAACAAAAATGAGCAAAGTGATGCACCTACCTAACCAAGGCACTTGCAAGTTACAGGCATATGTCAATCTGAAAAACAACAAGTTCTTCCTATGGCTTCTGAGGATGACAAAACATCAACGTACCTGTTCTGCTGTGAAGAAAAGAAAAAGAAAAGATCTAAAGACTTAAGAAAGAATGGCAAACTATCTGGATGGAAGAAGGTATCCAGGTGGGTAACTGAGATGAGATGATGAAGCTAATTTTGAAGAACATGTGAAGAAAAACAGACCCCACCCAGAATTTTCCATGGCTACTTCTCAGTATAAAAACTGGGAAGTTTTTATGACAAACTCCACCTCTAATAGGCTTTATCTAGTATACAAATAATGTTTAAATTCCAATTATATCCCCAGATAAATGGTTTTTAAGCTTTTAAAAAATAACCTATTTATATCCACAAAGAATAATAACCTCTCAGTAATATGAGTGGCCAAATATTACAATAGTATTGAAGTGGAACTGTAAAACAGACATGGAGGGCAAATTAGAATCTGTCAGGAAAGGGCTGAAATTACAATAGATTATACCTAGTTACTCTAATATATTACTTTCTCCCCATCAATAACCATTGATCTAACAGCATGAATATTTAATAATTATCTCTACATTTATTTCAAACTTTATCTTATGAGCAAAATTTGACCTTATCTATATGGTTTTTTTTGTGGTAAGAGTTCCTTTGATGCTGATAAACTTAAAAATTTTTTTAAAATATATTTTAACAATATTTAAAAAATAAAAAGGGAGTAAAAAATATACTTTTTTACTTAGTTGAGCATACAATAGACTTCTATAACAGAGTTAAAGAGACAATGAAAATTAATCTACAGTGCTAATAGATATAAAACTGAATGTCACATGTATTTCTTATAAAGAAAAAATTACAACTAGCTTGCTCTATATCTTTAATATAAAGAGTTTTGAAAAATCTTGGAACTATAAATAGTTTTGAATTTTTCATAAAACTACTAAATTGTATAGATATACAGAATATATCTTAAATGTTTTTAAGAAATTTGTATTATTATTTTAAAATAATTCATAATCTTCAAACTACAATCTAGATTGGAGTCATTAGTTAAATACTCTTGAATGGGAAAATATAAGAAATAAAAGTTGTAGAATGAGATTTCTTGGGTTCTATTTCCTCTAGTTTTATGTACTAGTTGTGTAACCATGGGCAAGTTAATTAACTGCTCTGATTTTCAGTGCCCTTATCTTTCTTTAAAAGCAAGTAGAATCTACCTCTTACGGCTACTATAGGGAGTTAAAGATATATATCAAAAACAATTATCCATAACAACTAAAATTTACTAATATTGGTAGCTTTAATTCTTATCACTGGTGATACTTTCAAATGTAAATATATATACTCTTACTTTTGTTATGGTCACTCAATTTAAATTGTTTAGTAATTCAAAATTATACATTTATTTACTTTTCATAATTAACCTGATAGATAAACCTTAATTAGTAATTTAAAAAATATAAAATCTCAATCTTATAAAATTATGTGTGTATGAGCACACATAAAGTTTAAAAATTTGTGCCTAAACACTCCAAAAACATGGGACAAGTTCAGGAAATAAAGACACCTTATATATAGGTAAGCACTAATATTAAATATACTTTTATTCTATTTTTCATTTTAGATATTTAAAAAATCTAAAACATGTATTTTTATTCATGTTTTAATTTCTTGGTCATAAATAAAATGCTCTAAAAATAAGACTCTCCTAAGAATATTTTAATATAATTCAATAATATACCAACAAAATTTTTACAAGGAGTTATACTTATAAGGAATGCCTACTTTGTGCCAGAAAGTACCTGATAGTTTCAAGAAGAATAAATACAAGATAATACTCCATAATAATCCCAGGGAGATAATTATTAGTCACCAGAAATTAAATTCATTCAAGTTTTAAAATCAATTGATGAGTTCAAGAAATTGCCAGACCATCTTGTATCAGCTAGCGCCCCAACAGCTACATTTAAAATGATTAACAGCAGATCACAAATATGTTAAAATTTTAGATACATTAAGGAAAATGCAGCAAAAGAAATCCACCTGGATTTCCCCTTCTGGTGAATTTCAGACATGAGATGCTTTTATAGACAAATGCCAACGAGAAAATCAATCAGATCCAATTTCAACAACCTACTAAATTTCACAACATAACAAGAAAGAAACAATGTGTGTTTCATAATTTACAAAAATGTCAAGACATTGTCATAAATCTACAGACAATGGCAGAACAATCGTATTCTGAAATAGGGAACATTACATTATATTGATGTGTTCACAAAATATTGGCAGACACCAAGTCTTATGTTAAGATGCTTGAATGCCTATCCTAAATTTATTTTCAAAACAGGAGACTAAAGAAAATAATCATTTTGGGGATTTTGAGATGTTTACTAGAGAATAATTATAAATTATGTATTTAGTTTAAGATCTTTAAAGATTTAACCATAATAGAATGATCTAGTCAACTTACGGGGAAATAAAAAATCCAATACCTCATTTACCTCTATACAATCTCATGCTTTCATTGAGAATTGAATTGCAATTAGTTCAGACCTTGAAGGTCTCCCCAAAATAAAATAAGTATTTCCTTTCCATATGCTGTAGCTATAGGTTATTTCTAATATTTTTGAAAAGTAATAGCAATAAAATTTAATAAATGTATTTACAAAGGTATAATTTTGCAGAATTCACAAATTCTTTTTAATTGTTATGATCTCACTGTTATCTCCTTGGAAAGAGTAGTAAAAGGTGGTAGCAAGAACTAAAATAGATTTTTCTTTATGTTTTTATAAGCTGTCCTGATTAAAAACTTAACTGAGAACATTTAAGATCTAGTCTCTTAGCAGCTTTGAAGTATATAAATGTACACCTTAAACTTACATAACATCATATGTAGTTTTCATCTCAATTTTCAAAAGTAACTAAGAATTCTAAACACATAACTCTTGAAAAGCACCTTACTATTTGTGAAGTGCTCTCAAGTAACTATTATCTCATTCCTATCTTCATGACCTTCTTTTTAAATAAATGAAGAAGTTATCTTCATTAGCTCCACTTTACATTGGAGAATATGGACTTTCCAGTTGACTAATCCATCATGCCCCATCTAGTAATTAATACAGTCAGAACTTGAAATCAAGTTCCTGATTGTTCTCATGATTCCAAGTTGTCTATAGATTAGCAAAACTCCAATCTACAGAAACTGTGTAAATACTTCTCTTGGATAGTCATGAGAATTTTGTTTTTAATAACATAATGATATTTTTGGGGGAAATAATTTCCCAAAATTACACTTGAAAATAAAGCTTTCAAAACTGAGGGATTTTTTATATGTATTGACAATCAAATTTTCTTACTAATCTAACAAAAGTGAACTAGAGGAGACAAAAAATATATCAGTTGACTTGACACAGTCACAACTGTTTTACTCAGCACAGCCAAGTCTCTGAGGTCTGAAAACATTCATTTCCACATTTGACAGCATATTAACAATCTCAATATTGTGGACTCCTGTTCAGTTTGCTATGGGCAAGAGACCATGCCTTTAAACAAGCTGGTGGATCGATTGGTCTTTGGTAGAATCTTAGTTTAAGATTCTTTAAGGCACTGATTTATGCACAATTGATCTGATCAGCCATGCAGTCAATGTGATTTATTAGCTAAGATGGCCAAAACCCTTTTTTCTCCTTTTTCATGCAGTAGTAATTCACCTCATTAGAGGTGGAATCATTATAGGAAGCTACTGAGAAATAAGAAGTTGAACCTGCTGACCTGACTTCTTATTTCTCCCAATCTGTGGGTCTACCAAACAGTAATAGCTGGACACTAAGACCAGAGGTGCTGTGCACACATGCAGAAGCCAATGGACTCACTCTGAGGCTAGAGAGTAATAGGGTAAATTAAAAGGGATTCTAATATTCCTCCGCTCTGAAACATTTCTAGACAGCAAGCTCATTCATTTAGCTTCACAAGAACCTCATTCATTTAGTTTCTAGCACGTATTTCTTTTTATTTAACTACAGAAAGACAAATGACTTGTATTACTTTGTAATTATGGTGTTTAACTAAACATAAGACCAGTAACGTATGTAACAAGGGTTGACAACCTACAGTGTACATGTGGACTCTAGCACTCATACCCACACACATTCACACTCCCAATATTACACAAAATCCAATTCTGAATAATCCAAACAATTTACCAATGAGCAAAACAGGTATTCGAATTTGCTATTTATATCTTCTATAATATTTTGGGGGGAAACATCTATAGTTCTTATGTGATGTAAGTCTTTTCCTCTTTTTAAGGACTATCTCTCAGCCAGGTTCTTTATCCTAAATTTCAACTAATTATTCATGGCCTCCTTAAAATTTATTAACAAATAGTTAAGAGAAGGAAAGTAGTAGAATAAGGTAAGCCATTCCATGTGGTAGTTCTACTTTACAAGATGGCATTTAATCAATACCTTCTCTTCTTTCCATTCAATCTGCTGCTGAGAGCCAAAAGCCAGGAACCTTTCCCTACTAGCTTCAACCATGCATTTCTCTTTGATTTAGATAGAAATTCTGCACATTACAGTGATTTCAGGGGATGTAACCTGCTCACAGCTGCCCCCCATACCTTAGCCTTCCCTAAAGGAATAAACACTCCGCCACTTCCCTGCCTGCCCTCTACCTATGCTATGGAGGCAATAAATGAATATGCAATATTCTATGACTAAAGATTCTACAACCACACATTAGAATGAATATGTAGTACAAAAATGTTTAAGGTTAGTACATTATTTCACTATATAGGTGCTATATAAATAGTTTTGATTTATAAATCCAGATTTACTTAAGCCTAATTATGTCATCTCTGTTTAAAAGTATATGTGAGGTATACCTTTGATTTACTATGACAAATGATTCCTTTAGAATATGCTGAATGAATGTGCAGTTTTTAAGCTGAACGCTGTTTCAATAAGTCAAGCCTTAAAATATAACAAAGAACAAGATAATCTGCAAAATATATGAATGTTTTTATAACTCTCTCAGGAGGTACAGTACCACCTGTCCTTTCTAAATCAGCAATGCCAAAATGCCAAGTTTAACTATTGAACGGATTCAAAAGAAATACAATGTGGGTGTATTTGTGTTGTGATGTGTGTATGTGTATTTGTAATCATATGTTCAGAACCAGAAATCTTTACTGATAGGCTATCAAGTGAAAATTTTGCAATGTATGAACCAGACTAGAAAAAGAAAATATAATCTTGGATCTGGAGTTATTGGATTTTTGCTGTTAACTATCTAACCTTTTGTTTAATCTTCCCTATAATAAAGATCAGTTGAAAGCAAGTAGCTTCTTCTGATGTAGATTTTTGTTACAAAACTTTGGCTAGATTAGAATTTTGATAGTTACCTATTAAGTAATTTAAAACTTCATGATTATAATACAGTTTAAAACTTACATTATAATTAATATTACATTTGGTACATTATATCAGAATTAGTAAAATTCAATTTATCTATATATAAATTCAATTTTCCAAGTAAAATTTTGCTTATGTTATTAATGGCTTTAAAAAATCTCTTCTTTTAGTTAATTATATTTTTAGCACCAATTTATAAATAAAATAGGACACTCCAGGGAAAATATTGAACTGGTATTTAGTGGCTTTCTGATTGCTGAATCATTCATTCATTGGACTTGTGAACCACAAAACCCCCACAGCTCAGCAAATCCCAGCAAAGCACCTGCCATGTCATATCTTATTGCTTTAACATCGTTCTCACATTCCGTCCTCCCAATATAGCTAAACAGTTCAATATTGGTGAGTATAGCAACAACTGACATCATAGTCTGTGGAATACAATCCTGCCATTAAGCACATACTGTTACTATTTAAAGAATACAAATTTATCTTAACTTGGGACCACTTGGGATGAATATTTTCGTTTAAAACCCAAAATGTTCTTATAATGCTGTCTCATGTAATTTTGTTCTAAAGTGGAAACGTAGCCTAGTAAAACTCTCGGTGGGCTTCTGCATCAGTTTAAACAGTGAGTGTACAACCTCTTCCTAGTTAAACTCCACATTTACATGGCAAGAGTGCCAATGAGAATGTTTCATCCAACATTCCTGGAAGCTGTCTGACCAATAGTAGTGGTTTGAAATGGTTCCCTAATCACTGTTGAAATCACTGATAGTACTGTCTGTCCACACTATGACAGACAAAAGCTGAAATGTATTAAACATAGCAATCCATCATCCTGCAGATGGAAAGCAGGAGCCAGGCGAGTTCAGAGGCAGTGACTGCCCGCTGCTTAACAAAGGCTGGAGTCCCGACAGTTCAGTCCCTTCCTAGCTCCTCACTACCTCCCCTCCACCTAAGATAAATGAGTGTAATCAGTGAGGGAGAAAGCCTGCTGAGGACCTCAAATTCAAACATTGTTACATGTAAAGTGGTGCTTCTTTTTTTCCTAACCAGAATTGTTACTTAAACAGTTTCTCCAAATATAAGGAGAGAGGTCTTTAAGTAAGTGAATGGATGAATGAATGAATGAACTATAGCTTCAAGAAAGTACACCCTTCGAAAACATTGCATCAGGATAGCACTAAATTTGGAGAGTTAGTTTTGAAATAAAGCTATAATGCCAGTTCTGAGGAACTCAAAATAAAAGTCGATTAAGGGTAAGTTTAGATTGTTGGAAGCAACTTAATAGTGAAGTTCTCTTTGAATGGCCAGGGGATTATTCTTTTTAAATAAGCACCAAATAGAAATGAAATGATATTTGCTAAAGTTCAGTTCA
Organism: Cynopterus sphinx; assembly: GCA_030015415.1. Classification (NCBI taxonomy): domain Eukaryota; kingdom Metazoa; phylum Chordata; class Mammalia; order Chiroptera; family Pteropodidae; genus Cynopterus; species Cynopterus sphinx. Next base: position 17,623,397 of record CM057381.1, read on the forward strand.
TTTTGCATACTTGTTTCTAATAAGGACATCTGAGTCACAAAATAGCCAAAGGGACAGAAAAACTCTCAACTGCTAACAGCACATTAACAAAGTATAGAAACGAAAGACACTTTTCTTTGGGTTTCAGCCTTGTCATTTCCAATTTTCTGGTCTTTGGACATGCTTGTATTCAAATTCTGGAACATCCATTCAGCATATCAATCCTAATTAGACAATCTGGGTCTGGAAAGGATGAGAGCTGGGTCATTTGCATAATTTAATCATAAATACTCAGTGATACATATTTCCAAATGCATTTGTACAATTATCTTTTCATCCTTGGGGCAATGGTATTAATATGATTAGGCAATATTTCTGGAAAAAACAGACAAGTATGCACTCTTTTTAACTGCAGCTTAGGGCGATATGAAAAATTAATTAATTTCTGAAGAAAATCAATTTCTCTACGTGACCACATTAGACATTGCTAAACTAAGACTCAGAAACCTCTCTCAATCACTACATTTTATCAGGCCCTTCTAAATTCTGATTAGTATGTGAACTATTCAGTAGGAAAACTAGAAATGTATCAAAAAGCATCTTAAATTTTGAAGAGATCCTTCTATTTACTTTCATTTCGGGTATACCACCCTGCTTTACTTTAATGCACTGTTATTTAACCAGTCAATGAGAAGCCTGTGCTTTTGGTGTGAACTCATCTTGAGTGATCTTTTATTAATGTACATTAACCAATTTCAAGGACAATAGGATAAGGTTACTTTTAAAATGCTTTTTCGAGAAATAGATTTATATTCATCTAAAATAATCTTAATTCACACGAGACTGTATTATGAAAGAAATTAGATAAACCAAGTTGTCCCAAAGAGTGCCATTGTTATAAGAAATACATTGTAACATACTTAGTAGAGATATAAGAACCCAGGTGGCTAATCTGATTTTTTAAAATGAGATTCGGCTTTGTATGTTGATTAGTACAAAAGAAAGAAGTCACATTTGTGAGTTTAAATGTACTATTCTTTTCAATCAAATGAAAAAGTATAAATTACTGCATGCAAATATTCAATATTCATTTAATTTGCATAAAGGTGCTTGAACAAATTTTTGATTCTAACAAGCTCATTTTTCATGCGTTTTGTCTTTCATCCTAATCTAGCATCTGTCATTCCTTTTTGAAGTTATTATCGGCCCAATTCCCTCTTGGACATGGTTGCTGGGTGACCGGTATCTTAGCACCCACTTTGACAGGAACAGATGTGAATCTGATCAAGAGATTTCCCAAGAGTACCTGAAATCACAAACAACTTTTGTGAAAAACAAACAGCATCCCTGTCATGGGCCCTTATTTAACCCACACCCAAAAGAAAGAGCAAAAAAGTTTACTCCAGATCAAATATAACATTTTAATATTTTTCCCCTAAACTTGAAATAAAATACCTTAATAAAAATAAATTATATTGTCACACTGTTGAATTGTGGGGATCCAATCTAAATATCAACTGCTCAAAAACCCAGTTTGTTCTCTTTTTGGCTAAATTTTTATAGGTGAATTCATGACAAAGTGTTTCTATTTTCACCACAGTTTCTACCAAAAAAAGAAAGAAAAAGAAAAAGAAAAAAGGAGATTATCATGAAGATAAATTAAATGATAAAGATATTTAAGGAGCTAAAATTTAATTTGGTGTCTGAAGGCTTCTTATAGTAAGTATGAGGTAAAATTCTGTGCTGTATTAAGGATTACTCTACTTAAACAGAATCACCTAAAACATAAAAAGTCTATTTCTCCTTTTGTGCATTTTATAGCAAGATTTTTTAAGGGTTGTTTTTTTTTTTTTTCCCAGTTCGTGTGGTATACCATCAATCATTATTAGAAACAGAGCTGCAAAGTGCCACTGGAAAACAAAAAAGGTCATAGAAACTTCATATTATCACCATTACAAAAGTCAAAATAGGCTGTCTTTCCTGAACTAGATTTTGTTTAAGAACAGCATAATGTGTTTGAGTCACGTGATCTAACTTCTTTCCTTCCTCCATCACAGTCAGAGAAAATGAAGAGCAGTAACCATTTAGGTCACCATGAAACTAGTTGAGGCAAACTTTCAAATTAAATAAAATATTTAATCAAATGTTGAAATTTTATAAACAAGCTGAAAGTGATCTTTGAAAACATCCAAATAATTCATTTAATTTTTGAGTTTCATTCAAATGATGTGTCAAGGCAAGACAGAAAAATATTAGCTTACAGTGAAAGTAAGTTTGTTTGTTTTTGCCATATAACAGCCAATGAAAAAGAATAAATAACATATTTAAAACTCTAAATATTTTCTACTCGATGGTCATGACTTATGGTAGTAAGGAAAGTGGTATACTTTCCATTGAAAGTTTCAGTTTTTCCTCTACTTCAAACATTGATTTGTTATAACTATTCTTGTTAGGAATTTTTATATTTGGTTCTTATAGGAAAATAGCCAATTATCCAAATGGTTTTATCAATAACATTTTTAAAATGTTATGAAAATAAGAAATGAAAGATTTTTGAAATTTTTTTAAATTTTTAATTGGGCAAAGAACTCATCAATCTCAATTCTAAAATCCAATTATGAAATTATTTAACCATCATAATTGTAACAGCATATATTTAAGTGGGAGTAAATATGTATGTGTGTTGCTTTACCATTTATAAAGTGTTTTTGTATGTATAAGATTCAAAGCAAGTCATTTTATATAGAGAAGTAGGTCCTGTAACCTAATGGTAATCATTTAAAACCATCAGTCATAAACAAAAAGATATTATAACCCTATACATTTTGCATTTTGATATTCCAGAAACTAAGCACACTAATATATATATATATAAACTTTTAATATATATATATATATATATATATATATATATATATATATATATATATATATAAACTTTACTTTTCCATTTTAGGCCCAGCCCACATTACTAAAGTGAATCCAACTAAAATACAAATAGCTTTAATGAATTTAAGTTACCAATGACCAACTTCACGTGTTACTATTAGTGGCAAAAGGAAATCATTCTGGAAACCACTTCAGGTGGTCCAACCAAAAATAAAATAAGAAATATAACCATTTAAAATGTTTAAAGAAAAAAATTAAACATAGTCATATAAAAAAAAAATCCTTATTCTGAAAAGCTATCACAGGAACCACTCTTTTAAAAAAGTTTCTTCCCTTACTTGAGATAAATTAATATTTGAAAAGGTACAAATTCAATGTTTTCATATCCCATTAAACAAGTTTATGTTTAAACTCTTTAAATCTAGGATGTATATTTAAAAGGTAATTTGTTTTGAAAAGTAACATCTTAAACATGTGAAACGTTGAAGAGCTGCAAAATTTTGATGGCACCTTGGTCTGTGAAATGTCACTCATAAATATTTTTTTAATTGTCCTAAGAATACCTACTTGCAAAATTTGGTAGCCAAACAGGTGTTAATAAAAAAAAATCTGATTTGACCCAGAGATTCTAATATTAAGGTTTGAATTGGGATCAGTTCATTCCTTTCCCATGAGGTAACTTGTATAAATGTAATTCTATGGTTTCATAAAAGCAGGTCAAGTTTTTATCCCTGGAGGTGCTTTGGCAATTTGAAGCATGGAAGCACTGTTCTGGTACAAGTTCAAATCTGCATGTACTGTCAATGGTGTGAAGAAAAAAAATCAGTGAACAGCAGACATATATTCATCTTTGATTATAATATGCACTTGTTAGAGGGTTCTTAGAGGGTAAGAATTAAGGTGCCAGAGCACACAAGTCATAAAATATTTTAAAACCACTTTTAGTTACTTATATTTTCCTTTTAAAATATATGCACAGCAAATGATGCAAAAGTAATATGAAATATGCTTCTTTTTACTTAAGTAGATGCAGAAATGAACTTAACAAATGTCATTTTACATTTATTATACACAAGTTTCTCTTTTATCTCACAACCTTTAGATGCAGCAAAATCTCTTAAGTAGTTACTGTTTTATCAGCTTCTTTACACTTTGCAAAAAAAAAAAATGCATGCATGCTTGCACTTTTACCAATGATGTAATGACTTGACAAATGCCATAGAATGATTGAGAAAGTAATTGATTTCAATTTAACTGGACCTCTATCAGGTGTTTTCAAAGACAATTATAGTCCACTACAAGAAGTGGTAATACACATCTCCTTATGTAGACCTGCAGATTAACCCATTGACCTCATTCCCAACTCATCTCATTGATGGCAAAGCTTTTAGAAGAGCAATCATTTTTTTTTTTAGGTTATGAAATTGTTTTTCTATCATTTATCCACTGATTTTAAAAGATACACTTGCTCTAAAGTCCAAGCAGCAATGAAATAAACCAATAAAAGAAATAGAGCAATGACATCAAGCACATTAAATGTCATTCAATAATGTAGAGATTCCAGTACCTAACAGTTTAATATCTACTTCACACAAATAAATAATTTTCAGATGTAAGTATTTTCCATAAAGAATTAAAAGTGCATTTTAATTATCATAAAAATAAAGGTCTACAAAAATTAAGAAAAGTTTTAAATCACTGTCTTACTAACCATATAAGATTGTATAATTATATTTTTAAACATTTAGATTAAAATCAATTTTAAATATATTTCCCATTGTCATTTAGTAGAATAAAATCTGATTTATATGTTATTTTATATTTCAAAAATTACAGAAAATGAAATTAAAGCCAATTTTATTGGTAAGTTATTTGCCTACAGCCAGCCAGCCAGCCTTAGGTCCTATAAGCCTCAATGTGTGTAAGTGGTGTGTAAGTGTGAGTGTATGTGTACACACACACATATATATAAAGTCTTTTCTAACAATATTTTAATTATTTAAGCATAAATTCATAGACTACTAATGGGCTAAGATTAATATAAACAAAACTATCCACCAGAACGATCTCTAAACACTGATAAATATTTTACACTTGTTGCACACAAAAGAACATCCATCCTAGTATTTAATATGTGACAATTTAAAGTGCTCCAAGTTATACATTCAAAATTCAAAGAGATTATTAAACTAGAAACTAGAAATAAGTATCATTTCCAAGAATAAGATGAAGAAAAATCACATATTTTAAATATAAAATAGAAATTAATATTGTCGAATATATCAGTATATTTTAGCAGAGCTGTGATGGGTTCAATGATTTATTATATTTTCAGAGATTTGTTTCTCTTCATACTTAAACAAAATACTTAAACAAAATGTCTTTGAAATAAAGGCTATGAATAAGGCAGCCCATTCACTATTGCTATTAATAAAATTCTACAATATATTCAGTTTAAGATCTTAACAAATACTTCATCTTTTGATATGTGAATATAATATTTCTTGGTTGACATAATCTAGAGATTTATTTTCATTATCATTGCTTAAGAAATAACCAGTATCAGTTAAACCAAATTAGTAGGTATTTACTGCAAATACTTCTGAGTGTTTCCATAAAACAATTTCTTTTCAACTAATATTATTTCTCTCCTGATATATTTTTGTCTTTGAAGAAAATTCCTGTTTTCTGTTGTGAGTAGAAGGGTAATCTAATTATTTAGAAACATTTGATACCATATAAAATCAAAGATGTTACACTGTGACTTTTTAATATTTGTTTACATTCTCATTCATTTACTTTAAGGAAAGCAAATCATCCCTCAATTCTTCAATGTTACTAACCAAAGTATCTAATCTAGTTTATTGCTTATGTCAATATTGCTTTATAAAAATCATGGTTGAAAAGTATATTCAATTTTTTGTCAAACATATAAACTACTTTCAAAATCTACTGCAGTATTATTGTATACCTAGTTACAGTTAAATTTATAGTCTTCAAATTACAGTAAATAATTTTGACTTTCCACTAGAAATAAACAGTATATTCCAGGTATTGTATTTATTTTATACAATATGTTTTGGATGTTTCAGTTAAGCAATTTTTGTTTTTCTAATTATTACTTTCTAAAACTTTAAAAAGCAACTGGCTATTCAGTGTGTTGCTGTGCTGCATAGTTTTTAGACACTTCAATATACTTTATAAGTACAGAAATATAAGTCCAATTATGCAATGACAGTGTGTTTTCCAGTTTAGTAAGTTGTCTATGACAACTTTCACCCAAGTCACGTACATTAAAACGTGTAAAAGAATCCCAGCTTGATATCCTGGATCAAATCCAACCTAATCTGAATCAGAAAGCAATAGTGCCACGCCTTTAACAAAATTCAGCCATTGGCCATCTCACTATCCAATTTTTAAAAAATCTACATGTAAATATATTTGATGGATGAATTAGAATCCTTTTATATTTTAAAGTAAACACAAGTCAGAATACACAAGAAATTTTAAATGTACCTGGTTCAAGATTTCTGATTTTGGATCAGGTGTTGATATGGGTCATTCTCTACATATGATTATATTACACACTATATGAGATTTATCTGCTATTTTATTCCACTGATTTTAATTACTTCATTAATTTGAAAAACAATGAGTTATCCTTGATTGCCTAATTTTCTAATTTATTCCAAATAGAAAATTCTGTTCATAGTTATTCACACATTTAAATATAAAGTTAGTCATAGACTTTAACAGACACTCTTAAAAAAATTCTCAGAACCTTCTCAAAGTAAGTGGGTGCATCAAAATTAAGTGATCCACCAATTAATAGAATAATACCTAATCACTGAACAAAACATAAATATACTATCTGTGGTGTTCTTGTTTTCCAAAGGAATAATTTGGTAAACTTATTAAACTATTCTACTAAAGTCATTTCTACACTGTGACATATACTAAAAAGCAAATATTAGCAATTAAAAGTTATTTTAAAAGGCAGCTACTGTAGCAAAAAATAATACTATTGACTAGAAATGTTTCTGACAAATTGAGAAGGGAAGTAAAGAAATTTGTGCACAATGTAGGCTCACAGAGCCTCTGCCATGCCTGAGACACACGTGTCTGTCCAGAATAGAGTCTTTAATGCTACATTTATCTGGACTCTATTAGGTGGGCTTTTAATTTAAGATTTTCTTCATCAAAAATAAATGTTATTCAACATAACAAATATAATGGAAAGGCTCCTTAATGCAGCCTGAAAGCCTGAAATATAAATATAAATGTATTTTAATGTATTCTGAGCCAGAATTTTTATGCTGCAGCATTTAGATAAGAATGTATATGTATACATACATGTATGCATATGTGTGTGTGTGTGTATACAGTAACTCAGTAGCTAAGAAATAGCACATGCTGGCACACGTGAAGGTCATTCTAATCTTATAACAATTCAAACATAAAATGATAAAATTCTATCTTAATTACATTTTTAAATACCTAAACAGTTAATATCTTTTTTTTTTTTTTTTTTTTTTTTTTTTTACATTTTATCACTCCAGAGGTATGTAGCTTAGCGTGACTTTTTTTTTTTCTGGTGAACAATCTGAAAATAAAATGCTTGAAAGATTTAGGCAGAGTTTAACTTTTTTAGAGAATTGACTAACAAAAACCTTAAGATCAAAATGTTTAGTGAACTCTAAAAGACTCACCTGTACCTATTTAGAAGGCAAACTTCAAATGAATTTCTTCAGGCAAAAATTCAAAAGTAGACCATTTACAACCTGTGAAAGTTTCATTTTTTGCTATATTTTGCAATACGTGTGTTCTGTATTGCAAGTACAATGCAATTTAAACGATTATTTTACTTGATTAACAAAGGCAGTTGTATGATACAATTCAGTAAACTAACTTGGAAAGAAAATAATACTAATTGATAGTCAAAGCACAAATTGTTACTAAAATAAAAACTACATGGTTACACATTAAGCTAATTTACAAATGCTACTTACATTCCAAAAACAAAACAACAAATGAGAAACAATCAAGCATATTATGTTTTTGCATGCTGGTGAATCACACATGGTAAATCACCAAAGAGAAGAGTGATTTATGCTCGAAACCAACCAAGACTTTAATCAATATTGGGTGTCACATCTCAGGAGGTTGGGGGAAGTAGTGAGGCAAAAACAGAGTGGCTAACATTGGTCTCAATCGTTGATATGCAACTTCTGTGAAATATAGTAGACTAAGAAAAAACAGTAGCTGATTTGGACTAATAAATTAAGAGTGAAAAACTGTGTATTAAATGCAAATACAAAAATTCTGTAGGGGGACTCTGAAAAATAAAAGCTTGTTTTGTAGTCTACATAAATATTTAAAGCTTCACAAAATATTCCATGTGCAAATCACATTTTCTCAGAGCGTTAACTAATAATCTGTGGAGTTCAGAAAGTAAACCTTCTTCAAAACTATGTGCACTTTTTACAATAATGATTATAACATTATCGAAGACTAACTCCAAGAACAACGAAAGGTTTGAAAGATATTTTCCAAATAACTCAAGTATTTGTATTTTGCAATATCATTTGATTAAACAAGGTAAATCTTAGGTTACAATATTCTCAGATTTTATTTATATATATATATATATTAGTTATTAAACCATAATTTCCTAAGATTTTTAAAGTATACAGAAATACGTGGTAGAACCAGTATTTAGGCCTTAGTCTTCTAATTACGCCATAATCTTTTTGAAATGGTATAAAATGAAACATTAGGCTTTATAGAAGCTATTAATCTCCTGTAATACAAAAACTTCAAAAGCACAGTCTCTCTTCATTTGAAGTAATTTTTTTTAATTTCCCTGTGCCAACTATCATAATTATCTGTTAGAAGTGAATCTGTATTATTTGTGTTGAAACTTTCTATGTTGATGCATCAGTTCATAAGTTTTACCACTGAAAAACACGCAATGGGGGAAATGATAAATAAAGAGAGGCTGATTCAGTGTGCCATCTTTATTAAAACTCCTGGTTGGTTTTTAAAAAATCGAGCCAAGAATTGGAAAATATTTTATACTTCTTATACTAAAATTGCATCTATATATTATCACTGAATAAAAAAGACTTGCAAAGTCTTTCAATTTCCTGTCTATGAATGGTATTAACTTTTAAGACAAAAAAAATACTATTTGTGAATATATGTATATGCATATAAAATGTCTGATAAAACCAACTGAAATCCATCCAAATCAAAAGCTTAACAAATCTAGGACTACACAGTACCCAAATCACAATCTGCTTTGAAAGATCCCGAGACAAAATCATGTTCTGGCAATACTCCAAAAATAAGCATTTCAGAATAAATAAAAGTCACTTTTTATTACCTGAATTCACAGAAAATTGCAACCTCACCCAAATCTACAAACAAGAGACTGACTCATACAGAGACTTGACCATCTAATAATTACTTTTCTTTTTCTGTTGTTGTTTAATGGTTACCAGTTAATTAAGTGACCTCTGTTGCAATAGCCAAGTTCATGCAACTAATGTTTAGTTTTAAAATAATAATTGAAGGAAGGTGATCGAGGTCAGACTTTACCTTTTGACAACTTTTAAATATATTTTCTTACATTTTCTTTCATGTATTGAGACCTTTACTTTTAGCTTTACTTTCAAGCAGGTGGTAGTCTGTTTCATCTCCTTGTGGTAATGACAGATGGCTTCAGCATTTATTCTAGTTTTCATAGACAGCATACTGATGCAATAGCCCCAAGCAAATTAAATCCACTCTAAGGTTTGTTACTAACGTACTGAGTCACTTTGAGCAAGTTTATGAACCTATTTTTTTTTTTCTTTTAACATCATTTTGGTTCTTCAGATTCCCTGGCATCTAAATGCTATTCAGAGACATAATTAGATATATGTTCTATAAAAAGCTGAGAGTGCTAAGATTTGATGTTTCTTGCACACTGTATATATTGTTTTATAGTTTGCCTTTTTGCATTTTCTCTTATCCTCTGCATAAATTATTCCTTTAGATAGTTTCTTAAGTACTCAGAGGAGAAAGAAACCAGAATGAAACAAATCGATATGTATAGGTGAATAAAAGAAGAGAGATCTGAATAGCAAAAGGCATAAATAAGACTGGATTGAAAAAAGTAATTTTAGTTTTGTAAATTTAAGATGCTAAATATTTTAGGTATTCCTTTCGAATTTAAGAAATAAGACAATAACACTTGCATTTCTCGTGTAAAATATTAATGTAGTACACTGCAAATAGTATATTTTGGTAAAAGGGAGTTCAATTATAAGTTTTCTATTTTCTTAGTCACTAGCAGAGTCAGGAAATCCTAGGTAGAAATAGGCAGCTACACATCTTCTAAGGTCAACAACTGCTGTGTTTGCGTGCACTAGAGTTTGAGCAAGTCCTGTAGTTGATAAAAGATCAAAACGCAAAAGCAAATCAACAAACTTACCATGTTTAACTTAAAAATAACCTGAAATAGAGTTTTAGAATAACATATTTAATTTTAAAGACCAGGTAATTGAAATATAGAGAATTGATACATTTTTGAAGAGATAAACAGTTTACAGGGTTTAGCTGATTCTAAAAGTTTAAACTCCAGAGCTATTGTTAATCTCAGGAAAAAAAACTATTTAAAAAATGTTGCCAATAACTTAAAGAATATTCTCTGATCGTATGGAGAGGACTTCTATTTCAAAGTCTAAGCAAAAATTTCAGAAAAAACAAGGGAATAATTGTAAGAGATGTTAACATTACCTATTTCGAATTGATTATAACGTTGCAGTCATTTGAAGGAAGTTTTCTCTTGCAATTTTTTTGTTAATGTGAAATGGCCATTAATTATCTAGTACAGTGTGTGCTGTAAGAAACACACAAAGAAGATTCGAGAGCCGAGTGCTTTGAGTACTAAACAGAAAAAACTGTAGCGCTTCACCAATTGTCTCTACGGGATAGAGACAATTTTGTAACAATCCTATCTGAACTGGCTTCAAATTTCAGCTCGCGTTTTTCATAACAACACCGCAACAACCATTTTCTGCCCTGATTCGAATAGTTTTATCTTTTGGTAAATATTTTATCTTCTGCATGTCCAAGGACTCCAACGATCACCGTCAATGACTTTTAATCATGAATATTCCCCCTCAATCTTTACCTGTCCAATCTTTCCTGCTACCTTGGGCACGTGCACGCGTACACACACACACACACACACACACACACACACACACACACACACACACGCTGTCTCAGCATTCCCCCCAAAATAGTAGAAACGAAGGTCCAAAACCCAGAGACACACGCATTGCCCCTTGCAAAGAATGGCATATAAACACGGAAAAGTTTCGGGCTGGGTCCGGATTGGACATCTGCTGGGTCGGAGTTCGAGTCTTTTCGCCTTGCACCCTTCTCAGGCCACTAGCCAGGAGACTTCTTCGGAGAAAACGTAGCTAGAGGCTTTTTCATCCTGGTTTCTGTCTTTCCTACCCCTCTTTCCTTCCCACCTCAGTTCCCTGAGCTATTAGGGGCAAGGACTCTGAAAGAGTAGAACTCAGTTCCTTCTGCGGATCTTTAAACTCTCGGGCGGGTACCTAAGTCTCCGCGCAGATTTTGCGCGCAGTTCCCACGCTAGCGCTTCTGGTCTCCAACTTTCCCTGCTCGCTTTTCTTCCGACAACTGAACTTTTCCCTCTACAGCGAACGGTAGGCGCAGGGCGGAACTGTGAAACAGGGCGAAATGACCATTTCTGCCCCGAAACTGACAAGTTGCCCCGCTCCCGCCCCCTCTCGGTAGATCCTCCCCCCAGTGAGCGTTCATTAGCATAAAACTCGGCTGGCTGGGCTCCCGCTCCCTTGGCCGCCAGGGTTTGCGCGCTTTGCCGGGATGGGGAAGCCACCTCCCGGCTACTGCATTCAGATCCAAAGAGCATCCCAGTGCAAAGCCTGTACCTGCTCATTGCCTGAGCTACTAACCTTAAAAAATAAAAAGGAAGGGAGGAGAAAGAAAACAGTTTGGAGAGATAAAGCGCGCGCGCGCGCCGGAGCTGTGGTCTTCCGTGCACACCTCTCCAGTTCAGCTTTCCAGAGTCTCAGGCACCAACCAGGTCACCTCCCCGTCCAGAAGAAAACCTGCTGGTCCCCTCGCATCTGCCCCGGGGGCAAACGTACTCCTTTATCTACTTTGCACACGCACGCGCTCACACGCGGACACACGCACACATGCGCGCACACACAGACCCCTCCCCTCGCCGGGCTTCCCCTCGGGGCTTTGGGGCTGAATTCGCTGGGGGTCCCTTGGGAGTGGCCCCCCGGGCCTTTCGGCCTCTGAGTTCATTCCCTTCCAGACCCTGAGGTGGCCCCACTCCCGAGATTCCCTCCCAGGCGTCTCATCCAGAGCTCGTCTTTCCGCCCCTCGAACCCTGCCGGGCAGGGTCACGACCTCCCTCCTCCGACCAGCCCCGCGGGTCGCTTTGGCTCCCGGTGGAACCTGGGTCCCAGGGAGTGCACACACCCGCAGCTTCGCCCACGGGGGTCCCCAGACGCCGGCACGGCCCTGGAAGGGGCTGTGGCTCCTAGAAAGGCACCATCTTCCTCTTCCCCGCCCCCTGCGCGGGAGGACTTGGGGTCCCCGCGTGCCCCAGCATCAGACAAGCCCCCGCGAGCCGGCGAGCAAGGGGCAGGCCGGGCCACAAGAGTGAGATCGGGGCTGGATGAGGTGCCGATTGCACAGGTCGGGAGCGGCCGGCGAGCCCCGGGGACTGGGGGCAGAGGGCCGCGTTCGCCGGGGCGCGCAGAGCGAGGGGCAGTGTAAGGAGGCGCGTGGGAAGGGACCCCAGGGGGCGGAGGCCGCCCCCCGCTCTTTACCTGGCGTTGGTGCAGTCATTGTAGAGGGTCTCGAAGTCCTTCCTGGAGATGAGTTTGCAGCGGTTCACTCCGGGCTGGATGGCGCCCAGTCCCCTCAGGATGCGAACCTGCTCCACGTTGCACACCACCGGCGTGATCTCCAGCCGCTTCAGCTTGGTGTAGACCGTGTGCAAGCCCCCCACCAAGTGCTTGAGGAACAGGTCGAAAGCCTGGGGCAGGCAGATCAGCTCGCAGCCCTCCACCGTGAAGGAAGCCACTTTGGCCCCCCTCAGGTCCACCATTTTGCACTCATTATTCTGGGGGGTGTTTTCCACGGGGGACGGGGTCGAGTACACGGGTTTGCCGGGGAGGGGGCCGCAGCTGCTGCTGCTGCCGCTGCTGCTGCTGCTGCTACTGCTGCTGCTGCTGCTGCTACTGCTGCTGCTGCTGCTGCCGCCGCCGCCGCCGCCGCCGCTGCCCGCGCTCGCGGTGATGGGGGTGCTGGAGGAGCCGCCGCCGCCGGCGCTGATGCTGATGCCGCCGCCACCGCCGCTCGCGGCCGCCAGGCTGGGGTTCCCGCCGCCACCGCCGCCGCCGCCGCCGCCTCCGCTGCCCGCGCCGCCGCCGCCGCCGCCACCTCCGCTGCCGCCGCCGCCGCCGCCGGTGGAGGGGACTGTGGCCGCCGCCGCCGCCGCCGCCGCCGAGGCGATGGACTCCGGCCGGAACAGAGTTGGCCCTGAGGACGCCGGGGGCCCGATGGCCGGAGCCGGAGACGAGGTCGCCGAGGAGGTGGACGTGGTGGTGCCCGAGGAGGACGCGGACGTGGAGATCGGGGGTTGCGGGGGTACCAGCTGGGTCGGAGGGATCAAAGCCGCCGGCACGGCCATGGTCACTCACATAGAAAGGGGGGGACCCCAAGGAGGACAGCGAGGGGGGGAAAAGTTGCCACAACACACACACACGCACACGCACACACACCCCGAGGAGGGTGTGGGGGACCAGGGGGAGCGGGAGCGACGGGGCAACCGCAACAACTCTCTAAGAGAGAGCGAGGAGGAGAAAGAGGGAGAGAGAGAGAAAAGGGGGGGACAGGAGGTGAGGGTGAGAAAGAGCGAGCGCAGGAGGGGCGAGCGCGAGAGGCGCTCTGGAGAGAAACGCACAAAAGTGTCCCGCAAGTCGAAAGGCGAGTCCTCTCCGGGGGCTGGGATCGGGGGCTGGTTCAAGGGGGGGCGGGGGTGAGGGCGGGGGCGGGGAGGGTCGGCTGTCGTGTGGGTCCCGCGCTAGCACAAAGTTAAGGATGAAGGTGAAAAGGAGGAGGTTTGAAGGACTCGGGTTCTCCCTGGCAAGTACATTGATCAAAGATTGAGAGGGGAATGACAGAGAGAAAATGAGCTGAAAAGTGCAGGCTGCCGGCTGGACGAGTTGTTGTTGTCACACGGTGCAGAGGGGAGGAGCTCCGGAAACTTGAAATACCCTTTGAAGCCGCAAAAAAAAAAAAAAAAAACTCTCTCACTAGTATTAACCCAAATTATCCAACCAGGAACTCGGAGCGGAGACTCCGAGAGCGCGAGGCACCGAGGGGGGAAAGCGAGAGAGCGAGGAAAGGAGGAGGGGAGGAGGGGACAAGGGGAAAAGAAAAAAAAAAAAACTAGGGGAGGGACCGAGAGGAAAAGCCAGAGACACCGAAGTGGCGATCGGAAAAGGGGGGATCATCTACTTCTCTTATGCTACCGTTAGACTGCGTGTCTAATATTGCATTTCCTCCGCGACGACTCGTAAGGTTTTCCAAAACCTCCTGAGCGACCGCCTGCCAACTCAAAGAGGAGCCGGAGCGCGTGGAGCTGTCCTCCAGGATTTAGGATGTACAGCTCTGCTCATTTTTGCAATGAGATGTTCATGAAAACACGTCCCCTCACTTCATGATTATTGAGAAATTGTTTTGAGGAAAATCCACGTGTAAGCAAAGCGTACGTTTTATGCACCTGATTGTTTTTTATCTATTTATTAAATTACTTATTTGGATATAGTCAAAAACAAGTCCAGGATAGTGTTCAAGTTGCGGGGAAAAAGTCAGTGTGAGATCGCTTAAGAATAATAGAATGCTCTGTATTCAATTCCTTATTTCCTCATAGATCGTGGAAAGGAAGAAATGTTTGCACTAATGTGATTGCTCAGAATAACTTCACTATTGCCCCGAAGGGAGTTCAGAACTCCTCTTATTCCTGGGGAATTCGAAGACATAAGGCACCCTGGCAGATTTAGAAAGTGGAAAACAAGAAAACACCGATTTTTTGTTACCTAAAACTCTAATTAATTCACCTGTCTTGCACAGTAATCAACAATCCTCACATCCTTTAAGACCTAAGGCTAGTTGCTAATGTGTTATATGAATAACAATATCCTTCTCACGTTTGGGAAAGTCCTTTCAGTTTGTCAGTGAAGATGTGTTTTGTAAATAATGAAAAGAACAAAAACAAAGCTCCCTACTTGACTTGTGAAGACAGAAAGGGTAGCTATACTTAAAAATATTAGGTGGGATTTAGACTGACTCTTCCCCCTTGCCTTCCTTCTTTTCTTTCCTTTTCTAACTTGTTGCGTGAAGGTCTTTCTTTATGCAAAGGTTTTGGGCCAGCATATGACTTGAGCATAGGTCAAGTCTGTTCTCTGTTTATCTTTAGGAATCTTAAATAATTAGGATTTAAACCTGTCTACACATGTTCATTAACTTCACTCACTAGACAGAGACACTGTTTTAGCATTTGACAACCTTAAAAATAAACTATTAGTATCAGCTCACAGTATTGGGAATTTTCATAGTGAAAGTTCTACTATTTTGATGTTGAAATTACTATCACATTTTTCTCTATCATTTTACTTTCTTTAAACTTTGTGAATATTAGGGTCAAAAGGCGCAGGGAATATCTACAGAGAAATGTGGCACTATTGACTAATTTGTCTAAGTTGATGCTAAACTTTGGGGCACAGTAATTATGTCAGGAGGCTTTCCTGGAATATAAAAATTCAGAAAATTGATTGTTGCCAAAAAGTAGATAAACTTCTACAAAGATAGCTAAAGTTTACATCGTTGTTTGGCCCAGTTAGCCAATGTATTTCAATAAATTCAGAAATAATTTATATTGATTTTACATGCTTCAGATCGGTTCTTATTTAAAAATAGAAATTTGCTATATATCTTACACACAAATCACTTCTTTAAGTGTTATGCATATGTGGAAAATATCACCTTAAATAAATATCAAATTACTATGTTAATGAGTGGAGAAGAGAAAGCAAATATTAAGCCCTAAAATACTGATTCTATTTTGGGATTCAATGTACAACTTTAATAAACTCCGATATAGTTTCAAAAACGCCTAACTGCAGTTTCTTCATTTTAAATTCTAGACCTACAAATGAAAAAAAAATCATAATTAAATGCCCCAAATCTTTCCTTATCGTTTTCATTTCTCACATTTCCTTAAACTGTCATTCAGGCAATACCTGCCACATTAGGAAGCCACAGTCAGGAAGTAATGATAGCTGACCTAACCATTATTCCCACGGAGCATGGAAGCAGACTCCAGATTTCCATCAGGGAAACCTGTATTTCCCAGCATGTGCTCCATTCAGAAGCAGAGTTTGGGGCGTTTTCCCCCACCTGAATTCCCGAGAGCTTTCCTCCTCCTCCCCTCCACCTCTGCTCTGTAAACCGTTTCTAAGAACTACCACTTACCCCTTTGATCAAACAATAGGATTAGAAAGAGCATATAATGCAAAATATGTAGGAGAGAAAAGCATCAAAAATAAGATTTTTTTTTTTTTTTGAGAAATGTTACCAAAGATTAAGACAAACAGTTTTTAACAACAGAGAAATCAACTCTACAGACATTTCAAATTCTCACTCTTTCCAGGGCATCTTTAGCTTTCAAAGCTTTAATCTTGTTTGTTTATTGTTTTACATCTCTGGTTGTTTCAGGTCCTCTCCCTCCATCTCATCTTCTCCAACCTGCACTCGATTTGCATAAGCAAAACTCAAAGTACTGTAACTGATATTAGAAAATTCTCCCTGTGTTTTGTGGAGACGTATTGTGCTGAAATCAATAAGACTGTTTAAAATTCAAAGACCTGCAAATCGTTCTGTTTGTCCTTTGATAGGGCCTGTGCTGATTAAAATGCTACCAAGAAAGCTTAATTGCTGCACTAATTAAGAAGTCTTTAATTTCTTTCCTAGGATATCGTTTGAAGCTGAGCTTGTACCAGTTCAGGGAAGGTATTTTCTTCCCTCCCTCTGCCCCCTTCTGGCCCCACCCCTCCTCTTCCCCCTCCTCCCCTGCCCCTGATGATATCCCTATGAATGGGAGCTAACAGAGAGCGTGGTCTCAGGTCTCAGCATCTATTACTTAACAAAAATCTGCCCAGGATGCAGAGTTCAGTGTAGTATGAAATGCAGTTTTGAGAAGAGCTGTCAGGTTGCAGGAGCCAGTAAGAAAATACAGAGCAGCTGTGCAGTTGAATTCCTAGTGTATACCTGGGATGACAAGAGGCACTTTAGCCGGAAGATGAGGGCATTCTATTTGGTTAAAAGGGGCAGTGACAAGGAAATGCTTCTATTGAAACAGGGAAACATAAACATGTACTTTCAAAACCTTTGGTTTAAAAAAGAAGAATAAATATATAGAAAGGTGGACTTAGAGTTGGGATTTGGTAAGTATCGTTTTATTTTATGAGTATAAAATCATGAATTCTATTGGGATTTATTTTTGACCTTTTTATAACCCAGGGAAGCATAACACCATATTACATCTATTCCATCCTTATCTATTGACCTATTTTATTCACTGATGTCTCAGGTGGGGAAACTGACTAAATGATTTCACAAAGCTTTCTCTGTAATCAATAGTCATTTTTTTAGGTTTATTCATGCTGCATTATAATTTTGGTAAAAGACTGCAAGCAGAAGATTGTCAGAAAGATACAGATATTAACAAAGCCAGGATAATTCATGTCTTTAAATCTTCAGTTTTAATATAGAAATTGATATAATTACTTGAAAGAAAAACATTGAAAATGCATATTTCCTAGAACATAAAAATAAAATGATTGGGTAACTTAAAGGCATATTCGAGCACGTTTCTTTAATATCTCAAAATTTCTTGAAAGCTTTGAGTAATTATAGCATCACCAAAACAATTTGGGCATATGCAGATAGAGCCACAAGAAAAGGTTCATTGTGCTTTTATTCTTTTAAATTTTTTTTTCTAAATTCTATTGGAAAATGCACAGAAAAATGCAGAGGTATACTTCTGATATATATTGAATCTCTTTCAGTGACAGGACAAGGAGATAACATGCTTAATAGATTCAAAGGGAGACTTACCATTCCAAGCACGACGTCACTCTAATTATGTTTACTCTAATTGAAAGCAAGGGTTTTTGGAATCTGAAATTACTTTCAGAATTTTTTTTTTTAAATAATGCAAGTGGATCAAATGTTGATCACAAGCATTTCCATCTTTCACAATGTATTGGAAAATTAAATGAAAAGTGGAGTTTGGTACGAACAATGCCCCAGGGCAAAAAACAACTAACACTAGATTTTCCAGTCCAGCCATAACACAAATCAATTTGAGCACACTTCTATGGCCAGACTGCCAGATTGTTATGACTGCTAATTCACTCAATCAAAGAGTACATTAGCACACCCGGCACAAATAGCTTTAACAATAGAGTGCACTTCTGAACAATTCTAAGATAGATCACAACGGAGAAGTAGAGAGGAAGATCATTTTAACATCTACATATTTACTAATGGACTTGTTTCCTTAATAGAAAAAAAAAATTGAGATAAACTTCAGGCATAGGTTTATTAAAGAGCTATCCAAGTTTGGCAAATCTAGAAAGATATCAGGGTACCAGTAGTTCACTGACTTTGTTAAACGTTTCTCAGGAGAGAGTCCAAAATTGATGTTTGCACTTCAGCAGTAAATCATTGAAGATGGAGAAATTATGCCAAGTAACTCTCTCAAGCCTTTTTAACTCAGACACACAGCCTCACCAATCAGCTCAGCAGACAAACCTCAACTGCTATCTTAACTAAAGACTTCTCTACTTTTGCACTTTCTGTCTCTGCCTCTCCATTTAGGATTCTGACTTCTGACTTTTAGTGAGAGTCACTTCCAGAGTCTCCCTCTCTTTTCCAATCCTCTGCCTCTCTTCAAGAACAAGGAATACGACTTTTATTTCACTGATACATTCTCTAATCAGGCACAGAGGGCTTAGCGATAAATTACCCCAAAGACAGAAGGTGGGAAGCTGAAGGTGAACACACTCTAACTTTGTTACAAACTTTCATTCTTAATAAAATTGTTAAAATGGTTATAAATAGCACTTAGTTTTTGCAGCGTGGACATGCATGGACAGTATATGTGATTACTAAATGTATATAGTAATTATCTAGAGCCAAATGGCATGATTTGGCACTACTGTCCTTCCCTCCGTAAACTTCTTCCTCACCCCCTTTCTAGGGTTCAGAATGAAGGTGGCATGTTATGGCTGGTTATGAAGAATGTTTTAAGAAATCTCTAAACCTATGTCAGGAGAGGAGAGCAAAGAGAAGAGTTACAAAGGAGAAAAAAAAGCATCATAGATTTTTGTATAGTTTTGTATCCATACAATATCATTTCCACAACAAGCAGTGAACTCTTTATGATATTTAGTTATACCTGCCCATCAGTACTTGAGTTCAATGTAAGTGTCCTAAGTCCATCTGTGGGTTGGTATTAAGAGTTGCACAACCAAATATTTAATAACAAAACAAACACAGTGAGGTCATTTTAGAATTAGATTGTAAAAGGAAGCAGCAACTAGAATAATATAGATTGAGATTAATTCTCTTCACTTCTAAATCAGGCCATTGTGGAAGGAATGGCAGATTGGATTGAGGTTAGGTCAAATGTCAGGCAAATATTTAAATACTTAGTTTTCTAGTAAATATTCTACCTTTAATTATACCTTTTTACATGTGGCATTTGCTAATTATCATGCCTCACTCTTTTAATAACCAAAAACTCATTCTTCTCTAAAACAGATCAGTATTAAGATATATGAATTGCTTTAGGAGAGACACAGTTGGGAACAAGGCTGGGAAGAAGTCTTATGTAGTGTAAATGCATGTTTAATATTAAAACATAAATTATTGTATACTTTCGTAATGTTAGAGGAAATGCATTTACTTGACTATAAAAGTTTCCATTAATTCACTGTCTCCTTTTGTTGTTGTTGTTGTTTTAACTTATTATCTTGGTCCTTTCTCTTTCTCTTTCCTTTATTAAATAAAAGAAGGGGTCATTGTCCAACAAATAGCCTATAAAATAGTTCTTTTTGAAGTCAGATATTTCAGGATTGTTAGAAGAGAATACTGTTTATTTATTTATTACCCTTCAGAACAAAGAGATGTTTTTAAAAGTTGAAAGAATAACAATTGCCACCTTCCAGCCTGAGATCTTGTATGTCAAGTTTCAGCCCAAAGCAAATTTTTACAACAAGTTATAAACCCCCTATAACAGAGGGTTTATTATAATGGAAGTGCTGACACAACCTTAACTATAGCGTTGTAAACGGCTATGCTATAATATCCATTAAGCAGAAAGAAAAATAAGCTGGCTGATCAATAATTTATACAAAGAGTACCAACTGCAGACATAATAACTGTAATGTTTGCAAAGCAATCTCTCTGCTCTCCAGGCTTAACAGTAAACGCAAACTAGCAACGCTGTTAATTTCCAACTCCTACAGATAAGAATACAAACAAATTACTTAAAATTATATTTTGCTCAACATTTAACATGCCTCGATGGGATAAAATAAAATTTAATTATGATGCAACTTGTGCTGGATGCAAAGCTGTTTTGTTTTCCAGCACATTTTATTATGAAAGGACATTCATTTGGAACATCAATTATGGGGAAATAGTATGTTTCAAAGAGTTGACTTGGGTCAGGCAGGCTCTTCTAAGAGTTATTCAGACATGGAAACAGATTGACACTGTTTAACTTCAAAGAAAGTTACGGGGTTTTACAGAGCCACAACCTGAAATACAATACTGCAAGCTCTGATCCGAGTCAACTGTCAGGAAAAACACACCTTGTCGTTAGAGTTCATGGGAAAAAAGACATTGGTTTGGAAAATGTGTCCGTCATTAGCATCCAGTGAATCTTGGAGTGCTCAATTATTGGTAAGCCTCATTTGCATGGAAGCAAGATGTCTCATTTTTACCTAATAAGTGTGGATCACAAAATGTGAGCATTATTTTTTTCTTTTCTGGAAAATTTTGAGGAAGTATATTTAGTAGATATCCATATGTATTACTGTTTTTCTCTTTATAGTGTCCGCGTACATACAGTGTAATTTTTTTTTACATATTTTTGTTTTTGTTGATGGCTTTTAAAGCAGGAAAGAAGATTTGAGAGGAGTAAAAGAAGAAAATAAGAGAAAGGATCTCACATCGCTTGCTGTATACATATTCGAGGTTAAACCTGATTGTGTGTTTCTGAGGTTCACATCTCTATCACTCTTTTTGTCTGTTCATTTCCTGGGGGTGTGTGTGGGGGGTTGTGTGGAATCCAGTAGAATGAAGAGACTTTGCTATCAGAGTTGTAAAATGGTGTATTACCCTGTGAGCAATTGCACTTGGAAAGGAACCAGTAATTTATATGAGAAGTGTTTAAGATTGCCTGCTCACCCAGTGATCCATGCCAGGTCAGTTCCAGTAATGCCAGAAAACAAAAGGAGGAGCACATCACTGAGAAAGAGACACCTTATATGCCTTAAGAGCTTGTGAAGGGAAGCACTAAAATGCCATTTTCTCAAATGAACTGGTCATTACCATTTAAAATCCTGAGGGGCTGTGGGACTGGGGAGGAGAGAAAAAATTTTTCTTTTGATTTAACAGGGCTCTGAAGTGCTTGTTTTCAGGGGGAGGTGTTTTGTTGTGATTGTCTCAGCCTAACGCTTTAGCAAAGGTTACATCTTTTAACAAAGGTGCTTTTTTCCAACAATGGAATGAAAAAGGATGAACACAACAGTTCTGAGAATGTACTTGGACCATTTTAAACTTAGAAATTAACTTTTTAAAATTACCAGTACACGCAGTAATGTAACCCTCTACTAATAATGTCTGCCAGGTTGTAAGTTAATTTTTTACTGAAATAGATTTTCCCAGATCAACCCCTCACTCCACCAGTTTTCAGGAGAGGACTATGGGATACGGGCAGGGTGTTGTATAAGAAACCACCTCCTCAGAATTTTTCATAGGCCTCTTTATTTTTGTTTAAAACAATCAAAGTATAGCCTCTCAATATTTTTGCATTGGGGGAGTGTTTGTACCATTGTCACCCACCAGGCACATGGCTTCTTCATGTGTTGTAAAGTTATTTTAGTTTTTGAACCAGAATTCAGTTCATTCAAATGACCAGCCTATCCACACTGTGTATCTTGAGAAGGAACTAAATAAAATTACTATTTTTTATATAAGTCAGTATTTATAATTTACTGGTTGGCTCAAGATTCAGCACATCTAGGAATCTTTGCTGATTTATCCTTCTTTGTCCTAATAACTTTCACCATGCATCTAATGGGTAAGGCAATTATCTTATGCTTTTACACTTGTTGATATGTTTCTCTTCAGGTGGTCTCAAGTTATTTCTATTCCTTTCAAATAGCTAGTATAATGTTTAGTGGTTGCTGGGGGCTCAATAATTGTCAGCAGGGTAATTAAACCTGCTTCTATATTATGCCATCCATTTCCTTTGTCCCTAGATTGTGTAAACTGTTCATTTCCAAATCATATATTATTCAGACCAGGAAATTGCAGAATTATAGAATTTTAGATATCCTTATTTCTGTTCTAATATACAACTAATTTAGGAAAATTCTTGTGGCAAAAATCCACAGATGCTAATAAACTGGGTTTCAAATAGCTGGAAAGAGAATATTAGACCTATAAGAAAGGCTTGTATCTGAGACCTATACAGACAAAATATTTTTTTAGTAATCTAAGGAACCTCAGGCATCTTCACCAAGACTGATAATATAAGTGAGAGTACACTCTGAAGTGCCGCTATAGCTGATCAAATGTAGAATAGTATGTGAAATTCTAAGTCCCAGATTTGAGTAAGCAGAGAGTGTGTGCAAAATTGGCATAATCTTTAACATCGTCATCACTTCTATGTACATAACATTCTCTGTTATACAGTGCACACTTATTTTTGCGTGTGTACAGAATGTATACTATTGCTAAGGATGTAGAAAGGATGTAAGAAGAAAAAGATTCATCCTAAACAAACTTTTATGTACATTGTCTCAGTTGAGTCTTATTACCATAACATGATGGGAATTTTGTGTTTGGTGAGCCTGGAAGGTCATCTAATTCTGGGACTGCAGATCTTATCCTGCTAGTTCTCCATCCAACAGCCTTGCCCAATATCACAAATTGTTCTCAGATCTTTCCTTTAAAGCTCCAAGGCAATCTCAGAAACATTCCTAGAATGAAACTGACTTCAAGCACATTAGATTGATCCTCCTATGTCACCCCTGATCTTGGAAAATAGGAAACCGACAATTAGCAAATTACCAGGACTCCCCTTTATACTCACAGGGAATTGAGGATTAAGCAAGGGAGACTCAAGCCCCCACTGATTTTCTCCCCCTCACTCAACTATTCATGAAGGAGACCTTTTATGAGGTAAGCAGAGAAGACCATTATTTTTTCATTTTCTACATAAAAATAATAGACTGGCAGAGTTGGTTCTATACTCACTTTTCTCTGTCTGTTTCTACCACTATAGAACAGTTTAGTGGATATCCTACAGTATGACATCGTCATATGCTATGTGTGTATAGTAAATTTCTACATTCTCTAAAAGAGCTACTGCCAAGTTCTCAGTGGCTGTTTAGATGTATGCAGTCATGTGCTACAATGATTAGGACAGAGAATCCTGAAAAACAGTTGCAGAAATACTGTTATTTCAGGATAAGATTTTGAGATCTTGAGAAATACTTAAATGGTATGTGATGCTAGAAAGTTAGTCAAACAGAAAAAACTCCTGGGGTTTTGGTTAGAAAATGGCAGTATCTATCAATAAGAGTCACCTGTTGCAGCGCTTTGCAAAATTATGACTTAAACCAGTAGTTGATTGTGTAAATACATTTCTGTCCTCTCTTACAAGCCTTACTTTGCTTTTTCACAGGGGCCATGCAGCTTCTACTTCCTATGCTTTTTCACACCCTGATTTCCAGAAAGGTCACTCTACTTCTTTCCCAAGAGATGATTCAGGGATCACTCAGAACTATCCCCAGCATGCCCTCCTGCTGCCTCATTTAAATTGTCTGAACTGCTAGGCTTCTTTCATTTACTCACGCTTTAGAGTGAAGCTGCAAAGTAGAGAAGATTTTAATGGCCTTGTGTCTTCAAAGAAGCACCTTGAGTTCTGGAATGCAACAAAGTGGGAGAAACCACTGAACACCAGGAAATGTCAACAATGAGGCCGGAAGGCCTGGCCTGGGGGATAGGGGTCTTACTCTAGGCGTTTTCTAGGGCACAAGGCAACCAACTCAGCTTAGCAAGAAAGTGGGGCTTCTCCCTCCCACCAAAATTAATTTAACTGATTTTGAAACACTGATAACTGCATGCACACAAATTTAAGTACATGCTTTTCAGGAAGTTCTTTGATACATTTTTATGTATGTAATTTGATTGACAAATTGATGATAATTACTACTAAAGAAGAATTACATTTTCAATGGTCTGAAAATTTTGGTCCTATTAGAAAATTCTAGACCTTGACTAAATAAAGCATTAAAAAGGACATAAGAGTAAATTAATTTTAATAGCTAAAATGCCCTTACACTTATTTGCAGTCCATTTCAAGTTGAATTTAAAGGAAAGCAAAAATGTTCCCAAAAGCTATATGCCAATAGTAGCAATTGGAAGTTTAATTACTTCCAAGCACAGAATATGAAAATACAGAATTAATAATCTATGATTGATAAGCTTCATTGTAAATAGGTGTCAGATGGCACATTCAGTAACTAAACAAACAACACGTGCAAATGTAGAGTGATAAACTCATGACTCGAATACAGCTCTAACCTTAATCTTTAGGAATAATTATCATCAATTTCTTGAAGTTTTCTTAGCCAAAATGTTCTAATAAATTTTACTACTTATTGAATATCCAATTGTCAAAGGTAAATATGTAAAATGATGTTTATACATATTGGATTTATGTATGTTAAAAGTATTAGCCATCATAAAACATAAGACATTAAAAATCAGCAACAAAATAATGCTGTATTTGAAAACCTCTAACTGTGTGTGGTACTTAGGTTGAAAAATTTTTTAAATAATGTATTCTGTGAAAATGTACTTATAGTTTTACAGTTTGATAATCTCTTATTTTAAGATGATTACTAAAATATATTTTCATAGTCAAGTTACACAGAAACGGTTTCAAGGAATTGCTTTGCTCACATATGCACATTCACACATGCCTATTTTCAGAATGTTCTAAATAGCAATTACTCTCTTTAGATTTATAGTCTATAGCTCATGGAATTTTTGGTATCCAAAAAAAATATTTACTTTTTGTTTCCATTTAAGTAATTTTAGTCTAAAAGCACTTACTAATCATAACAACACAGCAAAGTTTTGTTTTGTAAACATTTTACTTTATTATCAGCCTTTGTTTTCTGATACAATGCTTTAAAAATATCCTCTGTTGTATAAAAGACATTGTTGCAAAAAGGCAGCTCAAAACTTGTCCTTCCCTTCCTTTCATTGATCTGTTGCCTCTTAGGTAATATGAACAGCTGTCTCCAGCTCACCCACAAGCAAGCTGAACATAATAATAAGGTAGTGTTACTGGCCTGTATCTATGAATGGTTATACAGAGGGTGCCAGTATTTTCCATTAAAGATAAGGTAACAAAGATACCACAGAGAAGAAAACTGGTTAGCAAAAGCCAAGGGAGTGTTTCTGACCTTAAGGCTCAGTAATTTCTCTGGTAACCACTGAGTTTTTCTTTCAGTTGGGTTTCCAATAAGGTGAAGGTGCCCTCTGTAGGAAACTCCCAGTAAATGCTGCTTCTTTATATTTGGGTGACAACAAACAAGGTTTTTTGTTCTTCTTTCCAATTCATAAACAAACACAGTACTCTGTGTTTACATACATTTGAACTCCTTCTAAGTCCTAGAGGGACATTAGTGTATAACCCACAATCAACGATGGAAAATGCCTTTTCAATATGAGAGAAATTTAACACTGAGAAAGCTGTACAGCACATCGATGTTTGATATTTACTGTCATTGTGGTATGTAATAGAATGGGTATTATAAATTCAGAGGAGTTGCTGAAAGCAGAAAAACAGAAGGTCTTGGCATAGTTCAGTGAAAAGTGGATCTAAAACAGAAGAATCCACATGCAGAGAAACATATTCGCCACCTAATAAATACACCTCCCCAAAAGGTCTTCTTATCTTCTCTTCTTATAAAGGTTACCATAATGCAAATTCATTATCAGTCCCACTGGGTAACATATAGCTCAGTCAGAAATTGCTTTTGTTAGCATGCTCATGGAAAGAGATTAGCTATTTCATCAGATCTCTTGGGGCTATTTGAAATTTTGGGAATTCTCTCTGTAATTTAAAATGAAAGTTAAAGCCAATGTGAATAGACTAGGGAAGATCTCACAAATTAAACCTCTCCATCTGGAAGTTTCTTCATCACTCATTGCAAAAATACAAGCTGAAATCACATTTATTATAGGCTGGAGAGATTTCATCAGTAATGATGCAATTACATGTATATTAGTGTTTTCTTAATTAAGCATTTTGGTTGCAAATAAACACCTAAAATGTAAATGCTTAATGGGATTTTGGATTTAAATTTTGGTCTTTACTGACTTTACATGGTACTTAGAGTTTTTCATTGACACTATCTATTTACATTTTTTGAGCAATGACTTCAGCCTCTATATATGGAATGTGTGTAGGAGAGCCTAGTACCACCTGTATTACAAGTTAGGGGATGAGCAAGTGGGCATGGAAGCATGAGACAAGAAAATATCTGCCTCTTTTTCCCTATCTGATTTATTTGTCTTCCATTATCAAACATTCCTAATCTGTGAATCTTAGTTCCCACAGCATTGGGTACATACCTCAACCACAGCAACATTCATGGAGCAATTACTACACATACCAGACACTATGTTAAAAACTGTATATAGTACTTAATTTAATCCTCTTAACACATGATAAAGACAGGCAATTATTTTTATCCCCAAACGAAAACCAGGAAACTGAGGCTTGAGAGGTTAAATTAATTGCCTAGTCTACTCCAGCATCCTCTTTATTTTCCTCTATGATAT
Source organism: Cynopterus sphinx (assembly GCA_030015415.1). NCBI lineage: Eukaryota > Metazoa > Chordata > Mammalia > Chiroptera > Pteropodidae > Cynopterus > Cynopterus sphinx. Next base: position 17,650,553 of record CM057381.1, read on the forward strand.
ACTCCCTTCTGATCTCACTTATTTTCCCACGTGACTATTTCTCTCATGCTCAACTTATTTGCCTCCCTGTTTTCCTAACACAATTTTCTGGTGAATCCCCAGCCAGGATTAACACAGCAATCTGCTTTCCCTCTGGATGACTGAGCATTGCTAAAGACTCTCTCACAGCTATGCAGATTTGTGTCCTTAATTACTCATGACTCTTAGTTATGAGCTTTAAATTTAAGCTAGTTTATCCAGAAAGGGTGCTGAATAAGCTCACATCATCACATTAATAGGAGGTCAGGGCTCCAGTTAGTCTCAGAAATGACTGCAACCAGAGATTCAAACACTTTTTCATGTCATCTCTGATCTCTGAAGACACATCTTTTCAGGATGTCTTCCTCAGTTTCTCAGCCTGGCTTCTTCTATACTTTGTGCCTAGCAGCAATCATGCTCAATGTTCAGTGCTGCAAATTCCACCACCAGAAATAGATGAAGATCAGCTTTTTTGATACCCAAAGTCAGAAATCCAAGAAATAGTTCTGATTAGTCACTTTAGGACACATATGCATTTCTGGGTAAAGAAACTTACCAAGGACAGTATTAGGTAGTGGTTAAGAATGTGTGGGATGTGTAGCAAGGCATCTGGAATTTGAAATCTAGTCTATGTGTGACTTGAGAAGTTTACAACCCTGTGCTTCAATTTCCTTATCTGAAAATAATAATAATAATAATCATATCTACTCTTTTGTAATATAATGATGATTAAATAAGTTAATAACTTGAAATTGTGCCTGGTTCTGAATATGTTAGCTATCACTGATCATTCAAGCCTTAGAATTGGTTCAGGTTGAGACAGCTATCCTCTCATAGATTAGTCACCATTGCCAATAAGGTAAAGTAATAAAGAGCATTGAAACTCACCCTTGAGGAATATACTTAGAATGGAGGAGGGAGCTGAGAAATGTCCTAAAAAATTTCTAGACTTTTCTAGATGAAAGGTTGAGAAGTGCTAGACAGGTAAATTACCAGATGCCTGCTACAGAACAATAGAAAATGTATGTATGATCTCCTATACCAATGAAGGACCGTTCGACAATACTTGCATGTGTCCTTATTCAGATCCATCTCTCCTTCCCCTCAGTGATAATTCTAAAACTTTCCCAAATTCTACATCCAACTCCTTATGTACTAGATCCATATTCTCTAATGACAGTCCTTCTATTGCAACAGTAAATTTATCATCAAGTCTTCACCATTTCTTGCTTGGACTATTGCTAGAGCCTCTTAGCTGACTCCCTTCTTCCAGTCTCACCCTTTACCCATTCACATCATTTCCAAATTCACACTGGAACTTGAATGTGCTATCTATCATCATTATAAATCTGGCCATGCAGTCAATGGCACTTCTTCTCCTTCAGAATAAAATCCAAGGTAGTACTGAGCATGACCTGGATGACTTTCTCTGCTTCTCCTGCTTTGTTTTTTAACACTACCATTCATACATTTTATTTTAGAAAGTCTAAAGTGCTAAATTTGAAAATTATATTATGCCACTCCTGTGGCAAAAAGACTTCCATTGCTTCTTATCAGATTTTGAACAGCTCTCTGTCCTTTTTCTTCATAGTGTTATTCATGACTTTTAATTTTACATTGGGTTGCTTACTTTTTTATTGTGTGACTGTCTCTATTGGTAATAAGTTTTTTAGAACATGTCCATTTCATTCTTCATTGTATACTCTGCCTAGTGTAGTGATTAGAACATAGAAGATATGCAACATTTGTTGATGATAAATGACCTACTACTAGTAATATGAATATGCCATGTTATTTCACATGTCCGGCCTTTTGCTTACAACTACCTCTTCCAACATTTATTTGCTTAGCTCTCTCTCACCTTCCAAAAAAGATTCTCTACATGTGCAAAATGTGTTACATCTATGCTATCACATTATCTTATGCATACCTCTATCTGATTACTTGTAACGCTTTGTGTATCTGTCTTCATTAGTGGCAGGGTCACAATCATCTTTCAATCATCACTTATCATGATGCTTAACATAAAAATTCTCAAGCTCAACTTTGCTTTTTTTAAGACACAGGTTAAACTCTACTTGAATTATCAAACAAATTTTGATCAAATGAAATACTATTAAAGAATAAATTATTTAAATATTCTACTTTTTTTAATGACTTTCCTGATAATCTGAGCCTAAATGCTCTTCCTTTTCTTATTTATTTTACCTACTATTTAGCTACCAACTCAATGACTTGTGAAATCTATTAAAATTGCCTTGAACTGCTATTTTCATTTTGACTAGTTTAAATTTTGCATTGGTTTATATTTCATTTTTTCATCTCAACAGCCAGAAGGTAGAGATTTTGTTCTATATAATCCTAGAAAAAAGGCACATGTACATGTAATAAGCATTTATTCATATAACTCAATTTGGATAAATTTAAAGTATATGTACATTTAAAGATATTTAGAATTGTCTACTGTATCCGTTAGCTTCTTCTGCATAACAATACAACCCCCCCCCCAAATCTGGCTTTTAAAAAAATCACGATTTCATTTATTTTGTGCTTTTTTTAATGCTGTGATGGTACTTTTGCTCTGGGTCAGCTCAGCTGGATTGTACGGCCTACAGTGGCTTCAATATGTGTCTAGTAACTAGCAGATTAGTTGTGCTGGGATTTCATCAGGTAGTTGTTTGGCTGTGAAAATTCTTGTACATGTTAACTAGTATACATTGCAAAACATTCTTTATGTGCTATGACCTGAATTGTGTCCCCCAAAATTCACATGTTGAAGTCTTAACCCACAATGTGACTGTATTTGGAGAGAGAGGCTTTAGGGGATAATTAAACAAGTCAAACAGGGAAAAACAAATATGATATGATTTCACTTATATGTGGAACCTAAAAAAAAAGTGAACTAACAAAACAGAAAGAAATTCATAGATACAGAGAACATATTGATTGCCAGATGAAAGAGAAATTGGGGAAAGGAATTAAGAGGTACAAATTGGTAGTTACAAAATAGTCATAGGGATATAAAGGATAGCATAGCAAAATATAGTCAATAATATTATAACTATGGGTACCAGATGGGTACCAGATTTATCAGGGTGATGACTTTGTAAGTTACATGAATGTCTATGTTGTATACCTGAAACTAATATAATATCACATGTCAACTATAATTGAAAAATAAAATTATAAAAAAAAGAGTAAAGAAAGTCATAAGGATGAGGTTTTAATCTGAAAGGATTGTTGGTTTTATAAGAAAAGGAAGAAAGAGACGTTTCTCTCTATGAATATGCACCAAAGTCCACAGCAAAGAGGAAGTGCCTTGTCCTCAGGACACTGCAAGAAGGCTATTGTCTTATAGGCCAGAATGGTGCTCTTATCAGAAACCTAATCAATTGGTACCTTAATTTTAGACTTCTAGCCTCCAGAACTATGAGAAACAAAATTTTGTTGTTTAAACCACCTGGTCTATGATATTTTGTTATGGAAGCCTAAGCAATCAAAGACACTAAGAGTATATACCTAGAAGCATGATAATAAGGTGTACACATCTTAAAATTGATTAGAGAGGATCAAATTGTATTCAAGTTATTATATCAATTTACATTTCAAAAGTCATTTTCCTTCCTTCCCAATACTTAATATTTTAAAATGTTTTAAATTTTGCCAGACAGGTTATTATAAAATGAAGACCAATTATAGTTTTAATTTACATTTCCATGACTAAGACTAAAAATTTTCTCATATGTTTTTTGGCCATTTGAATTTTTTTCTTCTGTTAAGTCTGTCCTTTGCTCATTAAAAGTTATACCATTTATATTTTTTTGATATATAGAATTATTTATGTATTCTAAATACTAATTCTTTGCAATTTGTATGTATTAAAATTATATGCCTCCCCTAATCTGTGGCTTCTATTTTCACATTCTCTGTGATGTTTTTGATAAACACATATTTTTAATTTTAACATAGTCAAATTCTTATTTTTTCTTTATAAATTTCAATTTTTGTGTCTTGCATAAGAAATTTTCCCTACCCTAAGAACACAAAATTATTCTTTAGTTTTTTCCTAAAATGTTGTTTTTTTCTTTATACAGCTAAGTCTTTAATACACAGTGGACATTAATGGATTTAACAGCAAAGATAGAGGGGAGGGAAGAGGTGGGCAAAGGGTGTTGCTTTTGACATCTAGCCAGGAATGCTGCTAAATATCTTACAATGCATAGGACCATTTTATACAACAATAATTTGGACCAAAATGTCAATAGTACTGAGGTCGAGGAATTTGGAGTAGTGGTATATATAATTTCTATCAGTGTTCTTAAATATTTTATGTGTGCTTAAAAAGAAAGTATATTCTCCAATTGCGAGTGTAATTGGTTTCTGTATTCTATACATGTCTTTAAGTTAAGATTCTTAATCTTGTGGTTCAGATTTCTAGAATCTTACTGATTTTTTTGACTATATAATTTATCATTATCGAGAGAACTATGCTAAAATCTCCCAAGATGTGGATTAGTCTAGGTTTTACAGTCCTGTTAGCTCTTGCTTTTAAAAAATTTAAAGTTCTTAGGTGATTCAAGTTTAGAATTCTATGTTTTTCTCATGAATTGAAATGTTTATCAGTTTAAAGCAACTATCATTTCTCTGATAATACATTTTTTTCTCAACTTAATTTGGTCTAAAATATTTTTGTAAATAGATCTGATTCTGTATTTGAATAATATTCATCTGTTATAATCTTTATAATTTAATTATTTTCTTTTCTATGTCCTTAAATTTTATTGTTTCTTTTTTAAATAATATAAAACTACGTCATTTGTTTGTTTGTTTGTTTATTTTTGACTTACCAATTGGTGTGTTTTTTAAATTGTGATAAATATATAACGTAAAACCATTTTTAAGTGAACTGTACAATTGTGTTAACTATTTGTATATTGTTATACAACAGATCTCTGGAACATTTTCGTCTTGCAAAACTGAAACTATGTTCAGAAACAACAATGTCCCATTTCCCTCTCACCCCAGCCTCTGATAACCACCTTCTACTTTCTGTTTCTATGAATTTGACTGTTTCAGTTAAGTGGAATCATGTAGCATTTGTCTTTTTGTGCCTGGCTTATTTTACTTAGCATAATGTCCTCAAGATTTATCCATGTTGTAGCATATAACAGGGTTTATTTCTTTTTTTAAAGGCTGAATAATGTTTTATTGTATATATGTATATATATAACATTTCTGTTTTTTATGAGAGGATATAATATTGAAGTTTCATTATTTTAAATAAAAAAAGTTTTAATCTTTTGTATGCACTTCAATACAAATAACACTTAAATGTGGAAGGGGATAATAATAGTTGCAGACAGATGGAAATGAAACATATTTGAAACACAAATTTATATTCTGTAATAAATGTAGGTATACTACATCTTATATGTGACAGCCATGTAATACTTAATAATACTCATTTAAGTCTTGATCAATTAATTTTTCTAATCCTTTACAAACCATAAGAAGAATTCTTTAAGAATGATTATTTTAACAAGTAAGAATTACCTACAATTTTATTATACGTAGACAAAAAAATAAAAAGAAAAAACAATTGTAATAATACAGAAAACCAGAAGCACTATATAAAAATTCTAATGCAAATTTATAGTCTTCCCTTTTTAAAGAAAAAGTAGCGAAAACTTCCCCCAGATAGAATAAGGTCAGAAATATTTTTGTGGGCTTGAGTAATTCCTTTCTGCTTCTCATAGCTTTAGGCCTGCAGATCACATTCTAGACTGAGCTTTAATCCATTTTGAAGGACTTCATTTATTTCAAATTCAGTTGGATACTCTTTATTTTTTAAAAGGGTCATTTAATCCACTTACATTTTTGTAATCACTAATATTTTTGTATTTATATCTATAATCTTATTCTATGGTTTTATTTGTACTACCTTTAAATTTTGTATTTTCTTCTTTTGCCTTTTAATACCCATTCATGACATATCTAAGTCAACCAGCATCATGATGGTTGCCCAATTATGCTCCTCTATTTCCCTTATTCTGTATTTATAAATTGCAATTCCATTGTAATAACAAGGTGATTTTTCATCTTCCTTAATTATTTATTACTTGATCTATGTAAATCATTACATTCTATTTATTATTCTTTATTTTCATGCTGAAATTGCTTAGATTTGTTCAGCTGATTTTATTACAGCTGGCTTCTGTCATTTTCACAGGTTACTATCATTCCTAGGAGGTTCCTTCATTTTTGACATAAGATCCAAGTCCATCTTGTGCCTCTTGTGCCTCAGTCCTAGAATTGGTCATTTCTACAAGGATCCTGATTCTTTGTGGAAGACTATACATAGAAACCAAGATCTGGATGCTCCATGTTCTCATTGCTACATATGTCTCATTGTTTTCAGGCCCTCTCAGTAAACAAGTTTGTGTATGTGTGTGTGTGTGTATGTGTGTGTGTATATGTATGCATGTATGTATATGTATATGTATGTATATGTATATGTATATATGTATATGTATATGTATATACACTACATATTTATAAATGAATACATAGAAAAAGATGTGTCACAAATTTATGTTCCTATGTCTATTTCCATCACTATCTATCTATCTATCTATCTATCTATCTATCTATCTATCATCTATTTATCTATCATCATCATCTATCTATCATCTATTATATATTTATCTAACCTGTGAGTTTAGGTACCATTGCCAGTTCCAATCCAATAATACCACTGTGTTCATTCTAGCTTAGTTTCCCCACTGTCTCTGTATCTGATACTGAGAAATCTGACTTTCATTACCATCAATGTATTTACTTACTTGTCTAATCTTCTTGTATGTAACCAATATCCCAAACACTCTGGCTACCTCCTTGGCCTTGGTCTTTCTGCTGTCTTCTCAGACTATAGTCCTGTTACTGCCTTCTCAGTTGACTGCTTAGCTAACCCCATCCCCATCCCCACCTTCTAAACTTTACTGCATTCTCAACTTTTAACCCACCAGTCTCTGATTTTTCTTCAAACCCAAAACACACTACCACTTCCTTGATTTTTCTACCTTTTTCATCCTTGACTATGTTCCATAAGAAGCAAAAGGCTGGGAGAGAGGAAGACAGCAAGGTCCTAAAATTTGGAGCTAAAATTTATCTGGATATTTAAGTTGCCCCAGACTGACACAAGTTTCAGTGTTATGCTTCTACCTTGAACTTCTCCTTTTCATTTAGTTAATGATTTCAGAACATCTTGCTTTGATACTAGCTAACAGATGTGTTTTAAGATTTTTTAAAATTGTTTTATCCAGAAATTTTTGTTGTTTTCAAAGGGTTGCCCTGGGTACTTTGTCCTCTATATATTAGAAACAGAAGCTAGAGGTAGACATTTGTGTGTAATATCTGATGTTTTAATATTTTAATGAAATAAATAACTTTAAAACTCAGTCTAAAGACCTGGTTTCTTGACATTTAGAAGGAAAATTCTATCTTAAGTTACTTTTCCAAGGTCATGAGAATTCAGGTATTTGCATGTATCCCAACTTTTATATTAATTCTCTTCCAATTTTAATTGCAAAAATAAGCCAACAGTGATATAACTGATGGAAGGAGAATAAAAATAGGCAATGGTTCATGATATTTTTTTTACTTTAATTGAACCAAAGTAACTTTTTTTGAATTGCATTCTATTTTTTTCTTCTACTTTATTAGAAGATAGCATTCCTATGCTAGAAATAATGATTAAGATCATTGATTGAATAGATATTTCTTTGTATATACAAACTCTGCTTTCTCAAGCACATTATTTTCTAATCCTATGACAACAGATAATAGATGAGAGTCATTTTTTGTGTTCTGTATGTCATTTTTTATCCTAATATTATCACAATTTTCCAACATTTCTAAATTAGGCAATTAAAAGGCCACATGATCAAGCTTTGTACTTAGTAAAGTGAGAGAGATTTTAGTTAAAATATGCCACCAGGGACCATAATTATCTCATACTTTGCAATGTTTTTTTTATAGTTTTAAAATATTTTGCATTTTATTCATGGAATGTGATAATGAGTCATAATGTGGTGGATCTGCATGCATTCCTTCCTGTTCCCCACTTCCTGCTTCTCAGAATGGTCTTAGTACATTAGCCCAGGTACCTTTGAAAATGCTGACTGCTCCCCAGCAAGAAGCGTTCAGTTGACTTAAGTCATTAAGTACAGTCTCTAAGTCCTCTGGTCCTTGTCATGTGTGGGCATGCACGGGTGATGGGCATAAAATTTAGAGGTACCAAGAATCTTGGCATTCTCATTTAGAATGCTGAAACAGAAGTCCAGGCTCTCACTTTCTGTGGAGGTGGCAGGGGGGCAATGTGGTCTTGATTGCCTCTGGAAGACACTCTGCAGTTCTTTTGGGAAGGAGACTTGAGATAAAGCAGATATTCCAGAAATCAGAACAGAAAGAAAGAAATGGTCACCACTAAATCTTAAAAACATGGAGCCTACCCAACCTATCTCTGGACTTCCAATTACAAGGGCTAATGCCCCACTTTGTTGTTTGTTCCATTTGACTTTGCTTTCATGGTCCTCACAATAAAAAATAGTCCCAAGTCACAACAAACTTAAAAAAAAAAAAAGAATGAAACCAAACCAGCAAAGGGTATAAATCATGAGAAAAATTTGACTGTAACTAAAGATAAGAATTGGAGCAAGGGTGTCCACGCTTTGCGAAAGTTGATTAAATTATAAGAAATCTTTTTGGCAAATAATCTTTATGATGTTTTTAGTCAAAAAAGTATAATGGTTAAAATAGCTTATTAACTTTTCAAAAATATTAAGTAAAAGAAGAACACAATATCAGATTCAAAGTGATTTAGGCAAATTTGCTTTTACAGAAGTTCACAAATAGAAACTTAGTATCAATCAGTAACATATTCTAGTCATATCACTAATACTACATTTAGAAATCAGAGCACAATTTTTAAAAAAAAATTTATACTGAAGGTGTCTGTAAGCATTTTGGGGAGTGACAAGGAACTTTAAGAGACGGTGAATCTGAGCAGGGCCCAGAGTTTACCCATATAGCCCAAAAATATTCAGGCAGTCCTCTTATTTTTTTTTTAAAAATTTGACATCAAAAAAGCAGCAGAAAAGACAAATATTGTGTGATTCCAATTATATGAGGCACCTATAGCAGGTAAATTCATAAAGGCCAAAAGGAGTAGAAGTTACCAGGGCCTGGGGGGAAGGAAGACTGAGGAGTGACTGTTTAATGGGGATAGAATATTTGTTTGGGAAAATGAAAAATTTCTGGAAATAAATAGTAGAAATTGTCGCACAACATTATAAATGTACTTAATGCCAGTGAAGTGTACACTGAAAATGGTTAAATAGTAAATTTTTGGTAGTATGTTATACTATCGATAGCATAAAATTTGATGAACAATTTAAATCATAAATGCTTTTATTTTTCCTCCAACAGTGAAACTCCATGTGAGGTGGCTAGTAGAATGAGTAGAAGCTGGATGGGGGACCAAGAGAAGCAACATGCATATGAGTGAGGACAGGATATTAATTAATGTTTCATCCAAACTGACATAGCATCAATGCATCTTAGCTTAAAGAATGCTAGACATTAATGACTGGATTTTAAATATATTGGAGTATTTTGTCATCAATGAATCTCCAGATAGAGGGAAATACAAACTTCAACCTGAGGACAACCATCTATTCACTCTTTTAAAATGTGAATTTTAGATTAACGCATGGCCACGTAATTCTCCAGCCTAGCCTGAGAGTTCTCTTGGGATGGAGATTGTACTGCTTTAGCTTTAGGCAGGATATTCTGCCATTACACAGCTGGAACTACTGAAAGTTTCTCTTAAATTGAACAGAAGTCCTCAGTCCTCAATTCATCTGTACATCCTAAATGTTTCCATTTTCATAAGAAAATTGTTAGCTTTTACATAAAACAAACAAAAACAGTGGAGTATATCTCTTCAAAGAGTTTCCATGACCTAGTCATCTGCTCATATTAATGCAAACTAGATTTTCATTTTCTGCTTCAACTTCTTCAAAATAACCTGTAAACTGGTAATGTTTAAGGAGACACTCATGAAGAAAGTTCATAATCTTGATTACTTTCCCAAAATATATTGTAATGAACCTCACTTGTGAAGTTCACAGCACAAATTCTGCAACAGAAATTGAGCTCACTTTCTCTTTGTGATTTAAATAAATTATTCAGATCTCCATTTGATTTCTTTTATTATAACACCTTATCTGTGACAAAGGAACTCAGTTTTCCAAGCTTAGAATAAACTTTTTAACTTTCTTGCCAACAATGAATATTTCCCACTAGTTTAAATCTGTTAGTGAACTGAGACTCAATATTATTATTCTTGTTATTCCTACAAGTGTCTGGTTTTTACATTTGGTTTCTAGTACACAGAGGAGACACAATTAGGTTAGAGGAAACAGCTTCCTGTTACTAATCAGACTCAGATTCACAAAACACAAATCAGATTCTGATTTATAAATATTTTTCATAACTATATATATATTCCTCATCATTCTGTATATCCTTATGTAGTGTGAATTCATGAAAACATAACATGAATCCATATGGTAAATAGATGGCTCAAGAAGCCCAAATGATTTAAAATCAGAATACTTCAGTCAACCTTTGAGAAAACTCTTAATTTGAAATATTTTATGTTGACTTCTTTCTTTGTATTTCTTTATGTTTCCTCTATTTCTCATTACTGGACTTTTAAAAATTTAAATGAACATAGAGGTGAGTTTTGGAGTCATTTTGATTAGTCTGTACCATTTTATCTCTACTGTAGTTGATCTTCCTTTGAAGTTCTTACTTTTAGTTCCATCCCGTAACCTGCAACCTCCCAACATGCTGCTCCATTAAAAGTCTTATTTTCTCTCCACGTCATGCTGTCTTGGTTAGAAGCTGAATAAAGGAGGAAAGGCTTACAGAGAATCCAGATCACTAAATCCTTCACACCCAAGCAACAAGAAACTTTGTTTCTTCAGAGAAAAGCTGGCTCAGAGAGTACCTTGACACTATTATCATAGTATAGGGACTGCAGCACTGAATGTCTTCATGACTCTGCAGGATAAAAGGCATACGTAGTACCTTTTATCTTTTAAATAGGACTTCACCATTAGAATTTAAAAACAAAAGCTAAATTTAAATGTCAAGGATTAGAAATACAGAAAAAGATATCTGTCCTGTCCACTCATGTTTTACTGTAAACCAAAATAAAACAATCATTAATTTATTTTAATTCCTAGTACCACCCAGACTGGAATTTGCAGTGCAATAGAATATTATACATTTAATATCTCAGTAGTCATAACCATTAAAATAATCATAATAATACTTTGCACTTACAGAGTACCTTTCATCCAAGGATCTCAAAGCTCTTTCTAAACATTAATTAGTTCTCCTAATACTTCTGCCAGGTAGATGAATGTTATTATCCCCATTCCTCTGGTGAGGAAACGCTCCTTGAGGTAGTGGCTAGCCCCAGGCTGTTGAGTGAGACTGGTACAGGTCTGAGGGTGAGATTTCAGTGAAAGAAATTCTCTTTGTACATTTCTCTTTCATTACTTAACATTAATTCTGAGTTCCCTGAGAATTGTTTTAAAACTGTCAGTGAGCATTAAACTAATTTTAAGAATATACACCAGTCCCCAATGAAACTAATAAAAATAAAACCACAGGAATAAGATAGCATGTGAACATTTCCCAGACATTTGTTTCTAAATCTTTATTCTCTAAATGTCACAACAAATAAGACAAAAGTCTATAATCAGTTTGTACTTGCCATGATTCTCCTCTAAGTTATCATAACTGTGCCACATCACTGTTTCTGCTTTCCATGCAAGTACCTGTTCAATTTTCTTGCGGTATTTCACACAGAAAAGTTAAACTCTCTAACTGAGCAATTTATTTTAAACAGAGATATTACAAATAAAAATTGAAAATATCTGCATTGATGCCATTTATATGTATGATGCTGAAAACTTTAAACACAAATTTATATAAAAAGAAAAGATCTGGGCTTATGCGATGCCTTAGTCTTTATTCTTGTCTGTCTTGACATTCTAATCCCCATTTAATTTTATGCCTTTTCTATGTAATTTTTTCTCCAGTTTATAGAGTTAAGTAATTTTTTACTTTGGTTGTGGACATTTATTTAAAATAAATATCTACATTTATTTTTGTAAATAAATGTCCACTGCAAATACGGCATCGCTTTCCATATTCAACTACACAACACAAAAATTCCCCACATGCATGTAATTAAGTATGAGGTGGAATTTTTGAAAGTCAGGCAATTACGTCCCAGATAAGAATTTATAACATCACTGGGGGGTGGGTTAGATAGGTAGAGGGGATTATAAAGTACAAACTTCTAGTTATAAAATAAATAAATCACAAATATGTAATGAACAGCATAGAGGATAGAGTCAATAATACTGTAATAACTTTATATGGTGACGGAAGGTAAGTAGACCTATTGTGGTGATCACTTCATAATAAATATAAATATTGAATCACTACATTGTACACCTGAAACATAATATTGTAAGTCAATTATACTTCAATTAAAAAAAGAAGAAAATTATAACCAGATGCCAGACCTAGCTCTACAGCAAAAAAGTTAGGATTTTAAATTTGCAGATAATCTTTTAATAGAAACAAGTTTTTAAAACAAACAACTGTTTTTATTTTTCTATTTTTCAATTACAGTTCAATATTATATTAGTTTCAGATGCACAGCAACAATCAATAGTTTTAAAAATATGACTAATGATTAAATATTTCCAGTGTTAAAACAAATTTACAGTACCAGAAGTATATGGCCAGTGGCATAGATACTTAAATCCTATGAATTACTTCAGAACTAGTTATGCTAATAGTTTATGAATGTTAATTATAGACCAAAATAACTCTTCTAATGTTAGGTTAGAGCCTTTAAATAGAAAATACTAAGCTTGATTCTAGAGCATCTACTTTTCCAATCTAGAAATTTAGTAGAGTTGGAGGGTAAAAGTGACTTACATTTGTTGTTCTTTTAATTATTTACTGATATACTGAAGTTATTTAAGTAAGTTCACTTCTATTTAAAACATGTAAACTTTGTGTTATAAAATTTTATTCCACTATCCGTCATCTTAATATTTAGTCCCCACGGAAATGTCTCATCTTTTATCCAATTTTGTGTAAGTTCCTTATTTTTTTTTTATTTATCTTCTATTCACCTTCTTGCTATTCGGTTTCCTAAAGTCTCACCACCAAACAGTTGCTTGAGAATACCCTCAATCAAGTAATGTGGATCCAAATGTTTTGATTCCTTTGTGGTGAGATTCGTACATATATATTTTTCTGAACTCCATTGATGTTATCTAATTAGATTGCTTGTCATAATCATTAACGTATCTCTCATATTTAAGAAATATCCTACTTTAGAAGGCAGGACTGCCATTTTGCCCTAATTGAGCATTCTTGCAATTTATTTACACACAGCTATATGAATTATTTTACCTTGACATCTTTCTTTTCTGGATTTTCTTTGTTTGAACACTACATAATTTCTCATGTCATTACATATGCATCCTACTTTGTATGACGTAAAAACCAAATACTGCATGGACTTGAGTTTCTGATAGGTAAAAATGTTGGAAAATAAGAAGAAAGCTTACAATCCTGGCCCATTCAAGGCACACAGTGATACTTCAATATGTGTCTGAGAACTATCCTTCAAAATAAAACTAAGTCATTCTTTATTACCATTGGGGCACTTTTCGTTTTCTGTGATTTGCTGAAAAGAATCACATATAGTCACATGCTTATAATTGACTCAGAAATGTCTCTTTTCAACACATAAGCGTAAATGTTGTAAATGTTTCACACATCTGACACTTTCAGCTGACTAAACCCCTGAGTCATCCAGAGCAGGTTCAGTTCACCCCCTTCCTCACCCCTTGCCTCAGGTTAGCATCAGGGCTAGACTTGCTGGCGGAGGGGCCCCAGGCAATTGTGTCAGCTTCCCACAAAATAATTACTGAATAATCACTCAGGGCAAGGATTAAGTTGTTGTAGGTTAAGAAGAACAAGAAGAGGTGGGCAGAGAATAATTGGGTTCTGCTGAAAGCTTAACTGAGATGTTAGTTCAAAATGCTTTCTTTGGTGGAATTTACTATATTCCAGGAAGGAAAGTCTCAAGAACTAAAATTTTTATATTTGAAAAGAAAGCTGTGACATAGCTGACTCAATATCACGTAATTTAAGACTCTAAGATCTCGGGAGTGAAAAAATTTCTTTTTTTTAATCAAGAGCTAAATAAAAGTTCATATTTAAGAAAATAAAGTTAAGAGCTACATCGATATAAAAAATGAATATTTTTTGTTAAGGACAAATAAATACATAATATATTTTACTCATTTAAATAATAGAAATACTAGAGGAATATAGCTAAAATATAGTTTTTTAAATTAGTGTAAGCATATTTAAGTTTAGATATTGTGCATATTTAAGAGGCTAAAGATTGCAGAAGGGAGAAATAGAGAGTGATTTAGGTACAAAAAAGGAAAGAACATATGTATGAAAATGGAGACCAAAAGAAATTGGAAATAGCCCAAGGAAAAAGGACCACATTTTCTTGGATCCTGATTACCTGGTTCCCAGTATCTCTTTCACATGGCTCCCCTTAGCTGTTGTTCACCTCTGCCTGGATCAAAGAGTTTGTACTCGGGGCCCATCCCCTCCTTCATAGGCTGGGCAACCACCCATCTCTATCAGTTTTAACACTTCTTCCTCCACCATCTCTTTGAAAAGATTCATTTACTTTCCATCTAACTTCTAATGGTCCTCTGTATACTAGATGTGATACTTTTTCACATCTCTTTATATAATTCATGTGAGACAGATAATAAGGAAAGATCTCAAATCTTCCTACAAGATTTGAAGAAAATTTTTGACATTTTTCTGATAGATTGAGTTATATTTGACACAATTATTAAAATTACCTTCAACTGAAATCATTTTCCTAGCATATAAAATAGCACATTAGATTTATTTACTTTTTGAAAATTTATTTAGCACCTCCAATTGATCTTGAGCTCCTCTATGAAAAGGTTGTGTATTACTCATATTTGTTTTAAGAGTCTATCATAAAACCTGACACAAAGCAGGTATTGAATATAATTTTTAAATTAATGAATAAAGTAGCAATATTTACTCAAAGGTTACATTCATTTATTCAACAAATAATTATTGAGTTCTTACTGTGCATTAGACACTAATGACATTGAGGATGCATCAAAAATGACACAGAAAAACGTCTGTTTTCTGAATCCTACGTTGTAGCTACCGGTATAAGAATGTAGCTCTTGAGAGAAATAAGTTAGAAAATACAGATTTGAGAGGAATCAAAATAGTTGCTGTCATAAATACAGATTAGCTTCTGGAAAGAGAAAGTGTATAAAGAAACAAGAAGGCCAAAGACATACTAGTGCCCATGGTTAGGGACAGATGTTGCTTCTTTTTATAATGTTTTTATAGATGTCTGAATAAAATTATTATTCTGATACTGACTGTTAATAAGTAATAAATGTATCCTAAGCACAATTACAATTGGATCTCCAAAAATAAAACAATATTAGTTTCCAAGATACTATAAGTACCATGACAATTATTATTTTTTTAAAAAAAGAACTAAATTAAACTGATTTGAAATAAAATTTGGTATCTTTTTTTCCAAAAGCACAGTTAAAGTTTTAAAATATTAATTATACTTCAATAAAGGTTTTTTTAAAAAACAATATATGATAGTTATGTAGTAGTGCTTTTGTAATTTGAAAGTTGTTTAGCTAACTAGTTGTGATAAGATTGTTATTTATTTATAGGTCACACCACTTTTTTAGCAAATAATTTTACAGGGTAGATGTGAGTAAAGTTATCTGCAAATTACTAATTCATTTCTTATATCCAGAATTTCATATTTTCTTTAAATTGCTAATTAAGAAATAGTGTAACATATTTCCTTGTTAATAAAGAAAACAGAGCCCAAGTCTCAAAAATGGTCATCTACAGAATTATATCAGAATATCAAAAATCAAAATTAATGTCTGGATAGGTGTTCTTTGAATAACTTGCGACAGTATGGTTTATCTATGACTTTAGACTAAATTATTATAATTTCTCATTCTGTGGTCAGAGGGTCTGAACTTAAATCCTGGCTTTGTTTCCCACAAAACAAGTTAACATTGGACTAATTATTTAATATGTACACCTTAGCCTTCTTATCAGTCAAGTAGGGGATAATGAAAAGGTTTTCTGGATGATTAAATGAGGTAAACCGTGGAAGGCAGGGCATGGCATATACATACATATACCCTGATTTTTAAATTGCATATGGGGTTGTGAAATATATCCTATCTTAAGCCTTTTCCATTTAGTAATGTATCTGAAGAGTAGAACTCAATAAATATTTGTTGGATGGATATATTGAATATTATTCATGTTGCAATATAAGGCACCATTATTTTTTAATAGTTTTAATGTATTTCATTAAACAAACTTGCTGTGATTTATTCAGTAACTTAGTTTTAAATAGACATTCAATCTCACATGTCTGACTTTCTAATATTAGTATTAATACTATTAGTATAGTTAATTTCTTGGCTACATTGTAGAGACCTGGGACTTTCATTGTATTCACTTTCTGTAATGGATATCTAAAAACTACACTAACAAGATTCTCTTGCAATGAACATTCTGGATGTCAATTAGATGTCCCTAAAGCGTTGTACACACATGAGTTTTGGAATGTATGTATGAGACAGGGCCTACCTAAATGCCTATTTTGGCCATGTCTATTAAAAAATGAGGTTGGTATGACCCCTGAGGTATGATGAATTCTGAGCCTTGATGTTATGTTAGTATCTGCTGTTGGTACAATCCGTGGTCTGCCCTCTCTCTTTACACTTAGTGAGGACTTTGGCCACTGAGAGCTCATCTCAGTGGCTGATGCTGCTGGCTCAAATAACCATGTAATAGCAACCTCAGCAACTCTCTCTTTAGTCTTATATTAGAGGCTCACCTTAGCTCACCCCACCCCCACAATATTCCCCATCTCCATTAGTTTATCTCTAAAGATACGTGTACCTGCTGAGGGTACATGAAAACGTGTAGGCTCATTTATGCTGCATGTGATCCAAGGACAGCTCTGCAGTGATAAACACAAGTTTTCCCTTTTCCTAACCACCCTGTGTCACTGTGCTTTCTTTGATGTTGATACCACCTGGATAGTGATGCTCAGCTCAGCAGGGGCCTTTGTGTTGTATAGTTCTATGGATTTTGACAAATGTAAAATGTACAGTGTTGTGTATCTATCATTACAGTATCATATAAAATAGTTTCACTGCCATAAAAGTTTTCTAGCATTTTAATTGTTTGGACAACTGTTTTTGTCTCTCTCTGTCTCTCTCTCTGTCTCTGTCTCTCTCCCTCCGTCCATTCCTCCTTCTCTCTCTCTCATTTGCACATTCTAGATAAGAAATATATGGCAGAGTAAAAGGGAGAAACAATTAAAAATCTATTATTTGATTATTTTTTCAATAAATATTTATTGATCATCTACTATGTACCAGAATATTCACTTAAGTCTTGGGATAAAGCAGTCAATAAAACAGAAATTTGACACGTTTACTGGGGAAGAAAAATTAGAAAAAAAAACACAAATAAATAATTATCAAACATGGTAAATACCGCGATTAGTATTATGCAAAAATATTACAAAGATTTGATAACACAAATGGACCGATGAACATGTCAGAGAAGGATTTTCTGAAGGAGTGACATTTTAGAGAGACCTGACTCTGAGTGGTACATAGCCATAAAACGTCAGTGACGACTGGCAGGAAAGATGTTCTTCAGGTGGAAAGGATCTCAACTCATTGGAGGAAGAGCAAGAAGGTCTGTGTCTTTTCACTAGACAACAAGGAGCAGAAAAATGATAGAAATGGTTGAGACTAAAGAGAAGTTTGAGTGCAGATCCTGCATGTCTGGTAATCTGAGATAAACACAAGAGGTCACAGAGCACTTTAAGTAGGGAGTGACAAAGATCAGACATTCATGTCTTCTGCTTGGAAAACAGGTTAGAAATCAGCCAAAGTGAAAGTGAGAGCAGGCTAGAACATGAGTCCAGAAGAGAGAGGTGGTTAGGTTGGACTATTATAGTGGAAGTAGAAACAACGAGAAGCAGAAAAGCTTGAGATATATTTTCAATATATGAAGTATGTATAAAACTTTCTAAGTTTCTGTGATGATTAGTGAAAAGTAGGAAAAAATTCTAAATATCTGTCATGACATATGAAATTGAACACATGGAAGGACTGCAGTAGATTTATATGTATTAACATGAAAAGATCTATAGGATATTGTATTAAATAAAAAAAATCTAAAAATAGATATGGTATTGCCCTATTTAACAACAAAAAATCAAACTACATATATAAGTATACATAAGGAAGGATATATAAGAGAATTTAAGAATGATTATTTCTGGAGAAGTGTGAATTATGATCATATTTGCTCTGTATTATTTCTCTGTCATATACAAATTGCTTTTATAAAAAAGCATTTTTATGCTTCTTATGTTTTAAAAAGCAGATCATATTCTCCTGAGAAAGAATTACATTGGCCAATAATATTCCTAATTTTAGGTTAAGTAGAACATCTAAGTCATATATCTACTAACTCAGTGATGGGAGCTTAGGTCTTAAGAAAGTTTTTAGCATCTCCAATTTTTTAGAAGTTGTATTATTTAAATTACATTGATTTAATATTCTGGAAATTTGAACTTTTCTCCATCTCTATTTTCCTGTCTTTTTATTGGGAAAATAGGCTGGAAGATGAAAACAACATTTACCAAACTCCCTTACTACTAAGGTTTTGGATATGAATTCGGTTCTTCTAATTGGAAGCTCTCGTGTGACATTTTGGAGATGAGGTAGATGGCATTTTTCCATGGCACTGAGAGTGGGTAAGTGTGTCTGAAAGATGAGTCCTGGCAGTGGCTAGATGTCCTGCTGATACACTTCCAGCTCCATGGTGTTGGGAGGCAGCAGTGGTTTCCTGACTCCAGGTCATAGGAACGGTGATGTGACTTTTAAGCCAACAGTCTGGCAGCCCCCTGACTTCTGTTCCTCCAGCTTCCTCAGTGATTTTATAAGCATCCAATTCCCTCTTCAATCCCTTTGTGCCTGATATACTTAGAGTAATTGCCTTTTGGGGCCCTGAAGCCTGACTGATACATCCACTTTTCTCGTATGATCTGGTATATCATTCTCGCTCCAACATTTCTGTCACCTTCTGTCCCGTTATTCTGTTCTCCTGTACTGAAAAATTTCTGGAAATATTTGCCTATACTCACTGTTTCCCCTTTCTCCTCTCCTCTGGACTCTTCAATCCATTCCAATCTAAGTTTATGCTCATCACCACAAAACTATTCTTATCAGGATCACCAACAATGTCAATTGCTGTCAGTGCGAGAACATTCCTCTGCCTTATTTAATTTGAATTCTTAAAAGCACTGGGCATAGTTGACCTCTTAGTCCGTCCTGAAACATCTGATTTCCAAAACACCAGAACCTCTTGGCTTTCTTCCTACCTGTCTGATTATTCTTTTTCAGTCTCATTTGCCAGTTTTTTGTTCCTGTGCTTCTACATGTTACCAATCTTCAACGTATAGTTCCTTAGTCCCGTTCTTTATCTTCCAAGTTTTCTTTATCTTCTAAAGACTAGCTAATGTATTATATAAACATAACTCCCACATTTATATATTTAAAACCCTTTCTTCTCTTCTGAGCTTCAGATTTGTATATTCAATTGCATCCTTGATGTTTCATTTGGATGTCCTATAAGTATTTCAAACTTAAAGTATGCCAAAAGGAATTCTTCACTTCCACCACTAAAATCTGCTTTTCTTTTTGTCTTCCCAGGTACTCTGCACCTGTGTTAAACCCCCCAAAGTCATACTTACTCTTCTCTTTACCTTTTCTGTCACATCTACCTTGTCAGCAGTATATCACAGCCCTCTTCATTTCTCGCCATCTCCATTGTCGCTCCCTCAGTCCAAGTTGACCATCAACTCTTGCCTAGAACACCACAATGTTCTTAACAATTGTCCCTCATGTCATTATTTGCTTCTACCCATTTTCAATAAAATAATGAGAGCAATCTTTTGAAAATGTATATTTAATCATTTATTGCCATAATTAAAACATTTCTGTGCTTTCCTCTAACACTTTAGGCCCACACTCCCAGACCTCATTTTCACAGCACAATGCAATGTGATCCCTACCATCCTCACCCTCACATAATTCTCTCACTGATTCACTACACGCCACCATGCTGGCCTTTTTTCTGTTTCTTTAAAACCAAGCTTCTTCCAATCATGTTATTTTCTCTGCTTAGAATATTCTTCCTCATAGTCTTCACTTGGTGCATTCCTCATCATCTTTTAGGTTTCTAGTCTAGATATCTTTTCTAGACCATTCTACTAAATTAGAAACTCAGATAACCAACCTTGTTTATTTCCATTATAGCACTAAAATTTGAAATTATATTTATTGTTTATTGTCTTCTCACCAGAAACTAAATGAAAAGAGGGATCTTAGCTATCTTTTTCTTTTGCTCTTTCTCTCTCTCTTTTTTTTTAATTTTTTTGCAGAACTTACAAGAGTATCTAAGTCATAGTTTGTGTTCAAGAAATATTTGTTGAAAAAAATAAATCACATCTTCTGATATCCAGAGCAAACAAATTTGTTCCTTTTACCAAGACTAACAATAGAAGAAGCTGAATAACTGAATTGTAATTCATGAATTTTAATTACTTTCATTTTCCTCTTATGTCTCTATTGTGTATTAGTTTTCTTCAGTAATAGGTATTCTGTTTTCAATATTAAATTTAAAGTGTCCCTTGTTTTAATTTAGAAAAGAGGTGTTACTTTATCTTTTGCATAGCTATTGTTAATCTATTTATTTTGTTATTACTAGTAACATTTTCTTACATTCTTTATCTGATTTGGTATCTAAACTTCAGAATTATTTTCCTGTTTGTGAAATATTCTCTAGCGAAGAAACACAGAAATCAGGAGACTTGACTTTAAATTCTAGCCAGCTGATTTTGGGATAAATAATATAAGCTTGGGATTCAGTTGCTTCATCTGTTGAATTCAAGGCTAAATTGGAAGATCCCTAAGGTCTCTTCCAGCTGAATTGTTCTAGAATGTTAAGACAAGATAGGGAATGAGAGAGTTGCATGACTAATAAAGGCTAAAACTGAGCAGACATCAAAAAGATAATGAAATATAAATAACAGGACATTTTAGTGATAGCCTTACCATTTCTAAGTCATCTAATAACATCTTGTATTTTATTATTCTAGATTACATGGTGGTTTAAAATATTGCAATACTCAAATGCTAAGGTCGGTCACCACTATCATTCGCAGCAGCAGTAATAGCATTGCGTGGCACCTTTCATCTTCGGCTCTCAAACCATTTGGTAAACATCAATTAAACCTCAAAACTTCCCTATGCTAGTGTGACTCTGCCCATTGAACAGAAGGAAAAGTGAGCCATATTCTTGTTTAAACCACAAACCAAAGCTTTCTCATTTTAAATCAGTAGACTTAAGTTAAATAATTAATGTGTTAGCAGAGACCTGGGATTGAATCTAATGAATGAGTATTTCTGTATGTGGTATTGCCATGCCCATGGGTTTATGGGAGTATGTGCGGTGTCTGTGAATGTGTGTGGGTGTATACATGGTGCATGGGTGGCTGTGATTATAAGTGCATGTCGTCTGTGGGAAAACCTAGTGCACATGAGTATGTATCTGAATGAGTATAAAATTGTGTACTCGTAGGCAGGATTTTCTTTTCTAATTTGTTTTCTAAAGTTTCTTAGCTGCATTTAATTTTTCAAGTATTCCCTGAACCAGCCCTCATAGTCTTTTCTGGTATTGCTCTCATTTCTCCATATCTTATCTCTCTTCTTTTTTGTCAATCCATGCTCAGAGTTCTGTCTTTCAACATTTCTTCTCACCCTACATACTCCCTCTGCTGCTCTTGTGCTCCTTACCCTAGTTTTATTGACTCTCTATAGGCTGATAGTACCCAAATCTATTCTGACAGCTTGACTCTCTTCCCCAAGTATTGCCGCTGACCACAGATATCCCTCTACTTAGATGGCCCACTATTACCTTAAATTGAACTCAGAATATCTGAGAATGCACTTGAAATTCACTCACATTCTCTCATTTGCAATTTAAACGTCTTATTCTTTTTAATAGAAATTACTTACTATCCAGATGCCTAACACAGAAACCTAGAACTCATTCTCCATTTCTTCATTTCCCTAACCTTCTACTCTGAAACAACTAGCCAAGTCCTGTAGCTAAATAAGATTCTATTTCCAATTTCTTTGATATCTTGATTCTTTTTAACACTGTGCCACTATCCTTGGAATAGGCCCCCATTATCTGCTGCCTGCCCAATGACAAAAACTTTAAATCTATTCTCTGGTTTGATATCCTAGTGACTTTCATAAGATGATAACCTGATCATGTCTATTTTGCACTAAGCCCTTCAGTGGACCCCTCTTTGGTATTAGAATGGCAAGTTCCATCTTTGACATGATTTTCAAGGTCCTGCATGATCTGATTTCTGCAGACTACATCAGTGATCATCATTATTTCTCTTTTCAAATTTTACCAAACATAATGATATGAGATCTCTCTCTCTCTCTCTCTCTCTCTCTCTCTCTCTCTCTCTCTCTCTCTCTGTGTGTGTGTGTGTGTGTGTGTGTGTGTGTGTGTGTATGTATGATACATATACATATATTCAATTGAACTTTTATGTTTTCTTTCACTTTGGTTCTTTTATACATCTCCTCACTCTTTGTTTGGCTACCTTTACCTCGTTCATGTCAGCTCAAAAGTCACTTTGCCTAACAAAGTCTGCCTTGTTTTTCAAGGCAGCCATCTGTGTGCTTTTGGAGCTTACTGTATATTGCTAATCACACAGCATTATTATTACTTTTATTTGTGTGATTATTTCCCCCAGATTTTAAATTTGAGGAATGCAGAAATAGTGCCTATTTTTGGAACACTTTATCCCAGTGCTGGCATTGTTTCTGACACATAATAGATGCTTTGTAAATATTTATTGAATGGTTGACTAACTGAATCAGTGACCACCCTGAGTTTGTATAAGTAAATCAGTAAAGTCACTGTTTTAGGTGAAACTCACGGGAATAAAGAAAATGGGCCAGACCCACGTTGCTCCTAACAAACTATATTGCTCCAAATAATCCAGGAGCAGTAGGGCACTCAGTCTAAACAGTGTATTCTAACAGAAAAATATTTATTATGTCCTTAAATTGCCTACCTCATGCCAAATGTGACTGTAATAAGACTGATTTCATGTGTGGTTTATGAAAATAATCTAGGATTTGCAGTCTCTTTGACCTGTACTCCCAGGCAGGAGAACTTCCTGCTCTAGTCCTATGTATCCCTTCACACATAGTGAGAAATCCTTGGGACTGTTGGGGCCACACACAGGTAGCCAAGCAAGGCAGTTCACCTTTACTGAATCTAGCAAATGCCTGTTTCTGGGATCTGACTTTTTGAGTCACATTTGGGCCTGAAAGGTTACTGGGGGGCAAATATTTGAGGAAGATGAAAACTGAGTATTGACATGAAATTCACATGAAATCAACTCATAGTGCTGACTATGTGGGAAGAGAAGGACAAGGCAATAAAAGAGAGGTGCTAGGGATGGAAGTCAGCTGTGGATCTTCAAGGGCTCTGTGGATTTTATTAAATTTGTGTCTGGCCATCCAGGTAGTACTGAAGTATATTTGTCAAGGTAGGAAGATATATTTTACTTAATAGCTTTTCAACTTGCTTTATAGCTTTTAATTATTTAAACATCTGTTATATGGGCCTCCAATTATGTTCTTGTACAGGTCCACAGTTGTAAGGGGCTGGCCTGCTATTCAAAAACAGTTATTTCCTAGATTTTTTTTTGTAAGATAATGTGAAGCTAATTAAGGGGTTTCTTAATTTCTTGATAACTGTCAGTAATATTTTATACTGAATAAAATATATTTTGACTATATCTCAACGTGAATCATGGTTTTTACCATAACACGGAAAACCAATGTTGCATATAGGTTTTATCTGTTTTTTGACATAATAATGATAAAAGCACTTCAGCAAAATCCATGATGCTAATTTTCATGGTAGGAAAGAGATTAAAGATCATATGAATCATAGCCTGATTTTTGTCTTGTTTTATTTGGTTTTTGGTAACTCTTTTTTTTTTTTTACAGGATTGCCATGATTCAGCAGTTTCTCATTTTTAAAACTCTCTTCTTGGTGAAAGCCAGTGTTACTATTATTCTGTATGACATAGATTAATTTTGATACAAGAGTACTAAACACACATACACACACACACACAAACACACACACACACACAAACACACACACACACACACACATACACACCACACAATTTTAGAATTTATTAGGAACTTAGTAAGAACTTTGTAAATATTGACTCACGTAGGCTTTACAACACTTTGAGATAGGTATTATTATTATACCTATTCTACAGATGAGGACACATGGACAAAAAGTGGCTAAGTAACTTGCCCAAAGTCAAAACCACATTTCTAATGAGTATCAAAGTGAAAACTCACTTGCATTTGAGCTAGTCTAACTAGTGATGTGACTCCTGAGCACTACTTCATCACTACACCAAGAGTGTTTATTTTTTCTTTTAATTTTATTAAATGTTTACTTCTTAAGAACACAGATTATAGTTTTTTTAAATAAAGCATTAAAATATAATTTTTAATGATTAACAGTCATTAAAGGAGTAATTACAGACTGACTAAAAAATTTAAGGAGATTAAGTTTTGTATTGCATAATTTAGATTTTTGAAAACTTTAAATATACTATGTTTTACCTGGTGTGATTGTTATACTTTACATCTAAGAAGTAATATATTTTGACCAAGAAAGAGGACATGATACCACATTGCTTTTTTTATTTTTAGGGGAAAATAACCTGAATCACATTTGAAAGAATTCATGATGATAATGTCTGTATTTACAGGTTTCCTCTCTTAATCTGCCACTTGCGGACAAACACATGTTTTTTTAGATACTTACAAAAAGCAGCAGTTACCAGCACAGGTAACTGAAGCTTACATCTGCAATATAAATGAATGAATTAATGTCGGTGTCCTTGATAAAGTGAGTCTATTAAGCTGAAGGAAATAAATCTGAATGGGGCAAGTAATCCTGACATGCTTTATTCCACAATATGTGTGCACATTTCTGTTAAAAATTGAGAAAGCCCAAGTTTATTCTTAATAAGAAACTACATGTGCTATGAAGTGAGTTGCACAATTTTCATTTTAGCTATCTATATAACAATAATTATTTCATATTTCTATAAAGATTTAAAATATATATCATACAACTTTTCAATATAATTGATTCTAACAAATAATCTTTAAGGATATGTCACAGTCACACTCGATTATGTAAAAAAATTCATTTCACATTATGTGACCTTATTTTGCAAGCGAATAGCTAAAGAAAATGGGTGAATTTTCAATACAATATAAATAGAATGTCATAATCTATAGGGTAAGAACTGTTCTTGAATGTTAAGAAGGTTTTCATATTTTCTTTCAATATAAACACAGAAGAATATTATTTGGCCTAGATCAGTTCCTTTTATATAAATTAGACTG
This sequence comes from Cynopterus sphinx, assembly GCA_030015415.1. Lineage (NCBI taxonomy): Eukaryota > Metazoa > Chordata > Mammalia > Chiroptera > Pteropodidae > Cynopterus > Cynopterus sphinx. The sequence continues at coordinate 17,676,439 of CM057381.1, forward strand.
GAAAATTGCATCAGCTTTATTTAGAAATATCCACAAGAGAGCTCCTCTGATTATTGAGGTCATTGCTGTGACTACAGTAGTGACTTAAAAACCAGTCTCACAGTTAGAAAGTTTATTATAGAAAGTAATTAAACTTAGCCAAATTTAGGAGAAATTATACATAGAGGCAAAAAAATCTTTTGGGTTTCTAAAATCAATATCTAAAGATAAAAAAGCAAAGTGTACTTTCAATGAAAAGAATCTTTCATCAATATGAATATTAGAATTACATTACTTTCTTCATAAACTGGAGAATTAATTTTTTCCGTGCACAAGAAGCATATGCTTATCCTACCCCTGCTTAGGAAGGTAGAATAGAGTTATTTGAAATATAGGTGGTACTGGTTACACACAAGCCCTTCCTGTATGTATGTATGTATGTATATATGTATGTATGTAATATATATGTGTGTGTGTGTATATACACACACACACACACACACACACACACACACAAATAGAATTTCTTGAGTCCCCTACTACTTTCAACTTTAATTAAGATGCTAAGAGATGATGTTAAAATGGACATTTTAGAATAATGGTTTCTAGGCATTTGGATTTTAATAATTTCTTTCTCCTTCATATAAAATTTTTTCAATTAAAGCCATTACAAACAAAACACAAAATTGTGTATTTTATTACACTGTTACCACCATTTTATTGGTGGTCAAAGGACATTGAATATTAGTAAGGAGGACATTATCTAAGAATATTAGATAATTCTTAATAAAAAAGAAAAAACAACTTTATGATTTCTACTAGAAAGCATGAAAATCTTTGTGTCTCTCTCTGGTTTCATGAATTGGAAACTAGTTATTTAAGCCCTACTCTAAATAAAAGTTCTCTCTCTCCTTATTCATTTTTTCCATTCAGTGATTTACAAGTAGAATATCTTTTATGTGCCAGGCTCTTTTATAGGTACCAGGGATTCACAATAAACAGGAGAGAAAATTCCTGCCTTCATGGAGTTTACTTTTAGTGAAATCAATTAGAAAACCTCTTGGTTCTCCCACCATTTATGGATTTCCAATGTGTCTACTTTTCCCTTTCTGCTGCCACCACCATCATTTCTTGTCTGGTTCACTGCAGTGCTTTCTTAACTTGTCTTCGGGATCTTATTTTGCAGCCACATCCTGGCCAAAGTCTAGCATTCTCAATGCAGCCAGAGAGAACTGTTTAAAACCTGAAATCGTCTCTGTCATGCTTAAAACCCCTGACTGCTTATTATATGTAGCTTTTTTATCCTATGGGGGAATCAAAGGTAGTCTGGTCCCTCCCCACCTCTTCTAACATCTTATTTTATAAAATTCAACCACACTGACTTTCTTTCAGTAATTCTTACAGTCTACACTTACTCCTGCTTAAGGTTCTTAACATTAACTATTTTGCCACGTCTCTAGAAAACCAACTATTGCTACTAAAATGTTGCAGGAAAATAATGATCTCACATAAAAAGAAGTACAGTTAGTTGATGCATGAACAGCAAAGAGGTTGTGGGCATTGATCCTTGTGCAGTCGAAAATTTGTATAACTTTTGGTTTCTCTAAAACTTTACAATAGCCTACTGTTGACAGGAAGCCTTACCAATAACATAAACTGTAGAATAAAACATGTTTTGTATGTTATTGTATTATAAACTGCATTCATACAATAACGTAAACTAGAGAAAAGAAAATATCATTAAGAAAATCATAATGAAAAGAAAATACATTTATGGCATTTATTGAAAAAACGTGCGTATAAGTGGACTCACACAGTTTAAATTCATGTTGTTCTAGGGTCAGCTGTAAATAGAAAGGGTGGTTTTGGGCTGCTTATTTTAATGTCTCTTTGCAGGTACTCTTGGAACTTACATTCTAGTGGGGAAAGAAAGCCAATACACATGTAAAATATATAGTGTACAAAATGCTAGTAGTCTTCTGGAGAAAATTGAATGGGCATAGAAGGGAGGTATATGTTCAACTAAGTAGTTACACAGTAATTGCTCAATAATTATTGCTGTCATTATTGTGGTTTTGTTATTGTTGCTGAATGGAAAATGGAAAGATGTCACAGATTGTTATTTCTTGTTTCTTATGTAGTGATATCACTTTCCTAAGTATTAGAATAGAAAGTTGTGATGAAGTTAGGAATGCAAAGATATATAACATATACTAGGAAGATTGGTCTCAACACACTCCTCCACCACTTTATATCAACAATGTTAAGACGTTAACCAAGGTAATAAATATTTCATTTCACTTTTATCCACCCCAGCTACATTTCTTAGTCTTCTACTTTATTTCTTGCTCACAAATAATTGCCATCATTGAATAACATCCAAAACTAAAGAAAATGTTTCAAATGTGGGACAAAAATGAATAAAAACAAATTGGGGTTAGCCTAAAGAAATTCACTTTTTGACAAATAATTCATTATCAAAAAGTGTGTCTCAGTGTGAACCAGTTTCTAAAATATAGAATAAATATTAAAATGAGATAAATAAGTTTATGGAAGGATTAAACAGGAGATTTCTCTTAAAATGTTTCATCTATTATCATGAGTAAAGTTTTCATTTAAAAATTGATTACCCATAACTTTTTAAGAATATATCAGTTGCATAAATTATAATCCTAAACCATTTTTTAAAGAATGTTTTATAGGATTGCTATCAAGTGTTGAACCCCTTTGTGTTTACAAACATGAAGTCAATGCACATGCAATTGTATTTGTATTTGATATTACAGAATATACATAAATTGTCACTTTTTCATGCTTCTAAAATAGCACAGCCAGCTTTTGTAGTTATTATATCACAGATTTTAGTTTTTCAAAATAATTGTTTTCCCCCTTTTACCTCCCATATCCTGACTCAAACCCACAAACACATTTTCAATAATTTCCTCACTTCCACTTACTATGTGTATCACAATATCCACCTAATTCATTAAATAAATATTAACCTACACTATTTTACTATGCAGTTACAGTGTTTTGTATCTGCTATATTTTAAAAATATATATGTATTTTATTTCTAAGCCTTGGAGTGAGTTAATGGCAATGAAACTTCATTTACCTTTTTAAAGAGTTTGTCTAGCACTATTTTTTTTTATCTAATATATTGGATAAAAAAGATTGGTACATATATACAATGAAATGTTACTCAGTCATAAGATGAAATATTGCTATTTGTGACAACATGGATGGATCATGATATTATCATGCTAAGTGAAATAAGTCAGTAGAAAAAGTTGAGAACCATATGATTTCACTTATATGCGAAATATAAAAGTGAATGCAACAAATGAACAAGACAAATAAAAATTCATAGACACAGACAACAGTTTAGTGGTTACTAGAGGGAAATGGGGAGAGGGGGAAGTAGATAGAGGTAAAGGGGTCAAATATATGATGACAGAAGAAATTAAATTTGGGTGGTGAACATATAATGCAATATACATATGATGCATTATTGAATTATACACTTGAAACCTATATAATTTTTTATTAAAAGTTATTGGGGTGACATTGATTAATAAAATCAAATAAGTTTCAAGTGTATCATTTAACTGTAAGTCATATATGTACTGCATTGCATGTTCACCATCTAAAATTAGATTTCTTTCTGCCACCAAATGTTTGACCCCTTTTACCCTTACCTATTGCTTTCCTCTCCTATAAAATTTTATTAACTAATGTCACCCCAATACATTTAACAAAATAAAACAAATAAAATCTAATATAAATTGATCATTTAAAAGTATGAACAAAAATGTGAGATTTCTTGTGTTTCTATGTTTGTTTTCCTTCTGAATAGTAAAACTTCCCTTTCCGATACATACTACTTTATGTTAAAACAAATTTAAAAATGTGTGGTTCTGGTGAAAATATCACTGCAACAAGACTTAAAGCAAGTAGTACGAGTTGAAATTATAAAAAACCCTATTCACTTAGTCTTGGACATACTTTCTGGTTGATATAGTGTTAGATATTTGGCTTAGAATAATGCATCTTCTTTCTGTCCTACCTCTATGCAAATTGACATTCAAAGAAACTTTAAATTGTTTGAATAGCTTCATTTTCACTTTCTTTTGTTCTTTTTATATTGCTCCTTTCACTACCTGTCTCCCCAACTTCCCTTTTTAATGTCACATTTTAAAGTTCTGGTTGGCTTCCTTACCAACAATAATAAGGACGTTTTAGATTACAGCTTGCATTGAGAGGATATCCCTGGATCATTGCACATTGGATTTAATATGAAAATTGTATTTGAAGTTATTTGATTTGCAGAAATAACAAGCTTAAATGCTTTAGTTTCTAATATTAATTAGTTTTCAACCCAGACAGTCTGGATAACTATATATTTACTACCTTGTAAAGACCTATCATAACAAGCCCTTAAGCATTATTTGAAAATTAATAAACTAAAGTAGGAGGAAATCTTTTACTTTCCCATAGCAACATGAGCTGAGTTATATTATTTTATTGCAAAATTTCACTTTTCAATTATAGGTTTACTAAATTAAGAGGCTTGAAAAGCATAAAAAACAATTACTGGTTTCTTAACACAGTAGATGACTAATGCAATGAGTTCACTTTACTGTATAGAAACAGGGTTTGTTTTTTTCTCTTTTTTTTGGAAGAAAATTCCTTTCTTGAATTACCTAAGAAAAAGCCTTGATTCACAAACAAGTCTTGTTTCTATTATATTAATAGAATACATACATACTTAAGTAAGGTTTCCTAACTCCTAATCTTGTTTCGAGTTTACATTTTTATTTTTTAAAATTAAAACGTACAAGTAGAGAAATTTAATTGTTAAAAACCCACAAATATAAAAGAGATTAAATAGTCTGGATTTGAGCTAAACAACAATTACCATTGATGATTGTGTTAGATTTAAAAGATAAAATTGTGTATAAGTTGGGTTAATTACTTGGAAGAGAGTATGGAAGACCATTACTTAACTTAATTCTCACCATCAAAGGGTGGAGGTGGAGAGCCAGTGTTTCCACACTCTGACAGAGAGGAGTAATGTAATCCCTTTACTACTAGATACAGTACTGTGGCTATAGATCATCCCAGTACAAACGTTCTTAGAGATCTTATGTCTGAGTATGTCTGAATGAGGTGTGTGTGTGTGTGTGTGTGTGTATTAGAGCCTGAAGAAAGAACCAGAATTAAACTCTGTGAAGTCTTGTTAGAATGGGGAAAGTGCAGAACTTATTTTTCTCCCATTCCTGCCCTCTCACCTCAGCTTTAAGTATGCATATTTATTGTTTTTTTTTTTTTTGTATTTTTTTTTAATAATGGCGAAGAGAAAGGGCTTTGCCATGGACAGCTGAGATGCAAATTTTGGCTTCAATACTTACTAGCTGTGTGATAATGATCAACTCCCTTAACCTATCTGTGACTCAGTTTCTTCATCTACAAAATGAAGAAAATCTCCCAGGATTGTTACAAAAACTAAATAAGTTATTAGGCACAAGTTTTTAAAAACAGCACCCAACACACAAATCAGGATAGTAGGATCTATGAAAATGACACTGATTTTAAAGGCAAAATCCTCATTCTATCAGGTTTAGTTTGTACTCTTTACAGTGTTTTTTAAATATTTAGTTTCCTAAGTCCTTAAGTCCTTTATTTGTGATAAATTGAAGAAAGACATAAGTTAAAAAAAAAAGTTGAGGGAAAAACAAAAGAGGAAAATATAAATCGTTAAGTAAAAAGTCTCTAAGCCATTACATTTAGTACTTTCGATTTTCAAAGTGCCATCCCTGAGTTACTCTGAGTTGCTAAAGGTCAATTGAGGAATGAGATACCCAAGTGTGTGTTGACATTTTAATAGGAACAATTGCTCAAGAAAAGGATACACGTCTATCAGTCAGTCAATCAATTAATGCAAAACACATTAATAAGAAATAGAAGAATCAGTTTGATCCTCAGTAAAGGATAAACTCACCACTTGAGAATAATCAAAAATTCTGTTCTCCCGTATAATTCTAGTTATCCTCTACACCATCAACATAATAGGTTCTCAATTAGTGTCTGTTAAGTGAATGGAGTGAGTGAGTGAGTGAATATGCCCATGACAATTAGAACTGAGAAGGCAGGTAAAAACCTGATGTCCAGAAGACTAAATTTGATTTGATGTACTTCGTTTGTCCTTTCTAGTCTGTTAAACATAGAATTAGAGACAATTAAAATGTAGGGGACTTCACATTAAAAAAAAATCTAAATTTCTGACTTTTCTTTAAAAATTAGCAGCTCTGATAGCAGTAGGCCTTTGTTCCTGCCTGGCTACAAAGTCCTGGATCTGGACAGTGGTGCCCACTTAAAATGGGCAGAATGGGGCAAACATGATCGTGACTGCTTAACTGTTTATATCACCTGCCATGTCCCTCTGAGGGACTCTGAGTTTATAAGTCTCTGATCTACAATGGCAGAGAATCTTTGCTAAAGTTTGGTTGCTTTATAAGACTTTATCATAAGTTAAAAAAAAATGGATGGACTAGACCCCTAAAACTATCCAGGGTTTCTCTCTCTTAAATGAAAGGTTGAAGAACCTCGTGTTCATAACAAGGTTTCTTATTCTAGGCACTGTTGACACTTTTGGTCAGAAGATGTTTGTTGTGGGGGTTGTTTCATGCATTGTAGGAGGTATAGCACCATTCCCAGACTCTACCCACTGGGTACTCTTACCCACAATGTGACAACTAAATATGTTTCTAGGCATTGCCAAATGTAACTCGAGAATGGGGGACAAAATTATCCCTAACTGAAAACCGCTTAGTTAGCTATCAAACTAAAGAAGGACACAGACTCAAAGGTGGTGTCAGATTTATAATAGAGAGATGTTGGTTAATATATAGACTGGGAATCAGTTACAACCTTAGCATTATTTCTAAATTCTAGATTTAATTACTGGAGACAGACCACTGATTCAACTATCTTTGTTCCAACTTAAACTATTCAAACTTGAATGGGCTGATAATGCTATGGTTTCTGAAACCACCAATTTTTGACGGAGCCTGTGAGGACAAGGAAGCATAGTTAACAAAGTGATGGTATAAAACACAACATTCTTCACAAGTAATGTCTGAATAGAATTCATATGCTAGCACTTCATCCTGTTTCCTACGCGCATGTTGTTCCTGATGAATTATTTTTAAAGTATGCCTAAATTATTCATTACACAGGATCACCATTATTTATGCAACTGAGGTTTACCACTAACATTCCAATATAGATTTTTTTTTCTGACTAGGGGACTTCAATAAAGTGTCTAAGAATAGAAATATATGCCTAGAATTAAGTAATTCATGTGGGGCACACTATAATGATGGAGGAGTAGTGCAAAGTGATTAAACCTCTAAATCTTAAGGGAATCCTTAATAACAGTAAGTTTGATAAAACATTATTTATAATATTTACATATACAGTTAAATTTCATATACATGTCTTAGTTAGAATATCTTAAAACATTCAAGCAGATTAAGCTGTCAGACCATAACAAATTTCTCCCACAGGTTACTTGCCTCATGTATTTTATTTAAATAAAAATTAGGTAATATTGGGTAACAATAAAAATGCAAAAGCATAAAATGATATATCATTTAAAATTTATTTTCACAGAATCAGAAAAATAAATACCATACCATAAACCTCTGAGTAATTTTCATCTACATTTTTTTGTTCTTACACTTTCTCTCCATCCCTTTTTCTGCCAATAAAGGTATATTCCCTATTGCCTGTCCTCTAATGCCTCATCCAATGTTAATTTAAATGACTAGTGATGACTTCAAGTACAACACAATTCTTCCTTTGGGAAGCTATTTCTTTAACTAATATTAAGTGGATTACTACTAGTATGTTAATTAGTTTCTTCACTCAGTATAAACTATTTATGTACCATGTACCCTTCATTCACGAACTGACATGTGAAAGAGCCCACGATGAAATGTAGGACTTTTTCCACATACCAGATTCTGGTGACTATATTAAAATGTATCTTTTCTTTTTCCACCTACATTTGTTTTAGCATCGAAGGTTAACCACAACTTTTACTATTTTGATATACAGTTTTTCAAGTAAAAACCCAAAACAAACTTTTTTCTAAATATGTTTTAACAATGGGATCAATATTCTCTTTGGAGGACTAGGCACACATTAATCAAGAGAAATATTAGTGCTGAACTTTTATTTTTTTGAGTTAGAAAATAGAGTTAACTAGAAGCCATAGAAGAAATTTTAAAAATTGATGAGCAACTATAATGAGACTGTTCTTGAAAGTACTTGTTTCTTCTACCCAAGCATATCAATAGGCAGACCTCAAGACTAGGGTGAGCCTTCACTCTGAGGGCCAGGAAAAAAGATGTTTAACATTGAAAGCTGAAATTAACTCTGATCAATAAATAATTTCAATGCATCCTCAGACCTTCACATAACTCAAGTCAACAATTTCAATACTTTCTGTACAAATCAGAGTTTCCCACTTAGAAATAAAGTTTCTTTTAGGCTTTCTCTTTGAAAGTCTTATCTTAACCAGAAATCAATTCCAAGTCTTGGTGAGCACTGCTATGATAATGAATTATGGAATCACCCAGACAGCCTGAAGATATTGCTTGCAAATATGAATGAACTCAGTACTTAAAATGCTATTCATAAATACTTTTGTATTTAATTATAAACATATTTCTTGATGAAAGGTGTATTGTAATATGGCTTATTTAAAATAAAAAGGCACTGAACAGGGAGTTCATTGTGGTTGGCTGATAAACATTACTGCAGAAAAAAACAACTAAGGTATATCTTTAAAGAAAGTAATTATTAAATCTCAATGCCATTTTAATTTAAAATTTCTGATGCCATATATATGCCCTTACATGTTCAGCCAATTGTTCAGCCAATCTCTGTACTCTACTAGAGAAGGCTGAGACGTGTGATAAAATGAGCATCTGCTTAAGCCAGCTTTGAGCATTAAGAGGAAGGTAAGAAGGATGCTAGATCTGAGAACAGAGACCTGCCAGAAGCAAGGCTACTAAAGATGCAAAGAGATGGAGCAGACGACTCCACACTAAGTAACAAGGGTCTCAGTCTGGATCGTGGAGAGAAGACAAGAAAGAACAATAAGCTACTGAGAGATCTCCAGCTCGCTGATCTTACAGCATAATGGCTATTTTTAAATTTGTCTCAGTAAAGATTCTGGGACTGAGACTGGGCAGTAATAATTGCCCAAACAATTATTCTCACATCTCAGATCCAACAAATTTAGATTTAAATAGATAAATTTAAGTAGCCTTTATACATTAGAAAAACAGCAGAATATAAATGCAATTTCTAGAAGAAAAGACAGAGAGCTGTCAGTCCATTTCCTTACAAACCAAGCCTGGCCTGGGAAGGGAAATGGTGTGTGAGTAAACGAACTCACAAATAATTACACTGGACATTTTTATGCTGCCACCAGGTCGCCTTTTGTAGGGCTTTATAAACTGATCTTAATTTTGTTATACTGACCCCTAAAGGCATTTTCTATTGTAAAATAGTCTATTAAGAATTGGTCTATATTTTGGAAAGCAATAATATTAAGTTCATTATGGCTTTTTGCAATCCAGGCACTAATTTAGCTTGTGCAATCCTCTAAAGATTTTAATGGGTAAAAGCTATTTTAAGAATTTTTGCAAGCGAACTATATAGGTATACTTAGAAAGGTACTTCTCTTTCAGATCCTTTAAAATATATATACGATATTTACGTTAAATTGATTCATGTTAAAAACGTAACACATCCAGTCAGAAAGCCTTAATAAGACAGACTTCTGTATAAGGTACTATTATTGCTCAATCTGGGTCCCAGAATCGACTTTACAAGCCAAACATGGCCTACATGTTACAGTTATATAACATTATGTTATTATTATTAAAGCAAATTATTTTCATTGTGGGAAAATAAGTAAAACAAACAAAACAAAACATAAGGTTAAAATCTTATTATCTTCATAATGGAATACTGCTGAATGCATATTTTTAAACACACTTTTTTAAATATGACATATTCTGTCAACAAATATAACAAAAGCATTTTAAAAGCTTACTAGTGTTTCAGGATGGATAAATCATAATTTATTTAACCCATCTGCTATTGCCGAACATATAATTTCCTTTTTTGCTATCTCTTGCTATCACAAACAATGCTTCAGGAACAGTCTTGCATTCCTCATAAAAAAGACAACTTAGGGTGGTGGGTGGTGTAGGCTCTATTCCAGTCAGGATGGCGAAGTAGGTAAATGCTGTGCCCACTTCCTGTCACAACCTCATCAAAATTACAACTAAGCTACAGAACAGCCATCGCTGACAATCACTTGAAGTCTAGCTCAACAGTTCTATAATCAAGGATACACATAAGCCACTTTAAGATGGGTCCAACACCCTTGTATGAAGATTAAAATTGGGAAGGCTATCTTGGCTGTGGAGGTCCCTCTGGGAGAGACAAGGGACCACCCCCACACAAGGCTCCCCAGCCCAGGGTACCAGTGCTGAGAAGTCCCATAACTTTTAGCTGTGAAAACCTGCAGAAATCGTGGCTGAGTGAGATAGAGGGCTGTGGACTTCCAAGCCTTCCTCCTAAAGGGCCCATGCAAGGATTCACTTGCTTGTGGACTCACCCACTCTGAGCTCCAGTGCTGAGGCAGCAACTTGCTGGGTGACATGCAGAGAGGAATCCAATTGTCTGGCTTCAGGACAAGGGGTGGAAGAGTAGCTTCCTCCCTGAAGAAGTATTGACAGAAGTCCCTTTTCCTTTGTGGAATCTTTCCTGACCCAGCCTGGAGACACAGGTGAGCATCCTACCTAAGTTTCCATCAATCTGGCTAACAGCATTCATTCTCTGCTCCCCTGATTCCCTGAGGCCTCGCCTCACCTGACTTGCAGGCCAACCCAAACCACTTCCAGTGGTTTTTTCATATGAATAGCCTGTCTTGGTTCATGTTGTGAACTGTTTGAGAATCTCTCAAATGTTCACAAACCCCCAACAAGCAACATCTGGCCTCAGCATGCTTCGTACCTCCTGCTAAGAGCCCTAAGCCTGGCACTAATGGCAGCTGTCCTCGGTTCACAGCTGAGCCCTTTCCAGCACCTCCAAGCCCAGCATAAGTGACAACCATTTGCAGATCACTTTATAGCTCATACCAAGTAGCCTCAGGCAGGGCATAGGCAGCAGTTGATCTTGGACTGCAACAGAGATGCTCCTGAGAGGCCCCAGAACCAAAATACCTGGTGGCCAACTTCAGGTCACACCAGAGCACCACCCAACCACCTCCACAATGGCACCCAAAGGTCAGACTGGACAGGCACCAGAGTCCTGCTAAAGCAAATTCTGCTCTGTAGGGTCTGCCGCTTTATAACAGCTTCCCCACTGTAGTCACAGCCAGTCCTCACAACCAATCAGCCTGAGGGTCAGTCCTTCCCATTGATATGCAAACAACAATCAAGGCTTAACTACAATAGAAGAACAAACACAACCCACACAAGGGAACACCCAGCTCAGGTGACCAGGAAGATTGTGCCACAGGGCCTCACAGGACACCTACTATACGTGGCAGCTCTACTAAAACTGGGAGAAATAGCAGCCCTATGTAATACATAGAAACAAATACAGGGAGGTAGCCAAAATGGAAAGACAAAGAAACATGTCCCAAATGAAAGACAAAACAAAGATCCAGAAAAAGAACTAAACAAAATAGAGAAAAGCAAGTCAGAGTTCAAAGCACTGTATAAGGATGCACAATGACCTCATGGTAAGAGTAGATAAACTCAGTGAGAACTTTAACAAAGAAATAGAAAACATGAAAAAGAACCAGTCAGAAATAAAATATACAATAACAGAAATGAAGAATACATTAGAGGAAATCAATAGTTGATCAGATGAAGCAGAGGATCAACACAGTGATTTGGGAGAGAAGGTAGAAAACACCCAATCAGAACAACAACAAAAACAAAAAAAAAAAAATCAAAAAAATGAGGATAGTTTAAGGGGCACTGGGAAAACATCAAGCATACAAACATTTTTATTATAGGGGGTTCCAGAAGAAGAAAGAAAGAGCAAGAAATTTAAAACCAAATTGAAGAAATAATATTGGAAAACTTTCCTAAGCTGGTGAAGGAAATAGACAGACAGGCTCAGGAAGCACAGAGTCCCAAACAAGATAAACCCAGAGAGGCACATACCAAGACACATTATAATTAAAATGCCAAAGATTAAAGACAAAGAGAGAGAATCTTAAAAGCAACAAGAGCACTTAGTTACCTACAAGGAAACTTTCATAAGACTGTCAGCTGATTTCTCAACAGAAACTTTGTGGGCCAGAAGGGATTGACATGAAATATTCAAAGTGATAAAAAGCAAGGACCTACAGCCAAGATTGCACTACACAACAAAGCTATCACTTAGAAGGACAAATAAAGAGCTTTCCAGACAAGAAAAAGCTACAGGAATTCATCACCACCAAACCAATATTATAAGAAATGTTAAAGGAACTTCCTTAGGAAGATGAAATAAAAAAGATCAAAAATATAAATAATAAAATGGCAACTACTACATATCTATCAGCAATTACTTTATATATAAATTGATTAAATGCTTCGATCAAAAGAAATAGGGTGGCTTTTAAAGAAAACAAGCCCCTTACCTATGCTGCCTAAAAGATAGTCATTTCAGATCAAAAGATACACACGGATTGAAAGTAAAGAGGTGGAAAAAGATATTTCATGAAAACGAAAATGAAGCAAACAGCTAGAGTAGAAATACTTATGCCAGACAAAATCGGCTTTAAAACAAAGGCTGTAAGAGATGAAGAAGGACCCAGTAATCCCACTTCTGGGTATTTATACAAACAACCCCAAAGCACTACTTTAAAGGGACATGTGCATTCATATGTTCATTGCAGCATTACTTATAATAGTCAAGATATGGGTGTCCATTGATGAATAAATAGACAAAGGAAAAATAGTACATATATACATTGGAATATTCCTCAGCCATAGGAAAAAAAAGAATGAAATCTTGCCATCTGTAACAACATGGACAGAATTAGAGGGTATTGTGCTGAATAAAGTCAGTCAGACAAAGAAAGACAAATGCCGTATGACTTCACTTATATGCAGAATCTAAAGAACAAAATAAATGAAGAAAGAACAGAAACAAACATACAGATACAGAGAACATTTTGATAGTTGCCGGTGAGGAGAGGGTTGGAGGGGTTGGGTACAATAGAGGGAAGGATTAAGAAGTACAAATTAGTATTTACAAAATTGTCATGGGGATGTAAAGTGTAACATAAGCAGTATAATCAATAATATTGCAATAACTATGTATGGTATCAGATGGGTACTAAATTTTCAGAGTGATTGTTTTATAAGTTATGTAAATATCTAATCACTATGTTGTACATCTGAAACGAACATATTATATGCAAGTGTAATTGAAAATTAAAATTATTAAGAATATAGGCTCTAGGACAGAATGCAAGGCACAAGCTCTAGGAATGCCACTCTCAAACTGTCTGCGAATAGATGAACATCATTAACTCTGTTTTTTTATTTTAACATATTGTTAAATTTTTTTTCATAAAGTGCTTAGTAATAAATATTTTTGGTAGAATAAAAATGTTACACATGCGTGATGTTCTATCTATCGATATGTGTGTTTGTACATATATATAAATTTTGCTGATCTGAAAGTGGGATATTTTATCTCTTTTTAAAAAATGGAATTTGATTACTAAAGAGATGAATTTTTTCCCACTTGGTTATTGTTTATTTATGTTCTTGTGTGAATTGTCATTATAAATAGTAAGCCTATGTTTTATTAGCTCCTTTTATTGATTTGTTATATATTAAAGAATATATAAAAAATATTTATATGTTGATAAGTTTGTATACTTATATATTTAAGTTCCATGAAGGTAAGAATTGTTGCCTCTTTTGTACTTTGCTATATTCACAGTACCAAAAGGTGCCTGGCATATATCAGGTATTTATTGAAAAGCTGAGTACCATCATTGAATATTTGAATAAATTTGGAAACAGAAAATTCTATAAACAGAATAATAATAAAACCTTTTGTAGATGATTTTATATTACTTTAAAAACATTTATAATATAAAATATAATTTATATTAATTTTTATTTTATAATATTAACTATTACATTTAATTCCCCCACATCCCTAGTCAAGTCTTACTTATCATAAATCAGTATATTGCAAAATTTTAGGTTTTCTGTAGCACATTTGAGTTGGTTTATTGGAGAAAGTGGAATATTTTTGAATGGTAGGTTTAACACAACCAATGTGGTAAAGAGAACTAACCAAAATTTTAAAGAAAAAAGCAAAGATACAGGAAACACAAACTTTGATTGTTGTTTATTTAAAACCTACTACTAAGCTAGGTTCTATTTAGGAAAGAATTTAACTAATTAATTTAAAATTAGCATTTCCTTCTTTAAGCAACCAAAAACCTGACTAGAAATAACAAAATTATTCAAATAAAAGATTTATAGAAAAATTCACAGTCAATATAGCATATACATCCTTATAAAAATTGAAAGATGTGCTCTATAAGTCAGAGAGTCTGGGCTGGAAGACAGAAAGCATTGCACAAATTTCTAATGGGAGCAACTTATCTCGGGGAATTGGTTACCCAGGCAAAGGAAGATCTGAGAAGCCAAACACTGATGTAATTTAGACATTATCAACTGTAGAAAGTGGAAGGAATCAGAGGCCAGGACCATTCAATGGGAACTGAGACCATAGAGGAAGAATAAACCCTTAAAGCTAAATTCATAGTAGAGATGAGACCCTGATGCTGCTGGAGATGCCACAATGAGGAGAAAAATGGGGGGAAATATCCTGTCTGTTTGCTCCCCTCATCTCACCTTTCAATCTTGCACTAGTGTCTCCCATTGGCTTCACTTAGCTAAAAATCATAGGTCAAGAGAATGTGATAAATACTCCCTTTAATACAGAGCAAAGTAGAAGGTGGGAGGGAAGGGATCTGAGAACAAAAATTGATGGAAGATCCTTAATTGTCAAGTGAAACAGAGTTCAAAAGAGATCTCGAAAAGGGTCTTGCTTGAGGCATTAGCAGAAAAGAGATCTTGGTTGAGTATAAAGTTGAGAGGAAAACTACCTGGGAGGGGTAAAGAGGTACAGAGGTGAGAACAAGCAAGTTGAATGTAGGGACTGATAAATAGCTTAGCTTCACATGGGTATAAATGTCACATATGGAGAATAGAAGAGAAGTTTAATGGGAGCAGTAGAAGAATGATGACAAAATGATGCATAATTACTGTCTTTTTGCCACTTTGTTCTGATATTTACTGCCTACCATCTGATAACTATTAGTTTACAAAACAAAGGAAAAAAATTATTCAGATGATTCATCTTCCAACACTAAGTAACCTAAATTAATATTCTTTAGATTTATCAACACATATCATAGATTATATTATCCTTATACAATAAATACAAGTATCCAAATGCAGAATATTTTAATCTTCAAAATAAAAGGCAGGACTCCTCACTAAAGAAAACTTTTGCATAAAGTGTGACACTCTAGGGGACCATGTTGATAATGTTGATGACACTAGCCACCTGCAGAGTCATCTTTGCTGGGTCTTAAAAACCAGTGAGAACATAGTCTGAATATTAAAATCTTTCTCCATGAGTTTGTTAGACTGAAAATAATTTACTTTCCTGGGGCTGGTGTACTGGGGCTGGAAGCTGGGCTCATCTGTGGGCAGTAAATGGTAGTCAGATTTTTCTGGTCTGACTAAAAGCATCTAATATGATAGGCTTGCCCTGATTCCTGTTTTCATTCCATTTTTTTTTTTATTGGAGTGCTAACTAGAATACATTAATATGAAATGCAAGAAACTCTTTTCCTGCTCTTACATTCAATTGCTTCACCATTCAAAATTTATTTTCCAGTAATGCTACAGTCATTGAAGCCCTCTACACGTAGTATGCCTTTGAGCTTTTGCCTCCTGTTCCACTCACTTCAACTTTCTTGCCTGGCAAGCATCTACAAATCATTGTTGGTTCAAATCACATGCCATTTTTGTCCCCTGAATGCATGATTTAAGTTCAGTTCTCTGTATCATAATAATAACCTCTGTCATCTTTGTTAAAACTCACCTCCTTTAGTATTACAGTGGTTTTACTGTCTATCTCTACCTGTCTCCAGAGTTCCCCAAGGGCTGGAACTGTACTTCATTGTCTTTCTATCTTATAGTCTAGGGCTATGTTAAATTCTCAATAAAAATGTAAGGATGCTTATTCAACTATGTGTACAATCAAGTTATAACACTGTCTCAAGATTCTTTCCACTCCTAGAGTCATACCTACATTACAAAACCCTATCTGGATTGTTCCTAAATTTTTCATGTGCTCTCAGACTTTGAAAAGAATTGATTTATAGTTTTCCTGGAGACAAAGAAAATCAACAAGGAATGGGGTACGACTAAATATTAAATTGATTTCTGTTCTGTTAGCACATATCATATCTAGCTTACTCTCAATCTTGCTGTTGCTCCACCTCCCCAAAAATGTATCATGCTTTTCAACAAAGTTTATATTCTTTATTATAACCCATACCACTCAAATACTAGATGAAATATATGATTTGATTATTATAAATACATAGAGCCTAAGAGTTTGAAGGAATGTTGAAGATCAATTAAATTAACATGATATCTGGTTCTAAAACCTAGTATATAATAATGAAGTTGGCATTTTGTGGATGTTAGACCACTAGTTACAACTATCACTGATCTTGAGTTCTCACTATGGCTAGATCTTGTTCTAAGTCCTTCACAAGTATGAATTAATATGATGTTCTACCAATTCTATAAAGTAGAGACTACTATCATCTACATTTTATAAAAGTAGAGTCCTACAGAGGTTAGGTAAACTTCCTAAGGACACAGAGCTAGTAAATGATAAAGCCATGATTCAAATAAACAGCCAGCCTCTAGGACCAATGATCCTAGTAACTAAGTATGGATCTTTTCATAAATTTTATCAATATGGTATACTTCTTTCAGTGACTCTTGTAATAGGAATTCACTCATTTAACATAGATTTATTGTATGCTATGTATGTATCTATCTACCTATAATAGGTTCTGTGACTGAAGCCTAAAATGGGTTATAATCTCTCCTTTCAGGAAACTATAGTGCAGTGAGGAAAAAGGGCAAGTAAATTAAAGCATAATATGTGGTGTTACATAAATACATGGGGAATGAATTAATAGCTTACATGAGAATGGTATACCAAAGGAGATATGAAAACAAAGGAAGAATATCTCAATAAGACTTGAAGTGGTCAGTTGTCAGGAAAGACGTCATGAAAATTAGGTAGATAAACATCATAAAGGAAAGTGAATTCTATGAAAAGGTAATAAGCAAGAAGGTACAGATATGAAACAACCTCACACTCTCCAGGAAAAAGACACCATAAGAAGAAATAATGAAAACAAGAAGAGCAACGGTCTAAGAGGAGGCTAGAAACAAGTCTGGGGTCTAAATGTGAAGAACTTTGGATGTTAAGCTATGAACCGTGAACTATAGCATGACAGTCTTGAGAATCACTTAAGGTTGGAAAGTCAGCTAGTGATATGATCAAAATGGCATTTTATAAAGGTCACTCTGACAACAGTGAGGAAGGTGGATTAAAGGGCCTCACTGCATAGAACAAGAAGCTACTGCAGCAAAGTAAGAAAAAAAAAATAGGATTGTGGAAAAGGAAAGGCATTAAGCAGGTCCACTCAACCAGACTCTCTGAGCTTAGTTAATACATTATGTATGTTGTAATATTGCATCTACATTATTGTGTAATCTACTCTTTATGCATCTTTCTCCTGTTGTAGTACATAACAAGTGCTTTTATTTGAATAATGAAAGAATACCTTTTGACCGAGTAGATGTGGGAAAAAAAAGAAGAAAAAAAATACAAAATGACTCTTGACATTTTTGGCCAGGACAATATGGTAACATATTCAGAGACAGACAGCAAAGGAAAAGGAGGAGGTCCCCGTGGAAGGAGGAAAAGCTGAGTTTAGGCAGTGGCATGAGGTTCAGAGGTGTGGAAATATTCACAAAGCAGTTTGACATAGAAGGGTGGTATTCTGATTCTTATATTTCTTGCTTGGAAACTGAGAATCATTAGTGCATGTGTGATAGCTAGTGTTTTTAGTCTGGTTACAGTCCTTTAGAGAGAGTACATAAGAAATTAAATCTGGGTGGAAAAACAGGAGTACAAGAAAATAGAAGAATAGAAAAATAGAGAGAAAGAAGATTCTAGGAGAGGGGGATCACAGAAGCTCAGGAGGAAGAGAATTGCAGGAAGGAATGAATGTTCAACAGCACCAATTACCACCAGGAGATGAAGTGAGATAGGCACAGCAGATGTTTCACTGGATCTGATAATATTAAGGGCAATGTAGATATTAGTGAAAGTAGACTCAGTAGTGGAACCAGATGCCAGATTAAAGTAGGGTGAGAAATAAATGGGATGCAAGGAAGTGGAAATAGCCACTGTAGAATCCTTTTTCAAGATGTTTTAAAACTTTACCAATACAAAAGAACCGATAAATGGTAGCTAAAGGAGAATGTGTATTCAAGGGTGACATTGTTTTAAGAAGGGGAGGGCTTAAGCATCTCTAGAAGCTGAATGTTCCAAGGCAAGGTATAAAAACAAGAGAATAGAAAACAAAAGAGTAAAAGCATCTAAGCATATGAAAACATGGGCCATGGAGTCTAAACTACATGGGGAAGTAGGTAAAGTTCAGATAGTAGACAAATTGTCCAGAAGGGAGAATAACAGAAAGAGCTTGTAAATAATAAACAATAGATTGGAATCAGAAAAATGAAGTATAACTCTGATTGTAAAAAGAACTTTCCCATTGGTTTAAAATACCTTTTTTTTTTTTGGCATTTTATTTGTCCACCAATTTTTATTCCATTGGAGTCTTACACAACATATACTCTCCTCCATGTTGACTACAGGTATCACGCATATTCAAAGACATTCATTCTTTAGATTAAGCATGCCTAATACTTCAGTGTTGATAATAATGGTGCATTTTAAGATCCTGCTCATTCTTCAAATGGTTAAACTCACTTTAGTTTTCAAAACATTCATAACATGGTAGCTAGGAACAAAGCCAGTAGTTAAAGTATGTTCTAACAAGCACATTATACAGTACAATTATAAGGAAATGAAACCAGCATTTTCTGAACACCCACCTTGTGTCTAGCCCAGTCAGTGGTGAACACGCATAATCTTACTCAAGGCTCAGTGGTTAAAACATAGACTCTGATATCTGCAATCAGGGGTTGGAGTTCATGTAGTATGGCGTATTAGCTGTGTGAGACTGGAAAAAGTCATTTGCCCTCATTATTTTCCTCTGTAAAATGATATAATAATAATGCTTTTTATTTAGCAAAGTTATTATAAGGGTTAAAACAAAGAAGACATATAAGGTCCTTATACTATAACACATGGTAAACACATAATACATGATAATTATCATTATCTCCATTTTAAAGATGAGAGTCTACAGCCATGTTACCCTGAACAAGCCCAATCCTGTCTGACCTTGGAAGCTAAGCAGGGTTGGGTCTGGTTAGTACTTGGATGGGAGTCCACCCAGGAAGACCAAGTGCTGTAGGCATAAAAAATAAAAAATAAGAGATTGTAAGATGACAAGGTCCTTGCAATCTGTGAGGTCAACCAAGGGTTGCCTCAACTAAAAATAATAATAATAAAATAAAATAAAATAATAAAGATGAGAAACTTGGCTGTGAGTTAAGGTCAGCAAATCAAGATTCAAATCCAGAGTATGAAATTTCAAAGCCTGTTATAATCATATTGTTCTAAACTCTCTATTTTTTTTAATGTTTCTCTAATACTGCAACTCAAGATGAGTGTATTGTCAGCTGTGATCCTTGTGCTTTTTCACGCATGTTACTACTGTTGAGCCTGAACTTGTGAGAGTTTGTTTTTGGACGTAATTGAGGCCATTATAACAAGAAATGTTATAAAAGAAAAACTATCAATATATAGAAATAAATTGGAACTGTATATAGAGAGTGAAAAG
Source organism: Cynopterus sphinx (assembly GCA_030015415.1). NCBI lineage: Eukaryota > Metazoa > Chordata > Mammalia > Chiroptera > Pteropodidae > Cynopterus > Cynopterus sphinx. The sequence goes on from CM057381.1 coordinate 17,696,613, forward strand.
GCAAGATAAATATAGCCTTATAATTATTTATTTAAAGGTTATCAGTACCAATGACAAAAATGGAGAAATTTAGGGGAAAAAAATATTAGGTTAGGAGACAAAATTGACTTTTACTGAGATTTGTTAATAGTATACTTGAATTGACTTTTATCTACATTAGATACTTCAGAAATCACCCTTTTTTTTCCTGGCTAAGGTCCTAGATGAATGAGTCACATACCTGAAGTTTTAATTTTCTTTTAGAACTAAAAATGGGTACATTTAACTTTATGTTGTAAGACCAAAGAATTTGCTCACTCATTAGAAAACTACTCAGAATCATAATGTGGAGCTGAGTCCAGAGGGAGAATAATATCTGGAAATAATTTTGGCTTAATTGCCCAGTCATTTTGCATGCATTTGAAAAAAATTCTATGTGTATTCAAAAAGCTGATAGTAGATAATGAAAAAGTGCCTTCGTGTTCTGCAGTGAATTATCAATATCCTAAGGCACAGTGACTGACCTAATGGGTTAACTTGGAGTTCATGATCAAATCATATCTAAAGCCAATTTTGTATCATTGGAATCTCAGGAAGAACTTGTGAGGATTAATATCAGTGTTCTATGAAGAATGAAAATCCAGTAACATAAAAAGTAATGGTTGACTTTCTTCATTGACCACTGTTAATCCATTAGCAACTTAATTCCTTTAAAATATAACTTGTTCAAAATACTTAAGGCTGTCATTTTTATCACTGCTCATCAGAGACTGTCAATCATCTTTTAAAATTGTCAATCACAGTCAAATGAAGGCATTTTCAGAACTGATGTATAAAAACTTTTTGACCTCATATTTTTAATAACCTTAAAATTGCATAAAAAAGAATATAACTTAAACTCCATTCTTTGTCACTGATAACTTTAAAATTCAAAGTGAATTTTAGATACATACATTAGATTTGTCTAATGATTTGAATTTTAAGAAATCAGCAGTATGTATTCTGAAAAAAATTATAAAAATGAGAGATTTGAGACCTGGATTCTACTCTGTACTTTGCCATCACCTGACTGAAGAAAATCTCTTTTCCTCCTCTGGGGCTCTGTTGTTTGTTCTGTAAAACATACAAATAATATCTTACTTGCCTGATGAGGAGACTGAGAAAGTGATCTGTATTTTCCTCCTATTCTGAGATTTATAACTACAAATCTCTTATGCTGTTGAAATGTGCAAAAGTAAACTAAAAACCAAACAAAATAAGGCAAAAGAGACTCAAACCATTTTTTTAGGCATAATTACTCTACAAAATAAACTTCTACCTTCTAAATTTTGTCTTAGTATATTTTTAATCTTCTACTCCACATCCTTTTAGTTTGTAGGTAAGGGTCAGAGACAGTCCCAGAATTTTTGGTAGAGGTTAGCCATGGCAATCCTGAGTCTCCAGAAGCACCTTCATTTGAGATTTCCCAAAATCTGATGATTATATACTTCATAAAGATTTAAGATTACCAAATTATGAGGAAAATACCAGAAATTTTGTTTCTCCTCTTTTCCTGTCTGCAACCACATAGTCCTGGATTGTAGCTCATTGAAATATTTCACAAATACTATATATGCTCTCATGTAATTTATGCTTCTTAAAAATTGAGATTCACTTGTTAAATTTTACAATAGATAAGTTAAAACCTGACTGCTGTTTTATATCCTTCTGACTTTCAAACTATAACTTAATTTTCAATTTCTCATTTCTCCACTTTTATATACCCACCTCTGCTATTTTTCTTCATATTCTTACAATTTCTGTCTATATAATTTCATTTATTAGAGTGAAGTTTATACCAATTTGTTTCAAATTCTGAATTAAGAAAAAAACTTTTTTTTTTTTTTTTTTTTTTGCATTTCAGCAAATCCAAAACTAACCTAAACATTTTCCTTGGGAAATTTGTAAGTGTTTTAAGCTCTTGCCAGCATTAAAAGTTTATTCTGTGAGAAAAACTTCAAATATTTTCTAAATTGTTATCTGAGTGGCTGCTATGTGTCAGAGAGTTAAACTGTTATGATCCTAAGATTTCTATTATCAATAGAACAATCTTTTTAAATGTCCCAGTCTGAATCCCATTAAATATTTGTTGCCATTTCTTACTTTTTACAAAAAAAAGGGGTGAGAGGGCATGCCCTTAGAATTGACCTAGCTCTGACAAATGGAAATAAATGAACAGTTTCTAGAAACATTTAAAATGGAGATCATCATGTTTTCTTCTTACCAAGTACTCTAAGATATTCGAAAGCACAGGTTACTCCACACACCAATGGACAAATGCTCTATCACCCCAAGGGGAGTTTGACTTACTCAGATACGAGTCAAAGAGGCAAAAATTATGTAGGAAATAAGAGTTTTTGAGGAAAATAGCTTAGTTATGTAAACTAGAATTAAAATTTTTGAAAGTCATTTGCATGATTAAAATGTATAAATGTATGTGTTTTAAACATTATTGATAAATATGGAGGACAATACAAATAGTATCAAAATGTAGTATTTTATTTTATCAAAATGAGTCCTATTAATGACCCTAACATACAAAGATAAATAAAGTAACATTACCCTCTTGCTTTCTAGAGAATTGTTACATTAACTATCTGACACATAAATCTAACTTATCTAATTTGAGGCTATAATTTTTTTATTATTATAAATAATGGTATTATGGATATAATTTTATTTGTATCATCTTGAAAACAATGTAGATCAGCCAACATTAAATAAGATTTAAGTGTAGTTCATGAATGTTTATTTGTGACAAGGAAGATAGTTTATATGCCAAATCGTGCTGTGATAAGTACTTTAGAAAATAATGTAACCAGACACTGCTTCTCTGGTGACTTCATCCATCATTTTTACCACTCTGACTCACAAAGAAAACACAAAAGTAATGAAAGTAGGAAAAAAATATGATAAAGTGTGTGACGTTTTTGTTTATTTAGTTTTATTCTTAGCTGTACTGTCTTGTCTTTGTTCGTATTTTTAATATATTATATACACAATTACACATTTTCACTGCATTCCAAAATACTTTATAGTTTTTAATCATTTCATTCTTGCACATATTCCAAGGGAGGGGAGGGAAGGCAGAGTGAAGTAAAGTGATTTAATCATAAAAGATCAACTTCTATATGATTTTTGGATAAGAGACATAAAGTATAGAAAGTATACCAGTTAATATTTATTTCAGATCCCAGAAATTACACATATTTCAACAGAAAAAAATAATATTAAATATGGTTAACCAGGTAATGAAGAATGAAAAAAGTGAAAATAGTAAGTCATCACAGAGGTAGCATCTACAAGTAGCAGCTTCTACCCCTAGGACTGTGGGAACAAAAGAAAGAGGTAGGTTATTTAAAAACCGTAAGTTAATTTTATGAATTAGAGTTAAAAAAATGAAACTTAAGTCTTGGATAAGAAGACCTACAAAACCATAGCTCAGTCCTTTGAGGAGGAGTGCTACTTAGATAGTGAAGGGGTCTCTGAGCCAGCAGGAGGAATTGTTTGGGGTTAGAACCTAGTCCTTTGAGGAGGAGTATCAGCCACATGATACTACTGTCTCTGAAGGGCTTGATAAGACTACTAAGAGTATCAGAGCAACTGCAAATTGAAATCATTATTACTACTGGAACAATCTGCTACCACCAGGGTAAAAAAGCAAATGAGTGAGAATAATTTACTGCTTTCTTTTTTTCTCCTGTAGGTTCCTTCTAGCAGCTATGATTAGCATCCTAACAGAAGACCAGTCAGTAAGAGACATATAGTTTGCAGAGTCTCATCTCCAGGGAAACAAAGAATAAAAGATGGGTGGGTCAGAAACTTGATAGACAATAGCTTATAAACCAGCACATGAGGCATCTAATATCTATGGGCAAGTACCATGAGAATGTCCAACAAAAATTAATAAAGCCTTTGGTTTATTGCCAGTTTTTTCTCTTCCATTTGATTGTAAGCCATATTTAGAATCATGTGTATATGTGCATATAGGAGTAGGTGACTTGAATAACAATGATGAGAGAGCCCTAGGCTTCAGAAAACCCACAATAAATAATTATTTTAAGTGGTATATTAACATTGATCTTTTTCCAGATTGAGTTGTCCATGTCAAGTTTCTTTTCAAAAAATAAAGTGAGAGAAGTACACAAATGTTAAAGTTTTAAGTGAGAGAATAGAAATGACAATGTTTAATTTTGTCAGTCTAATTTCAGAGGTTGGGAACAATTAAGACATCATAAACTGTAGACATCTCTCAAAAATTCCTAAAATTCCAAGAAATTTTGTGGATCCTTAAATTCCAAGTGTTATAAATATATTATTATAGACAGAAGACTATCTTGAAACAGAACTTTTATCTTGTTTCAACTCAATGAATTGCCTACACATGAAGTCTGTATTTATACAAAATATATTTCCAAAAAGTTAAAGCCAGAAATGCAAAAGTCAAACAACATGATATTTGTAAGTGCAGACTTTTTTTTCCACAGAGATAAAATATCATAAAATTTTTAATTATACTTTGCCTTTCAGAAAAATTTCCACAATTCATTCTATGTTCTTAAGTTCTATTCTTTTTTGTCATAGTTCCACACATACAACCACTTTCTGTTTCAAAGCATCCATCTGAGGTCATGCCTAACTTAAATTATTCATAAATCATGACCTTAATAATTTCTTTCTATGTAATGACTCTTTTTTCCAGTTTAGCACTTTAAGAAAATAAAATGGATAAAGGCAAAAATTGATAAACAATGATTTAAAATATTTTAGTATTATAAACCTTTCTAAAATAAAAATGTGTCCAAAAGTCCAATCTGTAAAATTATTCTGGTGAAGTGGCAGGTGTGCTGAACAAGAAAGGCTGTGCTTGGTTTGTGCGTAACTAAGCCCCTGCTCATAGAATCTCCTGTGGCATCTCCATGGAGGATTTTATGGAGAACACTTTGAAAATCACAGCAATAGAATCTTCATATCCTTCCATAAACACTACTAAATAGACACACATGAAAATGCTACCAACACACAAATGGTAGTTGCAAAATATTTTCATTATGTTTACTTCAAACGTTGTTCATTAGAAAATAATCCAAAATAGGAATTATGGGTAGCAAGGTAGTTTGTGGAAGTCAATGTTGAGGTAACCGTCTGAGTCATTTATAGGTCAATTAGATGAAAGCCGATGACTTGTAATTATATATGTAAAGGATAGAGAGATTAATAATAAATTGTCCCTGCCCAAGGAAGCTCACTGTTTTGTGGGAAGGACTGACTTAAATAATTTATAAGCATGAAGAAAGTTGTTATTTTTGTTAAGAGGTTAGTGAGAAGTCAAAGTGCTTTTGAAGAGAAAGGATATTTGTGGAATAATGGAATGGAATAATGGAATTTGTACAATGGAGTGGGCACAATTTAAAATGAGCATAAAAGTGGGAGCAAAGCTGTATGAGTTTGAATTGCATTTTTAGGTTCTGATGTGGTTTAGATGAGTAGTGCAACCTAGATACAGGAAGGTTTACCTGGAAATAGGCTGAGCCAGATGGTATCTGTACTCAAGGTATGCATGTGACCCATAAGACAATAAATGGCAGAAATCATTCATGTTTTACTTTGTTATTGCTGGAGACAGAAGTTTGAAGATGTAAGTTTTCTATCTGTGGCTGTGGTGAAGTGTAAAGCTTTAACCAAGTTAGGGAATATGAGAACAGGATCCATTTTATGATATAAGATAAGGAGCCTAGGTTTAAAATGGTGAATATAGAGTAGCTATGAAATTCTTATGTTGAAATGTCCAGTCAACAGCTAGACACTTAAATTACAAGCTTAAGAGAAAAGTAGCAAATGCAAGTGCAAATTGGTAGACTTGGTTTTAAAAGGTTATTTAGAGGAAGATATAGAATAAAAAGAGAAATAAATCAAAGTGCACATTTTGGGGAAAACCCTCTTTTAAGGAACAGGCAAAATAATAATAATAATAATAAGAGTCATCTGTGACCGAGAAAGAATATTTAAGGAAATGATCAAAGACGATACTCTGTATAAGGCCAACGGATAATAGAGAATATATTTCATGAACTGGATGATTACCAACATTGTCAAATAAAATATATGTCATATAACTTGAAGACTGAAAATCATTAAGATCTATAGAAGATTGAAGATTATTGGTTACCTTAGCAGAGTGCAAAGTTGTATGCTTTTAAAGATAAGAATAAGAAATGAGAGTAAAAGAATTAGAAGCAAGATTATCGTTAGTTGAGATATCAATTTAAGGTAAAAAAGTTATGCAGTGTATGATACATTGAATTTTCAAAAAATGGAGGGCTTTATTTCTAATTTCACATTCTCTTCCAGGACTTTTGTTATATCCACATAAAGAGGTAAACTCTATTTCCCCTCTTATTGAAATTGGATTGGCCTTTGTGACTGTTATGATGTTATAGATTGCAGAGAAAATGATAATGAGTATCTCCTAAGATTAGCTAATAAAAAAGATATAGCTTCTACTTCGTCATCTATTTTAGGTTGCTTGCCCTGAATCCAGCCACCATTTGTGAAGCTATCCAAGCCACCCAAAGAGAACACATATAGGTGGTCTGGCAAATAACCTCCAAAACAATCTCAGGGGTTAATCAACATCAACTGCTAAATATTTAATTGAGCAACTTTTAGAAGACTATAGCTCCCAGACTTTGAGTGGAACAGACATAAGATATCTGTTGAACTTGCCCAAATTGAAGATTCATATATGTACACTAAGTTTTGGGGGGTGTTTGTTATGCAAATATAATTGCTGAAAGAGACAACAGATTTTGGTATGAGGAATGATATGCTGCTATAACAAAACCTAAAACTGATTTTGAGGCCAGGCAGTTGGTTGAAGCTGAAAGAACTTTGAAAGGATAATTTTATTGAAAAGCTTTTGTTGAAAAAAGTCTGGTTGCCTTTGAGAATGTCAATAAAGTTTTAAACAAAAGTGATAAGAGCATGATGGGTATCCGGAAGTAAGGGGATTCTTGTTATGTAGTAAAAGAAAACTTAGCAATCCTATTGCCTCTAATAACATGGAAAAATAAAAAATATCCCTTATAAATTAGTTGATCTATCTAAGGAGGTTTCCAGAAAAAATATGGAATGTTCACCTGGCTTCTTCTTGCTGCCTATAATAAAATGAGAAAAGAGAAATATAGATGAAAAAGGAATTGTTCAGTTTTTAAACAAAATTTTAAAAATATATGAAGAAGCCCCTACTGTGTTAAAAAAATAATACCCAACCACAACATGATTCTCAAAGATAGAATTTTGACACACAGATCAAATCAAGAATGACACTATAAGTTCATTTGTTAAGATTTCAGAGAGATTCACTGCAACGTGTCAGAGAAATTTTTAGTCAGACAAAAGTCCCTTGAAGGATCTTAAAGGCCCTCCAAGGATCTTATTATACTCATTCATTAAATAATATTTGAGTATCTAAGAATCTTAAAGGCAGTGTTCTCAGCATTCTTACAGGAAGTCTAAGATAGAGAAGGCTTATCTCATGAGATTTGAGGGTGTCTTCTTTGTTAATGAACTTAAACTCCAGGAGCAATCACAAGAAATCCACAAAGTTTTCAACTTGAACTAAAAATAAAACAAAACAAAAAGACAGAAAATAAAAAGAGGTCTTTGAATCCCCATACTATGAAGAGCAAGAAGGAGGTTGAAGGAACCACTGGATGGCAAACCCCAGCTACTTTTTATGGAAAATAAAGGATGTTACAGAAGGCACAACCAAGTTCAATGAGCTAATGGATCAAGAGTCAAGAGCTGTGATAGATCATTTCCAGGCAGCAGTACCGAGCCCTAATCCAGGAACTAGCAATATGTTGTTATAGAGTTGAATTTTAGATTTTTTATGAATTGGTGACTGCTGTAGGGCTCCCATTTTCACTTTTTTTTGATGAAGATGTCTATTGTGATTATCACTATCTGTCTCACTACTACATGTTGGGAATCGGGGAGAAGAAATATCTCTTTAGTTCTCAGGTCTTCAGATTGAGAAGTATACTCAAGAACTGAATTTGAAGAAGAGGGTGGCCTCATCTCTATCTGCATTTAATTTAAATACGGAGATCCTGATACTTGAGAATGAGCTTGATTTTGAAATGGGATTTTAGAGGGTTCTTAGAAAAGAGTGGGAGCACGTATTGTATGTGGGGAATAGGAATTCTCTTGGGCAGGTTAAAATTATATTTCCCAAATATGGCCAAAGCAATACTTCCAGTCCCTCAAGCTCTTCAGTACATTGTTTATATTTGGTGTAAGTCTAGTTACCCTTCCATTAAAATCGTGCAGGACCTCTTGGCCACCTCTATGAAGAGATGCCGTGAAAGTGACACTGCATGATTTCTGAGGCAAGGTCAATAAAGTGACTTGGTTTGGTTTTAACCAAGATACCTATCTCTCTCTCTCTCTCTCTCTCTCTCTCTCTCTCTCTCTCTCTCTCTCTCTCTCTCTCTCCCTATCGATGCCTTCCTTTGGAATGCAGCCATCATATTGTGAAGAAACCCAGGCCACATAGAGAGGCATTCTGGTTAACAGCTTTAGATAAATTCCCAACTGACAGACTCCATCAACCTTCCAATATGTGAGTGAGCCAGGTTTCAGATTATTCTAGGCTCCAACCTTTAGAACCATCGTAACTGATACCAAAAGGATTACCAGTGAGTTAGCCATGATGGTCCATGCCCAAACTTCAGATTAATGAACAGAAGATAAATTTTCATGGATTTTAAGCCACTATGTTTTGGGGTGGTTTGATTCATAGCCATATTGCAGTGGTTTGTTTCATAGAGGAAGTGTTGTTTACATGCATGTATTTAGTATATACAGAAGTGGAGTAGAAGAGTGAATAAAAACAAAAGAAAGAAAAAGGTGAAAATTTAAAGAACAATGGGAGATCAAAAGCACAAGTGAGATGATCAATCATAAAAGATCTAAGACATTTCTTTCTCTGGAAAGAAAGAGAAAGAGGGTTGACAATATAAAGAGAGTTGAACAATAGGAAAAATAGTCTTACAAGACATTTATTTTTTAGACAGAATGTTTATGGAACACTAAAACTCTTTAACTTTTTAGAAACTATGTGTTAAATCTATTTCACGTACTCATTCACGGTGATAAATACTACTTACCTTTTCAATTTTACAGAGTTCCTGGTCTACTGCATATTTTAATTCAAATTTTAATGCTTTTTTTTTAAAGGCTAAGTAAGATAAGCATAGTTTGCTTTAAAAGGCAAAAAAACTTCTAAGCAATCCACCCCAAATTAATCATTGGGACCCCTTCCCTCATATTTCTTTCCTTAATGGTTTAGAGATGAGCAGTCACATTACAATTATGTATGAATACTACTACGCATAAATAAGTGGGACAGGTTGCCTTGCAAACAAATTTCATTAAAGTACCTAGATTAACACATTTTAAAGGTCTCTTTAATGAATCTTTGTCCTTGTGATACAACATAAGCAAGAATAGGGCAAACTAAGTTGTAGAATTTTATATCTCCATCTCTAGCTTCAAACAATTAAGGGAGTTATAAATAAGCTCTACTATCTTTATCTCACTCAAAAATAATGAATGAGCCATCCTCATGAATCACAAGACTATCACATCAACCCATCACATTCCCAAGATCATGAAAGCAAGACTTTAAACCAGCATTATATTTTGGAATAAATCATGGACTTGGTAACTATTTTAGAATTGTAAATGTTATGATTTTTAGAGTTACAGCATAATTCATATATCAAACTGTGGCATCTATGAACCCCATCATAGAATCACTAGAGCTTTTCCAATTTTCAGAACTAACCTTTGTGAGTTCAGATTTTTAAAAATTACTGCAGTGAGAAAAGTGAACAAACAAGAACATTTTGAAATATTAAAAGAAGACTTTCAAATGAAAGTTATATCAATCGACAAATATAAATAAAAAGAGAATTTTAAAAAAATAATTAGAAAATTATTGCTGAAACAAAAATTGCTTTTAGTTTTTATTGATAAAAGATAACAAAGGATGAAAAAAGAAATAAGATTTTTTCAAAATGACTAAGTTTTTTTTTTGAGGAGGATAGGATGTGGATATAGACATGCAATTAGATTAGTCAATATTAAACTGATTTATTGCTTAATAATTTAATATTCATTATGTATTAATGGAGAATTCCTTTTCATAAACTGTATATTATCCTGATTTATGTAACATATTCATATTAAAAGTATATTTTCAAAAGCATTATTATAGGATACTATTACTATTCTAAATGTAGAATAATTAAGAGGGAAAATAATTTTTACTCAAATTTGAACTTGTTGCTATGAGGTTGGTGAAAACCTTTTTGTTTCTTTATACCTGAGACATGATATTAGGGAAAGAGGCAGATTATGCGACCATTTTTTAAACTGTTGTTTTTTAAAGAATTCACAATATTTTCAGTGAGTTTCCAGATAATTAATTTTTTTTCTCTTTAAATGAGATAAGAAAAGTGTTAGCACATAGCATAACACACACTTATTTTGTGCTTTTTCAGGTGACTTGAAATCTCAAGTAAAATGATATAGCAAAATTCTAAATGTTAGGATCTGAATTTTGGACTCATTACTCTTTGTTACATTATGTTTCTTTATTAACAATTTAGTTTTGGATTCTCGTTGTTTTTATATTTGGTTTCTCAAACATGAAACTTTATGAAGCACAAGTTCTTTCAGAAATATAAAAGCACTTCAGTCCTGTAAGATGCCTAGGTTCTATTGCAGTATAACATATTTCTAGGTGATTCCTTTCCTGAAAGAAATAAACATAATTCCCTGTGGAACGTAAGGTTTTTAAAATTCAATGAAATAAATAGAAAATTCAGTGACATGCCTTAGAATAGCCACAGATAGTGAATTTTCCCCACATACACAGATATGCAGTTAAAATAGACAACTTATTGATGTGTTCATGAAAATATGTTTTGTTCTCTTTGTAAAAGAGCGTAGCAATGAGAATTCAAACACAAAATAGAAAACCAGACCTAAATTTAATATTTAATATAATTTATAAAAAATCCTATTTAAAGGAGCATTCTATAAATTCAACCTATTTCAACCTTTCCTTTCAATTCTAACAGTTCAGAACTACTCCTTCTTGAAGTTCAATTTGTGATTACTCACTGCCTCACTTTCTTTATCTTACCAACTTTTGTCTCTCACCACCACCACTATAAGAAACAAGTGTGAGTGCCTACACACACACACACACATCTATAAAACTCACAGAATGTACAAAAATCTATTTTCTTATTATCAACTAGTAATTTTAATTCTGTGAAATATGAGTATGACATAATATTTTTCTCAATTCCAAAAGAGCTTGTAGTATATTTTCTGCAAGAGTGACATAGTCTAGTGTAGCTATTAGTATAATGTAGATACTTTTTGTACATGTTGGAAACTCAATCTGGTCTATGTGTAATGGATTGAGACCAATACTTTAAATTATTCTACTTTTGTAAACAGATTTGTATATACAAAGTTCTATGTTTATGCCTTTCTTTAATAAGTGAAAGCCTATTACAGTATTTTTTTTTTCATTAAATGCTCAGTTAATACTGTTTTTTGACTTATCACTATCAGTTCCTTCTAGTTAGTTACCAATTTTCCTTCCCTGTGAAACCCCTCTTATTCCACCCTACTGTACTCATTCCCTTGGTATCACATATCCAATTTGTGCCACGTTATTTTCAGTTTGTTGCTTTGCTTCTATGATAGTTGATTTATTTATTTTTCCAGTTTAGTTCTCCATTCAGCACAAGTAATCAAAAAATACTCCTACAGACGGTAATCCCTTTACCCTCTGCAATAATTAGGATATCATCAAGGGTAAAAACAGATATCACCCTAACTGTCAACTTTTAAGAGATGTGTTTAATCAATGACATAGTAGTCTTCATGCAAAGTTGGTCTCAGAAACTCATGCTGATGGGCAGAGGGAAAAAAGTGTTCTAAACTATGAGCTTAGGCAATAAAGCGATGTGTACATTTATTTATTTTTTGACATGTGAAAAGCCAGAATCAGGAACTGAAAAAGGGAAAGTTGCACAGCTGTAAATCTTTCAAAGATTACCCTTCTACCTAGCAAAGACATTTCCCCTCTCATCAGGCAATAAACATAAAGATGGTTTAGTTTCTGTTTGTTTTATGGTTTCAAAATTCTGACAAAGAAGTTACAAGGACAAGTTAACTTATTAAAATGCTTTGAGCCCTTTGAAGAAAAGATTTTTATTAGATATACGTTCAAGGCATTCTTTCTCTCTGCAGTTTTTTTCTCTCATAAAAGATATTCACTTTCAAATAAACCTAAACTATTGAATGTGTTTTCACTTACATTTGCTTCATCTCCTTGTATATGCTAGTAATAACCTCTTTGTTAAAACTTTATCTCTTCAAAAAATAATAAAAGCAAGAAATTTTAACGAGCCAAATGCACAATATGCTATAATATATGAATTAATCTCATTATTGATTCATGATGTCTTAAGCCATTCCCGCTTTGCCCTTCACCATATCTCAGTATGCACTGGGTATAATCACCTTCTCCAAAAGAATGTCTGTGTGTGTTGTCGCCAAAGAATAAACTGCGGACTATTAGCTGGTCCACTCCTCTGCCAAGGGTTGAAATAAATCTTTATTCCAGGTATTGGAAAGACAGCAACACCCCTTGTTCTCAACATGTGATTTCTGAATAGTACCCCAGTGGCCTGAGAGAGTCGATGAACTTCTTTAAGCCTAATTTATTCCCAGAATATGACCAAGGTGCTGGGGAGGATAGAACACATTATCTGATGTTCATATTGCTCAACTGTACTCTAGAGAATCAAAACATTACGAAGCATATGGTATGAATATTGTCCTGGTGAAGGCACATTGTTCCACTTTGGAATTTAAAACAAGCAATGCAGCAACCATTATTAACTAACTCAGACCCTTACTTCCAAATCAAAAGACTTTATAAAATTTTAGGAAGCAGTATGAGAGGTCACATATTCCAAAGGTTGTCTGTCTTTCACATCAGGGTCAGTGATTCTACAAAGAAAAAATCTTTTTCCTCACTGCCTATAAAGACCATTAAAAGCAAACAAACAGACAAACAACTTTTAATTTTGTCTTTTCTGCCTAACAGTGGCAACAGTATTCAGTAACAAAGAATCTGAACTGCTGGCTCATGCTGAAGTTAAATGTATATGACAGGACTACCAGCACTGATGGATGGCTCTGGACCCGCTGTGCTGACAAAAGACTGGGATATTTGCGATGGTTGGTTATCAGTGAAAATGGGCATTACCCGATTTGGCATTTGAACACTTTGCATAACCTGAAGTGATGGTCAGCACTGAACCCTGAAGATATGATGTTAGCAGGGCTAATATTTGGTGGGATCTGTCTATCCATTGTGGTGACATTATTATTTACTGATTCCCAGAAATAGACCTTTTGATAAATACATCAGTGGGGAATACTAGCAACTACATAGCTTCTTACGGGTTTCAAGGAGTTTTTATGAGAACTTATAGTATGAAAACCTCTCAAAATATCCTAAGTTTTATCATTTATTTTTCTGTAAAACCACTATAAATTTATATTTTGAAGTTTATTTACCTTCTTTGACATTATTATTTTTCTCCATCTATAAATATAATGGTGATTTTATTACATACTAGCTTTATTTTAGATATTTTAATGTATTTGTTTATATTTAACATACTTAAAAATATAAGTTGGACTTACAGTTCTTTAAATAAAAACACCAAGGATCCTAACATAGTGAATTAAAAAAGCATCAAAGAAAGAAGACTAAAAGTATTTTAAAAATTATGCCAAAGTTATTGCATTTAAAAGTAAATAACTCTGGGGTTCCAAGTGGTCCAAGCAAAAAGGAAAATGCTTTATGAAACAGATCTTTTTTGTACCTTGAAGCAAGCATATCAATTCATCAGAAAAGCCATTTTTTTTCTTTTTTGACAGTTCTGAAAGTAAAATTGCCAAGTGTTTTTTCTTTTAAAATAAGAACCATTGATAAAATATTGCCCAGTGCTCAAAATGGAAGTTTTAAAGAAACCGTGATGACATTCATCATATCACTGTTTCCTTCATTTGACCTTAAGAAGACAAGAACACACTGATAAACCAGAATTCTGTGAAGAAACAGAAAAAAATGATTTAGTTATGTAGCAATTGGCAAGCTTACTTAAAACGATCCTTGAATTTCACTGTAATGTTAAGAAACAAAATAAACCAAAGGCTTACTGAAAAATCATTCATAATTATATTACAAATCATTTCAGTAGCTTCAACAATTCTATAGATAGTTATTGGATAAATATTAAATAATAATAAACATATAATAATGTAACAAATAAATACTATATCTAAAAGGTGTATTAGAGTTTTTAATGATATAGAGAAGAAATATTGTATGCTTTCAAAACTCTGGTTAAGGCTGTCCATAATAGAACAACTGCAGAGTGGTAAAAACTAGAAATCCTGAGCCAGTTACTGCTACCTTGTGTCACTGACATTCTTTCAAGAATTTTATTTCTACAGTTGGGCAGGGATAACTTCTTAGTCAAAAGTAGTATAGATACTCAGGGTCTCCATTATTTTAATAATACATTTAAAGGAGATCAAATAAACAAATGAGAGAAAGTTAGGTACAACCGTTGAAATGTCTTTGAATAGGTGTATATTCTAATATTTATACAGATCAAAAGAAACTGAATGTTGGCAATTTCATATGATTCTAGCTATGACAGATTTTTTTTAACAACCATATATATTGTGAAAAATATAAAGTTAGAATTTCTTCTATGTAGTATACTCCTAAATATTACATACAGTTAAGAGAAAATGAATTATAATTGTATCAAGAAACAGATTTTTAGAAACAACGTTATAGCATAGATTTTTCTTTTGTCTACATAATTTAATAATACATTCACCTCTGCTAGGTTGATGCTTTTGCTACAAGAAAAAGGTAGATAAAACTTTTTTAAAAAGTGACAAAAGATTTTTCACTTCAAAATCCAGATGGATCAATTACACTTATAAAGCCCTTAGGGGTAAAGTTAAAAAAATAAATTAAATAAATTTGTCTGAAAAAAAAATGTTTATCAGAGATCTACACTCTATTTTTGGATGTTATTCTAAAATGCAAACTAGGATTGTACAAACTGTGTGCCATAAAGCAACATTTTCCAAATTGGTAGTCTCAGTAACAAGATGTATGTTACAAGAAATTGTTCCATGCTTAAGTGTAAGACAATGCAGTTAAAGAAACTTAATCAGATTGCTTTACTGAAGTAGTTTTTTTATGTCTTTAATATGATATTATAGTTATTCTATATTATATTATATTATCATAATATTGTAATATATTATAATTATGTTATAATATGATTAACTATATTATAGTTATAGTTATTTGTAGTTATTCTGGAAAGGGTCATACTATTCAGAATTTGCCACACATATTTAAGAAATACTTTCTTAATTGAACACATGTGTTTCTTGGGTTACAGTTAAGGAAGTGCTATCAGGAGTCAACCAAAGTAACCCAAAATCAATGAAAAATAATACTAACATAATGATGATATAATCTATCACCAAGGGTATTACAGAATAAAACTTTATTTCAAGGTTTATGTATTTGTCAAAATATACATCCTAATAATCCTCAGCATTCAATTGAAAACCATAACAAACCAAGTTCAAGTCAAAGTTATTGACAGCATATTCTTTGATTATGGTATCTGAAACAATTTTAATCTCCACGAACAATCTGACTTTCTGATAAATATTCACATATGGAGAAAAATAAATTCCTAAACAATATTTCTTATACTTTTCATAGAATCATAATAAAGTATCCCCAAACATATTGAAATTTTATTAATATGCTGTAATTTGGTTCCATAATTTGATTTGATAGTTTGGATTTAGAACAAAATTTAATAGAGATCACTATCTACGTCCTCACATTTAATGTCTAAAATGATATCCCCTGAATTAATTCTACCTTATAACAAAGATATAAATTGAATTTACACAAATAGTTATTGTTATTGGCAAAAACAAAAGAGTAACTTTTTTTATTACATACTGCCTAAACCCAACCCAAGCACTTCATCTGGAAACACTGTTAGCAAAAAAAGTTTTTGTGTTCGACTAATTGAAAGGTGTGAAAACAATAAAACTATAGGTAGGTGAGTAGATAGACAAACAGATTGATAGATGTGAAATAAAATTAATGGTAGTTTAAGAATTCAACCATTAAATTTTTAGATACAAGGCGCTCTATAATAAGCATAATTTTCATTTACAAAGTTTATATCTTCCCTAGACAAACATAGGGATTCATCAAAGTCTTATTCGTTCTAGGATTCCTTTCACTTTCATTCTTAGCAAGTATTTTGAAGTAGAAAGCAGTGAAGAATCATCAGCTTAATAGAAAGAAAAAATATTTTGTTTTTTATTTTTGTATATTTTGTCAGTTCAAGGTTTTGGGTGTCAAAAATTGGGAAGAAATCTGTCCAGGCAGATATCCATAATATACCTTTTCCAGCCGTTGGCAAGAAGAGATTTCTAGGTTTCTAGGTCACTATAGAAAAATGCTTAGTTGGGTATTAGTGGTTCAGGAAGTTTCTCCTGTCTGTGTCTCCTAACGGCCATCATTTCTTTGCTCTTATATAAGTAGGAGTTCCAGTTTTCATTCTTGGATTCTAGATATAATGAAGCCTCACATCAGGGCCTTTAGCATCTGTCTGCTTGTCTTTCAGTTTCTATTGGCCTAGCATCCTATTTTTTGTTTTCTTCTAGAGTCAGTCATGAGATCCAATTCATTGCCAGGCCAGGCTTTTAAAACTCCAACCTGGACTCAGATATAGGCTTTAGACTGTGCAGGCATAAAGGATAATTGGTAGATTTTCATGGCTCTTGGTAATTGCATTAACCTTGCTTATTGTAATATTAGGAATATACACTGAAAATTTGTAGGTAAAACAAGAAAAATAAAAATAAATGAATTTATTTTATGATTCCTCTTTAAAAATAATGACCAATAAAATGTAAGTAGAAGTAGCTTTAGTGGTAGCTATAAGAAGAAACATTTTAAAATAATGAGGTCCTTTATTCCCTTGAACAAATATATTATTCAGGCACCACTTATATCTTAATGCAATGTTTTTCATTTAAAATAACTAATTATTAATAAAGCAAATAAGCATTGGCTCTTTATTTCCTAAACATTCTTGTAGTATTTAAAATAATAATTCCAATTTTTATCTGGTATGAAAATTCTTTAAAATGACTTTAAAGATTAACAAAAAAAGTTTTTTCTTTTCCTTTTCGCTACTGCAAGATAACTAAAGGAGGTAAAAGTTCTGGACCTTGTGGTTCACAATAGAGTTAAAGGTGCTAGAAGTTTGGCCTCAAGTTTAATTTTAAATCTCATTTAAATATTCTGCATGAAATAATGTTGATGTCTATTTTACTGTTTCCTTACCAAGTGTTTCAACTCTAGCAAATTGGTAAAATGCATCTAATTTCATAGGAAAACAAGGCTCAGTTTATATAAATGTGTTTTATATAATAAACTAAAATAGAAAACATTTATATATCAAAAATGAAGCAATGCATTCTTTAAATACATATGATAACTGATTAGAAATTAAATTTCTCTAAACATTATTTAAATCTGAAACATACAAGTGTTAAAATACAACGGAAAATATTTTTCAATAAACTTTCTAAACAGTTTTTCCAGATCTCCTGAAATTGAAGATAAACCATTTGATAAGAATATATAAGAAAAAAGAAAATAGAAAACTCAGTCTTCACATTGCTACTTCAGAGTTATAGAAATTTTCAATTGGAACATATAAGGTACAGCTTCTCCATCTGGCTCCTAGAGGCTTAAAAGAGACCTTGCACTTCTTTGCTGATGTACCTGACTCAGCATGGAATGTCCTCTTTCTCTACCCACCAAATTACTACATCTCTTTCAAGGCCCTTTTCAAAAGCTCTTTTTCCATGGAGCTTTCCCCACAGTACAAGTCAGAATTAATTACTTCTTCCTATGGGCTCTCAAAGCACTTTGAACCTCTAAATGGCAATTACTTTATTCTGCCTTGCGCTATTTACATGTTTAAATATGTCTGCCTCACAAGACTTTAGGCTCCTTGAAGACATCTTAATCAACTTTTTCCCCCTCATCTCACTGATTTATTCCATCTGTGTGTAGATGGGTACCCAATAACTTTGGGTTAAGAAGAACTGAATTAAAATTATTATCTTCTTATGGTAACTTCCAGTCAAATTCTAACTATAATGATGGCTTTCCATGTCGATTTTTTTGTACATATGACAAGAAGTCAGCAACGTCAAAATGTCTATATGTTATTTTCCAATATTCCTTAGATTCCTTAATGCACCCTTTAATATATCATACCTGTAGAATGTCTAAAAATGTCACTTAGAAAACTATTTTTCCCCTGTGCCTTACTAAGATTAAGCTTTTGAGTCATATAAATAAAAAAAATTCAAGGAAAGAAAAAAAGCAAAAATGAATGTCATATTTGTTCACTTATTTCATGAACTTTTCAACTTAAATACTATATTTGGTGACTTTTAGCTGAATTTCAATAGAGGTAAGAGCAAACATTATTCTGTCTTAGATGTCCTTTAATTTGGGGATGGGCTTTTACAGTTAGGTAAATATGGATACAGAGTTTTAAAAATTCTCCCAAGAGCTAAGGATAGTATTGGTATTAAAAATGAACTAAAAATTTTAACTTCGAATAAGTGTCCTAGTCACTAGAGCATGTTCCTATACAAAGGACGATTTGAGTATTTGTGTAAAACACTGACATTAAACCTCATTGTAGGGTGGGGTAAATGCACTAAGCATTGTTTTCTAGATTAGCCTGTTATATTTTTACTGCTAACTAGTTTTAGATAAAATCAAATAAATTTCTCTTTTCATGTATTTTAATATGTTTTGTCTCTTCACAATGTTTGCTTAGTTAATAATCATCCAATTTTCTATCAAAACCAGATAAAATGGGTATCTATTCTCAAATTATAGACAAAAGAAACTTAGGCTCAAAAGTTTAATATCAAAACATTCTTTTTTCTTCCATATTCCAGGAATCAGTCCTTTTTTCAATCAAATTCAGTAACAGGAAATGAAACATAAGAGACATTAGAGGGTGAAACTTAAAAGCAAGTTTGAATAATTTGCCTTCAAATTGTATGATTGCTCTTTGATTAGATATAGATTATTTTCACATGTGTTGATGTTCATTTTTAAATATTATTTACTTACAAACATCTATACCAAACAAACACAATCTACTGTAATGCTTAGGTTTTAATATCTTTATCTCTTATATTAAGTGCTTACTTAGAACTTTTGCCACCATACATTTCTTATCTTGTACTGAATTTACATAAAAGAACAGCATATTTTAGACATCAACAGTAATGCACGTTACTTTATTTTATTTTGGTTACTATTAAAAATTAGTAGTATTTTGACACATAATCTAAATATTATTGTGAAATTGCACCAGAAGTTACTGATGGAAGAATTTGCAAAATATAACTACATACAACCAGAGTGGAAGTTGTACTAAATACAAGGGACACAAAGCAATACCATGTAACTGGACAAGTTCAGTCAGGACATAAATTTCCAAAATGTCAGTTGTCAAAATCTGTAGAGACTAAACAATAATAAAACCAAACAATAATGTACTAGTAGAATAAAACAGAAGAAGAATAAGCTGCTATTAACTTTAAATATTCAGTTTCATTAATCACATTTAGAAGAAAATAGAAATTTTGAGAAAACAAAAAATTTAAATATATATACAGATATATAGCACTTAAAGGCTAAATGCGACACCCTCATCAAAGCTAAAATTATACTAGTGTCTAAATAATTAAAATTATATGAATGAGGAATGAAGGAGAGTCTTAGTTTACTCTAAAGAAATATTATTACTCACCTCTGTGGTTTAAAAAAACACTTTGCATATAGTATAGTATCTTCTGGAATGCTAGTATAGTTTCACCAATGAAGTAAAATATAAGAACTGTTTAACAAGCCAATATGGGCAGATACTCTAAGAACTTGTGTAAATGATTAGAGTGAATTTCCTCTTGCATATACAGGAAACATGTGCTTTTGTCAAGTCTCATTTTAAATCAATAGAGAAGAGAAAACCTGGAGGATTTTTTTTTTTGCTTGCTCATCAGTTAGTATTAAATGTCCCTTTCCAATTTCACTTGGAACAACCGAACTACCTGTATAATCAGCCACCAGAATATAAGTGCCATGAAAAAAAAAATCGCAAAGAATACGAAAGAATAAGAATGGGGTGCCACTCTGTCACTACTGTTTTTAAGGAAAAAAATGAAATGTACTTATTGTAGTTGAATCAAATTTGGGGATTTTTAAAATATATATATAAGATAAAGGCTTATTGAACCAGACATACCTATTTAAGTTGCAACAAAAATGAAAGAATTTAAAACTGAAACATTAGGGTTGTGATATTCTGTAAATGATTGAAAAGTATAAACAAACATAGCTCATGATACAGACTAAGTATCAGCATCCTCCTTAGAAAAAAGTCATATTATTATAATTACTAAGAGCACATTTTAATTATCTACAATGTATAAGGTCTGATGATAGATACCAATTAAGATAGAAAGGGGGTTCATGTGATGTCTAAGAGCATTCAGATACAAACCTTTTCTTCTGAGAGTTTATAATTAACAGAATTATCCCTCAGTTGTAATAAATTCCACAAGCCAAAACAAAACTCAATCCTGTAAATTCAAACAATAAGTCAGATAAAAAGCTCTATATTCACAACAGATTCTTCCTAATAGCAACAGCATAAATATACAAAATTGTGAACAGAAAACAGTCCCATTAAGTAAAATATGGGTGAGTGTAAGATATTTGTGAAGAAATAACCTTACTATATTTCAAAATGGATGAGTTGTATTCTGATTAAAGCATCAAGAGCAGATTATAATTTACCATGGCTATAAAGTATCCAAAAATTGAGGCCTCTTTTTTATAATCTTTCCTACACTGGGGTTTAAATGACTTTGAGAAGAAAGAAATATATTATATTCTTAATAAAAAGAAAATATTCTACATCTTGACCAATTCTTGTTGCTTGGCAAACTTTAGTTGTAGTATAAAAATTCAGTGAATGTCATGCTGTCAAATTATTCAGATATTCAATAAAGGCAAGAAGCTTTACCTCTTAACCTGCAAGTTGAAATTCAAGGATTCTATCATCTTCTGTAGGTATTAACTAAAAATTTTAGTTAATTTTCAGAGAGAAAACCAAGTAAGTTGAATAAAAATATTTGATTTATTCAATTTTCTTTTAAAACTATAAATAGTTTGTGCACATGTCTATGCACATTAAACATGTAGTGGCAAATACATAGTGTATAATCAATACATTTTTGTTGAATTGAATAACTGTAAGGAGTCTATGACATTAATGTCATTCAGGAATTTCTAATAATGATGACCATTTAATAAGTTAAGAAATTATTTCCCTGGACATCGGGAAATTTAATTTGACTTTGGGGAAAGTTCTTTTGTGGCAAGTTCTTTGTTCTCCAAAGAAATATAAACATTACAATATTTAATAGAATTATAGAATCTATAGTTTAAAAAATTGCTACGAAGACATTACTTGTTATTCTGGAGTCTCCATGTCGATCTCCCAGTTTCTTCTATGTCTTTGAGAAATAATTAATATTTAGCAATGGAATTTGTTTCTTTTATTTCCAAACACCAAATAGTCTCAGCTTGAGATTCAAGTCTTCAAGATGGGAAGACTTAATATATTTGTCATCACCTTGACATTGCTTTACTTCAGATAAAAATGATGACTGTTAAGTCTGTGAATTGAGGACAAACTCCGGGTCATTTTGGAACAGTATTAAAAAACCCTAAGTTCTAAATTGCACTGTATCTTGCTAGCTTTATACTAACTAATTTAAACAGTTGCCTCTTTATCTCTGATTTGTCCAGTTATTTTAGTCACTGTCCTTGTGCATTATTTCTTTTATTTTTTTTAAATGAACATAAGGTGGCAATTTCTGTACAAGTCATTCATTCATGTTGGATAGCTTAGTAAGACAAATGTCTAGAATTTATTTTAGATAAAAGTGTCTAGTACTTCCTATAAAAATAAAAGAATTTTAGAAGTTGTGAGCTCCCATAAATGGATAGTTTTAGTTTTTAAAGATCAAATAAGCCTGGGCAAATTTAGGACATATCAAGTAAGATGTCCAGGGTTTGCATCTAAAAATGAATTTGCAATTGTCTTTTGCTCTGTTTCCTAATTCATTTTTAGGGCTTTAAAGATCTGTTGTAACAGGACTCTTGTTACATTTAATAAGTGCCGTGTTGATTGGCGTACTCTAAGTAGGCTTTTCAGTTTGCCTGTGGGGAAATTTAATATAAAAACATTCAACATTCTTTTATTAGTGTTTTTTACTATTCCCAGTCCCATCAGACCTTTGGTGCAAGCAGTGTATTATTGAAAAGCTTATCTGTAAGAAGTGAGCCAAGGGGAAATTCAGCCTTTATTAATATTGACATCATGTTCCCACACAATGGCTGTCTAAAGAAACTTTTCAATTGGATTTCAACTGCTTTGATGCAATGTAAATGGAAACAACTGAATGCATGGTTTAACACTGAATTGTGAATGATGCTATATCCTACACTCCCAAACATGAAGTTGGAGTTTAGAGGTATTTCAGGCCATAATTTAGCATTCTCATAGTTAGTAGAATGTTAAGTTTTGTTAATTTGGTGGGTTCTGGGATACATATCATATTTTCTTTGGGTTCTCTTTCCCTTTCCATTGCCAATTTCAAGGGGGAAAAAAAGGAACAATCAATATATTTTCAAGATGTAAGTGATATTTAAAAACCAGGATAAAACTTAAGTAAGGTTATCAGTTAAGTTGACAACCATTAAACCAGCACTCAAGTAACAGGCAACTAGTGCTTCAAAATTAAGAAAAGTAGTTGAAATTTGTTCAGAACCCTAAATTTAATTTATTGTAGAAAAAAATCTTGACTCACTGAGCACTCTCACTTCTCTGGTTAAACAGTCCAAATTTGACACCTAGAACATTTCTTTAAAATCACCACTTTCCTGGAAATACTCTAATTTTGAAGAGTCTAGGGCTATATTTATCTTTTGAAGAGTAGTCTTTTTAAAAATATGGTTATAAAACAGATTGATTTAGAGAAGCATTATAATTAGCTGCTGAATATCTTAGAAGGATAGATTATTCTACATGAATCACAGAGCTCACTTTAAGTGTCATTCCCCTTTCTAAACTGCCAGCTTAATTTCTTCTCATTTTTCACCACAAGGAACCTTTTTTTATATTATGCCAATAATAAGGGTGTAGTTGTCATGAAATAGGCATACTTTTGTAAAATAATGAATTATAAACTGTTTTATTTCAATTTTTTAAATAGCTGAGTCATAATTACTTGATTTGACAATAACCAGAAAAATCCATCTCAAAAATAATCTAATTTTAAAATATATCTCCAGATTTAGTAACTAAAGGAAATTGTGGCAAACATTTTTAAGCTAATAGAGCAAAACCTGTCACATAGTATAATATAAATGATGGTAAGTATGGTTGGTCAAATAATATATTTGGGAATGTTAAAAAATATTACATAAAGAACAACTGTAAAAATACTGATGGTCAATATTTAAGGAAAAATTTAAGATGACATGTAAATTAAGATAGGTTTAATTAAAGAGATAATAAAATATAATAATATAATATTAAAATAATTATAGAAATTAATATTTTGATAATAAATATTTGAGTATTACAATCTTTGAAACCTATTTGAAAAGTTGTCAGTTAAAAATAATAGCATCATACTGGATGAATTCTATAGAAGAATCTATATTATAATGCAATCTTGGGACAAATTATAAGAACTGTGTAGGGTTGGTAGTGTTGTATAACAGTGTCTATCACAAGTGTAAGACAAAAAATAGTGAATGTATATAGAAAATATTCTATTACTTCTAACATGTCATTGAGCTAGATGCATATAGAATGTTTAGTAAACAGAATAAATTGAATACTAAAATATAAACAACAGATAAACCTTTTATTATTCTTTAAGAATCCCTATTTTATTCTTTTTTTCTAGTTTTGAAAAAATGTTTTCTAAAATTCATTATATTATAATAAATACTAGAAAAAAAAGAATATGTTACTAATATGATCAGGTTCTAGAACCTAGACAAGCAGCCAATACAGAAGCCTCGCTGCTATAATAGAATTGTGTTGAGCTGGGCTCTGGCGCTGCAGTCAATGAATAAGTAAGTTCAAACAGGAAAAGTGAGGAAAAGAAGAGTGTAGAAGAAATTCTGCATAGACACACACCAAAGCACAAAGCTCTGTTGAGTTGCTGAAATGGAGGTACAGGCTGCTGGGGGTACAGTCTTAGCTTTCCTCTAAGAGCTCTTTGAGAACTTGGTATAATAGATGGCTGCACCTACTCCAGAATTTCTAATTTAGTGGGTCTCGGGTACATCTAGGAATTTTCTATTGTAACAAGTCTTTGGTATTGTTGATGTTGGTGATCAAAGAAACACAGTTTGAGAATTACTGAATTAAAGAAAGCATTTGGTATACAATATAACATTTTCATCCTTACCAGATGGGGAATTCCTTTACCAGTGTCAATCAGGAATAGTCACATTACCATAATGTTAATGTTTTCCTTTTCTTGAGACTGTATATCATGTTTAAAGAAGAATACAATCACTAGATATAACCTATTGCAAGCA
The DNA here is from genome assembly GCA_030015415.1 of Cynopterus sphinx. Lineage (NCBI taxonomy): Eukaryota > Metazoa > Chordata > Mammalia > Chiroptera > Pteropodidae > Cynopterus > Cynopterus sphinx. Next base: position 17,721,595 of record CM057381.1, read on the forward strand.
AAAATTCTCAGGACAAATGGCAAACCTATAGTTACATAAAAACTGAAATAGATGTAATACCACAGTTCTTAGTTACAGAGTATATAAGACATGCAGAGATGTGAATGTAGGTGTGTTTTCAGTTCAGCCCTGGAGCAGAACCCTCATACCAACAGTCAACATGATGATTCTTTATTCTTTAATTATTTCTAAGGCTAGATGCCATCATAGAGAAACATCTACAATTAATCAGCATTTAAATAATTTAATCAGCATTTAAATAATTTCTTAGATTAATCAGCATTTAAATAATTTCTTAGATTAACTGTCCTTCCATATTTCCTTGACACAATGAAGGGACTAATGCTGCCAGCACAAAGGATGCTCACACCATAGGCAGATTTCTAGAACTTCCAGTCCCTTCCTGCTTCTGCCAGGTGAGCTGTGTGCTTATGCAGTCAGTTTTTTCTGCTTCAATATTTTTTGCCAGTTGTACTTATTATTGTAATAACGTAATTTAGTAAGATACTGCATAAAGATTTTTCATATAAGTAAAAAGTTATAAAAATAAATAAAAATAAAGTCATCAAAATAGAGTCAAATTAAGTGGGCATAAGAAAGCTATAAAAATGCAGAAAATAATAAAATTCTAGAAGTTTTCTGTAATCACATTGTTTTGTGAAGGACTTTAAGATGTGGCTTTACTATAAAAAGCCAATATGTGAAATCATAGAAAATCATACATTATGAGCTTGATTTAGAAAAAAAAAATATGTTGGATTCTACTGGGATAGATTCATTTTCAGAGTTTTTGCCTTATATTAAAAGAGTTTTGAATAAATATACACTCAGATTTAAGTTAAAATAAATTGATCCAGTTGTATATGCTTTATCATCATCATCTTCATTATCATCATTATCATCACCATAGTCATCATTCTCTGACTTAACTTACTCTGACAAAAATTGGTAATTGTCTCGCCAACTAAATTTTCACCTTCTTTCATAGTAATAGAGTTATAGCTGGCATATCTCTCTAGCAACACATTTCCAAGTTCACCCCACCCCCTTGCAGTTAGTTGTGACCATGAATAAATTCTTAGCCATGGCATGTGAACATCAATGTTGGATGCCAATTCAAGACCCGGTCCATAAAACATTGCAGAGTCGAAGGACTGTCACAGCTTGTGACCGTGTTCTTGCTCTGTATTCTTGCTCCTCCATACTTTTATTCATCACAAGAACAAGAGGACAGATGACATGCAGTTTTCACAGATATTAGAAATACACCCTAGGGAATGAAAGAAAATTGAGGAAGCATGGGTTTCTGATGACCAAGAGAAGCAAGAAAATCTTGTTGCATAAAAAGGAAAAACACACACAATTCTCGTTTCTTTAAGCAACTGATGCTGGATTGTTTTGTTGTCATTGTTGCAGCAACTTAATTCATTACCCTAATAAATATCCCTGATTTTTTATTATCAAATTATTAAATACTACTAGAGTGCTACAGAGAATTTGTACTATACGAGAAGGACTCTACAAAGGTGGTCTCTAGTTTTAACGGTATGAGAATTAAGTCAAAATTTTCATTTCTCATTTTTATTACATTTTTGCAGTATACAAAGAGCCCTTCTCTTAACATACAATTATTAAAAATAAATAAGATATATATGTGTGTATGAGTGTGTTTTGTGTTCCTGTATAGAGAAAGAACATTGAAAACAAGTGAAGAACTGTTAGTATATTTGGAAAAATATGACATATATTAAAGACTTTATTTGGGTATAATTATTGTCTGGCCATAAAATTGATGTAAAAATATGTGTTTGTAATTAATAATAGCAGAGTTTGAATCCATTAAAGTTGCCTATTTTTTTCCTAGAATTTTTGGGTAGTACTTGGACAAAGCTTTTTATGTAGCATCACAAGCTTCAAAGTGATAATATGTACAAAAAAAATTTAGTGTTTTTAACTTTATTAATAGAACTTCGCAGATGGACATTTGCCAGAATTTCATTCTATTACACTGTCTTGGAAGAATGGCCATGGCACAGATTGTTTTCTTCTCCACTTGAAACTTACTAGAACTTCTACTCTGAAGACAATGTCGGGAATGTTGAAGAAGTAAATAATAATAAAAAAATAATAATAATAATGGTGATGATGATGATGATGTTACCTTTATTTTTCCCATGAGACAATAGGTTTCCTCTGACAGTAGAAAATAAAGTGATAAAGAACAGATTACAGAATGATACAGTGAGTATGCAATAAAAGAATTTTGATGATCACCTTCCTGTCGATCTTTCTGGCCTTTTGCTCTTTTGCAGAGAGAAAACTCAGTGCTTTCTATTCATTGGTGACTTGTGTTAGTGACTTTAAATGTGCTGTTTTATTTCATCTTATGAGAAACGAATGAGTGAGATATTATTATCCCAAATGAGAAAACGAGACCTGTGGTATTGGAATGGATAAAAGATTAAAGAAGTTTGTAATAGAAACAATTTATCTGAGCTAGTATGTGCTTTCATTATTTTATTTGTTTCCAGAAAACTAGCAAACAACCATTGATATTCGGTGGGGTTGGGGATTTGGGGGAAAGAGGGTTGAGGAATGTAGAAACTTCATAATTTCCTTCTGAGAAATTATTTTTCCTTCATTAGACACATTCCAGTGAGTCCTTTAATATTAAAGTGAGTGTCCACCTTCACCTTTCCTTCTTACTGGGGGCAGGGGTGACAAATCTGAATGATTTAGACCCTAGAACGTGACCCTGTCAAAGGAATATTGAAAATGCTTAACGCTGTTCAAGAGGGTGTGATATGGTGTCTTCTAGAATTCCTGCTACTGAAGCTTCTGGGTTTTTCTGGCTTAATTTATACTTCCTTTTGATTCTGTAATATTCCTTATAGCCTTCCCCTAAATTTTCTTTTTGCTTACATTAACCAGAGTCAGTTTCTATTGTTTGCAACCAAAGTACCCTAGCAACTGTAGGGATTGACATTATCATCTAGGAAGAAAATAAAATGGACTTCAGGGTCAATAGAACCATGCTCTGACTTGGACTCCTTTACTACTAGCTGTGTGGCCTCAAGGAGGCAATTAATCTACCTAAACTACAATGTCATCTGAAAATGAAAATAAAAATGTTCAGCTTCCTAAAATTGCATTCTGCTTAAATTAAATAACATATTTAAAGCATCTATTCTGGTATTTGACAAAATGTGCTCTTAATAAATGATAACTGTTATTATTAGAAGCACAAGAAAGAGGAAATTAATTTTCTTCTTCTGCCTCTTCTCTGTAACCTGATTTCAGACTTGAGCAACTTGCTGTGGCTAAAGAGAATGTGGCTGCAGTTTTCTTCTGACCTGGCTGTGTATTTCTTCAACTCAGCTTGACCTTCGCTGAGCTAAAGGAATCAGTGCTGCACAAAATCATTTTGCCTTCCAAAGTCTTCAGACTCTTGAAGGACACTTACTGGTAATCTTTATTTTTATATTTGCTTTTAAAGCAATTTTGTTTAAAAACAAACAAACAAACAAACACCAAGAGCATCATTGGTAAGACCTATCTTCTAGCTATCCAAAGCCCACTAGCAAATTAGCAAGTGAAAAGAATGTTCTGAGTATAATAATCTCTCAGCGCTCTCCTTATTTTAAAACTCTTTAATCCTAGATATGAAATCATCTCTTGTCTTATAAAACATCATCTCCTCTGTCTTTTTTCTAGATTCTTAATTGTTTTGTTTTGGGGAATGAATTAGGAATTTTCTTTAAGAGATGGAGATATTTTTAATGGGTTATGGTATTTTGAGTAATTCATGTTATTCTAGGGCAGAAAAGAAAATAAATTCTTAAAATTAGTTCCTTTTAATGACATTTCTAAGTTTTTCGAATATTGTGAGAGACTGATATGTAGCACTTATTGTTCAGAGTTAGGTATTCTACATCATTGTTCCAGAAACATATGGAACACTGCATAGATGTGTTAATATCCTACATGAATTCCTTTTATAAACATAACAACTATATCTCTGTATCTAAGTTGGAATGGCCTATACCGAAGAAGAAAAGAAGTGTCCCACTGAAGGAGAAATGTAAGAGAAATGTAATGAAATGGTGTTTAAGCTTACACTGGCATTTTGTGTCAGTGCATTGGGTGATTGACACTTTGCAAGTTATTAAATCATACCAGAGCCACTCTACTCAGAGTAAATATTCCAATTGTTTACCCAGATTATATTTTAACCTTTTGATCATCTGTAATTTTCTTTAAATTTGAGGATCTTTAAGATCCAAAAGGAACATTCCTTAATTATCATTACTTTTAATATGTCTTCTGAATTCTGTTATGAAAGAGAATAATAAAACATCTTCAAATTTTGATTATGCATCTCAAAGTTTAATGTGTTTATAATGATTAACTCTTTGTTAAATAAATATCTTAGTATATAAAATATTGAACGTTTATTTTAAATATGTTTGAGTTTATTTTAGCATAAAAGCAAGAATAAAGAACTTTTGCAAAAAAAGTTTGATCTGAAAAATTTTTAGTAAAGATGAAAATAAATAAAGTGTGAGTTTATAAATCGGGTTGGTTAACAAAACAATAGACACAGTCCTGACTGCAAAGGAAATCCCATTCTAAACAATACAGCCAACCTAGAGAAAAGACACATAAAAAGACAGGAAATTACTGAAGTTATTACACAGATGACACACCCAGCTGAGAGTCCAGCTGCTCACGGAAGCTGGTGGTTCTTGATCTTTGGGAGTTTCGAACTAAAATACAAGCTAGAAATATAATATGAAACATAAAAACAAAAAGAAAATTAGAATTAGTCTTAGCTCTTGTGTGTGTGTGTGTGTGTGTGTGTGTGTCTTTAAATTGTAACAAAGTCAGAATTATTGAAACTTGGCTAAGTAAGCAGTAAATAATTTTATATAATTACCAACTTTTGCTACCAATTATAACTTATCAAAGGTTCCAGCATTCCATCACATATTTATCTCTACTTTCAGAACAGGCATGCTTACCACCAGCTTGTAAACTCTACGTTGCATTTCAAAGCTGCTATGTTATGTATGAATCAAATGATGTTCACTTAGGATGCATTTATATATTCCTTAAAAAGCAGATTTTTCTTCCATTTGACTCTCACTACGTACTTCTCTAGAGGTTTTTGCAATAGATGAGCCTTCATAGGATTACAAATCATGGCATGATGAAATAAATGTTATAGAAATTGAATCCATGGCACAGTATTTTGCACATTGATAATCACCTACAGACTAAGAGCATATAAATATGTGATTAATTTATATTTTTATTTTTAAGGACCCCAAATAAATAGGTGCCCATATATTTTGTTATTTATGGTATTTCAAATTACTTCTTCAGAAGTTTATAGAACTAATGTGACCTTCTCAAGGTCTATGCTAGCAAAAGAAAAAGATCCAAAGCAATTACCCAGAAAATTAAAATTAAAACAAAACCAAAAATGTAATGACTCTAATTTCTATGCAGTTGTCTGAACAGTTGAGGTAAATCATGTTTAGGTCCAGATTTAAGTGGATTATTGCTTTCATTCTCTATTTCACTGCTAGCGAACCTTATTTTCCAAGGTTGATCAGTATGCAAGACATTGTATTCTCTGATTGATCAGTATGCAGGGTTGGATTACTCCAGAGAACATTTGGGCATTTTCGCTATGTCCTGTGGATTAACCTGCAGAGTATGCATTTTGGAGGGCAGGTACTGAGGGAGGAAACAAAATGACTTAATGGTCTGGTATTGTAGAAGTTTGATAAACTCCCTGAGTAGAGGTCAAACCATCTTATGAAATAAATCACTTGTCATATGACAATTATCCCAAACTCTGCAAAATAAATGTACTTTATTGTTAGGGTAGAGCAATGAAATTGATTAAACAAAAGTGGCATTCATTTTTACTTTTTTAATTATACTAATATTTATGCAGATATTTTGATTTTCTAGTGGTAGTAGCTGTTCATTGTTTGTGTGTTATATTTAGGACTGGAAGTATATGGGTATATGTTGTATTACATCCTAGTTTAGACTTTTCGTTATCAGTAGTAGGACTCTTTTATTAGCAGATTTCTGTATTGGCACTGCTTGCTGGACTTCCTCCAGTTACATAAGAAGGCACTTGAGGTTTTCTGCAGTATATCTAGGACTTTTTCAAGCCTAGTTTAAAAATCCTCTACAAAAAAGCAAAAAAGGACAATGTAATCTTTTTTCAAAAATTCAGTGTAGCTTCCAATTAGAGAATGAGAAATGTTCTAAATTTTAGGTTGAAATTTATTTAAGAAACTTGGAAAAATGTTAAAATTTCTACATATTCTTTGGATTTGTTTACATCTTTGAAATTGGATAATCTCAAGGAAAATCAGGGAAGAAAGAGATAAGTAGAAAAAATATTTGAAGTATGTATTACATATGCTAATATAGAAAATGCAACTGTGGAATCTTACAAAAGTAAATGAGTTCGAGGTGCTCTATGAAAACATCTAGAGAAACAGGTAGAGTGACTATTAAAGGCCTTGTAAATTTTCATTGTAAAACAAGTACACAAAATAGACTTTTTGTATAAAAACATGGATTTTTTTTAAATATATTCAATCAACTATTATCGAATCCTTACAGCTAGAGCACCCAGTTGTAGAACAGTGAGAGATGAACCTAACTTCTTTTCAAAGCCACTGGCATGAGATTTTAAACAGCACCTGGGTAAAAACGAAATCACATTAATCGTAACTATAACAAAAATTATTTCTCTTACTTCAATTCAGCCTCCATCTCTGCTATGGAAAAACTTTCAAAAGCAATAAGAAAGACTGACACATTCACATCTTGTTTTATTAATCATGGATGCTGGTAAAAAACACACTGATATGGAAGATAGAAAAGATGCTGAAATGGGTTCTAAATAAACACTATAGAAAATTCTTATTACTTAAAATTTGACACTTTGGCTGACTGCCTTATTTGAATAAACTCTAAGATCACAATTGCTTCAGAAACTTAGGTTCCTTCGGTTAAACAAAACAGAGTTGTTAAAGTTATTTTAAATGATAGAGATGTTTGCTGTCTGGATACATTTTGGAATAAAAAATTAAGGCCTTCAGCCAAGCAGATCTTAAGAACAAATAAAAAACTCTAAAAACAGAAAACAAACCCCAGGAAAACTGGCAAAGCAGATTCAGTAGTAGCTGCCTTCCCTTATATTCTGCTTCCCTATATATTTGGCCCCTCATCACAGCTACTCTACATAACAGTTTCTGTTGCTATGTTCTTTCAACTACCTCCTCCACCACTTGGTGCTGTGATTGCCTTTGTCTTTCCACATTCCTATCTTTTCAGTCAAAATCTCCATTTGTTGCTGGGTAGAGCCATCCATAATAGGTGATGTTTGGTTGGAGCCATTTTCCTTAGATCAAGTTTTGACTAGGCAGATACTACGACTAGCACATGAGTGATAAAACTATTGAGAGGCCACTTGTTTATTTTTTTAAAATACTGTTGTGATTTAAATTCCTTGAAGTAGGCATGAGTCTTAAATGTTAAAATCATAGTTCCTGAGATCTGACATATGTGTTTAATGATACCTAAAATATAATTGGCTTAGCAATTCATATAAAGTGAGGAAGTTTATTTTTTAATCCCTGATACAATTTTCTTATGCTTCAATGAAACTAGACTGACTTGTGGCTTCAGTTGGAAATCATCATTTCCATCTTTGAAAGGAAAAACTGGACAATAGAGACTCAAGAACTGTTTTTTTATCCTTCAGAGAGCTGAGGCACAGGGCAACCTGCCACCTTGATATCTAGAGAGGCAGGTATGTCCATAAAAATACAGCAACCGAGATCTGCTGATGAAGAGCAGAAGTTTTTGGAGCTATAAACTGGTAGGAAAATTTATGGTAATTCTGACCAACAACAAAAAATTAAAAATGGCTGTAAAAGTTTTCTCAGTCTTGTAAGAGAAAAAAAGAGAATGCAGTAGAATGAAGTTCTTCTAATATAGACCTCCAGAGAGAGCATCTTCTCAAGATAATAAGCAGGGGACACTGTATAAAGTGAGTTTTGGAATTGACAGTGTTGCCCAGCCCTCTGAAGTAGTACATTAGAGCTGTAGTGGCTAGTCCTACAGAAATATAATGAATGAACAGTCTTACCTAAAATAGAATTTCTTCTCAGGGAGAATAAAAGCATTTAAAAATAGATATATGAACAGCTAAAGATATGGAAACAAAGATTGTCTAGAAGTCTAAGTGGAAGCTTGGACAACGTAAAAGATAGGAGATAAGAAGATGGCATAGACACAGTAAAAACAAATTAAACAACTGGATAAAAATGGGGGTGGGGAGACAGTTTCCATTGGTGTAAGACTATAATTTCCTAGTGAGCTTAGATTAGAAGTGGCTGTCAAATCCTACTGTATATTATTTATCTTTGGTTGTGGAAACTGGTTAAATATTGGTAAATTTGGGTGGCTTTCAATACACATTGTAAGTTCAGTCATTTCCAATTTGAGTAAATTTATTAATTGTGATAGGCTTTACACTGTAGAATAAAATCAGACTTTGCTTACAAAGACAGTTATTAATGAAGAACTTTTTTTTCAGATTCTCTTATTTGTTAGGCACTCCATGAGACATCAAAGAAGCAAAGATGAGTAAAGCATAGTCCCTGTTGTTGAGGCACTATTCACAGGCTATTGAGGAAATTTAATATTATAATTCTTTTGGTTATAAGTGAAAAAGCAAATTAAAATTGCAGAGCCAAACTAGCTTAAACAAAAGAAATTTTGTACTAAAGAAATGTCACCAAGACCGAGGAGTAGAAAACTGTTTCCTCAGGCTGACTCCATCCTTGGCCTCTATGGGAGCATTTCCTGGCGGTTCCAGACTCTCTCCTTAAGGCCAGAGTCTTCTCACCATCACACCCATCAGAGGAAGTGAGTCAAAGTCCTATAATTCCCAGCAAAAAAATTCCAAAATTTTCTTTAATTGATCAGTTCATGAGGCATCACTGTTTTCAATGGTCTATCATGTACAGGTGCCTTACCCTTGGGTTTCCTGGTCATCCTTGACAAAGAAGATAGGACAAGTTTATTGCCTCGAGCTGATCAGAGCCCATTCCTTAGAGTTAAGGTATAGTAAATTCCACTAAAAACTTCAGACGAAGAATTCAAGGTCTGGTTAGGAAAGGAAGAGGAAGAGAAATTCTGTTAGAAGCCCTCTCCAGAGATTACAATAGAAAATTTTAATTTATCCAGTGCTGTGGAGGATATAAGCACAGGTGCTATGGTAAGTCAGAGAAGGGAAACTTGACCCACCTGACTATGTCAGGCAAGAACTGAAAGATGTGTAGAGATTAATTAAGTGAGGTGAGATAAGGAGTGGTAGAATATTCCAGAAAGGGAAGGCAGCATAAACAAAGATATAAACTCAAGCAATGAATAGAAAATTGTGTGCTGAGGAAGAGCAAGTATTTCACGATGCTGAAGAATAAAATTAGAACAGGGAGTGGCGGTGATAAACGTACCAGATTATTGGAGGCAATGTCATGGCAATGACAGTTAGTCCTGTGGGTGTTAGCGAGCCACAAGAAACTTTTCAGAAAGGATAGAAAAAATTTATTTTTTAATTAGTCGATTTTGATGTCTAAGAGGAGGCATCAGTGATCTGTCTTGGATTCTACCTCTGTTGCCCTCTATCAGCGGTTGGCAAAGGTTTTCTGGGTACAGGACAGATAATAAGCATCTTAAGGTTCTCGGTCATCCGGTAACTGTTGCAACTACTTGGCTCTGCTGCTGTACATGCAAAAGCAGCCAGAGACACCAAGTAAATATCTGGGGATGGCTGCGTCCTCATACAACTGTGTTTTCAAATTCACGGTGAGCCTCTGACTCCTGTTCTAAATAGAGAATAGATGTCATCACTTGCTTAAAAAAAAAAAGGAAGAGAGAGAGAGAAATAGTAAAAATCTGGAAGGTCAGAAGATCCCTATTGGTGGCTGAGTTTAAGAATATCTGTAGAAAATACAATAGAATCTGTATGCAGACAATTGGTTGAATGTGGGAGTATGGGAAGAGGTGTGTTTATATGATTAAGAAATACATACTTTAGATTTTCAGCTTAAAAAAAAATAGTTTGCAATCTTGAGAGTGGATAAAATTACCTATGGCCATGAAGAATGAATCCAGAATAGAACACAAGAAAGGTGTGCTTTTCCAAGGGTCTGATCTAGATGCTGAAGATACAGAAGAGAACAGTACAGGCATGGGTTTTGCTCTCCTGGAGTTCCCAGGATAGGTGGAGGAGAAGTGGTTGAAGGGATATCTATGAAAGCCACTCTAACTGAAAACTGCAGTCATAGTTGTGGTGCCTGGCTGGGCAAACCAAGTAATCATTGTCCTTTTAAAAAGACGTTGTATTATGTATTAGCTCTATGTAAGTATGAATCTTGGGTTACTGTGGCATCACCAAACCTGAAAAACAGAGAAATTAAAAAAAGAAAGAAAGAAAAAGGTATTCATAAACATGATCATATACATGATCCAGTTTTATCCTCCATGATCAATTTTATTATCGACATATTCATATTGTCATACCTTAAGATTTAAGTATTAGTAATGTAGTTAAGTTATCAGTGGGAAATAGAATCTTAGATACATTCAGTGATTTTTCTATTGTTATTTATCTAGTATTTAAAAGAACCAGAAAAATGACCACGATCTTCCAAAAGCAAGTACTGTGATTTCCCACTAGGCCTCAGTACTTCACTATTTACATTACAGAAGCCAACACCAAAGATATTTATCTTGATTCTTTATCCAATTTTAAAAGAAGCAATATAAAAACATACATGTTTTCACATTTCCCAGTTAGAAAACATTGTAGGAGAAACTGCCATAGAGGTTTTTATTAAAACCATGGAGAATTAAACAAACAAACAAAAAAACCTCTCGTTATTTTATATTTGAGCCCACACCTCTCCTTGCTGATTTGCTTTGGAGAGAGAAAAGTCAGTGCCCTCATTGTTTGGAGTGTTAACGTGCTATGGATCGGCTCAGTAGCTGATTTCTGCAGGCTGGACTTGCGTCTCCCTATAATTGGCTTTCCAGTCTACACAAAAAAGCAAACAGACCCCAAATACACATGATATATCTGCTTATATTGCAGAATATAGATTTCTAAATGAGCTTTCTTTTGCAAGAATAACAAATAGATGACGATGGCTTCATTGTTTGAGTATGATTTTCTCACAATAAAATTTAGGGATCAATAAAGAAAAGGGAATATTTCTTCTCTATGACACTTTATGATTACATCAACTTTAAGAGTCACAGTCTATGGACTGAACCTCATGGAAAGCAGAGCCAGGAAGCTTCTGGATCTGGTGAGCTGAAGTGGAAAGAAGAGGCTGTAATATGTGAATGTGGAAGAGATGGAAGTTTTGGGGGGAGACTCCCAGACTGCTCAAATCCAAACACGGCTGCATTTTTGAAGTAAATTTACCTAGCAAAAATGGTTTTTTATAAAGAACAATGTCATTTTAGTTCCTAAATTAAAACCTCTGTGGTTTAATATGTTAGGGACACTAACATATAGAATACTGAATACACATTTCAAAGATTTGTTAATTTCACTTGGTGTATTTTGGGTAGTCATTTCCAGTGATTTCTAGAACACAATGTGAGCAAGTTAAACACGTATGAACTTTGGAGTCAGTCTAGCTCAAGTTCTAATTCTAGATCGACCATCATAGCTACATGACCTTGGACAGGTAACAGAGGCTTTCCAAACCTTGGTTTCTTCCAGAAAAATGGAAATTATACCTATTATAAATCTGAGTAGGCTGAATGTTTGATAAACACCCTCTAAATTTTTATTATCTTAGAATAATAAAAGTTTATTTTTTTACTTACTCAAGGATCTAACATGTGTGTCCCTGATTGGACAGCTCTCTTGAGAATTTCTTCTCTAAGAAGCATATCAGTGACCCAGGTTCCTTCCAAATTGTGGCTCTGCTCTTCCCTCCATCTTGAAAGGCCTCTCCATTTGGCTGGTAGATGGGGAAAGAGCATTAAGAATGGTATTAGAAGATTTTGTAGATTGTGACCAGAAGGGGCAAACACTACTTCCATCTACATTCCACAAGACAGAATTTGGTCACAAGATAACTCTAATTGGGGAGGCTGGGAAATGTAGTCTAATGCCCAGCTAGAAAGTGCTGGAACTAGGGTGAAGCTAGAGATGTATGCAGAATGCAAACTTAAGGAGCCTCTCATTCTCAAGATAAGGCAAGTGCAGGGTCCTGTGAGCATAGAACTGGTATTGCTAGGAAGCTTGGAGTGAGTACCTCCTTACATTTTGCATCCCTAGACGCCTCGCTTGCCTTACCCTAGCCACACCCCAAAGTAAAGAGTTTAAGGAAAAAAAAAAACATTTAATTTCTGATGCATCTACCTCCTTATTATGACCATTGTGAAAATAAATTGAATATTCAGTGCCTGTTACTTACTTCATTATCACATATAGAAATAAAAAATATTTTCCTTTCTTTTTCTCACCAATTAAGTTGCAATTGTTACATTCCTCATTTAAAAAATCCTAAGCAAATATCCCTTGGCTAAAAGTGTGCCAATTTTGTTATTCCATATTATTTAAAGTAAAAAAATTTTTTTAATTAAATAATTTAAAAATTCTTGATAGCGTTTATTTCAGCCACTAAAATTTTTAGCAGCAGGATACAAATTAGCCAAAACAGTATATACCTCTGGAGACTTCTTGCAACTAAACTTCTTTGAAAATAAATTTTGGTCTGTACATCTTGATTTCTTAATTGTTGTTGGATGTACAGCAGTTCTCTCAGCCTCTGCTCCCTTAAAATTCAGTGAGGCATTGTTCGGCTGTGCTTCCTCATAATGAGCACATTACAGTAATCGTTACAGAAGAGAAAAGACAAGAATGGCTATAGTGTAATCTCCAAAATGTTTACATGGTTCTAATGTTGGTCATTTTAGGGAAACTGCCAACGGGCTCACGAAGCAGTAAACATGCATTCTGTATTTAGAGAGGTAGTTTAACGTTCAGGATAACCAATTCCAACTTCAGTTTATCTTGCTTTATGTACAAAAGAGCTGCTTGGATTTTGACAGCTTATGAGCAAACCATTCTACAAAACGCGGCCATTGATCGGCTATTGAAAAGAAAATGTTCTGCGGAAAGCCTGCAACTAAAACTAGTTGCTGTTATGAGCTGATGAAGTTTTTATTGTTAATTAAGTCTAGAAGAAGCTCTTCATCTATGAAGACTACTTTACAGAAATCCAAAGTGATGCTTTCATTCTGCTCTCGGCCTTCTTTGGAAATGTTGGCCCTTTACATTCATTCATTCATTCATGTATTCATTTATTCATTTGACAGTGTCTCCTGGGGCTTAGCAAGGCCCTGAATACTGGTAGATCCAAAGATGTAACAGAATAGAATGGACCCGGTTTTCAAGAAGCTTCTGGTTAAGGAGAGGTTATAAACATATATGTACATAAGTCATCTATTTAAGGGAGTTATATGAGGCTTTTTGAAGAGATAGTACTTAAACTGGAAGAAAACACAGCATTTGAAAACACAGCCATGATGGCCAGGCGTGCAGTGGTGGGAACATTGAGGGGACTCAGACAAAATAAGAGGAAAGACCTACAAGTAGAATCCTCAAATTAAATTTTTTTTCTAAGCACACCTATATAACTTCTAAGTTTAAAATGGATATTAATAAAGGCTTCTGAAATATTATTATAATGTCACACACAGAACAGTATTTGTTCTCTTCAAAAACAAAGAATCAAAACTTTTGTGGACCACCTGCTTCAGGACCAGTTCTTGGCAAACACTCTTGTTTTTATGGGCCCAGAAATACTATGTACCTGAAGCTGCCTATACCACTGATTTACTTTGAAGGAAATCTCAGGCATCATGCAATTTCATCCTTAAATGTTCTAAAATATCTTGTTAAAAGATAAGGACTCTTTTTAGTAATATGTCCACAATACTATTATTACAACTCAAAAATTAATGGAAATTTCTTATTATCATAAAATAATGGAAAAATCAAATTTCCCCAATGGGGTCATAGAGATTTTATTGAATCAATTTGTTCAAATTAGGATGCAAGTGATGTCCATGCATTACTTTTGGTTCATCTGTCTCTCACATCTCTTTCACTGTGCATGGTCCCCTTATAAATTACTTGTCGAAAAAGCCAGAATCCATGGAGTTCCCTACATTCAATATTTTGCTGATTGCAGAGACTGTCTGATTTGACACAACCCTGAGTGAAAGGAAACTAACAAATTGAATAGTCACATTCCTGCATCTACTCCCTCCTGTGATGTAAGACAGGACTCATTCGCAATTGTATTTCTCTCTCCTGACAATGACTCACTTCCTCTCAAACTCAGTCTCCACGGCTATGTTTTTCTAACAGCCTAGACTCAGTTACTTCTTCAGCTGAAATCACTTTTATTTTCTAAATCAAATTTCTTCATCTTTCCCAGCCTCATGCTGGGTTTTGCAGCTTCTGTTCAACCTAATGAGTCTTGTATGTGATTGCTTGCTGGAGTTTGCTTTCCACCTGCTTTAGTCCTGTTTTCTTATTTGTCTTTTGACCACCATCCTTCTGCTTTCTTGTTCTACTCAAAATCTTTTTTGCTACTATCACGTTTAATTTCGATGCGTTCTTTTCATTTTAATTATGACGTGTCTCTGCTTTGATACTCCAGTTCTTCATAATGAGAATAAAACAACAAAAACATAAATTGCATTCACATTTATATGTGTTCACAGATGACATTTAGAAGTGTTCCTAATATAAAGTCACTTATTTAAGAGTCAAGTTCAGCTTATTTTTTTAAAGAAGAGAGGAAGAAATAATATTATATGTCATTAAACAGAATTAAATTTGTTTTATTACCCAATCGATAGCAAAATTCAAATTCTAGACTTCGAAACTGAACTTTGCAAAGGGGAACTTCACCAGCTCATTATTTTTCCAATATCTTTAATGCCACAAAAGATAATATAGGACATAGAATTTTTTCCTGTTTCCCTTAAGCAAGAAGTGACATAAGCAGTGGCTATAGATAGATGAAAAGAACTTTCCTGTGGCAGTTATATCCCAATGTGTTGACTGGTACAAAAAATACATTTTGCTTCTTAAAATTAATAAACAGTGTATTCCCAAGTGGCACGTGTGCATAAGTCCCATGCATGCGCACACACTTGCACACACATAGACAGCTTATTCATGAAAAGAGAAAGATGTTTTTTACTGTTTTATATTTCTGTGAGTGGTTTAGACAGGCTGGTTCTCGACCCTTTTATCCAGGCAACTCTAGAGCCGGGTTCTTCAAACTGAAAATCTGCAAACTTCAAACTTCAAACTACAACTGATTGATAACTTATTAAATGAATTTAGTGGATCATGATTAACATTTTTTATATTGAAACAGAATAGAATAGAAAACAGTCTTTATCCCATGTAATAAAGTTACATTTTATTTGTAAAAGTTTTCTTTCCGTGTGCCTGTGAGTGTGTGTTTTCTGAGATATCTATCTATCTATCATCTATCTATCTATCTATCTATCTATCTATCTATCTATCTATCATCTATCATCTATTTATTTATCTATCTACATCTATCTTTTTTTTTTCTAGCTACAGGTCCAAGACAGTCTCAGCTTCAATTTGTTCCTAGATCTTCCCAAAAGTGTTAATTTGTTCTTTAAGTGGTACTGAGAAGAGCTACATTGCTTAGTGGACTTAGCAATATTCTCTTATGGAAGGGATAGAAAACTAAAGGAAGTTCATAGCAAGTAGTTTTTCACATGGCATTTATTTTTACTTGTATAACAAAGGAAAAGGAAAATAGAGAGCGAAGAGGTGGGGAGACAAAGAGTGAATTTTGATGAAAAGGAAGGATAACAAGATTAAACACGAGCAGTAAAGTCTAATCACCTAGAATACCTGTATGTGCTTGTCTCAGCAGCACTGATGACAGTCACCCTGCAGTGTAATAATGAATCGGCTGAATTACCCTGAGAACTTATAGATGATGGGAGAGATGCTTATAGGATATGAGAGATCTCTATCAAGATTTGTTTTAATTTTTTTTAATTTTAAAAAATCATGTTAAGTACAGTATATGTAAAAATATTAGAGCTGTCATTAGAAAATCAATTTATAAACACTAAGATTACAGAGTAATAACTAACATGAGTTAAAAGATATCAACGGCCAATCTAATAGCCTTTGCTGACAGAGCAAGGTGCATTGTAGATAGCAGAAAAGCAATAAATGCAATACATCTCAACTTAAAATGGCTTTTGATTTTGTCTTGTGTGACACACTCAACAAGCAGAGAAAATATAGCTTAAACCAGTGTTTCTCAAACTATGCATTGTGACGCCCCTCTCCCCTCCACCAAGTTAACATGAAAGAAAACAAAAAGAGGTCATAGATTTTGTAACTGTGATTCTTCGCTGTAGTGCCTGAGCTACATGAAATCACAATATGTAAGAAAGAACAGTAACATTTCTAAGAAGACACTACTCATTCTTACACTCCCAAGAAAGCTTCCCACCCCCAAGACTTTTCCAGCTATTACTGACACATCCATCCCTGAGACCAGCTAAGGAATGTCAGCATAAGAAACACCCAAACTTGTAAAGAATTTTATTAAGAGTTCATTTAAGCCAAACTGATGACCCATGCTGGGGAGCAAGATCTCAAATGCTTTGGAGAAAAGAGTTTGCACCGTCTTTTATGATTTGAAATTAAGGAGGGGACGTCAGTAAGACTATAGGAATGAGGGAGAAAGCAAGGCAGGAGGGATGGGATTACAGGATAGTTAAAGTTATTTGCTCTCTGGAGGGTGGTTCTGTTTAGAAGTTGAGGTCTGAAAAGATTTCAAATTGTGTTAACCCTGTTGCACAGAAACAAAGAACCGGGCTTGCTTAAGGCAAAGATAAACCAAAAAGTTATATGCCTGAGGCATGACCTCCACCTGCGACCTGCCCAGTTAGGAATTTCTGATCAGATCACCCTGGGGTTAGTTTCCATAGAACTTCTTTTCATCCATAAGAAGAAGGAGGGTTAAGCCAGGCCTCCGGGCGTCCAGCTTCTGTTTTGCTTTAAGCATTCTGTTTCTCAGTTATCAACACACCAATATCATAAAAAAAATACCTAAACACAGATTATTAATAACTAAAATTTTTTACGTGTTCATAATATTCAAGTACTTCATACATAGTGGAAATAATCAAGTATTTAGTCCATGTAAGTGTGTTTTTATTTAACGAACAGAAAACACTGTTAATAACTCATTTGGTCCTCATGAAAGCACTATGAGGTAGGTACTGTTAGTTACAGATGAGGAAATTGAGGCACCAAGAAGTAACTTGTCCATGATTACATGCTAATATTTCGCAGAGAGTAATTGATCAAGATTTAAACCCAGGCTGTTTGAATGCAGAGTCCAGGGCTTTCACCACTGGACTGTGGTGCAGGTCCCAACAGAACAGCAAACACACTGCTTGGGACATAATGCACTCAATATCTGTAAACTAGTGGAATGGTTAATTTTCTGTGTCAGCTTGACTGGACTAAGGCATGCCCAGAGGTGGTAAAGCAGTATGTTAAGGAGCGTCTGTGAGGGTGTTCCTGGAAGGGATTAGCATTTGAATTAGTAGGATAAGTAAAGAATATCGCCCTGGCCAACGAATTGCCGATGTGAATGAGCATCATCCAAGCCTTTCTCTGAGGGCCTGAGAAGAACAAAAAGGCGGAGGAAGGGTGAACTCTGTCTTTCTGCTGGAGCCGAGGCGTTCAACTGACTTTCCTGTGCTGGGACATCAGAGCTCCCGGCTCCCTGAGCTTTTGAACTCCAAGCAAGACTTACACCATCAGCCCTGGATTCTAAGGCCTTTGAACTCACATTGATGACACCACTGGCTTTTCTGATTCTCCAGCAATTTGCAGACATTAGATTGTGGGACTTCTCAGCTTCCATAACTGTGTGAGCCAATTTTTATAATAAATCTCCATATATATATGTGTATATAGGTACACACCCACACCCACACACACATACATACATATATCCTACAGGTTCTGTTTCTCTAGAGAACCCTGATCAATACAGCTATTATTACTAACAATAAACAATTCCTATGCTACCCCATATCCTGTATTACTCCAGTTTACAGGTAAAGAAACTGATGTTTAATGAATTTAAGCTTTTTATAAAGAAAATAAGGCTATTTTCGTATGTATGTACTAAGGCAGAATACAAAGCACTGACTTCCAGATAAATTCAGCTATGGAAATAAGTTGATGAGTTCATTTGAGTGAAAAGGAGGAGAGCTGCAGGTTATTAGGCATTGGTTTTGAGGAGGCTGATAGAGTGAGTCATAAAAGCAAACAGGAATGAGAGATATGTCCAAAGGCAGATAAAATTTTTCTTAGTGGAACAAAGGGTTTATAAGGACAAAAGAGATCACGCATTTTTTTTTTTTTTTTTGATAACGTCAACCCAAACATTTTTAGGATTTTTATGAGGTTTCTTTCTTCTCGAAAAAAAAAATTCTTTAAAGAAGAATAAATGTATATTTCTCAGAGAAGGAAGCTAATTTGATATTTCAATTGAATTTTAACTTTAAAACGTTTTGAGAAAAAGAAGCTTTTCCTATTGAACTTGTATCAATAGTAGGCTGTAAAGTCTTGTTATCTTAAAAAGACGAAAACGTAATTTTAAGCTATCTATACACATTTCTGATATTCTTCAGGGGTAAATTAAATTTACACGTTTGCTCTTGAATTTGCCATGTCTTCATTTTCCCCTCTATTCATGCTTGTATGCGCTGTTTGTAGGTTTATGGAGAATTGTGGAAGAATAAAAGCAAGAGCATTCTAGGAGAAATTATTAGTTTTTTCCATAGGTAGAGCGTTTGTCTGCAGCAGCGACCTGTCTATTACAGCCTTGCTGCTCGGTTTTGTATGTGACAGATTGTCCAATGAAATTTCTTTTCTTTTTCATTTTTTTGTTTGTTCTTGTTTTTAAAATAGAACAGTTAGCATTTCTCCACTAAGAGGTCACTTTCTGTTTTTTAATGTTCTAATTGTTTTCTTAAGTGAGCAAATCAAATATGGGAAGATCTAATGCTTCAAAAAAAATCTACAAATATTTTGGGGGGATAATTAGGATAAGGTCAGCTCAAAGCAGGATATATACAGTTCTATTTAGTGTTGTTTAAGAAAATAAGAATAAACACTATTTAATATATCACCTAAATTC
The DNA here is from genome assembly GCA_030015415.1 of Cynopterus sphinx. Taxonomy (NCBI): domain Eukaryota; kingdom Metazoa; phylum Chordata; class Mammalia; order Chiroptera; family Pteropodidae; genus Cynopterus; species Cynopterus sphinx. The sequence goes on from CM057381.1 coordinate 17,740,962, forward strand.
TTTGTTTCTAATATCTGAAAACGGTTCTTAATAAATGTTGAATGAATGAGGGTCTAACCTCAACAAACCTGTGGTTTTTTATAAATATTTGTGGATTCTCATTAAAAAAAGAAAGAGTACATTAACTGAATAAATGGCAAGCAATATAGTTCATTACTGACATATCTCTAAGAATATTAACAGAAGATAAATTTTAATATATAGCAAAAGATTGTAAAAATTATCTCTACATGGTTCTTTACTATTCTTAATGTTTTAAACATGAACAATAAATGCTCCCCTCAAAAATCTCTGTTTCATTTTCACTCCTCTATCTAAAATTTACTCCGAAGTCCAAAAAACTTATTTCCTTAAATCCCGTCCTTCATATTTTCTTTTATTCTTCTCTTCATTGCAAATAGTTATTCTCTTTTTGCTTATTCTGGTAAAATGTACATAACATAAAATTTACTATTTTAATCATTCCCATGTGTACAGTTCTGTGGCACCAAGTATATTTATATTGCTGTGCAGCCATCATCACTATCCATTTCCAGAACATTTTCATCTTCCCAAATTGAATCTCTGTATTCATTAAATAATAATGTCCCCTTCCTTTCTTCTTTCAACCCCAAGTAACCACTCTTCTACTTTGTCTCTATGAATTTGACTACTCTAGGTACCTCATAAAATTAAATCATAAAATTGTTTTCTTTTGTGATTAGCTTATTTCACTTAGTATAACGTCTTCGAACTTCATGCATGTTATAGCATGTGTCAGAATTTCCTTCTTAAGGCTGAGTAACAGATAATACATTATATGTATATTTTACTTACCTATTCATCTGTCTTTGGAAATCTGGATTACTTCTACCTTTTGGCTATTGTAAATAATGCTACTATAATCACATGTGTGCAAATACTTGTTTGAATCCTTGTTTTTAATTTTTTCAATCTATACCCAGAAGGGCAATAGCTATATATCATGGTAAGTCTATGTTTAATTTTTTAGGAACTGCCATAATGTTTTCCTTAGCAAATATACCATTATACATTCTCACCAGTAAAGTACAGGGGTTCCAGTTTCTCCACATCCTCACCAGGCTGGTTCTTTCTGTTTTCTTTTCTTTTCTTTTCTTTTCTTTTCTTTTCTTTTCTTTTCTTTTCTTTTCTTTTCTTTTCTTTTTCTTTTCTTTTCTTTTCTTTTCTTTTTTCTTTTCTTCTTTTTTCTTTTTTCTTTTCTTTTTTTTAATAATAATTATTTTAATGAATATAAAATGGCATCTCATAACATTGGGGTTTTTTTTAAGTTTATTTGGGTAACTTTGTTTAATACAATTATATCATTTTCAGGTGTACATTATAGTTTGACATCTATATATTCTATTGTGTGATTACCACCCAAAGTCCAGTTTCCTTTAGCTACCATATATTTGATCCCCTTTACCCATTCACGCTCCCCCTACCCCTATATTTGACCCCTTTTATCCCACATATCTCTCCCCTCCTCCCCCATCCCCTACCCTTTTGTAACCACTAGTCCATTGTCCATGTTCCTGAGTCTCTGTTTGTCCTGTTTATTTGTTGCTTTTTAGGTTCATATACCACATATAAGTGATATCATGTGATTTTCAACTTTTTCTGTCTGGCTTATTTCACTTAGCATGATTATCTCGAGGTCTATCCAGGATGTTGCAAATGGCAGTATTTCATCTCTTCTTATGGCTGAGCAATTTCCATTGTATATATGTGCCACAGTTCTTTAGCCCATCATCTGTTGTAGGACACTTTGGTTGCTTCCATGTCCTGGCCACAGTGAATAATGCTACTATGAACATCGATTTTCGAGTCTTTGGGTAAATATCCAGTAGTGGGATTGATGAATCATATGGTAGATCAATTCTTAGTTTTTTGAGGAACCTCCATACTGTTTTGCATAGCAGCTGTACCAATTTTCAGTCCCACCAGCAGTGTATGAGGGTTTCTTTTTCTCTGCATCTCATTATGGTTTTAATGTGCATTTCTCTAGTGACCAAGTATGTTGCCCATCTGATGTATTTATTGCATATTTTCTTTGGAGAAATGTCTAAGCAAGTCCTTTTCCTATTTTTTAATTAAGTTATTTGCTTTTTGTTGGTGTTGTTCTTGAGTTGTAGAAGTTCCCTATGTATTGTGCATATTAACTTTTTTTTATTACATATATGATTTGCAAATGTCTTCTCTAATTACTTGGGTTGCCTTTTCACTCTGTTGATAGTGGTCTTTGACACATAAAAGTTGTAAGTTTTAATGAAGTTAAACTTATCTATTTTTTTCTTTTGTTGTTTGCGCTTTGCTGACATATTCAAGAAATCATCGCCAAATACAATGCCATGATGCTTTTCCTCTATGTTTTCTTCTAAGCATTTTACAGTTTTAGCTTTTATGTTTAGATCAGTCTTTGATCATTTTGAGTTAATTTTTCTAAATGATATAAAGCAAGAATTCAGTTTCTTTATTTTGCATCTAGATATTCAATTTTCTCAATATCATTTGTTTAAAAGATAATTCTTTATCCATTGAAGTGTCATGGTGCTCTTGTTGAAAATCACTTGACCATATATGAAAAGGTTTATTTCTAGACTCTCTATTCTATATCATTGGTCTATATGTTTGTCTTTATGCCAGTATCACCTTGTTTTTTACTGCTTTAGCTTTGTGGTAAGTTTTGAAATCAAGAGTTGAAACTTCTAATTGGAAGTTTTGATAAGCATTGTGTTATGTCTGTAGATCAATTTGGGTTCTAGTGATATCCCAACAATATTGTGTTCTAATTCATGAGCATGAGCTGTCTTTCCATTTATTGGCTTCTTCAATATCTTTTAGCAATGTCTTATAGTTTTTATGTAAAAATCTTTTGCCTCCTGAGTTGTTTATATCTAAGTATTTCATTTTTTTATGCTAATATAACTGAAACTGTTTTCTTAATTTTCTTTTCAGATTGTTTATTGTTAGTTGACAGAAATGTAACTTATTTTTGTGTTTTGATTCCTTATTGTGCCATCTTTACTAAATTTGTTTATTATTTCTAATATGATATTTTTTGTTTGTGTGAAATTTTAATAGTTTTCCATATACAATATGTCATCTGTGAACAGAGATAATTTTACTTATTTCTTTCCAATTTGGATGCCTTTTATTTATTTATTTGTTCCCACCTAATTGCTCTGACTAAAACTCAGTACTATGTTGAATAGAAATGGGTAAAGCAGGCATTTTTGCCTTGTGCTTGATCTCATAGGAAAATTTTGTCTTTTGTTATTGAATATAATCTTGGCTATGGATTTTTCATATATGCCTTTATTATGTCCAGGTAGTTTTTTTTTTTTTTTTCAATTCCCAGTTTGCTACTTTTTTAAAATTTTAATCATAAAAGGGTATTAAATTTTGTCAAATGAATTTTCTTTATCTGAGATCTTTTTTATTTCATTCTATTAATGTATTTTATTATGTTGATTGATTTTTAATGTGTTGAACCTTTCTTACATTCCAGTGGTAAATCCCATTTTATATTGGTGTATAATCCTTTCAATATACTGTTGAATTGGTCAGCTAGTATTATATTAAAATTTTTTGCATCAATATTCATAAAAGACATTAACCTATAGTTTCTTTTCTTATAGTGTTTTTTTCTTATGGCTTTGATATCAGAGTTATTCTTTTAAATTAATAAAAACTCATTAAATCTGTCCTTTACCTTTCAGCTTTTTAATTTTTATATTGCCCTATATAAATAGGTTCTCACTATTCCTCGGAGGTAAAACTAGGGAGGCTAAAGTTGAGGGTGAAGGAGAGGACTGAGACAGAATTTTCTTTGTCAGTTAAGGGGGAGGTGGAAGAATGCAAATACCTATGGCTATATGTTTTTCTATTATCTTTGACATAAATAAATTAGTAAATTGAATGGCATATTTTAACTGAAAATAAACCTTTCAGAAATGTCTGCAAAAGGAAGCAATATTAGTTGAAGAGCACGTGAAATCAATGTTGCTCAACATTTTTGTTTTTATCATGTTATGTTTATTACTATTTCACTTAAATGTCTTCAAACATAAAGCTACACATAAATTCTATCCATATACAACTCTTATAAAAAAGCAAATTAAAACTGGAAATCAAATGCATATTCCATCAAACTAAACAATTCAAACTAACAATTTTGTGACAAGTGTTTTCCAAAAACAAAATGTTAGCTCACACGTTGCCAATTGCTACTATAAAAAAAGTATTCTGAGTCCATCATGCTTATAGTATCTATTGTGCGATGACTCACTTTTCTCATACTTGTTTTTTGTATGAATTACTGCAAAAAAATTATTATATGGCATTCTTTCTGTAATGTTATTTAGACTTCACTTGTGTTAATAGGATCATCTACATATTTATTTTGTCTCTTATTTTTTCATTGGTTTGGGATTCTTAATGCAGTGTTATTTGTAATAGCATAGTAAACAAACTGAAATGTAGACAGTTTGGCAGTAATCTAGTTATAAAGTTTTTATTCAAATAAACCTAATTTCATTAATTATTAGATTAGCATTAAAGTGAAAAACTCAAATTTAAACTTTCTAATGGCAAACGCATAGATCTACCTCCAAAATCACTGATAAAAAGAATAGATATTGATTGGAGTAGGATAAGAAGGAAGATTAAGGAATGTAAAAGCATTTAAGGGCAAATGAGGGTGGGAAGCCATGTATAGAATGGTTCTTATGCTTCTCTCCATGCCACTGAGTCAGAGATATGCTGAGGCGTGAGGTTAAGGGACATGGTGAAAGGCAGTGTTCAGGGACAAAAGAAAGATAAAAAACCATACTCATACTCATGAGGAAGTAGATTGTTATTCCCAGGGCTTGGTATACTGGAGATAGCCTGAAACAACATAAAAGCGCTTAACTCAGAGAGGCCTAGGTGGAGAAGTAACTTCAGGAAAACTAATGGAAACAGAGGTTGGAGGTTAAAGCTCAGTGGACTGCTATTGTTGCTGAGTGCATTCCCAGACAAAGTCTACAAGACAAGCAGGCCCAAGTAAGACAAGGGTCAACGAGACCACAAGAATGACAGAACATTTTTACCATCTCTCTGACCCTCATTGCAGAGCTGTTGAACATTAATCGTCTACTCCCTTCCTGCCCCAGAAAACCACAAATACTCAAAATTCCCCCAATTAATTTATCTATTTCTTTGTTTACTAAATTATCAAAGGCCTTTTATTTAACAGGGGCATTATTAGGCACTGAGGATATAATAGTAAAAAAGACATGGATACTGCCTTCCTGCCTCCTGTAGTCAATGCAGGGACATAGATGAAAGTCATTCCAACTAGCTTTTGTGCAAGAGCTATGAAAAGGTAGTGAGTATCAGTAGTAAGAGTTTACACTAAAAAGTTAAGCAGAATCCTAAGGAGCTATTTCAGAGCCATTGATGTATTTTGAGCACGAATGCAAAATGATTAATTAAAATAATATTAAAAGAATGCATTATGGATTCATTCACATGATCTCAACATCCACATAGAAGCTTATATTTTATATTCCTGCTCTGGTTCCAGAAGGAATGTTTTAAGCCACTCTCTATTTACCACGGGTTTCAAAAATAATTGCCTATAATGATCTGGCAGGTAAGTACATGCAGTAGGCTGTCAAAGACATCAAGGAGTGGTGGCGACTGGTAAAGGAGGACATCTGTGCCCATCTACAGGACAATTATCACTCAGTTCCAACTGAATATTAATCTATATCAACATTGGCAGAGATGAGTTATATTAAATAGAATCATTTGTAATAAGTACAAAAAAAAAAGCTGTGAACTAGGATCTCCTCTCAAGCCACTGGTTTGTGACCTCCATTACTGTATTCCATAGTTAGGAAAATCTGTGAACCATTCATTTGCTGCCAAAGAAATCAAGAGTATTGTTATTTATTCTAAAAAGATAGAATTGGTCAGATTTTCCTAATTTCTGTTTTCTTTAAAAATCCTCAATATAATAATCAGAATGATTTAATTCAGGGTTCAAGTGTGCAATGAAATTCATGGTGAAGCATAGAAGAAACAGTAATTTTAATATGTTGAAAAAATATCTAAGTATCTATTTGAAAATGAAACATATGGTGAAGAACGATATAAACAAACTTTCTATAGCCAAACACGTTCTTACTTCCCAATATACTATTGTGTGCACACACGTGTGTTGTATATGCTGTTCATAAAAAAAAGTGAAATATTAGTGGAAGATTATATGAGGAGGTTGATGATAAATTGAGAAAATAATTACTTTTTTATATAAACTAATATAAAATTACATACTTGAGTTGACTTATAGGTTGTTTGAAATCTAAATGCTTTTGGTAATGTCTTCCTGAAAATCAATATTAAAATTTCATTTTTATTATAGCTTAGAATGTTAACACTGTGTTTCTCTTGTGCTTTATAACTTATAAAATTCTTGTTGTTCAGCAAGATACGGTCAAAAGTAAACTGGAGTTGAAGACAGATTCTGCAGTCTATACTCCTGTAACAAAACTCTATTTACATAATGTAAATGGTGTCTTTGGAATGTATGTGGCCTGTTGCTTCTGCTTACTAATAAGTTCTCTAATCTTGGTTAAGAACCATCAGTTTCTGGGTCACTCCGCTTCTTATCAGTAGGAAAAAAACTTTTATTTGAGTTAAGAAATATTTAAAACTTGGAAATAAGGCAAAAAGTTGGATACTGTTTTTTCAATATCAAATTGAAAGAGAAGTCTTGTTTATTAGCTACTTGGTTAGACTTCAGTTTAGACTATATTGGAAATATAAAAAAGCTGAAATATAAAAATCTTCTTTGGGCAAATGGGAAATCTATTTGACTCTATTATGATCTATCTACCTTTTAGTGATCTAATTCTTGCATTTTATTTTGAACTGAAGTCTAAAATATTTGTAATTATATTTTGAATTTAACTTTACAGGTTTGGGCAACATTTTTTTTTCCTAAGAAACATATGAATTATTGTGGAAAAAAATTACACTTCAATAAAAATTAAGAAAAACCACTAAGGGCATTTGTTTTTCATAAACAATATACACAGCTGTAGGAATGTTGGCAAGGCCACTTGCCAAAGAGCTACATATTTGCTACTACAAACTGTTCCTGTTCACCCTTTCTCCAGTAACAGCTGGTAAAATGGTATTTAAGAACAGTTTGATTTAATCTAATGAGAAACTATGCTGCATTGCATGATACTGCCTGCCGAAAATAATTGGACAAACATTGATTTTTTATGTTGCTATAATAGTTACATTTTCAATAAATAGGAATTTATATGCATATTTATTTGGCAACATTCCTCTCTACATGAAAGCTAGTAATTAGTTCTTAACAAGCATATACACACATATGCAGGCATACACATACGCATGCAAAATACACATAAATTAACACCCAGTGTTTACAAATCTAGCACAAAGTTTTAGTGTTATGGCTGCCAAAGGGAGGAGAAACCATTTGGAATACAGTCTTAGATTTTATGACTATCTTTGAAACCAGAATTATTCACAGAAAAGACACTAGTTAGGGGAAGACCCAGCATTTATGAGAGCAGCAAACATCGACCAGAGCCCTGAGAACCAAATAACAAAGCAACACATACTTCAGTGTGGTTGCTTGCACATGTACATGTGCATACTTCTCTCTGTTTGTTTTCTTACATTTTCTCAATTCCAAATTCTGCAGGCACTAGAACAAGAAAAGCTGCCCTGGTGGTATTTCCGTCATGACTTGCTACCAGAAAGCATTTGAAACCACAGAAGACCGTATCTTGCCAAAATTTGATTCAGGTTCATTGACATACAAGGTTCAAATAGTTTGCATAAACACGCAAAACTTTCAGATAATATTCAAGATACCCCTTATTTTGAAGAATATGTGTATATTCTTCATGTATATTCATTTACATATGTTTAATTATAAATTCTTATTGTTTTCTAATTGTTCCTTGTAATTTTAGAGTCATATCTCATTTTAGATTGCAGTTTTTTTGATGATAGGATATCATATCTAAATAAGGCTGAATTCATAATAGGTACAATGTTTGACAACACCTATTTTTACAAAAATGTTATAGGATAAATTTCATTGTCCTATCAGTTTACTGTGTCTCAGTCATTTATTATATTCACAGCAAACAACAGTGTCTGGTATATTTTTAGTGGATAATAAGCAATGTTTTAAGCAATAAATTACTAAAAATACATTAAAGTAAACTTTGAGGAGTATAAAAGGAAAATTTATTTTTAATATATAAAATAATATTTTAAAAGAGATTAATAACTATTAGTAAAAAATATGAACTATACAAACCATCATAGTTCTTGAAAAACAAACAGTTGCAATAAAAAAAGATTTGCTGAATGAATGTAGAAGCCTCCTATGAGTCTGCATCTGATGGCTGGATTGTACATGAGCACGGAAAAAGTTACTGGATAGCAGCTCCTCTGAAGTTGAGAGTGGAACAAAGGAGACAGCAGAGTTGGAGCAGTGCTGATACCAGCAATGATGCAGCTCTGATCCCACCAGAGGAGAAAAAGAATGTTAACATCTTATTAGCAAATCAGGTACCCAACTGAGACACCAGAAGGACTCTGCCTTCGAGGTAAGAATCTTTTCTAGAGGAAGACGTCTCAATCCACTTTAGCAGACCTTAAATCCACACCCTAATGGGTCCCACAGGGAGGCAGTTTAGTGACTGAGTCCTACCGAATGGGAGAGGCTTGAGAAAAAAAAATTGGACTTTTCACAGTTACACTATTATGGTTCAAAACCAGTCTAACACAAATTCAAAATGATAAGGCAGTAATTGAACTGTTTGATAAAATGAGTCAAAATTCTTCAGCAGAATATGGCAAAATCAAGGACTTCAACAATGTATCATCTATAGTTTTCAGTATTAAATAAAAATTGCTAGATATGAAGACATAAGAGCAAGATCAGGTTTGCAACTTTCACCCAGTCTCATCGGATGCACTCAAGAATGTCCTGAGATGGTTATTGTTACTTATATCTGGAGAGCAGGTAGGGTTATAATCCACATCTTCCAAACAACTAGGAGTAACCAAGAAACACATCCCCTAAGAGTGGCAAAAGAAGATTCTTAAAAGGCCTTGTGGGTTTCATTTTAAGTACTTGAAGGCTAGAGAAATTTGCCCCTTTGACTAGGAAAACTTGTGTTGGGTAGCCATCTTCAAGCACTTAGGTTTTTGTACCTTTTACCCATCACAAATGAACGGCCCTAATCTAATTATATGAGTCTTTTATAAGCAGTTTTCTTCAGCTAGTAGCAGAAGGGTAAATCAGAGAGATTTGAAGCACAAACAATGCATACTGCTGGCTGGAAAATGGATGAAGACACATGCAAGGACTGAAGAATGATTCCAAGAGCTGAGCGTAATCCCTGGCCTATCGCCAACAAAGAAACAGGGGTTCTTGGCCCTACCGCTACAAGAAAAGAAACTGCCAACAACCTGAATGAGCTAGAAAGTGGGTTCTCCCCTGGGGACACTAGATAAATGCCCAGTCGGGCTGATACTTTGATTTTGGTCTGGTAAGACCCTAAAAAGAGAACCCAGTGAGGCAAACCTGGACTTCTGATCTACAGAATAATGTTTAAAGTATCCAAGTTTGTGGTAATTTGTTATGCATCAAGAGAAAACCAGTAGAAAGAATTCAGCAGAGTTCAACAGATACAAGTATACAAGGTGATGACTATAGTAAGCTTTTTTGTTTTTATCTAGCTTTATTGAAATATAATTGACATATAACATTGTGTCAGTTTAAGGTGTACAACATGACGATTTGATAGACCTACACGTGAAATGATCACCACAATAGGAGTCGTTAATGCATCCTTCACCTCAGACAATTACCACTTTGTTGTGATGGTGGTGAGAACATTTAAGGTAAATTGTCTTACTAACTTGCGCATACAGAAGGCAGTACTGTTAACTATAGTCACCATATTATGTCATCTATTAGATCCTCAGAATATTGAGCTTTGATTCTATATAAACTCCTTGGAACTTTAATGAAAGATGAAGGAAAGTTAGGATGTAGAAAGTTTTGAAGTTGCAGCTAAAACAAATAAATACATCCTAACTTAAGTTTACTTTGAGTTGATCTAATTAATAGTTCCACCACTGAGCAGAATAGGGCTTGCAATAGACAATGAATCGAGCTGAGAGAAGTAAGCAATAATAAAGGAAAAAATTCCCCACTCATTTAATACAAGGGACCCTCTTCACATTATGCAGGTAGAATAAGGGCTATTATTAAACACTAATAATTAAAATGAAAAATCAGTAATTATATATAAAAAGTAATTTGTAAGGTTCTTTTCTGCTGGTTGTATATGAGATGTCTCACATTTTTATTTCTGGCCATTTCTCTTCAGGAGATGAAGAAAGAAAAACAGGGATCAATCTGTTCAGACAGATTTGTCATGATTTCCTCAACCACAGAAGAGCAATAGAAATCATAATGAGTATATTTTGGCTTCAACATTTCATTTCTGGCTTAACATGTATAATTATTCATAGTAGTCAGCAGAACTTATCCACATACATTCACATACCACTTAAACTCATCAGTGGGTTTGGACAGCACTGATGCTTTAATTTGCTCATAGGGTGGTATCTTGAGGGAGAAGAGATATTGGCGCTTTTCCTTTGACCCTGACATCACTTTGATCTAGTTGTTAGATTGGAGAGGTAGCAGAGGAGATGGAATTTTCAGGGCCCCACATGGTATCTGAATCAACCACGGGACAAACTACCAGCAACTGTTCTCACTGGCACCCAGGAAAAGTCAGTGAGGGGAGAAAAATAAACCCTTAGCAGCATATCACAGGAGCTGTAACAGAGCCAGACCCCACCCCTAAGGAATGTGAGACCTTTCCTAAGTCACTTACCCCCTTGTTAAGCATCGATTTCTGGCTACTGGTTAAAAGCAAGAAAACATACCAAGCTAACTCTAATGTACATTTCAGTTTTAAGAGTCTATGAGGCAATTTTTGAGGGCCAGTTTGGTTCTCTACAGCACATTTTGGTCAACATAGTATTTATCTTATCACCATATTCAAATTGCAAAATTAATGTCTTCAGGTTTATTGTGGTCCTAGTCGAGCAAGCACAATGACTCTGTTAAGACAAAATGTCGAACAAAACTAAACCCTGCCTGTTGGAGGATACCTTTAAGCAGGCTGGCTCTGTTTTTTCTTTACTGTCACCAAAAGAATTAGAATTTATCCAATGAGATAGTTCTTGGCAGTGTTCTCAAAAAATAGCTGAGCTGTAGTAAAGAGGGTATTTAATTAGGTGCCTGAATTGCAAGCTTTGTTATTTGAATCTTCACTTAAGATTTAAACTTCAAAATTACCCATGTTTGTTTGGCATAAGGAAACATTCTGGTTGCCTTGATTCTTTTATCCTCTTTTACCCTCATAAGTGAATAAGTAAGAAGTACTTTTATCTTGGAAAAGCTGAAAGCATAATGGATAGAGATTATTTGTTCTTTGCATCATTAGGTTCACTTCTGTACTGCTGTGAGTCAGTGAGCGACGACACCATTGACATCCAAAGACAAGGTTGTACAGTTTAGACTATCAGTTGCCGACTGCAGAGTCTATTGTGTGTGTGTGTGTGTTTTCCGTTAGCGTGACTTAATTCTACAATTATTCCATATGAGAAACCCTCACTGAAGTCAATGGCTGTTTCAAAATAAATTTGATTACAAGATTTGGTCCATTGAGTAAATGAATGAAATTTGGCTTTTATTAATTTGGAATTTCTCAATTAAGATCTCAACTTCCTAAGCAATTTGTAGATATGTTTCTAATGGTGCTTATTTGTACCCAAAATGACAAAGAAAAGAGATTTATTTTCCCTCCTATAGAATGTATCTTGCTTTCTGAGCTTTAAAAAAATGTTTTTCTGAAATGTTAATTGAAACTAAATTCTCAGACAAGGAAAAGGAATAAAACGACATTATTTCTTCCATTTTACATTAATAAAATATAAAACACCATATGTCTGCAAAAATCATCCTTTGTTTCTGATGAAGCTTGTGATTATATTATCTAGATTTGGTTTGAAAAGCTAAGACATCTGTTTATCCAGTGCATACAGGATAACTCTCATGTCTCCTTATCTCTGAAGATTTCAAAGGCTTTCATTCTGGTTTAAATCCTTTGAAGAAGCAGTAATCAAAGACAAAAATTATCAGAGGTACATTTTTGTTTCTCAAACAATGAAAATAACAACACTCACCTACCTTGGATTTCAGAAGCTAGCATAAAATTTCAAAATTGGAGATTTGCCATTTGAATTAAAAAGCGATATAGGTAAATAGAAGCAAAAAAAGCTAACTAAGAGAGCGTTTTCTCTACTTCCTATTATTGCATAGATTTAAATTCAATATGTGAATAATTTAAAAAATACTATGATGCACAACATCAAACAGCATATACTAGTACAGTGTGACAGAATGCATCTAGCTGGTGTGTGAGTTCAAATAAAAAATTAGTTTGAACAGGTAGCTTTTTATTTTAGTGTATTCTGCAATTTGAAAAGATCAAGAGTGGTGAGGATCCTAAGCAGGATAAGTAAATGAACTGTGTGACACAAATAAAGCAACAACACTTCTAATAGAGCTGTGCCCAGGGGACTGAGGGAGCCAGAGTAGTAGCGGCCTCTATGGCCTTCCTTAGCATCAGAGAACGTATGTGATTTTCTGCACATGTAAATCCACGTATTAAGGAGCTGTGTTATAACTCAGTCTACCATCCTCCTTTCAAAGAGAATGATATAGAAATAATATCTATTGCCCTTTTAGTTAGATCCTGGTTAGTTAGAGTTGAGATTTTGAGGTTCTGACCACCTTCTGCATTAAGAAAATTGAAAGTGGGCCTTCAGAAGATAGCTGATGTGGAACCTCCAAATTGCCATCTCGTATCAAAGAAAAGAGAAGGAGAATTCCCTTTTCCTGCCCAGGGTTTCATAAAAACAATTGTTGGACCACTAGGTCATGTCCCAATTTCTCCTTCTTCAAATAAGAGGGACCAGAGTTTCATCCTATGTTTGAAAGGTAAAAATGACCTTTGAATTGGAGCTAAGTTTTAGTTAAGGAAGGTGCATTAATAGAGATATTTCTAGAGTCCAGGGGACGATCCAGCATCAAAAGAAGACTCCTTTCAGAATGAAAAGGAAGAGGGATGAAAGTCAAGGCAAAGGGAGACTAAATCTAGAAAATTCAGAAGTGCATACTTTTCGATTTAGTTAGCTTTACTGTAAACCAAGAATGTATACATACATGGGTCTTTTCTAGGCTCCCAGTTCTCTTCCATTTGGCTTACTGGTCTTACCTTTGCAACCATACCTATCTAGCAATAGCTCAGTAATGTGTCAAGTCAGCTGGGCTAAAGTGTTTTCCAGAATCCTCTTTTTGTGTGTTTCAGGTCAATGTGGACCACAATGGGCATTTGGGGGTGAGATTTGAAGGGTGGAATCAAAGAAGCAGCCATATTATTTCTTATGCTTAGAAGGCCACGGCAGCATCACCAGACAGCAGTTCTGACTCACCATGGCATGAGGTAACAGCCCAGGAATGCAGCCCTCCCCTTTCTCTTGGGTTCGCTTCAGCCTTTCTGGGGTCACATAGGGGTTTGGGTCCACGAGGAAGGGTGCCTGCTTCTCCTGCAGGATTCCCACTTTATCAGGGTTGAAAGCAGTGTCAACTGACACAGTCACAGATATTATTTCATTTTTGTAGAATCCCACATATGCTCAAGGGCTCCCTTCCTCTATCTCATTTTACATCACTTTTCTCTACCAACTCTCTCCTCTACAGACCTCAGGCTCCAACATCAGATGCAAAGACAACTGCCTCACAGAGACTTACTCAGATTGCGCAATCGTGTAAATTAAAATCTCTGTACCAAACACACACACACACACACACACACACACCTACTTATATCCGTTTCTATATATCTGTATCTATATTTCTTAGTACTTCTACTTCTCTGACTGAACCTTAACTAGTATAACATATTCTCTATCTTGTTCAAGAACATTTCAGTCCTTGTCCTTTGGCACTTTTATATACATTTTAGAATCAATTTATCAACTTTCGGGTACACATACACACACATTCACACTTGCATACATATCTATTAGAATTTTCACTGAGATTGCACAAAGCCATATATCAGTGTAGAGAGAGCTGAGATCGTTTTATATTGGTTTTTTTTAGACCTGTGGTTCTCAGACTTTCAGATATGCATACAGTTCACAAGGAGATCTTATTAAAATACAATTTCTAATTTAGTATGTTTGGGATGGAGCCCACGATTCTGATTTTCTTCCAAGCTCCCACATAATGCTGATGCTGCTGGTCAGTGGACTACACTTTGGGTAGCAAGGATCTAGACAGGGCATATCTTTCTATTTAATTTCTCTAATAATATTTATAGTTTCCTGTATAAAGGTCTTGCACATATTTTGTTCCTAGGTGCTTGAAAGTTTATAAATTATATCTATATTTAAAATTTTTATATTCCATTTGTTGTTGATTTATAGCAATGCAATTGATTTTTATATGACTTTGTCTTGCTAAACTCACTTATTAATTCTAATAATTTATCTCTATAATCTTTTGGATTTTCTACAAATATAATCATCATATTAAAATGACAATTTTATGTCTTCCTCTCTACACCATTTATATTTTATTGCTTTACCTGGCTTGACTTCCCTGATGGAAATCTCTAGGACAATGTTGAATATCACTGAATGATGATAGTGGACATTTTTATTTTGTCCTCAATATTCATTTCAAAGGAAATCTTTCCATATTTGTTTATGAAGTGTGATTACTCTAGGGTTTTTGTAGGTATATATTTTACCAGATCAAAAAAATTTCCTTTGATTCTTATAAATTTTTAACAAGAATGATTTTTTAATTTTGTCAAGTATGTTTCTGCATGTATTACAACAATCTAATGATTTTTTCCTTTATTCTGTTACTGTGCTGAAATAAATGTTAAATCAACATTACGTTCCAGAAATAAACACAACTTGGTCATAATATATTACCTGTTCTATCTGTTTCTGGGTTGGGTTTGTTTATATATTGTTTAGCAGTTTTGCTTTTGTTAAGTGAAAATCTCTTTCTTTTATTGTCCTCAGATTTGTGATCAGAATTAACTAGCCTCATATAAAGTTGGAAATATTTTCTCTGCAGACTTTTTTTCCATCTTGTGGAAAATGTTTTGTATGATCTACATAACTTCTTCATTAAATACTTTGTAGTATTTAACATGAAGCCATTTGGACCTAGAATTTTCTTAGTGAACAATGTTTATCTACATATTTAATATGTCATATCTTTAATATATTTTGCTACTTTTAATAAATTGTTTTTTCCTAACAATTGGTACATTTTAAACATATTTTTAATTTTATTGGCATAAAGTTGTTCACGTTTCTTTATTGTTCTTTTCTTGTTTTATAATTATTTATTCATTTCTAATATACACTCTTAAAGTTATCACTGTCCCTCTAAACGTTAGCTGCATCATTCAAGATTTGATGTTTTTATTTTCTAATGTACATTGTGACTTTCTCATTAAATTCATAAAATTTTTATAAGAATATTTCTTGATTTCTGAACATTTGAGATAGCTCAAGTAACTTTCTGTTTAAAAATGATTAGTAGATTAAGTTTACTCTAACAGAAAACAAGTTGAATGAATATTTTGCTGAGATTAGCTTTATTGCAAAATTACAGCCAACTTTTACAAATGTTCCATATGCCTGAAAACAATGTATTACCTATAGCTATTAGATGCAAGGTTCTATAGATATCCATTAGGTCAGGTTTGCTGTTCTTGTTTAAATTGTTTGAACTTTCTAGACCTCACTGATATGTGCCTGCTTACTAAATCAGTTACTGAGACAATTTTCTTAAAAAAAAAATAATAATAATTTTGAATTTTTCTATTTCTCATTGTATTCCATTAATTTTGTCTTTTGGGTTATGTTACTAGACTTATAAAAAATAGACATCATATTTTCTTAGTGACTTTCATACTGTGTTATAAAATGCTTCTATCATCGATTTTTTAAAAAGTCCCCTTTGATATTAATATAGCTACTCCAGTTTTTATTTGAATTCTGCAACAAATAACTCTTCTATTTTTTGTATTTAAATATTTTTGTTCTCTCATTTCAGAGTTGTCTCTGCAAGTAGCACATGATCAGGTTTGAGATTTGTTCTGCTGTGACTCTATCGTTAATTAGAGGATTTAGAGCAATGTATATTTAATATAATTATTGATATAATTGAGGTTAAATTATCATTCTAAGTGATCTTTACTTTTCCATCCATGCTATGTGTCTTTTGCTTTCTTTTAGACTAATTTTTTTCTTATTACTTTATTCACCATTTTCTTCTCATTTTCTCAGAAGTTTTATATTCCTTACAATTATTGTGGCAGTTTTCTTAGAAATTATAGAATATGATTTTTGTGTTGTAAAGGATAAAATTATTTGTAATTTTCTCCTGTTTTAACATAATGCAAGGATTTCAGAATACCTTTAGTCTATTTATCTACCCTTAGTTTATATGCTATTGTTATCATTTATTAAAAATTTTGTTTTAAGCCCATAAGAAGTTATTAATACTAACAATCAAATTTGATTTACCCAATGTTAAAGTTTTATCTCCTTTTAGATGCCTCTTTAAAACTTTCCTTTTATCACTTTAAACATATTAATTATTTTAATTAAGAAATTAATCGACTATCAAATTGTGGCTTGTTTTTAGGTTATCTTTTTTATTGTTTTTAAGTTACTTTTTTGGCATTAGATTTTGAAAGTTTTACTATAATGTGTAATAGGTGTGGGTGTCTTTTATTGTATTCTGATTTGGTTTGAATCTATGGCTTAAAGTCTCTCATTAATTTTTGAAAGTTCTTAGTCATTATCCCATCAAATATTGCTTTTGTCTTTTCCTCTGCTTTCTTTCTTTTTGTGCTTCAATAACATGTATGCTGAACCTTCTTACTCTTATCTTTTTTGTCTCTTAGTCTGTCTTTTGTATTTTCCATCTTTTTGTCTCTCTGTCCTATTTGCTGATATTTTCTTTTGACCTATCTTTAACCTAGTTTTCTCTTAAATGTTGCCTGATATGCTCTTAAACTTATTTATCAAGTTCTTATTTTAAAGTTAAATCTTAAATTTTCTTTCTTTTTTATTTTTTCAAGTACTCTGCTGAAATTTTTTTCTTTTTTCCTTTTTCTTTTATTTTTTATTTTACTTTATTTTATTTTGTTTTGTTTAGCACATAGAAAATATGGTGGTTTTAAAGTCTATGTTTGATTATTTCAATATTTGAAGACTCTAAAGAAATGCTTTTACTATTTTTCATTTCTGCTACTTTTAATTTATAGTGTTTTGCCTCATTGTGTCCCTTATTGCTTTTTTATTTTGTGATAAATGTTTTGTTGACAAAATTTACATGTTAGAAATACTCTGAGGTCTACGAGAATCTTCTAGAAATCATTCATGTTTGATTTGGTAAAGACCTTGTGACAACAAGCTATCTGGATCCCCCTGAGCACATTTCTTGTACAGAAATAATGTGAAGCTGAACCACACTTCCTATAAAGGCCTCTTTTTTGGTTTATCTTTGCTACAAGAGAGGAGTCTTTTAAAATTCTCAAGCCAATGTGATTGGGGTTTATCCACAATCTAATTTTGACAGGTAATTCCACAAGCTTTCAAAATTATTGCTCAGTTTCTCTGCCTCAAATAAGCCCCTCTCATTTACCAAATACTATCTGGATAAATGTGACCTTATATGCCAGTATTATTTCCTCTCTTAAGCCTCTGTCCTTCCATTGGCTCTCAAATGTTTTTTCTTCACTGTCTTCTGATTTCTCTGATGCTTCCAAGTAAATTTTAAAACATATTTGTTCTAGAAGTATTAATGAAATGTTCTGAGTTACCTGATAATCAATAACAGAAGCATAATTTCTCTCATTTAAATTGTCTTCGAAGAAGTGAATTTGCAAACTTATTTCTCTCCTAAATTTCATTTTCTATATGTATATATGTAAAACCCTTTCTATTCAAAGAACTAATATAGAAATATAAATAATTTATAATTATAATTTTTAAAATGTAAATCCCTTAGGTATAAAGATTTAATTGGAAGGAAAATGAATAAAGTAAATAAGTATAGTTACTTAGATAGACTTCTGCCATTTTTGTAACTCAACATCCAAATGCTTTTCTTCTTTGGAGAAAACATTTTTTCTGTAAATCTTTTTAAAAGGATAAGTTCCTTCTTCTAACTCTCCCAATGAAAGCCAAAGATGAGGTTCCAGTCTCTCCTTCTCCTCTGGGAGCCAGCACAAAAGTGACTCAGAGGCGGATCATCGATTTCTCCTTCTCAAAACTTTAGTTTTTAGAAAAACGATAACAAGATTGAGGATAACCAAGAAACTGCTCACAGTAAAGACTGCGGTAATTAGAGCCTGGAAATAGAAGATATAGGTGTTGAGCATCAGTGTCTACACAAATGCCCAACAGAATGTGCAGTTTCAAATGTCTGAAATACTTTTTTAGTTTGGTCGACTGGCTTTCAAGCTTCCTTTTCCTGAATACTTGCAGAGCTGGGCTATTCAAGTTTTTACTTGATATGCTTTCAATAAATTGCTTTTCTCTTTAAATTAGCCAGCATTAATTCTGTTACTTTGGGAATTGGTTAAGTGGAGATCAATTAACAAAATTTCTACTGAAGGATATAAAATAACTCAGTATTTCCTATAATGAATATGTTTAATTTGTTTAAATGTATGTACTCTAAATTACATGCACAAATTTCAATAATAATTGTATTCTGATTTAAAAGGAATGCATGACTACTTCAGAAACTGTTATTCATATTTTTTAAAAGTCTTATTTATGGATTTTAACAAATTAAAATTGAGTTAGAAGATATAAAATTAATCACTGAAATAATTTCCTCAGTGATGTGGCATATTAACAATTGAAAGTATAGATTTAAGAGACACTATTAGGATACATTAAGTTCCATTTCTTTAAATTTATTGCAAAATTCCATTTATCATTTGATATTGTATTAAATTCAAGTGTCAGGATTTGAAGTTTTGCTGATTGCAAAATTGCTGATGAAGAGCTAGGATGCTACCTTAGATCAGCTTCATAATATAGAAAGACTGACTTAAATTAAGGGGCTGAAAAATGAAGTTTTATTTAGTAAAAGCTCAATAGGACGAGTATTATACAGGCTTTTTCTATGCAAATAACTGAAATGATAAAAGATGATTCAAGATTGGGGATCAGTGAACCAATGATTTTAATGGGAATCTAGAAAAGAAGCTTACATTTAGTTTGGATTATATTTAGGAGATGTCAATTAACAGGATAGGAATAGAAATTTGTGGTGAAGGGAAAGACACCTTATAGGAAATGAGTGAGGTAAGATCAGAAATGAAAGAGCAGAACCATAATTTTAGAAATATAATGAACACTAGCCTTCTTTAGCATTTCTCGCCCCCAGGAAGGGACTGAGCTGTAAGGCAGATACACAGAAGTTATTAGTCTTATTCTTATTACATAACTGACACAGAAGTGGTTTTGAAATAAGAACAACAACAAAAAAAAGATTGGAGTATATGTTTCAAGGCACATAGAGGAAAAGAGGTGCATATGAGGTAAGGACCCTGAGTTTCAGCCCACATCATCCGTAGGAATAACAGTTGACTCTTGAACAACACAGTTTTGAACTCTGTGGGCCCACCTGCATGTAGATTTTTTTTAAATAAATACCTGTACTGTTTTCGATATGCTGTTAGGAGTCCGCAGATGCAGACAGCTATATGCATTAACCTACGTCATTTTACATAGAGACTCGAGCATCCACTACTTTGATATCCAT
This sequence comes from Cynopterus sphinx, assembly GCA_030015415.1. NCBI lineage: Eukaryota > Metazoa > Chordata > Mammalia > Chiroptera > Pteropodidae > Cynopterus > Cynopterus sphinx. Next base: position 17,760,979 of record CM057381.1, read on the forward strand.
GGGGAGTCCTGGAACCAGCTACCCATGGATTCTGAGGGCAGCTAAATTTTGAGAAAGTCAAAGTTATACTCAGATTTTCAACTGTGTGAGAGCTACACCCCAAATCCATGCTGTTCAAGGTCATCTATACTTTACTATCCCATCCTCCAAAGGATAATAACAGGGAGATGGTGGTTAACATTGTCAGTCTCCTAGGCAATTCTCTTATGAGCCCCTTTAATCTATGAGAATCTCAGCCCTTGAGCAAGGATCACTATAAGTCTCCTACTCCCTGATCTCTCTCTCTTATTTGTTTCTTTGTGGGAAGAGAAAGTAGGGAAGATGTAAATAACCTTTGAAAAACATGTCATCTGTGCCTTTCTTCTTGGTCTTTCAGAAGTTTTGGGGCAAACTGTTTAAAACAAAGACTATTAGTAAAGCTTTATTGGGAATTTTAATTTCAAAACTGATCTGGACACCTAAGTACTCAGTGAATGGTAGCTGTTTTTATTGTTAAATTGTGTAGGACTTTCTTCTCTTACAACCCATACTAAGCCATCTCAATTAGTCTGCATCTAACTGTCTAACCATCTCAAAGTGATAAGACTGACAAGCTTAGATGAGCTTTATCTACATAAGTTCCTGAAACAACAGAAATTAATGTAGAATCCATTATCAGAAAACATAGCTGGTACACAGCTCTGATCATTGCAAATGAGGTTTCAACTAGACCTGAGAGCACTTTAAGTTCTTTTGAAGTGTTTTCCAAATCAGAAAATCTTCCTCTTAAAAGCTTCTGTGAAAATTAACATGGATCTCGACCAAAGATGATTGGTCTTTTCCCAAAGAAGTGTTATCCTTGTTAAGTTATGCTGAGTAGCCTGGCATGTGCTATACTCCTTAACATGTTTTTTTGTATTAAAATTAACTTGAAGTTATCAAATGTTGATTTTTACCAATGCCTGAATGTAAAAGTAGGAACTGAGTATAAAATGGACAAAAGGACATAATTACTCTGGGGAATAATAACAATAGGCTGTTCCGATAAAGAATTATTTTCTAAAAAGAAAAGTCATTTTGACATATTAAGAATGGTATGGATTCTGAGTTTTTTTGATTGACATCCACTTAACTCCCAATGAAGTTACATGAGCATATATGTGATTTTCTGCAGTTAATCAGATGATTAGTATAAAAGTGATTTAATTAGTATAGAAGTGATTCAGGGAAGCTTTATTTTTGAAGGATTACTTTTTAATATAACAAGTCTTTTTTTAAACAATAAAGAAACTTGGTGGAAAAACTAGCCACAATTCACTATCTCATTAAACAACTGTGAAGCTTTAATTATTCTCTCAAGGGTTTCAAATGTATTCTATTTCTTGTTTTAAAAAAGTTATGATTACACAACATTAATATAATTTTATGTTCTTTTAGCACTTGTGCCAGGCACTATTTTAATAATTTTATGCATAGTAACACATTTAAGTCTCATAACAAAATATTACATACATTATTGTTACCTATGTTTTAAAAATGAGAGCAGTGGTCACAGATTAGTCAAGTAACTTGCCTAAGGTCTTTCAAGAAAGTGACAGGCTTAGAATGCAAACTCCAGTTGTCTTCTGAATCTCTATGGCAGAATACAAGCATTTTGAGTGACTGTGCAATATTCCATTGAATGGCTACCCCACCCTTATTGTTCAATATGTGCATTGTTTGAAAACTCTGCCTAATATTTGGCAATGTGATCAGAGACTAGATTTCTAAGAAAATACTAAATCAAAAGGTTTGAATATTTTCTTTTAATATTCAGAATTAAATTTTTAAGTAATTAAATCTGCTAATCTTTTACATTATGATTACTTTTATTTCTTCTATGCTTATGGAGAATAGATAACATAATTTGGCATATTGTTGATAGTACAGGACTTTCAAAAGCCTATAAACAAATCTTGCACTGTACCACATATTAATTCATCATTGCATACATGATTATATAATTAGGAATGCAGCATTATCTATAAAGAAAGATCCCAAAAAGACTTCTGATCATTGTCTATGTACACATTACATAGGCAAAAGTATAGAAGTGATCTTAAAATATCTTGACTTCTGAGGTAGCTAAAAGTCTCCTTTGTCAATATATATATTGACCTGTTTCCAAATGTGACACTATTTTCAATGCTCATTGGCATTTGGAGATTAAACATAGTTCTAACATTCAATGGAGATATGTCAATGGTAAAAATTAATGAAAAACTCTTTGTTTCAGCTAACAGTCTTTGGTTGCATGCAACAGAAAAAAAAGGAAAAAGGCTTTATTGAAAAGATACAGGGTAACTCATACACTAAAAGTAAAGGCTTACCCACTGAGTATTGAAAGGCGTTAGATAAGCAGCTTTAGAGATCCCAGTTAGGAACTTATGCATAGTTTCTTTTACAAACTAGTAATTGAATACATTTAATCATTTATAATTTTACTAGAGATTCAGATTCCTAGGAAAGAGTTTGATTGGCTTATTCCTTAACTAAAGTTGTGAGTAGTAGTTGGGCACGACTGCCTTTGAAAGTTCCATTGCTACCACAAGAATTTGTAGAAAGCTGAGCAAACAAGAGTAACAAATGCCAAATTTAATTTTCATCACAACTTGGTAACAGAAACTAAGGATTCAATAATTTTTTAAATATCCAGGAAACATCGTCATGTTGGCAAGTCCATGCTATGAAATGTCTTAATGTAGGCTTTAGCAATATATTAATTTCACAAAGACATTGCTTTGATTTATTGCATATTTTTAAATTTAGCCAAACAGAATAATATTGTTGTTGTATGCTCTTAGTTTTAAAATGGAAGCAGAAAACCATTAAGAGATAAAAGAAGAGTGAGTTGGCAGTTAATATGAGAGAGTAAATCTAACACTTGAAAAACCAGGACATGGCCAGGATCAAAATGCTGGAAAGCAGAGTTAAAAACATGAAATATATTTGGGATACATGAAAGAATCCAAGTACAAAGGTGATAAAGCTAACATCAAATTTAGTGAGGGGAAAAGAGGGAACACATCATGGAAATAAGTGGGATATAAAAAAATTATTTTGGAAAATGATTCTTAACAGTGGGGCTTATTTTGGAAGCCTCAAATCAAGTAGGCCAAATGAGCACATGCTAATAGCACCATCCAAGGGGGAAAAAATACAAGGATAAAGCATTAGAAAATAGTTCAACATATTTTGTTTTTGCTTTTGCTTTCTTTAAATGCATCAAAGTAGTCTTTGGGGTTATTTTAATGGTTTAGAATTGTTTTTATTTAAAATTCCATTAGAAGGGGACACCAAATATTTTCCAGTGTTTAGGTCTCTCAGTGTCTTAATTTTGTCTTGTTCAATCATTTCTCTAAGAGCACACTTCTAAAATTATGCCCTTGTGAGAAAGCTATATCATTTGACTTCTAATGAATATATAAATCAGTAACCAATTTTAGTCAACAGATATTTGTTAAATGCTTACAATGAGTTAGGCTCTGCAGATATTAAAATATAAAATTAAATGTAATATAAATTCTGAGAGATGTTGATTTTGCCAATAGTACTTGAGGCTTCAAACCTCTTTTGGATGAGAGTAACTCTCCTTCCCGGTGAAAAATAAAATGTCTGTATAACATATTTTATAAGCTTCTTTTAATCATTGAAAAGATGACAACATAGTAAGGCATCAGGCCAACAATAAGTGAAACAGGAACCTAGATAAGTAGATAGAGCTTCCTCCTCTGGCCCCTCAACCCCAACACTTTATCATAACTCATCTCCTTTTCCACCATTGACATTCATCTAAGCAGACACTTGAACTGTGCTTTTTACAGCCTCTTGCATGTGGGGTCAAAATCAAAGCCTAAGACCCTCCCAAGGCGGTACTCTGATAAGAGACTTTCACCTGACAGAGTTGGAACTCTAACAGACTATGTCCTCAAGAGGTAAGTTAAACCTGAAATAAACCCTCTTCCCAAAAGACATCAAGGAAATTTTCCTTGCAGCTGAGCAGAGCAGGGCAAGAGGGGAGAGTGAGAAGAAGTGAGATTATTTCTTAGAAGTTCTAATCACACAGGAGCCCTCAAAGGGGTTTGAAGCCTCAAGCCATTACACATCTAGATGATCAAACAAAAACAAAAACAAAACAAAACAAAACAAAAAAAAAAACACCTCAAGCTGTAAATTTTACTTAAATAAATATGATTGATAGCACCCATGGCTATCTTGGAAAAAAAATCTATGAAGAAATAAATCTTCATCCAAGGTTTCAAAGAATCCTCACAATAATTTTCTAAGAAAAAAAAGCTCTCTATAAAAGACACTCCAAGGCAGGAAGCATGACACTGAGATTAAGAACCAACAGGGAAAAATAGACAGCAGAATAAATCTCACAAAGACTTTATACATTGTAATAATTATGTTTATTAACTTGCAAAATAAAAGATTAAAATATCTACAGTCAACTTAAAAAATAAAATCTTTGAGCTAGCAGATTTCAAAGAGACAGAATTCTAGAAATAGAAAAAAAGTGATGATTGAAACTAAAAACTCAATGATTGAGTTTCATAGCAAATTAAACACAGAAGGAGTGAAATTTGGTAGAATGAAAGGAAAGTCAAAAAAATTTCAGGATGTAGTACAGAGAATACAAGGAGAAAAATATGAAGGAGGTTAAAAGGCATTAACGACCAAGTTCAAGTTTACCAAAATATCTACTCAGATTTTCATCAGAATAAAACAGACTAGAACATAGGTAATGAAGAGATAATGAATGAGAATTCTCCATATCTGATGAAGATTCAAGAAGTTCAACTAATTCCAGGGTGAGTAAAAAAAATGCACATCCAGATGCAACAGAGTGATGATGGTGCATAATACCAAGAATAAACAGACAACCTATAAGAGAAAAATATAGTAGACCCTCAAAGCAGGAACTTCTCAATAGCATCAAAATAATATTTCCAATACAATGAGAGAAAAATAAAGACCAAATTAGAAATCTATTTCAAGTAAAAATATCTTTAAAATAAAATAGCATAAAATATATTTCTAGAAAAACCAAAAATGGGTGTATTCTACAATCAAGCCCTCACTAAAGAAAATTTTTAACAAGGCTTTTTAGAAAAATAAAAATCAGAAGTTCTAAGTTGTAAGAAGCAACAGTATCTTAATAATAATAATAATTAATAATTAATAATAATAGAAATAGAAACATGAAGGTTTTATAAATGATATTTATTGAAAACCAGGCCATGCTTTAAATAATTTTCATGTATTAATATATGTCACCCTCACAGCCCTGTGAAGGAGGTGCTACTATTTTTGTCATCCCTTTTTCACGGAAAGTGCATAGTCGAGGTTAAGTAAAGTCTAAGGCCATGTAGCTGATAATTGGTGGAAACTGCATTTTAACCCTGACTGTCTGGGTAAGCTGTTTTTACTCACAGCACTTCTGACACCAAATGTGTGAAATTTTTCCTTTCTCCAATCAGAATTGCATTTAATTCTGACACTGACCACCCAGGGTAAGCCTCAGCTCCATAGGTTTCAAGGCAGAGTAAGACAGCTCCCACTTTGCACACCAGTTGCAAGAATTAAGTTCCCAAGTTACCCACATTTCTGTATCACCTGGCTAGAAACTGCGGGATCCTACAACCTCCCTCTCCCCGAGGTTCAATAATTTGCTCAAATGACTCACACAACTCAGGAAAGCGGTTTAGTTACTGTTTTCAGTTTATTGTAAAGGATCACGAAGGAATGGCCAAATGGAAGAGATAGTGCAGGGACTGGGTGAGGAGTATGGAGCATCCATACTTTCTTCAGATGCACTACCCACCCAGCACTTCAACATGTTCATCAATGTGGAAGCTCTTTGAACCCCAAATGTTTAGGGGATTTTATGGAGGTTTCATTATGTAATTACAAGTGATTGAGTCATTGGCCATTTGGTGATTAACTCAAGCCTCAGACACTTGCCACTCCTGGAAGTCAAAAGTGGGCCTGAAAGTTCAGATTCTCTAATCATGACTCTCCAGCCACTAGTCATCTCATTAGCATACAAAGGACACTCATCACTTGGATGACACAAGGGTTTTAGGAGTCTTATGCCAGAAAAGAGGACTAAAGACCAAATACATATTTCCATTGTACCAAATATACATTTCACACTGAGCCGGTGTTCTTAATTGCTATGCAATACTGACTTTCTTTAAATAAAAGATAACAGCATAGTCAAGTTTAATAAAGTTTTATTCCAATTATCTTAAGCTCTTTCTTTCCTCTCACAGTTAGTAAATACAAATATATATATAAAAATTATATATATATATAATTTTATTATATATATATAATAAAATTATATATATATATAATTCTGAAATTATATTTGGAAGACAGTAGATTACATGAAGGAGCATGCCATAGGAGCACTTGACTCACCTCGACACAAGAACTGGATCCACAATAAGAGCAGTGTCAGGGCAGCCAAAGGCCAGGACAAAAACCACAGCTAAATAAAAGTAAAAGATTTGCGTTAGAGAACTAGATTCAAGTGGTAAATGACAATCCATAAATAAAAGACAAAGATGCAATAAGGCTATGATAATGGAGAAAAGGAAAAGGACTTACTTGAAAGAGCCTGGAGTGAAAGCTGTCAACAGATCCGGATTGCTCACAACTCTCTCTATGGGATGCTAAAGATATGGTCCAAGTACCTGTTAGTAAGAGTAGGATATCCCGGCATAAGGTAAACTAGTCCAACATCTTGGATTTGAGAATTCTTAATTTTGTCATAAGTATAAGATAGCAACTAGGTTTTAAGATTGCTTTCAACTGTAACCTGTGCTTTGCTACAGAACGATTTCAAAGAAATGATCCAACTGCAGGTCTTAGGAGTGTTTGGGAAGATACTGTATCAGTGGGATTTTTTTTAATTTAATTAGTCTCTATGACTATTACAACATTACAGCTGGGTTATATTCAGATTTTGAAACAGAGCAACTGGAGGAGGCTCTGTTACCATTGGGGTAATCAGAGTTCCGTATTGACTTGAGGTCAGGTGAGAAGGGATAACCGCAGAAGTGTAGTTAGCAATTTCCCTCAGATTTTCCTCATTGACATAGTGAAGAATCACAGGTCAGTGAGATTTAGAAAATATTTATTAAAAGTATATTTATGAAAGACAGAGCATGCCCCAAGGAATGACGGGATGTCAGTGAAGAGCTGTAACACACTGTAACAACGACAACCGCAAAAACCAACACAAAAAAGGGCCCAGAAGCGGGAATGTCTGCATTATTTCTGGGCCATGATGGGGTGGTTCCAAAGGCATTCCTAGGCGATTGGCAAGGGAGGTCATTTTGATTGACACTTGGCTGCTGTATCACTCTTTGCCCAGCGCGCATGTGCGTACCCAGAATTCTGCTCCCATGGGGGTGTCCTTTGGGCGGTCTCTAGGATGGGCCCATGTTTCTTCATTCCGCCTGTCACTCTTGTCTGATTCGGTACCTAATATGAAGGGTACAGAGCCTTCGACATTCTTCTCGATCTGAGAAAAGCGGCATCATTTATGGCATGTCATGGGAATCCTCCTGCTGATTATCCTTGGAAGTGTCAGGTACTGTGAATCGGGAGCTTGGAAGAAATGGAAAGACTGGAAATAGTGTCTCAGAATTTGTATTTTTGCCTTAAGTGGGGAAAAAGAAAGGGGATTCAATTTGTCTGGGAGACTGATCCTAGGCAAAGGAAATAAGATTGTATCTCCCAAAAGGAGACAGGCTGTGGTGGGGAGAGAAAGCAAGCTATACATATTTTGACTCTTCAGTTTAATAAGTGTTGCATCAAATCCCTATAATTTGGAAAAATAATTGTGAATAAAATGTTTGCATCTTCTCTTATTATTTTCCTTTTGTTTCTATTTAGCATGTGCTAAGTTTCTCTTGAAATTACAGTGTTTCAGCGATGAGGAGAGAACCAAGGGAGAGTTCATTTGTTTTCCTTCTCTACGCTTGGTCCAACAATTAAAAAGAGGCAGCATAATTCTAGGCATGAGGTATGGTGGCATCTACAATACTTTATAAAATTAAAATTATAACAAGAAAATGAAACCAAGATTCCTAAAGTCTGTACATCCAGAGCGTGATCAAGCTGTGCTCATCTAACCCATCTGCAAAACCACAGTCACAGTTATCGCCTGCAGGCACTCCACCTCCCTGGCTCTGCCAGACTTCCTTCTACTCTGTTTGTCACCTCTGCCTTCCTCACCTCTGCTCTCAGTGGCATTGTTGCTGCTACTGTAGTTTTCTTCTCAGAAATATTTATTTTCCTTTTGTACCTTTAGAGTAGCAAAGATGGTGATAGCAAGGTATGTAAAAACTTAAGAAATAGATAAATTGGCAGGATGTGTGGGATAGCAGAGAGGAAAGATTCAGGGTGACTCCCAAGTTTCATGTGTGGGTAGCGGGGTGAATGACAGCAAGTTACTTGAGATGGGAGAATTAGAAAGGAGAAAATATTTGGTAGAGGTGGGGTGATGAGCTTGGTTAGAGAAACAATCAAAATAAATGCACCTTTTTATTGAGTATCACTTCATTCCATGCAATGTTCTGAATGCTTTGAAAGGATCAGCTCTGGTTATAAAAGCAGGGACCAGGGAGGTTTACAGTTGAAGACCACAATTTCTGGTTCACTTAGTTCAGTTCTCTAGAGAAAATCTGACTAAGCTCAGTTCAACCTCTAGATCAAGTTTCTTGAGGGAGTTTTTTATTCCTGGGCCAATAAACTATAGTAGGGAAAGATAAGTCAGGATATTTCAGTTAAAACTAGAAAACAGACTCTGTTTCCAAAGCAGAGTCTCTTATTAGGTTAAGTGGTCAGAGAAACAAAAACTTCCACTGGGATTTCAACCAACATTCAACTGGCCCAAATACCATGCTCCCTTTTTTGTTTCCTGATGGTTGCTCTTGGCCAATTATTATCTTTATTTGACATGTATATGTTGGTGATTGCATCAGCTCTCATGATTTTTAACTACCACCTATAGTCGAATCCATATTGCCAATGCTGACCACTTCAGTGAATCTTAAACTTAACAATCTACCTACCTATTGGATGTAGCCCTCAGGATGTCCTAGAAATCACATCAAACTGGATATGTGCTTATGTTGATGAATTACTCTGAGAACTAGAACTGATCCTCCAAACCAGAATTACTATGAAAATATTGTTTACAAGTGTGAATTATTGAGCGTGAAATACTGGTAAGTCATTTGAATTATCCAGAAATTTTCCTTTGGTAAACCAACTAAGGACAGTAGATCAAATAGTAAACATAAGGGGGGCTAAGATACCATGCCAAGAAAACGATCTTTTGTACAAAGTGAAAACTAGTAGAGGGGCAGCCTAGGGTATGTGAGTAGTCATCAGCGCTGGGAGAGGATAGGGTCTAAAAGTGGAGAGAGATTGTACAGGTTATGGCCATCATATATCTCCCAGTGAAATGTGGTAACATCCTTGAGTAACTGTCCCATAGATCAACCCAAAAGAACGCTTTCTCTTTGAACTTCACTCAGTTGTCAGCTAATTTGCCTAATGAGCTCAGAAATATTTCTGTGACATACCCAAAGCAGGAAAGAGCCATGTAAGGGGGTTCTTCATTGCTGCAGCCAGAGTCTGAAAAAGGCTCACATACTCTTCCTTTTCCCAATTTCCCTGAGGAAGTGTGTGGTTATGGGTTCCTTGGGCAAAGGCAGAATATCATTGCTCAGTGCCTTACAACTTGCTCACTTGGTCAGCTGGGTACATATGAAACATTATTCCTTTGTAATACTCCCAAGCACTCAATCAGTTTTCTAGGTCAACCTGCTTTCTTTCAGTCATCAGTAATACACTTTAAGTTTCTTAAATGCAGCAAATCTTGAAAAACAAGTGAATGGTAAGTGATACTTCTTATTTTCAAAAGGTGTGATCAGAAAGAAAATTTATATTTTCTTTTTCTCCCAATTTTTATTTTATTTTTTAATCATATTATGTAGTTCGAGTTCCAAGAAACTTGTTTTTGACATGGGACAGGCAAGTGCAGTCTATGTCTTTATATTTAAGTATATCATTAACTTATAGAATTTATAAAACACTTTTACACGGTTAGAAGGAGTTTGTTGCCTGTATATTATGGACTACATTTCTAAATGCCAATTCCTGTAATTTTCAGCAACAAGACATTTAATTTTTGTTAGGAAGTGCCAGAGGGCTTCAGCATATACTCTTCATGAAAGGCAATCTTAAAATGTGTCATCTAAGAAATTTTCAAAATTGGAATATTAAGACAGATAGCATATAGCTCTTCAGGGTGAGTGCTAATGCCTTCACAAGGTTTTGTTATTCCATTTGTGAGATTGGACAATGACTGATGGAGCTGGTGAGAAAAGAGCTCTTAATAGCCCTGGAAGTTCAGCTCCTTTTTTAATCCTAACTAATGTGCAAAGAGTGAAATACCTTTTTATAACATTTAGTGTGTATGTATGTGTGTGTGCGTGTTTGTGTATGTTGCATGTGTGACCCAAAAGGGCAAGAAAATCTGCACTCATATTCGGGTCTTCATTATTTTGGTTTCCTTATGTGATCATTGCTTTAAAATGAACTGATTTTAATTTAGTATATGATTATTGAAAGCAGACTGATTTGATTAATATTGTCCATGTCTGATATTGCCAAATGCAAAGAGGCGTTTGAAATAAAGAATCTGTTAGTTACAGGGCAGAGTCTATAATCAGTTATTTTCCTTTGTGTTTGAGACTAGATTGGCACTGTTTTCTGTGTGTTTACATTTAATCAAATTACTACTTTTTTTTACCCAGAAGATGATGTTCTAAAATTTGAGATATTTGTATTTGCTTGGTGAATTCTTAAAATTTTTATCTAAAATATCATATAAGTGATATCATGTGCAATAGATTGCAGACAAGGTCATGTAATCTATAGAATCTGAAAACACTGACTTTATTTTAGAAACCCAAGTTTTTTCCTTTGCCTAGACATTACCTCCTATATTTTCTGAGATGTGAACTCCTACAGCAAGCGATTTATTCTTTTTTTAAAAAGAAACTGTATTGATTTATTTATTTTTATTATGTTTATTGGGGTAACATTGGTTAATACAATTATATCGTTTTCAGGTGTACATTATAATATGACATCTATATTTTCTGTTGTGTGTTTACCACTCAAAGTCAAGTTTCCTTCAGTTATCGTATATTTGACTCCCTTTACCCCTTCCACCTCCTCTGTCCTCCCCCATCCCCTACCCTTTTGTAACCACTAGTCTATTATCCATATCCATGAGTCTTTGTTTGTCCTGCTCATTTGTTGCTTTTAGGTTTATATCCCACATATAAGTGATATCATGTGATCAACTTTTTCTCTCTGGCTTATTTCGCTTAGCATGATTATCTCGAGGTCCATCCATCCAGGTTGTTGCAAATGGCAATATCTCATCTCTTCTTAGGCTGAGCAATATTCCATTGTATATATAATATGTGCCACAGCTTCTTTAGCCAACGTCTATGGTAGGACATTTTGATTGCTTTCATGTCCTAGCCACTGGGAATGCTGCTGTTATGAACATTGGTGTGCAAATATCTTTTTGGATATGGGTTTTCAAGTCTTTCGGGTAAATACCCAACAGTGGGAATGCTGGATCATACGGTGGGTTAGTTTTTTGAGGAACCTCCATACTGTTTTCCATAGTGGCTGTACCAATTTTTAGTCCCACAAGCAGTATATCAGGGTTCTTTTTAAAGAGATTTATCCTTTAGCTTAAGGATTTTTTTTTTTTTTTTTGGTCAGATAAAATATAAATCTTGTTTAAAGGGTATATTCTCCCACATAAATTTTAGCTTAAATAATCCCAAGGTACCTCTTTAAGAGTGAGCATTAGTAAGTATTAATCTGCTGTCTCTGGATTACTAAGGCAAAGAGATAACACCCGCTGTAGGGATGGGGATAGGTTGGAAAAGAGCCAAGACTTAGTGTACTACAGATGTTGTGGAGACATGGCTGATCAGCATTTATTCACTTGTTCTCCAAATATTTATGAAAGCTCTTATGTGACAGGCATTATGCTAAGCTCTTGGAATATAAAAACAAACAAAATAAATGTATTTCCTGTCCCTAACAGAGTATACTGTCAACTATATTCATATCTTGAGGTTGCCATAAAAAATTACTTCAACCTTGATAACTTAAAACAACAGAAATTTATTATCTCATAGTTCTGCAGGCCAGAAATTGGAAATCAAGCTGTCGTCAGGGCCATGCTTCTTCCCAAGGTTCTAGAAGATCTTCCAGTGGCTGGTAGCCCCAGGCATCCTTGGCTTGTGGCAGCATAGATTCAATCTCTGCCTCCATCTGCACATGACCTTTGTTATTCCATTAATCTCCATCTTCTCTGTCTCTGTGTCTCCTATTCTTATAGGGACACCAGTCATTGTATGTAGGCCTCACCCTAAATCCATAATGAAGTCCTCTCCAGATTCTTAACTGATTAAATCTACAAAGATTTTATTTCCAGAAAAGACTATATTCTGAGGTCCTGAATCTGAATGGAGAAGAGAATTTGGAAGACTCTGTTCAACCTCCCACATGAAGGAAGCAATGAAATAAGTACACCAGAGGTTTTAACACAGGCTGATGCTGGGAGAGGTGACATAAGTCACATGAGAGGGGAAAAGAGGAGAGTGAAGACTATTTTATGCAGAGTATTTTTGAAAGAACCAAAGGAAAAAAAATGGAGTGGTTTTCAAATATTTCAGTGTATTGGGAACTCATGTGAGTATATGGGAAGGGAGGAATTAGAATGGCAAAAAGTAAAGTGTTTGGTTGGTTGGTTGGGTTTTTGTTGTTGTTGTTTTTAAGGAGGAGTTAGTTCAAGAAGCTGTGTGGACTTTTTTCCTGAGATAAATAGGTGGCCATTGGAGGATTTTAAGTGGGATATCCTTGTTTGTTTACATTTGTATTTTGGGAAGGTGTCTCTGGCTGTGTACAGTGGGAGGGAGGGGAACAGGTAAACTTGGCAATTTACCTGTTTCTAAGAGTTTTAAGAAGGAGTTATCACACTTTACAGTAGCTCTCTATTCAGCTTCTAATCTCTCCTCAAGGTGTTGCATCCAGATGTGATTTTAAGGGTGGGACAAGGGCTCAAAATAAGAAAATCACATATTCAATTTATGTAGTTTTACTCTTGAGAACACCTACAAAATATCCCAAAATTTTAATGTTTACTTAAATCAACAGTCACCATTTATTCCTGCAACCTCAAGTTAACTTCTTGTTCTTTCTCAAGCCAAATTATTCAGCCTGCTCTGTGATTCTGAGTACTTTAAATCTTCATAAATTCATGAACTTTCCTTAAGAAAGCTGAAGTACTTTCTCTCACTCCTGATTAAGACATTCAAGTGAAACACCCAAAGGATGACAGTGGCATTAACTAGGATGGGAGGATGAAGTCATGTGGATGAATTTGAGCCATATTTAGGAAGGAACACTGATATGACTTGGTGATGGGTGAGATGTGAGTTGTGGGGTCAGAGATGAAGCTTGGAGTTCCGATGCAGCGCTCCAGGGGAGCAGCAGAACCATTAACTGAGATAGGAAACAGCATGAGGACGTCAGGCCGGGAATTTATTATGTTCAGTTTCAGACAAATGAATTTGAAGCACCTGCAGGACTTCCAATTGAAGGTGACCCATAAACATTTGGATACAGGTCTGCAGTTCAAGCCAGGAGCCTGGGTGGGAGGATACATATGTGGGAGTTGTTAATTTATAGAAACTGATATTTTATGTAAAACTCAGGCTGCTAGTAACAGGATCACAGCACTCAAACCCTCCTGACCTAGCACTTCCTGTTCTGAATAGTCCTTTATTTTCATGTATTGGGTTTTTAATTATTTATTTTTTGTTAGTAGTTTATTTTTTGTGGTTACTTTTTTAAAAATCTCAACACTTATAGTAAAATTATGTATCTATCAGTCAATTGATCAGTAGATGTAATCATAGGATAAATAATATAAACACAGATGGAAAATTTCATTTTTTTTTCCTCCTCTCCTGGTCGATAGCATTTTCCTTTGAGACTATGTCTATCACTTTCAGTATTTGGCAAGTTTGAACATTCTTTGTTGTATTTGTATTGTACCTTAATTAAATTTGAGTTTCATGAAAGTTGGGACATTGTTCTTTTTTTATTTTGTTCTAAACAGGATCTATTAAAGTTTAAAGCATTTAATGGGCATGTACATACTTATCAATGACAATTTTAATGTGGAAGTTTTTCCAAGTTGAAATAGACACCAAAAGGAACACAATGTAACTTAAATTTTCTCAGATTGTAATTATATGATATAAAAAGGAAGTGAAAAGAGACACCAGACACAAATATGATTAGTGGATCATTTTGCTTTCTTTGTAAATAATTTTTCATGCACAATTACACTTACACCTGCATGTACTAAATTAATTTCTCCATGTCGATGAGTAAGAAATGAATATTATTTGAGAAATACTCCTCTAATTCCAGCTCAGATTGCTTTATGATATCTAGTTAAGCCTCACAAGGAGTATAAGATGAAGCTGCATAAGCAGTTTTCTCTGTAATTTTGCCTTGCATCTATAATTTTGTGGAATTTGGGTTAGTGTCAGAAATATAAACTACAGGCATCAAGAATAAGTTTTCATTCAAAACTACCTTTAATTTTTCTGATATTTCTGTCTGGGCTTAGGTTGGTGATTATAACACTTAGCACATGAATCATTTCCTTCATCTTCAAAGAGAGCTATGAACATTAAATAATTATTCCTCACAATGCTTCTGCAAGGTAGGTGTTTTGTTCCCATCCCATTTTACAGACCTGAAAACTGAGGGACAGAAGCCAAGTAAGTATCCTATGATCCCAAAAGATTAAAATATAATAACAACCTTTTGAATCTTAACAACCTTTTGTCTTTCTACTTTGGTTCTCTGGACATTGAGATATAAGAGACAGGGGGGAAAATGTAAACTCTGTGATGTTTTCAAAGGAAAGAAAAAATTTCACACCTTTTTAACTGCTGTTCAGCTGCAGGTAAAGAATTTAACAGCTTGCAGAGTGCTAATTAGAGCCCATTATAACTTGATTGACCTGCATTGGCAGTAGCACTCCTTGTGTCCCTGCAAAATGGAGATTTTGCTTCTTCGTGTAGTTCTAAGTCACATAACTCAGTTTCTTGACTATGGAAGCAGTGATAATTCAGAGGCAGCAATCAGAACTGGGCTTTGTAAATCAATATTTAAAATGGAATTTTCCCTTGGTGAATAATAAGCAACAGATCCTGTTCAATACATCCAATGGCCCAAATGTTTTCACACTTACTTGCATGGGGATGTGGAAAATTGAGTTTCATTATCTGTCTTAACTTCTTAATTAACAAAGACAAAGAATCTCCAAGAAACAAGATATCTGTATTTGGCCTTCTGGCTTTTACTATTTACTATTTGCAAAAGAAATCAAGTAAGTATATTTACAAGGTAAATGCTTTGTACTCAAGTGGCAAAATGAGCTTTTTCAAAAAAGTACGTATTTCAGTGAAAAGTGCTTTTTTTTTCTTTATTTGACTATTTTCTTGATGATCTAGAGGGATTTTTTTTTGTCTGTGATATGTAAATTCAATATTGTTTTATATACTGGTTCTCTAACCTTTCCTGTCCTCCCACATACCTATTTGCTTTTTGCACAGAAACTTACTGTGTGAAAAAGCATTTCTAGTTCACCTTCCCTCTTCCTTCCCACAAATAATTTTCTCATCTTCTCCATTTTCTTTTTGTTAAAAAATTTTATTTTTTTTATTGAAGTATAATTGACATATAACATTTTATTAGTTTCAGGGATACAACATAATGATTTGTTATTTGTATATATTGAAATGTGATCCCTAGAATAAATCTACTTAACATCCATCCTTCGTTACTAACATACTAATTACTTCTTGGTCTTTGGGCTAAATAATTGAATGGATATCAGACGTTAACACTAGAAAATCTTAACATCTTTTTTAACTACTTTCTATCTCACAACTTTATTCTTACACATGTCTGCTCTGGTCTACCTTAACATTTTGCTTTTATAAACCCTTTTCTTAAAGACACTTTTATTGTAACATTTATTGAACGCTTGCCCTGTGCCAGCTACACCAGTTGATGACTCAAGGAATGCAGAGTCCCTGCTTTTCTCGTTCAGTTCTGTCTCTTCACTATTCAAGAAAGTGCCTGGTATATGGTAAGTGCTTAATAAATATTTGCTAAGTGACTGAATAAGCAAATTACATATCTTTGTTTGTTTGTTTGTTTTCTGCAAATTGAATTTCTTGTTATCACCTTAAGATTCTTTATTTTAGTCAGTCAACTTGCCAACCTCACAAACATGGTATTCATTCCATTTAGTCTAGAATTAATTGCATTCAGTTCTATCAATTAGTATCAGGCTCGTAAGAGCTCAAAGGAGAAGTTAGCCTGGCACTGAGGTCAAAAGAAAAAGAGACTCAGACAGGTACAGATACCTGCCATTTTGAGATATTTTGCATTGTTCTTCAGCCAAACTAACTTAAATGTAATACTTCCCTTTCTCCATGTATTTCAGATTGAGGGTATGACTCTTTCCCACCATCCGTCCAGCAAAATCAGTTAATGTATAATTTATCTTTGTTGCTTTGTAGAAGGCTCAATTTATTTGCTGTACATCTTGTAAATTCTCATCTAAGGTTTATAGCTAAGTATATCTAATTCATACAGTGTTTTGTATGTTAATTAGATAATGAACGCCAAAGTCCTTTAAAATTATAAGGCCGTATACAAAGGCTGGTCATTAATACCATTACTGTTTTGTATCTTCTACACAGATCCTAGTACAGAATAAAATGTCACCTGCACAGTCAACTTGTCAAATGACCCAGGAAGAGTGTGATTAAGATCGTTAAGTTTTGTTATTAAGTGATGGTTCCTCTTGACAATTTGCTTGTGTATCACTCTAAAAGGCAAGAAAATCTTTTCTTCAACTAAAAATGGACATAACTCTCAATCTTCTACTATTCTCTCTAACCCATCATGCTGCATTCCATTGTATTTTAATACATATATCATTTAACCTAAAGGATAAAAGTCAACTGAAGGAAAATACACATACCAGAGTATAAACTTGCATAAGTGAATGACCTAAAGTTGTATTTGCTTTGGTATGTAAAGCAAAACTATGCTTTGATGTTAAGAAAGTTGCCCTAATGACTGGCAATTACAGATAACTATCATCTGATGGTGAATTTATAGTATTCTCATTTTGAGGGCCAACTTTTTCCTCCATAATTCCCATAGTTTCATACGAGCCAGGCTGCAGCCAGCCAGGTGTAGAGGTTCAAGACAAGAAGAAATTTTCTATTGCCTTTCTTTTTATTAATTAAAGAATATAAAGGGAAAGAAGTGGTATTATATTATTGTCTCCAAATTTAAAATAATATGTCAAAAAATTAGCATCAAATATAAAGCAAGAAAATGATAATTTCATCATAGAGTCATAGGGAGTTATTTTTCCCAAACTTTCTTAGTATTGTTTTATTTATTTAAAATAAAAAATATTATAATGAAAAGAAGATATAATTATCTAACCTCTTTTCCTTGTTTAATCAGCTTTTGTCTTTGACTGCTATCTTCCAAAGCATACTAACCCAGTATTTCTCCTTTCTTTTCTCATATGTTCAGCAGTGAACTTTTTTCAGCTTGTCTAAGTTGCACTTAAAGTTTGCATCATTTTCCCCCAGCAAGATGTCAAGCAGATTTCACACAAAATACTCAGAAAGGAGACGTGAACCATTTTTTTTCTTTTTACATTTTACTAACTTAGAAGTTCTTTTAATGTCTAAGGTCATAGGGATAAAACTAAGGATATAATATGCTAAATTCTATTAACTTGTACTGAGAGTTAATTCAAATTCTGAAAGTGCTCAATTCATTTCCAGGGAGTAACTTATATTTTGGTAGTATTTGACTGAATTAAAGCAAAAGGAAAAAAAAAGAAAATTATAAAAATCAATAAAAAGACACCTGTATAGATGCATTTATTTTTAATTGTTCTTTTTTCATTCAACATTTAATACAGAAGTATCATATTGTATAAATTCATTTCATTAGGGTTTTCCATGTTATACCTACCCTTAGTCATTTTTGTATCACCACCTCTTTATAGCTATACTTTTCACAAGTTTGCTATTTTTTCTTTTTGCCTTCTTTGCATTTGCATTAAACTCTGTTCTACTCGAACTTGAGTCTACTTGAAATCTTATTATCTCGGCATTCTGCCCTACTCTCACTATAATTTTTTGACCCAGTAATCCATAATTTTCTTTAACTTTTATTTTCCTACATTTATTCCTCTCTCAATGGCTTTCTCACTACTAGTCCTCAACGTTCAAATAATTAACCATCGATATCACTATATTTTAAGTCACGTTTAATGTGGCAACTAAATTATCTCTTTTACACAATTGTTCTAATAGATATTACAATTGTTATCCACACTATTAATTAAGTGTCTCAAAGCCTGAATTTAAATTTTAAAGTGGCACAAATATGTAGTATTCTTGGCCAAAATTCTATCCTGGTAAACCTATGTATCAGTCAGGGTTCAACCAGAAAAACAGAACTGGTTAAAAATAGACTAGATAGATTATATAAATAGATGAGCGATGATAGATAGGTGGATAGATAGATGGATAGACGATAGATGATGATAGATAGATAGAGAGATAGATAGATAGATAGATAGATAGATAGATAGATAGATAGATAGATAGATAAATAGATGATGGACATTCAATAGATAGATTTAATACAAAAATGTGGAAACTGGCTAATCTAGGAGTCTGTAGGACAGGCAGTCAGGAAAGTAAGTTCATGACCAAGTCAGAATCCAAACACTGAAACTTGGAGCCCACAGACAGGCGGTCAAGCAGAAAAGATAACCAGCAGAATGGAATCCCTGGAGCATGAGATACAGCTTGAAGTACAGGTTCAGTCAGGGAAGCTCTATGCCCTCTTATATAGGGCTTCCCTTTATTTGAACATTGAAGTCCAGTAGTGAGAAAGCCATGAGAGATAGAGTAAATGTAGGAAAATAAAAAATAAAACATATTATGGCTATTGTCAAAAATTATAATGGAAGGTCAGAATGGAGATATTATAAAATTAAGTCAGGTCTACCCATTCAATTAACTTATGGTCAATTGATTAGAGGCTTTTAATTATGTCTATAAAATCCCTTCTTAGCAGTACCTAGGTTAATGTATAATTGAATAACTGGCTTTATATGCTACAAAATGGATGCTGCCTCCCTTGTGTCTTCCAGTTCTTCTCAGTGAATATCATTCTTAGTCCATCCAAACTGGAAATATACCAGAAAAAGAATTTGGGGGACTCTAGTTCAGCCAAGCCAAGTGGACGCATCACAATCTATAGGAATAAGAGTTGGCCAGATGCTGTTTTGTAGTTCACTGAGAGTATTTGGTGCTCTGTGATTCATCCCTAATAAGCAAATGCTCATAATAGTGATAAAAAATTACAATTCATTTATTATAATTAATATTTATTACATAAGCACTGAGCTGTGCATTGTTTAAAACACTTTGAGTGTATTAACTCAATTTTATAATAACATCATTCTGTAAAATACTGTTACTATCCCCATTTTCACATGAGGCACCAATAGGTAAAGTAACTTGCCTGAGGTCACACAGCTAGTAATCAAGAAGACAAATGTTGGAACATAGAGAATCTGGCTCCAGAATCCATATGTTATCATGGTGCTATGCTAAAGCATCAAAAAAAGTAGAATGGTTTAATGAAAAAGTAAAAATGAGTTCTAATCCTAACACGACATCTTATTATATAAGAAATAAGTTGAATAGATACTAAAGTCCCAAGAATTAAAGCTGAGGTAGGACATTAAAAATTTTTTTGTGTGACTGTCACGTCTTGTATTCAAGGACAGGCATGTCTCACACACCCTTGAATAGGACCTGGTTCCCTACAGGACGTAGAAAACTTTATATTACATAAAGTTCATCACAACAAAGCAAACATGCAGTGAAGGATAAAAGAGGCATCAATAAACTGAAGGATTTTAGTGAAACCTCTTACTATAAGTGTGACAGACTTGGATGGGGAGGGTGAAAACGTAAAGTACTCTGAAAAATCACTGACTTTCACTGTTTTATCTCACTCACTCCTGAATATAAAAGTACTTGGTGAGGCCAAGGATTTCCTTTCTTAAGGCTTGTGGCTTTTAAGGAATTGAAAAATGGGGTGTCATTAGGGAAAGACTTAAAGTAGGGGGATCAGTTTGATTACTGTATATCATATTACCAGGATACATACAGATTACTTTAATTCTTAGCACAGCAGTTGACTATCAACCTTACTTTCTTTCTTTCATTGAAGCAATATTCACAGTTGATGTCTGAGTTCTTAGACAGTAAAAAGCTTGCTGTAAAATAAGAGATGTTAGGGTTTTCTTTATGGAATGATGGAAAAATGGAAATTAGTGTCAAAATGATGTCATGGCTTCAAAACATTGTTGGTACAAGTGCCTGACAGGCATCCTTGACACACTCTATAATGACATAGTAAGAAAGCAAAAATAATGTGACAATGACTTTCTATAGGACTTATGAAGAATGACTGGATGGTGCTGCACTCCATATGCTGATCCCAAGTAGAAGATGCATTTCCTCTGTAAGACATCAATATTTATGAGATTTATTGATTATTTTGTCAAGTTTAAAATATGTGCTTAACAGTATATTTAGGGGTCAATTGGAGTCACAGGGACACATATGAGAGTGCAGCATCATCTACAAGCAGGACAGGAGAGAGATTGTGACATTCTCTGTCAATTCTTACTAGTTCAAGCAAATTATCTCTCTCTCTGAGAAAATAAATCATCACAAATTTAAAATAAGCCTCACAGAGAAAACATCACATCAAGAGGGCTTTATAGGTGAGATTAAAAATATTTAAAAAACAATAATATTGATCCCATATAAGCTCTTTCAGTAGCCCTCTTTTTTAAGAATATTAATATTATATTATTTGGGATAACCTGGCTCATTACTGATATATTCACTATATCAATCATCAAATAATAAATTTTCAGAGCTAGAAGAAACTTCAGCAGCTATCTAGCTCAGCTCCTCAGATATAAAAGGCTTACCCAATATCATAGAGCTAGTTAGTGGTAGAATTGGTGCTGGTACCTCTAACACCTAGGGTGGAGTCATTTCCTTTATGCCAAGTTAAATCAATTAGGACTGCATTTGACTGCAATTATTATTGTATTAGGTATCAAGAAGTCCAGACACAGGAAGTTCTACACAGGTGTGCAGATCACTAACACCCTTGAGGACCCAGCCCCCTTCCAGCTCTCTCATGTTTAACATGTAGCTTTGAATCTTATGACTGAAAGAAGGCTGCTGTTCATTTAGTTATCATGTCTGTGTTTCACACAGGAAGAAGGAACAAGGAAAATAGGCTGAACTAACAATGTTAACTCTTTGCTAGATGTCAGTCACATTGTGTCCTCCAGTTTCAACTGAAAATGTTAGCTTTTACAGCTTTATGATAGAGACAATAGGTCAGAAGGGGACTGAAAATGGAGGCTGGGGCAGTTAACCAGTAATGTCTGCCGTACTTTCTGCCAGGATGAAATTCTATCCCCCCAAATTCATATGTTGAAGCCCTAAACCCTCATATGACTATATCGGAAATAGTGCCTTTGAGGAGAGGATTAAGATTAAGAGATCATAAGGGTAGAGCCTTGATCCAATAGAATAGGTGTTCTTATAAGAAAAGGACAAGACGCTAGAGCTTCCTTTCTGTCATTTAAGGACATAGAGAGAAGGAAGCTCTATGCAAGCGAGAAAGAGGGTCCTCACCAGAAATCAAAGCCTATCAGAAATTTGACCTTAGACTGTCCAGCCTCCAGAACTATGGGGAAATAAATTTCTGTGTTTAAGCCATCCAATACATGGTGTTTTGTTATGGCAGCCTGAGTGAACGAATACACCAGCATACACAGATATGGGCATTCATTCATTCATTCATTCATTCAACAATTTAAGGCACCTATAATGTAGCAATCGCTGAGACTCATGAAAGAATTGAGATGAACATGATGCAGGCCTGTCTATTGGGCAGGTAGCAGGACGAACAATCAACAATGGAAACCATGTGATAACTGTTCTCTTAGGTAATTATAGATTGTTATTGAAAGAAAAGGGAAATAAACAGAATCTTCAGCTAATAGCTCAGCAGCACAGCCTCAAGGAACGTTTCTAAAAGTAGTTGACCTGTGAATAACTAACTGTCTAGTTACCAAACCTCTCCAAACTTCAACTGTGAAAATGAAGATAAAAATTAAATTAACTGCATATATTCATTATGCCAATTTAATGAGATAAACCACATAAGTGAGATAATGGGATACACCACAGTTCCTGACATTTGGTAAGCATACAAAAAAATGATTATAATCACATCAACAGAATGAGGGGTCACCAGCCTTTTTCTGCAAAGGGCCTGATAGTAAATATGATAGGCTTTGCAGGCTGTATTGTCTCTGTGGCAACTAATCAAGTCTTCCATTGTAGTGTGAAGTCAGCCACAGACAATGCATAAACAAATTAGCATGCAGTATTTCAACAAAACTTTATTTACACAAACAGATGATGGGCTGGATTTGACACACATTATCACAGATACATAACTGCAAGTAATTTTAGGTATTACTTTGAGAGACTACTTCATATTTGCCTTAGAAATGTACCTTGGTTCATCAACAAAATGAAAGGCAACCTACTGAATGAGAGAAAGTATTTGCAAATTATTTATCTGATTAGGGTTAATATGCAAAATATATAAAAAAACTCATAAAACCCAACAGCAGATAAACAATAACAAAAAAAACAAAAAGGAAACAATCCAATTAAATAATGAACAGAAGATATTTTGGGAAAAATAGACATTTTTCCAAAGAAGGCACACAGATGGCCAAAAGGTACATGAAAAGATGCTCAACATCTCTAATCATCAGAGAATTTAAAATCAAAACCACAATGAGATATCCTCACACCTGATGCACCCTCATATTTGCTGCAGCATTATTTATAATCGTCAAGACATAAAAACAAACTGTCTATCAATAGATGAACGGATAAAGAAAATGTGCGCCCCCCCCACACAATGGAATATTATTTGGCCATAATAAAGAATGGAATCTTGCCCCTTGTGACAACATGGATGGACTTGAAGGCATTATACTAAGAACAGAAGTCAAGCAGAAAAAGATAAATAACATTTGATCTCACTTATATGTGGAACCTAAAAAAATAAAAAGAAAAAAGAAAAGAAAATTTTAAAATGAGCTATGAACACTGAGAACAAATTGGTGGTTGCCTAGGGCAGGGGTTGGGGTGGGCAATATGGGTGAAGGGAACCAAAAAATAAAAAAGAAAAGAAAAAAGAAAGAAAAGAAAAGAAAAATGCCTTTGCCTTTGCTTTAAAATTAGGCAAGGTGTATAGTCATGTGAGTATTTTTGGCATATACAAGGCCCACAACTGTAGACAGTCAATTAAATCTTTTCTTTTTTTAGATTTATTTCTCAGGATAAGCAAAGGCTTAGCAGCAAACTGCTATGTTACGTGAGCCTGGCTTTCTTCCAGTTAAATTTTTGTGTTTTTAGTCATAGAATAAATCCTAGTTTCTGGCCCCAAAGCTCAAGAACTGGGTGGGGGTGGAAAGGGGATTTTTTAAAAGTGTAATTTTTATTTAAGTTTGATTTAACTAAGTGTTATGCTCTACATTAGGCACTCATGAAACCAAGAATAAGGTATAACCCCATCCCTCCAGGATCTTCCATCCCTTTGTGGGTTCAGAAGGCTGTGGTGATTGTTGTCTAGTAACACAGAACACATTTTGTTGGTTTCTTAAGAAATCATTGAAACTATTCTCAGGAGTACCTGGAAAAGCAGTGATGATTTCACTGTCCTTTTTGATGACAAAGGTTGAAGGAAGCTTTTAGTGGTGGGCTATAATTTCATCATAATTCAAATGTTGCCTGTTCAATTTTCAATCTCATAACTCCACATAGTCCTTTTGCTTCAATTAGCAAAATAAATCATTGGAGAGCCAGAGCTGACAACTAGAAATTTCCAACTTGTATAATCCATCTCTTTTTCCAGAGGGAATCTGACATACTCTTCTCACAAGTTTTAAGCTTCTCTTCTTTAACCTTTTGCCAAGTTGTGTGAGTGTGTGTGTGTGTGTGTGTGTGTGTGCACGCGCGTGTGTTTGAAAAACAAAAGAATTGTGGACAAAGTCAATTGTGGGCCGAGACCTGGAGGAACAATATTATTATCTTGGGAGACTAGTAACCCGGGGATTTGCCTTGCTCTCTTTTATACAGAAATAAAACACCAGCGCTAAACTCGTGTTTGCAAGCAGCCCAGATGCTCCAGCTCTTTTCCCCTTTGATGTATATTTGTGTATGAAAGCTTCGTTTTCTTTGTTGCAGTGATTGAAGGAGTTCAGTCCTTTCAGTATAAAGCATCTACTTTCATTTCCTTTATTGAAAAGGATATTTATCCCATAGAGAATTGTCCATATTTGTCTGTGGGTTCTCCTTTCTCTATTCACACACCTCCTGGTTATATCTGTTTTTCTCTCTCCTTTACCAGAAGTCCACATGGCATGCTTCCAATTGTGTTTATCCACTCCAGCTAATTGACAGTCACATAAGTGCGAGTAATGTGAGGTATTATTGTAAGAGATTTCTGTTTGCCTCTTTAATTAAGCAGTTGTTCACAGGTGCATACAGTTACAACAAAATTAATTGATAGCTTTATATCACACTTCTTGAGCCCACTGTTATTTGATGTTTGCAAACACAACTATTAGATTTGTCTTATCTTGTATATAGAGTATTTCTCATTTTCTTCTAACAGAGGTTAGGACAAGTTGCCCTAAATAGTAGAAAATCTATCGAAGCAGCAAAGATAATTTTACTGAAAAGGAAACAAAGTGAAATAGTTATTTATGGAACATTTTATTACCGCTGAGAAGTACAATAGAAGCTCTTTATGTTTCTCTGTGCACTGCAAGTTTCCTGAATGTCAAAAATCATTGCTACCCAAACCAAATAGCTTCCTGTGAAGGCTATGTGTTTATCTTTCAATGATACTGAGGAGTTAGACTTACACTTACAGCAGGCAACTGGCATTTCCTGGGATTAAATTTTATTAGTGGCCATTTTTCACTCTTTTTTGCATTTTATCTGAGTACCAACAGGGCACCTTTCCTTTAGCAGTTCATAGTGAGGCTTCCCATCTAAGGAGAGCTATAAACAGCTGTAAAGCTATTATGTCTTCTTCTTGCTGGAAGGAGCGGGAGGTTGCCTTGGGAAGGTACCCCACTCTCATCGCCCCTTAAATAGGCAGCTTGGTAGAAAGATTAAATGCAGTCTCTGAGTGAAACTTCCTGAATTTAAGCCCTGACCTATTATTTATTACCTGTGTGTCATGGGCAAGTTATTTAATTTCTCTGTTACTTCATTTATTTGTGAAGGGGGATAACTAAATAAGTACCTCATAGAAACATTACACTTAAATGCATTAAAACACTTAAGTCGTACAATGGTAGATGCAGAATAAATTAGTTATTCTTAGTAGATTGTGTGACTTAAGCAGTTTATTTAAACTTTTTTAGTTTTACAAAGTTTTTTCATTGTAACTTCCAGATATGAATACTAGCTACTTTGTTAATTGTATAAAACGTATAGGCATGCTTGGTTTAACTGTTACTTCTCTAAAGACTCCCCAACTTTCAGACTCACATGATGTTTGCAAGAATACAGCACCTATTTTAACAATATTGTTGCTTTCTAGTCAAGTGTCTCATTTTATTATTTCGACTTCTACCTATTTTCCTGCTTGTAGATTGCTTCAGTTCTCTAATATGACAGATGGTGAAACAGGTAAAACAAAAGACTCACTAAATATGTAGAGTGGATAGCTCTCTATCCTGAAAGGTTTAATAGCCCCAAAGACCATGTTTACTACCAAAGTACCTGTCCTGCTGCCATTTAATATAAATGTGAACATTTTTTGTGACAAAATCTAGAGAAAAACTAATTAAAAAATATATTTAACCTTGACTAGAAATTTCATTAGTATACTTAAACAAATGACACATGTGGGTAGATTAAATTATTAGATTAACAAATCTTTACTTAGAGAAGATCTGAGCATTGATGGAATATGATGCCGAATACAGAAGATTACATTAAAAATGGATGGGACTTGTTTTGTGAGCCTGTAGAATGGTGAAGTGTTTAACTTTGAGCACTGTGTCTGGGTAAGTGCCCCGTAGCAGTTATGATCTGAAAAGTAGCTATTCGTGTGTGTGTGTGTATGTGTGTGTGTGTCAGAGCACATGCAGCTAAGATCAGCATAAAATCATATTTGAGGTGGAAACACAAAAGTTCATAGTAAAGACAGTAAATCTTTCATCAGCTAAAGGAATAAATTTAGAGTCTGGAGTGGAAGATGAAATCTAAAAGGTCAGGAGCTAGATAAACTCAGGAGTGGAGTTAGAGGTGAGGAATAGGGAAAGAACATGGTGAGAGAACACAGAACTGGCTGAGAACAAGCCTGGACAATGCGCAGAGCTCCCTCCTGTTGGTGCTGTCTGCCTAAATGAGCCTGACTGGGTAAAGGCACAGATGCATACAAAAGTGACATCATAAATATTTTATTTTTATAAATTTTGCATTTAGCATAAGTTTAATTTTCCTCCTTGATTTTGACTTTAAATTTGTGAATTTGTGGGAGAGAATGAGAAGCTTAAGGGAGTTGGTGAAAGTAACATATGCTACTGCTTTTGCAAGCACAGATCAATAGGAAATAGAACTTTGGATATGCCCAGTTTGATGCTGGTGAAGACTTAAGAAGTCAGTGACTCATAGGTTCGAGGATCTGGTACTCTTGGGTTGGTGCCATTTGGAAACAGACACAAGTTAGTTCTATCCAGACCTCCTACCCTTATCATCTAAGTCCTACCCAAATATGGCATCCCCATCTTCTTCACACACAAGCACTAATCTTCTTTCCAACTCCCATCCCCTTTCTAATATGTTCTTCCTCACTAATTACTACCTATGCTGATTCCTTCACTATTATCTCTGGAAAACTCTTATATTTGAAGCATATTCTTTCAAAATACTTTTTCATCTTCTTGCACATTAGACTTGCTTAAGTCATGGACTACTCTCTGCATTTATGACCTTTTTATTTTCCTTGTATGGACTTCGCAGGCAGTTGACAATCAGCAATGGTCTTCAAACACTGAGTTAACTCATCCTGTTCCTTCCCACTCTACCTGCCATTATCATCTTGCGTAATTTCAATTTCCTGTATAACAAAGCCAAGGCCACAGCCACAGTGTTTCTTGCCCCTTTAAAGACTTTCAGCTCTACTCTTTGCCAACAATCCAAACTTCTGATCACATTTAGGAATTTGGCCATACAGGAAATAGCTCCGTTTCTGAAATCTTGAACTCTTTTATTTATTTTGTTGACCTCAAACAAATAGACAGTCAGCTATTTCTTCAGCAAAATGGGTTTATTCAAGGACAACAAAGAATTGCAACTGGGAACATACATTCTAATGGTGAACCACATGCAAGTACACACCACAAAGGAGAGAAATGTTCTTTTATAGGGAAAAAGGGATGTTCGGAGGAGCTGTTGTAAACAAAGAATCCATTGGAGGAAACTAGGAGTTTGAAGTGCAGTGGCCTTTTATTGGCTGAGGTGTAACAGTCTTTCATTGGCTGAGTGGCTGACAGAGGAGATCGTCTTCCTGCCCGAGTGGTAGAGTAGTAAAACATCTTTCTGTTGGCATGGAAAGTACGTCTTTTCCTGTTTGGGGTAATTGGCCAATGAGTGGTAGGACACCAGAGCTCCACCTACAGGTACTCCCAGCTCCTATTTAAATGAGGTTTGTGTTTATTAATCTTCACAATTCTATGTACCATTCTGAAAAATAGTTTACTTAAAATTTCCTTACTTAAGCATTATCAGATTATTAAAACATAAAACAGCGTAAGATAAAAAAAAAAAAAAGATGAGAAAATGGAATCAAAACTAATTAAGAAGAAAATAAAATAAAACCAGTAGCAAGGTTCATACAAGAATATATACCAAAAGTTCTAATTGCTAGAGGTGAGCTGATTCTCAAAACAAAGAAGGAAATTTGATCACAGTTCCTGTAAGGGAAACACAGTTCCTGTAAGGGAAATGCAGTGTTATATGATCTTCTTTATGTGTGATAAAAGTGAAAATGTTCTCACCATCCCTAGGGTTAGCCCTGCTAATGATTGTTGTTTCTTATTATGTTTTTTATTATGTTCCCTAATGATGTCAGTGACGTTCTCTTGAGAATATTCAGTAAAAGCAATCATTATTATCCCAAAAC
Organism: Cynopterus sphinx; assembly: GCA_030015415.1. NCBI lineage: Eukaryota > Metazoa > Chordata > Mammalia > Chiroptera > Pteropodidae > Cynopterus > Cynopterus sphinx. The sequence continues at coordinate 17,789,587 of CM057381.1, forward strand.
AGTGTGTTATAAATATGCAGCTGAACTGACCCCAGAATAAAACTTAAAATACCTAGAATAATCTGCAGATCATATATCTTTCATGGCTATTATTTATTGAAATGAATCCTGGAGAAGATTTGGACACTAGAGAGTTCAAGGTTAATATTGTTTGACAGAAAAAAAGAAGAAAAATATAAAAATTCTTTGTTGCAGTTTTCAAGTGGAATTATATGCTTGACACTTGACTAACAGAGGATAGGCTTGAAATATATTTTTTGAAAACTAGCCATGCCATCTTTGCTTGGAGGTGAGCCAAAGGAGTGACTGTGAGAAGGGTTCAGATTTTCTCAAAAAATATTTCTGCCTCTGCTTCAACGAATAGACATATAGCACAGATGATTTCCAAGGTGGTAGTTAATGCTAACTCCCCCACCCCCACCCTCTCCCACCACAGCCATAAAACACCTCACACAGAGTATCTATAAAACATATCTCATTTTAAACAATGTAACTGCTGGTGAACCTTTAAGATAGATTAATTGGCAAAATGTATTCATAGATAACGGAATGATTTGACCTGTTGTTACATAGAAGTGTTGGATATAAGCCAATAACTGCTGGAGGACATCTGCCAAAACTTATGATTTGAGTTTTGAAGAGTTGATCCTATGCCACTATTTCTGACAATAATTAAAAGGCAGGATCAATTACATGTTGAGGTCATTTCTAGTACATGACAATCAAAGCATTTCATCAATGTGGAAAAAAATATTTTCCCCCCTATTCTCAATATGAGGGTGGTTTTTAGATATCCAAAGACAGATTCAAGTCACTAAAACGCAAAGAAAAAAATCTGAAATGTGGTGTTTTTGAAAATTTTTTACTCTTTCTTAAGACACTATTCTTACAGATTTTGTCGCTTGAGAAATAGGAAGGTGGAAATTCTGTATGAGCAAAAAAATAAAAAATATTCAACCAGCTTTTCTACCATGTGCTTCTGCAGCTCAACTTGTTCTTTGACTCAAAGAACAAATAATGGTCCATAAAAACTGCAAACATTCTTAGGTCATCCCAGCTCTCTACATTCTAGGCTACCAAAATTTTGAGTGGTACCATGATTGTATGACAATACCAGCGCTTTGCAAAGCATCTGGAACATGGTAGATGTCAGTCTTTGTTAATTAAAAGATGAGCTCTGTGATAAATTGTGAATTACTGAGTTTGAAGTTCATCTAATGTTATATAGAATATTATCTTGAGAAACTTAGATTTGTAATTTATCGACAAGAATATTGAAACAAAATTTAGAAAGAATTTAGTGTAAGCTTTAAAAAAAATCAGAAGAATAGCAAATAATAGTCCTTTAAAGTATAGGACAGATTGTAAATTAAGCCCAGCTATATGAGATTTTAGCCAAAGAGGGGGAAAAAAAGTAGACAAAATGCTGAGGGTGAGTACCTATAAGTGAATATGTAACCTGAATAATTATAAAGGCAAGAAAGTTTAACCTAAAAACTTTTTGAATTTACAATTTTAAAATAGATGGCTCATATAAAGAATGTGCTCAATTAACAAACAAGTTGAGTCTACAAAATAAAGGAATCATATTTATACTAATTAGCCAAAAGAAGAAGAAGGAAGAGGAGGAGAAAAAGGAGGAGGAGGAGAAGAAGATGAAGATGATGATTTTGGTTCTGAGAATTTAATACAAATTTAACTTCCTCAACCATACTCACTGGAATTATGTTATAGGCAACAAAATCCCAGAATCTGTATTGTTCTGAATTCAATAATAATAATAATAATAATAATAATAATAATAATAATAAAAAATGGAGCTCGTCTAGCAAGGATTTATTGTACTTAAACATTCTGGATAGATGCTTTTTGTACAACTTAAATTTTGTTAAGATTTTATGGCTTTTAAAATAAATTATGAAATTTTTTTATCACTTCCTTTACTGAACTCCAAAATGTGGAAGTATACCACACTGGTATCATGCAGATGTTTCAGGAGTGAAGGGGTAGATAGTTTTAAGGGAACTGATTTCCTTATCCTCAGCTTCCACACATACTGCTTTCTACAGATGATTTGCCTAAAATTGCCTCTAAAGGAAGGCAGGTTCTTCCCCTTTCACTGTTCCCTTTAGCTAGTGTCACAAAGGTTGAGTGTATCTCTCCTGGGTCATGACTGTTACTGAGGAGCATTGTCCACCTGGTGTAAAACCCTCAGGGAACCCAGCAAAGGGACAACTGGAAGAATGACATTTGTGTATGTGCTGCCAGAAAGGAAATGGCTTTGATGACTGTTGTGGAAAAGCCTTTCCAAGCCAGGTAGATTTGAATTCTGGCTTTGGACAAAATCTAAGGAAGGATTGTAGTTTAGTTTAACAAATAAATCATTAGAAGTATTTGTTGAAGAATGATAGCCACTGTAATTTATTTGCCATATACCTCAAGAGGATTTCCAAGTGTTGAGTAATACTACCAAGGTCAGTTAAATGGGTATAAAACTTATATAGTTGCACAGGACCCTGTGCTCAGAAGTGTCCAATGCTTGGTTTAATGCCTCTGCTGTTAATGTTTTGAAAATTTTAATAACTTCATTTTTGACCTTGATTTTTATAAGCGAAGTTCAATGGGACACTGATGGGCAGAGGCGATCAGAAAGCCATGTGTCTACCATACCTTGTGACCCCTTTTGCATATAGAGTGTACCGTGCCCCATGAACACTGAATTCTGCGGGACCCCTGACACAAGGGAGTTCAGCAAGACTCAAAGCAACTAGGAAGTAAGTGTGTGTTACACCCACAAGTGTATTAATAGTGGCATTGTTAGTTCCAGGCCACACTTATTTGAATCAGAACTTGCTTCAAATACAAAAAAAAAGGCGATGAGAGGAAATTCTAACAAATGCAAGAGACTAAGGGACCCTATCATATCAACTCTTTTCTATTTTGACCAACCAGTCATGCTGAAAATGATGACATTGAAGGAAAGGGAATTAAGGTAACCTACATTTCCTTTCAACCTTTCTATCTTTTTTTTCCTTTCAGTCTTTCCTTACTCAACAGTAAGCTAAAGTCAGAAAATGTGCGCATATCAAAACAAAACAGCAAAACAAAAACTGTCTCGTTAATTTTGAGCAGCTTTTCCACGATTCCAGTAAGAACAAAATATGTATGAGATACAAAACACAAATTGTATCTTTTTATTCATTCAGCATATAAATTAAATGCTTTTATATTTGCATATCAAATTATCATTGCACAATATAAAAATGAAGAGTAAAACTCATGCTAATAATTTAAAATTTTAATGTCTTTATTTAGAATGACATTAAAGAAAAATAAAAAGCTTTGCAAGAAGTCAAGAGAGAGACTGCAGAATAAATGAAAAAGCTCTATAGTTTAATGACTTTAACATCTCTTCTCTCCTGCTTTCAGAACAACGGGCCCACATTTTTACTTCTCACTGGGCCCAATAAGTACTTAGCTGGTCCTAAACATTGCTGTAAGAAAACATCCATTTTCATCTACTTCTTAATGTAGATAACTGAGCAAAGTTTACCATATTTTCACTTATAAAAATGAAAGATTGGAATAAAATGAATTCTGAACATTATGACATTCTAAAAATAACAGTTATTCACAGATATGAGAAACAGAAACCCCCTGCTCTTTAAGAGTTGCATTTTCAATTAAAAATTTGCCTCGCTGTATTGAATAATGCCCTATAGAATATATAATTAATTTATAATGTTTTGAAGATTATATAAAAGGTAATGACAATTCAGACTAGAAGACTTCTAAACACTGAGAGCTATGGTCACAGAAATTAAAAAGTCATATTTATTTCAGTTTAGAGACAGCTTTGTGGTAAAGTACAATAGAGTGATCAAGCAATGAATGACAGTATTAAAATACTTGAAATACTTCACATTATGAGAAAGTTCACAATTTGAAAACTTTAGCTGAAAACTGCAAATATTTATAATTTCGCAGTTTCTGTGGGTCACGGATCAGGTGTGGCTTAGCTAGGTGGTTCTGGATCAGTGTCTGTCACGAAGCTTCAGTCAATGTGTCAGTAGTTTCATCACCTGCTGGCTCCTCTTGGGGAAGCTGCACTTCTCAGCTCACCTGTGGACGTGTGCACGACTGGTTCCTCTCAGCTCCTCACTAGTTGGTGGAGAGAAGCCGCCCTCAGTTCCTTGCGAGTGAAGAGAAGTTGTCTTTATCAGAATAAACAAGTGAGGAGACAGAGGTGGGCGAGACAGAAATCATAGTCTTTTTGTAACTTAATTTCAGAAGTGACATCTCATTGCTTCTGCTGCATTCTGTTTATTGGAAATGAGTCCGTAGGCCCAGACTACACTCAAGAGCAGCTTACACAAGGGTATAAATGTCTGATTAGGGGGCATTTTAGAGGCTGCTTTTTATAACTGAATAGAGTAAAAGACTCTTAAATAAATAAGAAAACCTCAAGTTCAAAAGTTTCTATTTCATTTTTCTCTATCTCTAATTTACCAAGTAAAAGTTATTCTAATGGTATAAGAAACAAAAGAAATAAAACTGTTAAACTCCTCAAAGAATGGAGACTTTCTCACTTATAAAGAAGCTCTGTAAGTAAATACAGACATAAAGTTTTATGACATGTTACAAAATTTATAACTGTTCTAAAATCCATAAAAAATAATAATCCAACTTTATAAAAAAGATGTAACCCTCTTTTGGCATATATAAATATATGTGCATGTGTATGTTTGTGTTTGTATATAGTAGTGTATACTAGTAATGTAAACATTATGTAAACATTATTCTCTCTCTCTCTCTCTCTCTCTCTCTCTCTCTCTCTCTCTCTCTGTGTGTGTGTGTGTGTGTGTGTGTGTGTGTGTACATTAGTGAGTCGAGTTTTGGTCCCCAATTCAGAATCTGTGAATGAAACCTTCTTTGGGAAAGGGCCTTTACAGATATAAAAATCTTGAGAAGAAATCATCCAGAATTTATGGCAGGTAGGACCTAAATTCAATAACATGTGTCCTTAAAAGAGAAGGCAACGGGAAATTTGACACACAGAGACGCAGAAAGAAAAAGGCCAGGTAAAGATAGACTTAGAGGTTAGAGTGATGTACCTACCAGCAAAAGATCACCAGAGGTTGCTGACGGCTCCCAAAAGCTAGGAGAGAGGCATGGAATAGAGTGTCCCTCCAGAAGGAACCAACTCTGCTGATACCTTGATTGTGGATTTCTGGCTTCTACAACTATGAGAAAATAAATATCTTTCTATTGTTTGAAGTTGCCTAGTTTGCGATACTTTGTGACAGCAGTCCTGAGAAACTAATTTACGTATATACGTATGTCTCATATGTGTGTTTGTGTATAAATATTTATCGTATATATACGAGAGATAAAGTGCTGTAGATAAATATTTGGCAGCTAAATTGTTTCCCTCCTCAATCATAAAACTAAGACACTCCATCACAAAACTAAGACATAGAATGTCCAACGCTGATTATTTCACTGTGAATGTCATATCATGACCTACAACCGAATTCAAGACCTAGTCTTCCAATCCCATCACCTTTCCTTTCTTCCTCCCTTCTCCACTTCTCCCCGGTCCCCCTGGATTTGCATTGTTCCCCAGCTGACACACATCTCCACCCCATCATCTCCACACTGTTCTCCACACTGGGCGGCCTCTCAATTCTGAATCTCTGCAGTGAAAGACGTGGAGAGGCACAGGTCTAGAGACTGCATTTCAGCAGGGTTCTGTACACTTCTGGATTTGCTTTCCCCCTGAACTGACTTTTATCATATCTGCCATCAAGTGGTAGGATCTGAAACTACAACATGCCACAGAGAAGTCACATTGACCCTCTGGATGACACACCTATGTAGAGTCCGTGTTAAGCAATGTCAGTTATCCATAAGTGATCAATGAAATGCAAGCTGAAATGTTGAAAGAATGTTGACAAAACACCAAATTTTAATCATTATTTAAATAAAAGAATATCACACTATGCTTATATTAAGATATTTATTCTAAAAAGGTTGTTTAACACAAATATTTTGGTGATTTCATTTCAATTTCATGGTTCCAATATACCTTAGCTAGTGATTAGACTCGACAGGGATTTTAATTTTCCAAAAGTTGCCATTAGCAGGGATTTACCTTTGTAGCTAGAAGTAGAAACACAGTATAATGCATATATATTTTTATTCTTCTCTCTTTTAAATACAAGCTAGCTCTTTATCCTTATGAAAATATAAAATTATAAATGTATTTTTAAAAAAACCCAAATAATAACTAGCACAGAACCACGTTGTAGTTTAGTCTTAAAAAGAAATACTTATTTTGTGAGATTAAAATATTAACTGAAAGTTTCAGAAGTTCCTTAAGGTTATGTCAATTGTATAATAAGACTGATTTCTCTCTTAACTGAAAGTTTTAGAAGTTCCTTAAGGTTATGTCAATTGTATAATAAGACTGATTTCTCCAAGCATCATACCTATGCACATGATTTCCAAAGCAAATAAATCAGGTAACTCTTCCCTTAATATACACATATACTTATATTTTGCTAGCACAAGATCTATTTAATTACATTTCAGGAAGTATAATGGGGTATAGTCATTTAATTTATAGTATCATACCATGTCTTATCACATAAGCTTATTTCTAAATATGGTTAAAACTAGGGATATCTAGTTCACATATTGCTTTCTTCTGATTTCAGTCCCCTGCAGAAAGGATGAGGGCTTTGAGTGGGCCTGAGATTCACTACCTGTGAAAATAATGCTGGATTAAGGATCACAAGGCCTTACTTCAAACTGTTACCTACCAGCTCTAAAACCTTTAGAGCTTTGGTTTTGTCCTGTATTAAATGGAACGACACTTGACTGATTACTACAGTCCTACTTACTTTTCGATGACCCTCTCTTCTGCATCAGGCTTTGCGCTAGCAATGCATTGATGAATAGGACAGATGTGGTCCCTTCAGGCACCCAGCAACCATAACTCAGAATCTAACTAATTAAACTTGTGGTTACTGTGCTGTGTTGAGAATGAAGTGATAGAATGGGTATGAATGCACTTTACAACCTGTGGGGCATTACACAAATGGGATTGCTCAGTATCCAGGGATTGTTTATGGTGAAGAATATCCTAGCTGAGTACAAGGCAGGGTACCAGTCACTGCTAGGGGGAGAAATACCTTCATGTTCTGAATTAAACTTATTGAATTGCTTCCTGTAGTGAGGATTATGTAACCAATGTCCATACCATACATGGTTCTGGCTCTACATTCCTCAAATAAGATCTAGAATGGACAAAGGAAAAAAATACAGAGAAAAAATTGGAAAGTTGTCTGTTTTGTTTTCAAGAGTGTATTCAAAAGAAAGTCAGAAGAAATATGAGTTGCATCACTTCTACCTTCTCAGGCTTCATTTATTTGTTTTTCCTTAATCCTTCATCAGCTGCCTCTCAGTCCTCAGAGCCTGGTAAATTTGAGATCAACTGTTTAGCAGCAAGATGCTGGAGAACCCTTTAAAATGTCTCACCAGGGTCATTCTTCACCTTTGTCATTTCTCCCAAGAGCTATTGTAGTATATTGGGCAGGGAAATCACTATCAGTAAAATAATAATAAAAATGATTAATAATAAATATTTTACTTCTGTAATACTTTTTATCATTTTTATTATAGTAATGACCCTTGTCTGGTAAATACTACTATGGACAACATCTTTCAAAACTGTAATATTTTAATAAATCTTTTAGGAAGAAGAATTCCTGCTAGAAGTTCGTATTCCAGCTGCTTATTTATTGGTAAATTATTTTTTGGGAGGTTCAACACCCTCCAAACCTCCTTACATTATGTGAAATGGAAGCACTGATAAATTTTTCAAAAGGCTGTTGTGGAAAATAAATGATAAAATGGATATAAAAGCATGTTGTGAATACCAAAGTGCTACACAAATCTAAGTGACTATCGCCCTGCAAACTGCTCTCCTTCACCTGTTAACACCGCTGACCACTCTCTCATCCTCTCTTCACCTGGCCAACACCAGTAGACTGTTCTAAGCACTCACAGCTAGGGCTAAAATATACGACCATTGTTTCCTACTTTACTGAGAATATTGAAGCAACTGGAAGGAAATTATCTTAGGCTTTATGACACTGGCCACTGACTGGCATCTGTACCCACCCACTCTGCTTCCCACCCTTATCACAGACTGAGCTACCTGCTTCTGCCTAAAGCCTGCCCCACCTGTGCACCTAGGTCCGACCTCTTTCACATGACCCAGCTCAACACTCCAGGAATCCTCCCTCTCTTCATCATCAGTATTCCATTCTCTACTCAGTCATTCCCATTAGTAAGTACACATCCTGATATAAATTCTCTTATTATAAAAATACAGCATTCTCTTGATCTTCCCAGCCCTCAGAAGCCACCTCATTTCTCTGCTTCACTAGAAGAAAAACTCTTTGAAAAAAGTCTGATTTTATTTTCTCCCATCTCTCTCCTTCCATTCTCTCTTTACTCACTCACTGGCTTTCATCTAATGAAACTACTCCGGTTAAAGGCCGTGTTGTTAAATCTGGTGGCTAATTTTTAGCTCTCCCCTCTCTGAACTATTTGCAGCATTTGACACAACCAAGCACTCCCCCTTTCTTGATAAACTTCCTTTCCTTGGATTTCTGTAAATTAAAATGGTTTTCCTTCCACTCCAATAGTCTCTTCCTTCTCACTCTGCTTTGCTAGTTCTTTTCCCCAGACAATTTAAGGCTGGGCTACTAGTATACGAATTCATCTCTTTTCTACCTACACACTGTCTTTCGGTATTCCTAATTTCAAGGTTTTAAATGCCACCAAACACTTCCAAATTTTTATTTCCATTCCATATCTCTTTCTAGACTGGCAAATCTTACTGCCTCCTTGATGTATTCACTAGGCGGTGTATAGACAAATCAAACTCCACAAGGGTAGTTCAGAACTTGGGATTGCCTCCAGCCCCAAATCTGTTACTTCAGCAGCTTAATCTATCTCATCATAGCAAATCCATTCTTCTAGTTGTTTAAACAAACAAACAAACAAAACAAAACAAAATCCTTAGCATTATTCTTATTCCATTCTCTCATTCATGCCTTACTTCCAATGAATTGGGATATTCTTTCAGGTCTATCTTCAAAATATTTCTAGGATTTAATCACTTTTCACCTTTGCTCTGCCACTATCCTGACTTGAACTACCATTATTTCCTGCCTGATTTGTTACAATGTTATAATAATATTTTACCTGGTCTCTCTCTCTCTCTCTCTCTCTCTCTCTCTCTCTCTCTCTCTCTCTCTCTCTCTCAATCTTTTACCCTTGAAGTTCAAATACAGAAGGCAAACTGATCCTGTAAAACATAAGTCAGATCATGTTGATCCCATGCTTACAATCTTGCAGCTAAAATCCTTGCAATGGCATATGAGACCTATACAATGTAGCATCCCAGCTGCTCCCCGAACTTTCCTCTGGTCTTGCTTACTCTGTTTCAGCTACACTGACTTTCTTGCAGTCTTGGTTATGCCAGGATCTCAATTTAGAAGCATTTTACTGGTTGTTCCCTCCACCTGGTTTACTTTTCTCCCAGATAAGATTAACTTCTCACCTTCAATCTTTGCTTAAATATCCCTTCATTAATGATACCTACTATGACAACACCTCTTATGACTGTCACTCCCTCCCACCCTCTTGACATTCATCTACTTTTTCTTAATCATGCTTTTATCTAATAACATGTGAAATAAGTTACATATTTATTATCAAGTTTATTTTTTAAGCAGTATTTCCCCATTAGACGATAAACATTATGTGGGTCAGAATCTTTGTTTTGTTCACTGCCTTATACTGAAGATCCTAGAATAGTGCCTGACACATAGTAAATACACAGTAAATACTTCTGAATAAAACAAAGAAAAAAAAGTATTTGTTATAACAACACATTCTGTACATTAAATGGACTTTAACAGTTGCTCTTGATCACTTCATTGTTAATTTCCTTAAGGACAGGTTTTTTAAAATCTTTGTATCCCCATGAGTAAATAATGGAGTAAAATAAGAAAAGAGGGAGGATAAATATTGATTGCTAATTAAAATCATTTATTATTTCGATGCTTCTAAAAAAGTTAGGGGGTTTATATTAACACAGCCCTAAAGGAATGAAATCCACATTAGTCTAATAACACTATAGGGAACATTTGTTAAAGAAAAAGTAATACAACACTGAAAATATTTAGGCATTGTTCATGCTTATAAGACACTAGATCTATGTTTTAAAGTATTTCATCAATATTGATGATAAAATTCAGTAGCTATAGATAAAATTTTACACAGGATAGTTATTAATTTTTACAGATATGGTCTCATAATGACCTTGGAAAATTTGGTTTCCATTGTTATTGAACAAACTTTTGTAATGCAAACGTATTATGCTATATGTCAAGTTAGCTTTTGAGTAAGGTTAATATTACTGAAATAACTACATCTGCTTTCCTCTCACTGTGATGTTTATCACCTAATAAAAATGCTGAAGTTACCAAGGAAAGATGTTTAATTTGTTCTAACTGCTCAGTTGTATGTTGCATCCTATTTTGTAGTAAATGGCATAATGTCCCAAGTGGGCTGCCATACTGTCAGATACATTATTTATACATAACATTACTGGTTAATCAATGAACAACAAATGCAGTAGCCTTTTCTTTTCTTCTTTATTTTAAAGTGATAGCAAGAAGAAATACATAGAAAAATATTTATTTTCTGACATTAAGTAATTCTGATGATAAAAATTACAAATATGAACATAGTGATTAAACCATATGCCCTAAGGCAGTCCAATAATAAAGAGCAATTAACTAGTCAAATCTACATATGGTTGCTTCTTTTTCTATCATAACATGAAAAAAGCATCTTTTGTTATAGGTTATATATTACTAAAAAAAGTAACATTTTCCCCCAAAGGGATGTATAAAATTTTTCTTAGAAAAAAATAAATTAAAAGATCATTAGTATTCCATTTAGAACCATAAATTGCATGTCAGAATGTGTGATATGATGGCAAACAAAAGAATATTAGTTATACATAGATAAAACAATTTCTTTAAAATCTTATTAATATTTTGACAAAGAATCAAAATGTATTCTATTTCATTCATATATATTTCATTCATATACTTTAGCTTTTTCTATAGTTCCTTTTACACTTACATTCTGTGATAAATAAGGCAGCTCAATTAGGTAAATTTTACTTGAGTTCAGGCATTTTTCTTTCCTACCAGAAATAGTATTACAAAGTTAAATGTTTTTAGTGGGGGAGATTATAACTAATTGTTTAGTTTCTTAAAATTTATTTATCTATGAAAAGATAAATATGAAATGAATAGTAAAAACTACATAAGAAATAAAAGTAATAATTTATTTAAGTAGAAAAAACATTATTGTACTGTTTAAACTATATAGAAACAAACTTAGAAGCAGACAGCCAGCTGGATTTTCACAGTACAGGTAATCCAGGTAACCTAAAGTGATAAGGTCTTAAAATGTCCAATTTCCAAGCGGAAACTATATGCCACAACAACACTTTTGAAAAAGAAAGAAAGAAAGAAAGAAAGAAAGAAAGAAAGAAAGAAAGAAAGAAAGAAAGAAAGAAAGATGGCTTGTTTTTACTTAAGTTCATTCTATTGTTTTTATTAATAGAGGTTTTAGATCGATACCAAATATTCTTCTCTGTTCCAGTGATTGAATATGAATACATTATGTGCATACAAAAATAGTGATAATCTAAGTTGATACAATAGTTCATTTTGCATTAGTGTCCTAGATGGGACAATGTTAAGAAGCAATTTAAATGAAATTCATTTAAATGTCAGCTCTCATGCTTGCGATTTTTCTATAATTGGTTATTTAATTAAAATAATTCTCATAGTCATTAATTTAGACTAAAACTTGCTGTGCACTGACATGTTTTAATTACATGGTATTAACAAAATTGATATGCTTTAAAAAAACATGGTTAAATTTTAAACAAGAATAAATTAGAAATCTCATAGATCATCCTACTTAGTGTATTTATGAGAAAGTCGGTCCTTTTAAATGTTTACTGCAAACAAAGTCACACCATTATTATGCACACATTGTGGTTCACTCTTCGCATCCTTAGAAAGATTTGATACACATACAGGCTCCCATTCTTAAATGTCTTTAACAATGTATAAAAAAAACTAAATATTACCAGAAAATCACAAAATGACCCACGAATAGATGAGTTAACGCTTATTTGATGCAGAAGGTCATGGAGATGTTAGATTAAAAATATAATTTCATACATAAGAAGATGACTTCAAATTTATGTTAAAGATTAAAAAATAAATAATTTTATTATAAACATTTTTGTATTCCTCCTTGCAAAGGCAAAAGGAAATGGGTATATTGATTTGGCATTATTTTTTTAAATCAATTTTCACATTACATTTGTGATGTTATATTTGCAGCCAGTCACACTCGCATTTCAATCTTTGTAAAAGGACCAGATAAATATTTTACCCTTTTCAAATTGCAATCACAATCTTTGTCAGGAGTATGAGAAATCAGAATTTTAGTGTTTTCTGTGAATTAGAGGATCTCTATACTGCTTTGACCTTTTTAATATTCTGTAATTTAATTGGATGGACAGTCTACTTTTACCCAGAATTTCCAATCTTCCTATTTAATAAACTTAGTGACAAAAAGCACCATTTTTAATGGCTACTTCTTTTTTGTTCCCTAAGTAGAAGCCTTTGGATGGGTTAAAACACTGCTTTTGCCAATTAATATTTTTCCAATTTTATTTTGGTCAGTAGAGATTTAAAAATTTCATTGTGGCCAGCTGGGTTCCATTTCTTCATTTGAGTTTTGGATGCAAGACAATTGCAGAATCACATTTCCAACTCAATTTTTTCATACTAACTCAGCTTTCGTCTAGGGCTATGAATAGGAAAGCCCACAATATGATACCTTAATCAATATAAAAGAAAGGGAGACATTTGCTTATATCTTATCTCAGACTTGTTTATATTTTAAAACACTGCCCCCAAACAGGGTACCTCTGTTATTTTAGATCATATTTATTATCAGGTTAGATACCACATTGATGGTCCTGAAGAAAGAGAAAAAAAAAACAAACAGTAATTACTTACCAGTTTTGTTTTTTGTAACTTAAGTTCTATTTGGATTCATCTAAGTTTATAGAAGGCATTCTGATTGTTCTTAATTCTTACTTATTCTTTCTCCTTTTAAAAATCTAAAAATCTAAAAAAAATAAAGTTACTTCTCATCAAAAATGATAAAACTCCATACTATAATGGGTTGATAAGAAGAGAAAATAAAAGGACAGTCTTGGTTTCAATAACACTTTTAGAATTAGAGAAGAGAAGGTATACTTCCTCTATATTCCTCTGTATTTATTGTGGAGTGAATTGATTCAGTTTTCAACATAATGAAAAATACCATATTAAGCTGATGATGAGAAGAAGCTGTTAATCCATTGATTTGTATTTGAAAAGTTCCTGATTTATAGCAGTTGCTCAATAACTATTGGTTGAATGAAAGGATCAGTGACAGAAAGTAATGATAATGAACACAGAATTCCAATTAGGTCTTTTGACATAAATGGAAGAATACAATTATTTGGAAGTCAGAAATTAGCAGATGTAGAGAGAAGCCCACAAGAACTTAATCTCTACAGATTTATTTTCCCTGATTCACAATGAAGATGCTATGATTCAGGGGTGCTCATTCACTGCTCAAAACTTTTCCTCCTCAGATCTTTTGTGGTTACTTCACAACACTGTTAAAATGTAAAAAACAAAACCAAATAAACCCTAATCAATCTGTTTTGTAATTTGAGGTTTTAGCACAACCGGATCTCTTAAACCTTGGGATATAGATCATTTTAGTCGTTTCTTACACTGAAATTTACAATATGTTCATTTTGAGTAAGGATCAGGAATGAGATAAATTTTTATCTTGCCAAACTCTCCTGAGGACTAGAATTCAAGAGAAAGCAGCAAAAATGGCAGAGATTTGAATTCTGCTTCTGACACCTTTGAGTCCCATGGCCTTTAGCAAATGATTTCTTTAGAAGCTTCTTTGTTTTAAAAATTGTTACTTCTTAATATCTATCTTGAATGGTCAATAATTGGTTATTATTATCATCCTGATATTTTCCATCTTCATTAAAATTCTTTTTGCAATTCTAATGCTTCTTATCTATCTTCTCTTAGATTTCCTATAAGTGTGAAGAAATATAGTGGAGCTGGCTGCCCAGGTGACCTGGGCAGTGTTCCAAGTCAGGTCCAGACATTACTGATGGTACTGTCGTGGTTGATAGGAGACTCACCCACGTGAGCCATGATTAAAGATATCATCTGGAAACCAACCCCATACATCAGACACAATATTTTTTTTCAACTAGAATATTTCTTTTAAATTGTGAGTCTATGCTTTTGACTGGTTAGTGGTGATGAACAGGCACGAGAATGACAGAGTACTCAAAATCGTGGAGAAGATTATGTCATCACTGCAGATTCTGAGTATCAGCGGCATTAAAATGTGAAGGGGAAATAATAAAGAGTACATTAAAACTCAACAGAGTATCTGCATGAAAATTTTAAAGGAAAAAAAATGAGACATCTCAAGTCCAGGAATTCGCACCCAAGACACACAGGATCTAGCCAGATATTTAGAAGTATTGTTGAAAGTATAACAAAATATATATCCATCTTGATACAATTATTTGTGGTAAAAATATAAGCTAAAGTTAAAAGAAAACTAATGTTTAATTACAGTTTAGCATCACCTTGTAAAATAAGATTGCCCCTATTGATAAAGTGACTCTTTAGAAAATTGAATCTTATTATAACATAATCATAATCATCTGTGTACTTTATAAAATGTGAGTAATCTCTCCCAATTCATTTCATAATACAAGATTTTAATATGCTTGATTGTCATAAAGTGCCTCAGATGATTAAATTTAGTGGTAGTATATATTAAAATAGAGCTGAGTTATAATACGGATCAGCAATGGACTGCCATATTATCTTACAATTTTTGTCTTCCTGTTAAGTATTCTTGTACCTACTTCCTCTTCCCTTTCACAAATGGTAGGCAGCAGCATGGAAAGAGACAATGACAGTAATCAGGATTAGATAATATAATTAACTCTAGTAGCTCTTCCTAACAAGTTGTTGGTATTCTCCTCATATTGAAGGAATGCCAAGGTCGTGACCTTTATATCTACAAGGTTCCAGAATGCATGTTAAATAGCTTCAATTCCATATCCTGCATAACTGATTTTTTAAAAATAATCATGGATAACCATAAAATATAGAGAGCTTCTGGAGATGAACTCAAATGACAAATAACCTAATAGAAAAATTAACACAGAATAAAAACAGATAATTCGCAGACAATATTTACAAGTTATAATAAACATAGAGAAAATGCTGAGCTGCTACTAATCTAAGAAGTTAAAATAAAAATACTGAAATGACTATGATCCATTATACAAGTTAAATATATAAATAATACCCAGTTTTGGTGAGGTTATGGGGAAATAGGACCTCTCATACATTTTATTGGCATTATAGATTAAAATGTGAATGTAATATAATCTAGCAATTTGACCTTAAGAAATCTATTCAGAAGAAAAATTGTCACCTATGTGCACAAATGTACATATACAAGGCTGGACATTACAGCATGTTTAGCCATTTTACAGCTTAACAAACAAACAGAGGAAATCATTTTTGGAAGCTTATTACATTTATATAACTGAAAAAACTACACTGAAAACATTAAATAAATCTTGATTCTTAATTTAGATGTTGAGAAATATTAGATGTAATACGGAAAAAAATTTTAAGATTGCATTAAAAAATTTCTTGTTTATTAAGATTTCATTCGCTACCTTCCAGGTGGCAAAATTATGGTGTTTAAAATTATTTCTGGGACATCTGGAATTATTCCTGTAAATTCTATAAATGTAGCTTTGCTTATGTAAGTAAGGACCATCTGCATTCCTTATTTGTGACTAGTTATCAAGCAAACTTCTCCATACCAGTCAGAAGATGACATTTCCTTCTCTTCCCCTCAGAAGATTGAAAGGAATTAGTCAGAGACTAATCTATTTTTTATTCAAGAAAGATATATCACACATGGACACTGTCTGGATGGCCGGGTTCATCCTGGGGATACACGGATGAAGACATATTCCTGTCTTCGTGACATTCATAATATAGACACATAAATAAACGTGTGTGTAACTAGCATAACCAGCAACATCCCTTAGGTATAAAGAGTATTCTTTTTTTTTTTTCAAGTTAAAGTCTGTTCATACTTCTATTTGTGCAAAATATTAAAAATGTTTAGTACTTCATAGGCTCTCCAACCCTATCCATGAATAGTCCAAGAATAGGTAAAAGTCTTGTTTCTAATGGCCTCTTAGAGGAGAAACTGGAGAATCTTCTCAGTTCCTTGATGTGCTCCTTATTTTTGATTACCATTACTTCTTTCTCCAACACATGGTCTCACTGTTGAACATGGATGGCTCAGCTCAGCTTGGAGTCCTCCACATCAACTTTCATGGGGATAAAATGACAATGCCAGCTCTTCTATGGAGGAGGAGTTTTTTGAGATAGAAAAAAAGAGGGAGTAGTCTCTGCTACATAGCTTCCAGGTCGTAGCTGCACTGGAGGCTTGTGCCCCTGTGGTAAACTATTTAATCCCTGCTCTTAAACTGTACACAGATGGTTTATTAAGAGACGATGTCCTGATCCCTTAGGTATTACCATGGCCTGAGGCAGTTTCTTACTATAACTCTCAATAGCTATTCTCTACTCCTGATGTCACTTTAAGCTTAGGTCTTTTAGATTCTTCTGCATGGCCACCTCTCCCAAGCACCAGACTGCTCCTTCTCTTTAGCTTTGTTCCTCACTGATGTCCTGCCATAGGATGATTGATGCTTCCCCCACCAATGCCTCAGGGAACTACACGGCCAGATTATATATGCAACAGTTACAAAGAAGTGGAGATACCCAGTTCAACCATAATCTCTAGTCCATGCAAGGACCCGGATAGGGAGAAACTGCTTCTGTGTAGAAACTGCTGATGAGGGATGTCCCAAAATTGTAGGGAGGGTGGAAGCCTGGAAAATTGCAATCTCAAAACTGTTAGAAGCGTGTCGTATTTTTCTAGCAGTTGGGACTTGAATTCACATTTTTTACATAGGATTCCTTTGTCAGAGGGAAACCCCTGAGTGAATTTTAAACGACTCAAAATTAAATAAAATATATTTGAGGAAGTAATATCTGTGGATTTTCTTAGTTCAGTCCCAGGCTGATTTTCTACTTTAAGGATGTTTTAAACCTGAGAACACAGAAATACTTAACTTCTATCAATTAGACAATTTCAGTACCCTTTGCTATCTCTTCCAGCCCTTGAGCCTACTGGTGAGGACAGAGAAGGCTACGCATGTGTATTTTGTAAGGTGACAGTTGGACACTGGATATGCATATCTGGTCTGGGATGTAAAGAAAGATCTCCCAGCACATCAAAGCCAAAGATCAGAGTGTATATTCTACTATGTCAGGCAGTCTGAGGAAGAGGCCCAAAAGGCTTTTAGATGGCTACTTGAGAGTCACTGTAACCAAACTGAGGCAGGTACACTATAACTAAATTTACTATTTCTTTTATAGCTTCAGGACCATACATTTTACTAATCTGTTAAATAATCTGGTAACCAATGGGAGAAGACTTCATTTAGAGTTCCCAAATTTAGCAAATAGAATACAGGGGACTGTTAAATTGAACCTCAGATAAACAACAATGATTTTTTTTTTAGCAAAACAATGTCAAAAATATTGCATGAGATATAATTATTTACTAAAAGCCTATTAATTGTTCATCTGAAATTCAAATTTAACTGAGTGTTCTGTATTTTTATCTGGCAAACAGGGCCTCGTTATAAATCCCTCCCAAAAGGCATTTTTATGGTATTTTATATTAATTAGGTAGATCCACTAAATAGTCATTTTCAACCATTTTGTGTCCTGACTTTTCATTTGGAGTCTGGAAAGGTAAGCACTCAATTTTCTAGGGCCCTCTTTTTACAGGAGTAGCCCAGTGACTCAGTTACGACTATTCAGACATATAAAGAAATCTTCTCAGAAAAGCTTTCTCCTAGAATAAAAAAATAGAACTTCTCAAGAAAAAGATTTTTTGATCTTTCTACCTTTTTTCTGTCTGTGACCCAAAAGTAATGGCTGTAAAAGCAGTTGCCCTCTTGCCATTACAAAGTGACAAACATAAGGAAAAGTGCTACACTTTGATGGAGAAACCCTGGGTCACATACAGATGACCATTGATTGAATCACTCTACCTGCCCAGTGATCTCCAGACTTCCTGCTATTGGACAGAAAACATTCTTATCATTTAAAGATATTATGTTAAAATTATCTGTTATTTGTAGAAGATTGAGGTTCTTGCTGATACCTCCCATAATTCCTAGCAATGTAAAGCTTTAAATAACTAAAAAATCAAGTTTTAGAAAAAGAGAGTTGTAAATAAATTCACTGTTCTAAAGATTCTTTGTGGCCAAGGAAAGAGGACAATAAAAGTAATCTGCTGTCCCCCATCAAACCTTAGAAGCCAAGAATCTGATTGAGTCTTTATGACTGAAGAGATACAAACAGAACTTTTTAAATGAGAAACTTGGTGAGATTGCAAGTAAGAAAAGAGGGTTAGAAGCAACAGAATTGTTTGAGAAACTTTTTAAAAATATTGGGTATCATCAGAGCTGCTTCGGGCCCAAGTGACAGATTGTGGGTAGAATTAGAGAAGAGGCTGTTCTCAGTACCTTGGCAAAGAATACACCACCCCTTCGATACTCAGGGCTGGTAGTTCGAGAAGCGTCCAGGAGCAGCATCTTTAACATGACCACTGGCCTTCTCTCCAGAGACAACAGGGGCAGAAATGAGGCCTAGCAGTGAGTAGCTTAAAACATGCTAAAGCAGAACAATAAAACAGATGTGAGGTAAAACACTGACAGGCTGGTTTGTTAGCACATGGGAGATATCTTTTTAGGAACTCCCAGTAATAACTGGGCAACAATTTGAAGGGCACTGAACTTTAATTATTCTACAGGTTGAAGGACTTAATCTATTGCATTTGGTATTATAAATTCATGGGAGTTTTAGCATAGCCTTTCGGTGGGGTAGTATTCCTACTCACCCTGGATTTTTAAAATTTATTTATGTTCCTCTAAGACTGAGATGTATGTGTGGTATGTGTCTATATTCTTTGAATAATTTTGCAAGTTGAATAATAATCATTTGATAGAGTGTCTACTCCTCCTTTTACTTTAGATCAGGTGCTATTTATTACTTATCTGAGTATTTATAAAAGTTTCTGAATAGATCTTTATGCTTCCCACCTTAATCTTCTCAAATACATGCTGTATTTTGCTACCAGAGAAAGTGTTTCATGTTAAAACTTTTTGATTATTCCCTTTCACCCATAATGTCTAAATTAAATAACTTTCATATGTCCTTTGCTGCCTCTACAACCTGATCTCCCAACATTCCCCAAGTGCTCCCTTGTACCGCAGCTATATAACCACTCCCTGAACTCTTCATGTCCTTTCTTTCACTAACACATTCTTTTCTCACTGTATGAAACCCCATTTTACCTTTTGCCCACTTCACTTATTCCTACAGATTCCTGAAACACATTTGCAAATGATTTTCCTTCATAAATCTTTTCTGGAACCCATCGGAGTAAATTAGGTATACCCAAAACCATGTGCCCATTAATGATTTGTGCAAATTCCCACATTAAACTCATCACATAATATTATAGTTATTTTATCCCACGTTTCTTCCTTTATATCATGAGTTCCTTGAAAGCAACTATTCTGATTTTGAACTATTTAAAAAACAGACTTCTAAATAGCAGGTGTTTAATAATTTGTAATGTCTTATAGTCTTTAAAATGAACTCCACATAAAGACCAGTTATTCCTACAGGTTGATTATTTCTCAATTTGGTCAGTTTTTCTTCATCTTGACCACCGCTACCATTAAATTAGAACTTCATCAGTTAACTTAAGGATTATTTCCATGGTCATTGCTTTTGTCTATCTTCCATCAGAAGTGTTTTAAAAAAGGGAAATTATTTGAGCAGATTGTGGTTTAAGAAAAACAAGCCTGGTAGCTATGTAGAAATTGGACTATGGCTGGTGAAGAAGTGAGAAAGAAGGCCTTCTGATCTCTACACAGCTGCCAGACATTTTTCTAAAACCCATAATTCTGGTCATACAACTTCCCTAATTAAAACAATTCTGGTGGTGAATGATGAGGTGAGCATGTGCCTCAAGATATTCTTTCTCTTCCAGTTGTCAGTTGAAGTTACTAAATTTACATGGAAAGAAAAAAAGGGAGGAGATTGAGGGGAGACCAGTATAGGATTTTTAGCTAATTACCTCAAGATAGGTGTTTACATGGAGTCAGTAGAGGTGAACTGGAGAGACCACAGTGCCCCACTGCCTGCTGTTCCTCCATTGCTCTAGACACCACAGGAGGAAAACAGACTTCTTTGCCATCAGGTGTACTTGGTAAGATACCTATACTCACGTTATTATTTTTTGGACTCATGATTAGAACCAGCAACTCTTCAGCAGCTAGTGTTGCTCGAGGAAGTCAAACCTGCTGAGCTGAAGAGATCCAGATCAACATTGCTGGCAGAAGACCTAGCCCCATCATCCCGCCATGGGAAATCTTGAACCCACAAACCACTGGGCTTCCCTCGGCTGAGGAGGCCGCCTTGCCAAGCTGGTTCTGTGCAACACAGTGGAGCCGGATGCTCTCCCAACCTTTCCTGGCAGCCAACTACTTCAGTTTAGGAAAACCACCCTTCTCATCCATCTATATCTTGTCTCGTCAGGGAGATCTTTCCAGATTTTCTGTGTAAAACAGTATTTCTCATCAAGTTCCGTCTTCTTATCCTGTCTTATTTTTATAGCACTTTAACCATATAGATATACATGTATATGTATTGTCTTTCTTTACCGGCCTCCACTAGTGGAATGTCAGCAAAACTATCTCTGTTCACTGCTTTGCTCTCAATGCCTAGAAAAATGCCTGGCATGTATTAAACTCTCAATAAATGTGAATAAACAATATTTAAAGTGCTCTTGTAAATCAGTAAAAACAAACAACTGCCCCAATCTAAAAATAAATCAACAAAGACCATGGAAGGGGCATTAAATAAGGAGAAGAAAATATAGTTACCTTTACCAATATTAAAAAATATAATTTAAGTCAATGAAAAGATAGGTCTATAGGTCTACGACAAAGATTTTAATAATATTCTTCAATAACAAAATGTGGAGAAAATAAAATATATTTTTCAGGTCAATTTTTATGGTCTATTAATATTCTTTTGATCCAGAAAATCCACTTGTAAGAATTTTTTATTAAAATATTTTATTATACTATAAATACATATATGTTTTAAATGTTGCCACATTTTCATAAAAGTAAAAAATAAACTATACTCCTTCTATTCTGTATTTAGAGATAAACTAGAGACATAGATATGAAACTACATGAAGATAGGTTTGTGGGTCATGAAAAATGTTATCTTGTCTTTGTGGTTATCACTAGAACCTGGAATTACATGGTAATTTTTTTCTACTTTAGATATTTTTTACATATGAAATTTTATGATGGCTAACATTCTATAAACAGTAAAAAATATATAAAAGATAAGTTTATAATCTTTAATAAAATTCGTGAACCAGTTTTCGCATCTCTGAAGCCTTCTCCACAGAGGGTCTATCAGGCTTTTTGTATTTTTTTATACACTACTGAGATCTATATGCCGGCATCATTTTTGGGTTGTTTCATCTATGTTCCTTTTTCTCTTGTGTTGTGCTAGTCAAGTTTGGGTTAAAACAGCTACATTGGTCTCATAAAATGAACTCTACTCCAATTAGGGCCCCTGCTGTGCTCAACCCTTGAAACTGTATAAAAAGTATCATCGTTTTTATGCCTCTAAGCCTTTGTTCATGATCTTCTCTCTGTCAGGCAAGCCCTTTACTCCCTTTCTTCCTTTGGAAATTTCAAATTACCTTTTGAAAAGCAGGTTAAATTTCCCCTTTTGAATGAAGTCTTCTCTAGCACTCCCCAAAGCTTTCTTTTCCCTCTGATTCCAATTCATTTTATGAAAAATAGTATCACCCAACTGCATTTACCACGTTGTGGTGTAATTATTTTTCCTCCTGCTTGTCTCCCCCATCTGACTGGAGACGATTTCTCATTCATCTTGGTGTTTAGCCCCCCGTACAGTGTCTGGTTCACTGTAGTTTCCCAATCTCAATAGATATTTTAAGAATGCAAAGACACCCAGGCCCACCGGAGGGCTTGTGAGTTAAAAGTAAAAGGTTCACCACTTCCTTGCTCATCCTTTTGAATGACTATTTAATTTTCCAGATAGATAAGTCAGCAGTCACTGTGTTGTGAGAAAGAGTGGGGTGAGGCTTAGTGTCATTTCTCCTCTATCTTCCTGTTCCTCAAGACCCATAGAGGTTTTCCTGTCCCTGCTTAGAAATGTTAAAATGTCTTCATCCTTTTTTCTTCTTTGCTACATTTAATCTTGCTGTCTCATCTGTTTATTCCTCTGATTGCCTTTCTCCATAGACAAGAACACCTCCCACTGTGTGTGTCTCTAGTTGTCCTTCTGAAGCAAATGCTATTTGGGTCCTACCAAGACCCAATGAATATATAAGTCCAAATTAGTATTATGAATATTGTCATAATTAATACAGAATCTGAGCCACATCTTTGTTCTTCCTACTGAATTGTTGCTTCTTAAACCTTTATTATCTTTTACTGATTGTCCTTTTTGTTTTTCTGTATGATTTGCCTCATTCCGGGCTTTAATTTTTCCACACCTGAAACTATGAAACAGGAGTTTAAATGTACCTGGGACCTTCAGAACTGTCTTTGTCATTAGCGTGTTTACTGAAGAAGAATGAAGATTGGTACTGTTACTTATTTAAAGAAAGTTATAGGGTTGTGGAAGAAAACATGAGGTCTGATTGAATATTTCGGTCCATACAAAACCTACGAATTAACCTGTAATGCTCAGTGGAGACGAGGGTTATTGGAGAAAGAGGATGCTTTTGTGTGGGTCTTTGTGAGACATGAGGGCAACATAAAAACTGCTCGGTGCCTGAGATACACAGCTTGCTGTGGCAGCAAGGCCTCTAGAAAGGAGCATCTCTTTTATTTGCAGCATTGGAAGTGCCAGGAATCAGTATCCTTGGCGCAAACACCAGCTCCAAACAGCCAAAAAGTATCCATAGTTCTTAAAATATTTTAATTAAAAACTGACACCTATTCACTGTGAAGATAATGGAAAACACAGAAAAATGTAATGAATAAACTAATAGCCCTTCATAATTCCATAACACACAGATAGCTAGCTATATTCTTACATAATGAACTTGAGTTTATGTATGATATTTTGTTTGCCATTCCACTTACCATCATAAAACTATTTTTTCAAGATTTACTATATTGTGTTCTCCAGAACTTATTCTGAGTACCTCCTCACTTCCACCCTAAGTAGAGTCACTATAACCACCTTTGTCCCACAATTTTGTTACATACATATAAACAAAGTGTAATAATTTAGTCAACTTATTTATTTATGTATATGTCTTCCTCTTAAAGATTGGAAACATTTTCCATACAAGCACCTAGACCACGGTCTGGTATGTGTTAGACTTTTATTAAGTAATTTGAATAAACACATAAATAAGTAATCATAATTGTTTTAGCCACTGGATAAATATCTCTTGGTAGACACTTTATTAATAGGTTGACAATATCCTATCAATACGGGTCTAACAAAGAATTCATTATTCTCCATTCATTAGAATATTGATGTTATATGAAATTATTATTATAAATAACATAAATGAGAGTTACTTTTGTGTGTAAACTGACACCTTTCTACATTTTTTCTGATTGTACGAATGGCTTAGTATTTGCATATCACCTACCTACACACATCTTCATGTATACTTTATATCATTAGATTACTTATGATACCTAATATAATGCAAATATTATAAAAATAGTTGTTTTACTGTGTTATTTACACAATAATGACAAGACAATCAGTCTGCATCTGTTCAGTACAATGCAACCATCACAAGCCTAACTTCCTTTTACACATCAGCAACAATGCAACATTTTTCCCAAATATTTTTGATACACGGTTGAAATCATGGATGCAGAACCCACAGATATAAAGGACTGACTGTATTAAGAATATTGCTGAGTTTCTGATGTGTGCAAATAGGAATAGTATGATTAACAAACCAGATTAAGGGCAAAATATAATTAAATTATATCTTGTAATCTAATCAACATGATAGCTGTCTCTTTCCTGCTTCTCACTGTCCAGACTGTCAGCT
The DNA here is from genome assembly GCA_030015415.1 of Cynopterus sphinx. Classification (NCBI taxonomy): domain Eukaryota; kingdom Metazoa; phylum Chordata; class Mammalia; order Chiroptera; family Pteropodidae; genus Cynopterus; species Cynopterus sphinx. Next base: position 17,814,133 of record CM057381.1, read on the forward strand.
GACCACACAATATAACCCTCCAGACTTAGACTTCCACCGTGTTTCGCCTGTACTGGTCGGTTTGTCAGTTATTGGGATTTAACGGCTCTTGAGAGTTTCTAAAGCATATTTTCTTCCTGCTATTTGTAGAATATTCGTTTTTTCTTACTGTTTGATTACCCCGGAAGAAGTGTGGTATTTGGAAGAGCAAGGGTTTTAATCTTATCTCATTTTATTTTCATTAGTGAAAATGAAACAACAATTTCAACATAACATTGGGCATTAGTCTTTTTCTTAAAAACTGTAGATTGTCATTAACTGACAAAATATTCTGCTGCCAAGATCTTGCAAGTATTGTATTTGTTGTCTGATGCCAAACATCCTCTTTAAATGCTAATGAACAAAGTATGGCATGCATTCTGTTCTTGATAGATTATGCCTATACCTTCTGTGGTCAACAGAAGGGGAATTCCCGGCCCATATGATTTCCATTCTGGCATACTCATCTCCTTAGTACTTACAAGCCAGTTAGCATTTAGATGTATTACTCAATCTTATTCGGAAAATGAATAGAACAGTCACAGCTTACTTACATCTACTAAACCTAAAGAAGCAATGCTCTGAAGCAATTTCTCCTTACGTTTTTTTCTCATTGAGGCAAAAGTAGTAAACATTTAATATCACATCTAAACTATCTTTAGTTAAATCTAAATGGCCAAATTACAGGAAGCCTTAAATACATGACTAACTAGTGTGGTCTTTCCTCCATAGGTATTTAGGAGCCATCAAAGAATTTCAAGATGACGTGGTAACACGATTTGGTGAAACTTTTGAGGGAAGGGAGGACAATGAAAAGAGTACAATGCGAAAGCAGTTAGCAGGCTTTGCAATAGTCCAGGCTGAGATAGATAGTATGATGTTAATGCAGTAATTAGGAAAGAGTCTAAGGGAAGATAGTGTGAAGCAGAGTGATCCATAGGCTTCAGGGCCGGGCTATTTTGAATATGGTCAAGGTTTTACCTCATATTGCTGTGTTGATATTATAATTAAATCTCTCTAGATCTCTCTCTCTCTCTCTCTCTCTCTCTCTTTCTCTCTCTCTCTCTTTTTAATCACCTGTAAAATGGCTGTAATATTGGGACATAAAATTCAAGATTGTTATGAAGTTTATATGAAATAGTGGACTAGATCTTCTACCATAGTACCTGGCATGTTGTATGTGCTCAAAACCTGTGTTAGTTTTCTCTTGTTGCATAACAAATTTCTGCAAATTTAGCCGCTTACAACACATATTTTCATGGCAGAATTCTAGACACAACTGAGCAGGGTTTCTGCTCAATATCTTGAAAAGGCTGCAATCAAGGCATTGCCAGACAACATTGCTTTCTGGAGCTCTGGATCCAGTCCAAGCTCACTTGGTTGCTGGCAGCATTCAGTTCATCTGAGTATGTGACTGAAGTCCTCGTTTTCTTGGTGAATGTCAGAAGGGGCCACTCAGCATCTAGAGGCCACACAGTTCCTTGCCAAGTGGCCTCCTCACAGAGCCTCTCACATCATGGCAGTTTACTTCTTCAAGGCCAGCAAGAGAAACTCTTTGCTCAGTCTAATAAAATGGAGTCTTATAATATGTGATTTAATCAAGGCGAGACTCTCTCCTAGCCTGTGATATATTCCACTGGTTAGAAGCATTTTAGGTTCTGTTGTAATTCCACATTGAAAAGGTGGGGATTATATAAGAGTATGGGCTGTTGGGAGTCATCAGAGTTCTACCACTTATATGTTAGCTCTTATATTAGTCAAATACTTTTTTGTTATGAGACACAGAAACACAACTAAAATGAAATTGAGCAAAGTAATATTTCAAAAGAGGGGCCTCATTGGAAGTATTCTGAAATCACTCACGGTATCCAGGAATCAGGGTAGCATCAACAGCTTCAGCAACCAGAATAGGGGTCGTAATATCTCTGGAGACAGAATGCCTCTGCTTATAAGGAAACTCAGTTTCTTTCCATGCTAGCTTTGCCTTTTCCTGGCATTAGATCCAACCTCTCACACTTCTCCGTGAAACCTGGAGATTGCTTGCTTTAAGGTTCTCAACCTTGTACCTTTACTCTGAAGAATATAGACTCTTCTCTACTATCTCCAGAAGAAACCTGTTTCAAAAGGACTTCCACTGATTTGTGATAACAATGTGTCTACTCAGAGACTAGTAACTCTGGCCATACCAATGGATTATCATAACTGACTTAGCCAAGGCTACAAGCCCACCCTCATGGCTGGGAGAATCCTAATTCCCAGAAAATGGGTGGTGCTGGAAACTGAGCTGGAAAGATGAAAGTCTTATAGAATGATTTTCCTCCTCAAGAAAATATTATGAATATTTTTAAACACATATTTGAATTACACATTAAATACTCATATAACTACTTCCAAATTTTATTAATTGTTAACATGTTACTATGTTTGTTTTTCACATATCTACCAATTCATTTGCTATTGATCCACTTAAAATATGTTGCAGACATCAGTATATATCACTCTAAATGCTCCAGCCTGGCTATCATTAATTAGAGTTTGGTAGATAGAGATTGAAGTTAATCATCAAAGCATAAGCAGTCAGTCCATTGGTTAAACCTAAAAGGATAAGCTTTACTAGGTAATTATTTCTCATTAACTTCACTACCATTTTCCTGATCTAAGTGACAAGGGATAATGGACATCTTTGCTATTTTATTAAAATGGAGAATTTTAAAAAAATATTCCAAATAAAGACAAAAATTATATTGTAAGCTATTACTATGTATTGAAATGATAGTATAATTCACTTATTTATCTAAATTATAAACTTTAATGTCACATTATTTTTCCTTAACCCCTATTACCCAGTTTTAGCCTGTCAGCCAGTTTCTTTCAGTTCTCTACCCACCTTTTTCTCCCTTTCCTTTCCTCCCTTTTCTCTTTTCCACCCTTTTCTCTTTTACAACTCTATTGCTTTCTAGCTCTCTCTCACCTTGCTCTGGCAATAATCTCATACATGATCTCTCCAACTTAGATAACTTCTTTCAATAAACAAATCTTTTAATGTCTCCAGAATGATCTTTCAAACACAGACCTAATTTTGTACTCCTTAGAACTTGATCCTTCTCTTTGGCCTTCAGGAGAAAGTTCAATATCTTAATATGGTGCGCAAGACTGTAAAGACCAGATATTTTGTACATGTTCTCACCAATATCCTAAATGACTGTGGAAAGTATTTGTAACATTTACATTGTAGCTATTGCCAATTGGTTGCTTCAAATATGAGTAAAAAAATTATTGAATGTGCTTAAACCTTTATCAGGAGAAAGTATTTTATAAAGGCTGTGTGATATCTAATCCAAAACAGATAAAAATGTCAATTAATCAACAAATGACAACAAGAAATGTATTTCTAATGAAATGCTTTGCCCCATCCACATATACTGACACTAGGCCTTTATAAAACATAATACATAAAAAGAGATACTTTTTTGTTGTTTTTATTAGACTTAATTCTGTACTTATACTCTAGAATGTCCTAATTAAAGAGTGTCTATTAAATGGTCACTATTACAAGATTTATTTTTTATTTAGGTAAAAGTAAATGTATTAACTTCTAACTTAGTAATAGAATAGCTTTGTAAAGTTAAAACAGATCTTTTGTGTGGAATGAGAACAAATTAGCATAGGCTTACTGATACACTGTTTTTTGGTTTTCATGAACTTGGCATTTATAGACTCATTTTTTTAAAACAGAGTTAACTAAATCTACTAGATAGTCAAAATAATTTATAATAATATCATGTACAATTCCTAGAACACTAAGTAGAAATTTTGGTTATTTGAACTGTTCTTTAGATGTTAGAAGTAAATTATTTAGATACAATTAAAAAAAATGTTTATATGCTTTTAAAGTATCTGTTATTTTTAGAGCTTTTCCATGACTCTAATTATCTATTTTTCCTAATATACTTTAAAATGAAATGCAATTTTCATAATTTCGACAGAAAAACCATTGCACTTTATTAGTGAAATTGAAATGCATTATATGTTCACAAATGAGAAGAAAAAACATAAAAATGCATGCATAATTTAAAAAATCAATTGCTATGGATTTCTCTGACAATCAAAGGTGTAGTATGAATACTTTATTTGTCTAAACTGGAGGGTGTTATAATCACTGTTACCAAAGATGCACAATGTCGTCATGGAAACAAAAGGGGTTTCTAAGTCAAAAATGGCCTTGCAACTATAAAATCCACACACACTTGAGCAAGTTGTATACCCCTCTGAACCTGTCTTTATGTTAAAAACAGAGTCAATTATACCTACTGGACAGGGCTGCTAAGAAGATTTAAAATTCCAATATATCTAAAACACCTCACATATTCATAAGCATATAGAACTTCCACACACACACACACCCACACACAAATATTAGTTCCCTTCCTTAGGTTTTCTGTGAAAAAATCAAAGACAGTGGTTGTCTTTTAAAAGGACTAATGACTGGACATTTCCAATGGCAAATATAGGTAGATTCAGAAATTGGTGCATCTAGACTTCAAACATAGACTCTGGAATGCACCTTGATGCCAACAAGTGTGACAAAGTCGAGAAGCTGGAATGATAGAGGTGTGGTTTCCAGACCTATATCTCTGAGTTCGATTCATAACTTTGAGAAAATGCTACATTTCACAGGCTATTGGCTTTTTCAACTATGACATGATAAAATGCAAGTGTTAAAAATGAAGCTTCTTTTCCAGCACTAATAATTTAAAATTTTATTTTTCTTATTGTCAGAAGAAAGTTCTAGAAGATCTCAGTAAATGGAAAGTTTGCATTTTTTTCCCTTGGAAAACGGTAGCAGCAAATTTTTCTTTCTGTGTTTCTTCTTTCCACAGGCTTGTTACTCCAATATGAATTAAGTGATAGATAATCCTCTTCCTCAACTCACACCTGTCCTCATTTGCTCTTCAGGCTCTTTAACTGAGTTTCTAATATCTCAAATTGTTTGAAGCATTGCTTTTCATACTCCTACAAAGATCATGACAAAACTTATATTTTCAAGAAAAGGATACAAATTCTATACTGTACTGCTTCAATTAATTCCTCTCTCTAGTGCTGTTTCTTACAGCGGGCTTGTTAAACGTGGGACGAGTATAAATTTTTAAGACATAAACTCTTCCACAGGCTTCTACATGTGTATTGAATGAGGCGAAGTATTGGATGATAATCAGTACATTTATAAGCATTATTTCTATATTGAAAAAAAGGTTAATTTGAAAGTCATTCCTCCATTCAAGAAGAACAATTTTCTCTAGTCTTCTGACTATTTATAGAAAGACCTTTACATGTGCAAACTAATTAATAAATGGGATCAATTTCAAGGTATTTTTTCTGGTTCATCACCACTTAATCATTCAATTTAAAAAACATTTTAAAGGCCAAGTCTAAAATAGATTTGCACCCACGCCCCCAGTGTGAATTTTTCATTCTTTACAACATGCAGTAGGTACTGTATAATGACCTTTTCTCTGTTTGGAACAGGGATTAGAATAATACATTTGACCCTTTACAGTCACCTGGGAGAGATGTTAGTCTCCATGTTCAATAAACTGAAATATGTCTCAAGTGTCCCAAGGTTAAGGCCATGACTTTAAACTATTTAACACAGAGTATCATACTGATTCACTTAGACTCTCAGGCTTTTAAAAAAATTATTAGGCTGAATTTTATGTACTTCATCAGAACAATTTCATTCCTTCATACAATTAAAGCAAATATTTTACATTGCAAATAAAGCAAGTTAACCTAGATGCATTGTGCATTATAATAAAATTTATAGCTGCATAAATAGCAGTGTAAACTTACAGAAAGACTAGTAATTATAGTGCCATTGATGGTCTTTGTTGCTTTAATTCTGAGGCAGCCAGAATGATTAAACTGAATCTTAATCGACTTCTCCATTAAAAATGCTGGCAGAGGAGCTCCTTTAACCTTTCCCATTGATTGAACACAACAATCACCATTCAATTATAATGCAAAAGGACATTTGTTATAATGTAGAAAAGATGCATGAGCCATTTCCTTTTACTCAAGACAATCAATGAGATGACTCCTACTTTTGCAAAGGTGAGAATGCTCTTCTACCTGTGAGCCCCATAGTCAAAACCAAGCAGAGACCTCCTCACTGCACAGAGGAATAAGAGATTACTGATGAAACTAACCTGGAACAGTTTCATTAGAAAGAAATGTATTTTCTATGACTATTTATAATAGTCACACCTACCTGTAATGTATTGTTTTTCTTCCTAGAGTTTCAAAGTATTTAAATTACCATGATCAAAGGTTTAATGGTGAATTAATGCGGGTGGTTACTGGGCATTTTATATGTGTTCTCAGTGCGTGCTCAACAATACAAATCAAGGCAATGCTGGTAATTGGAGTAACAGAATTTTAGGCTAGGAAAGAACCTTTGAGATGAACTGATTTATTTAAAGTCAAACAGATACTTATAACAAATCCTGCATTAGACTTGTCTATTCAATGCTTGCTGCATTTGTTACTTTTGAAGTATAGTTCATTTTTGGTTATGCTTTTTACCTGGTTTCATACTTGTATAGAAATCTCCAGTAATGTATTGATGTCATATAATCTACAACATATAACTAACTATGCAAGTATGGCTGTACTACTCTATATACATAGTGGTGGTAGATTAAAGATAGCCTTGGTTTCTTTGCTGTTTCTCTCATTGAAAGGTGGAGTATATTCCCTTCCATTAAATCTAGGTTAACTCAGTGACATGACCAACAAAATATGGTAAAAGCGACTTTCTGGGACTTTAGATGCAAGGTCATAAGAAGTATTGCAATTTTTGTCTATGCTTTTTGGAACACTGCCTCTGGGGCATGTTAATTGCCATGTAAGAAGTGTGACCACCCAGAGACGACTATGTTATAAAAAGGGTGAAGACACCATATGGAGAGAGAGAAGACCAAACTGTTCCAGCCATTCCAGGCCAGGAACAAGACGTGAGTGAAGAAGGCATCTTGGACATTACAGAGCCAGCAGGCACAATGAAGAGGAGAACCAAGAACCAGCTGACATCAGAATTAAAGCCTTAGGCAGAAGGCTCCAGTCAAATCATGGCAACTGATCAAGATGGCCTTAATGCCCTCTCAGTTTGACTAAACTTTAGACAGGTTTCTTCCTAACTGTAAGCCCTAATCTCTCTTTTCTTAGAGCATTTACTTTATAGAACTTGCAACTGTAACTTCTTTAACTGCCCCTTTAAGATTTAAATCTCCCGGCCTCTTGCCAACTCAAAAATACCTATCTCAGGGACCAGGGAGGCATCTTTTTGAAATAAACATCAAGAATGATAGAGCCCCTATCCTCCTGTCTCTGTGAGAGGGTAATTGCCTAAGGTAGCAAACAGAGGGCCTAACCTTATTGACCAGCCTCCCCTTTAATGTTCAGAGTTTTTCCTAGCTTACATCAACATTTAAAACCCTCCCTACTTTCCTTTCAGTGGGGTTTTTAGTTTCTTTCCCCTATTGCAGTAATTTTCAGTAAAGTCCTTGATTGTTCAACTCTGGTGCAATTTTTCTCTGACACAACCAATCCAGTGATTTGTTCCTCACTGTATGAAGCCTTAAGTCATTGAGGAGCAGGATGAGTCATTCCTGCAGGGCCTTGCCCTAATTCTGGATCCACAAAATCAGGTACACAATAAAATGAGTGCTGTTTTATGCCATTAAAGTTTCAATATAGTTTCTTATACAGCAACAGATAACTGAAAACTCTTCTCCTCTATTCCTCTTTATAGATAGATAGATGTATATTTACGTATGTACACACTTATCACATATATAATATACATTATATAGACATGGATAGTCATATTATGTATGACTATTGAAGTCCATGAGCCTCAACTTCTAATCTCATTCAGTAGGAACTAGAAATATAATGTTCATGCTACAAATTTACTTTGGAGCATGCACGTTTGGAGATTCAGCACGTTTCATTGCTTAGGAGAACATACACAACTCTTTACTGTGAGTGCTTTGAATATGTGTCTAATCACTAAAACTGAAAGATTATTAGATGCTTATAATTATTCTGTGTGTACTTAAGCAAGTGTTTATAGATAGCCAGAGCCCCATTCCCAGATTGCCTTTTTAATAGTTACCTTGAATGTACAATTGATAGCATTTAGGATGTTTTTAAATAAGTTATAGTCTATCTAAATAATAAGAATTAAAAAACAAAAACAAAACAATCTTTCCTCTAGGAACAAACAACCCTGGATTTGAGACGGCAGTCTTTCCAAATAAAAAGCAACCAAGTTTCAAATGTTCATTTCAAAGAAGCAAATATTTTTAAAGTAATAATGAAACTTCACAAAAAAGGCATTAATTTGTTAGATTGAAATCATCTTAATGTATTTTCAAATTAATATGTAAGTTTTTGTGAAAAGAGTATCATTTTCTATTGAAGGAGAACCTAGAATATTGCTTAATAAAACACCAGCTGATTTGACTGGAGTGAATAGTTACTTCTGAGAAGCTTTTTGTGCATGGTTATTATTCATGTTTGTCAACCAAGCCCTTCCAGAGTGTGTATCCACAGGTCTCTTTAGTGTCTAGATCTATTATCTTACTTGCAAGAGGAAAAAAAAGTCACGTTCCATAATTTCAAGTATAAGATTAAAATATTTCTTCTCAGGCCGTTTTGCTGAATCTGCTTGTTTTTTATAAAAATTATAAATTATAAATTATTTATGTATAAATCTCTAAAGCATGGCTTTTATTGGTTTACTTATTTTTCATATGTTACATATTATATCACATCTTATTAATAATTATTCAGGTCATAAAATAAAGAGTGTTTTATTATGTTTTCTGAAAATAGATTGACTATAGAATAAACATACACCACACAACACTTTGGGGAGAACGAGTTATCACAAATAGACTACCCCTTCTCCTGCTATCATGGTGGGGGCCACAACTGCAAAATGGTTGGGAATGTTAAGACGAGTGTTTGCAGAAAGAATAGTTAGCTGGAACACACTGGACAGGTTATATACTTCATCAGACTTGGGGTGGGTTTGGAACCACTGAAGGCGATCTCTGGGCACGAAGACTTCATGGCAGTTTTCTATGAGGAATGGGAGGTGGACTGATAAATTTCTTTCTGTGGGCTGAAAGATTTGCCCCCTAGTTTAGGAAACAGAGCACACATTGTTTAGTGTAATAGGTTCTAACTGTATCACTTGGGGCACAGAAAACTTTAATGGGTGATTGCCTCAAGAGTTAAAGCCCTTCCAAAGTCAACCTACTTACTTCTCTACATCACTTTCCACTGATGAATGCTGTGAAGGTAAAGATGGGCCATGAAGTGTCAAAGTTGGACTTTTGGCCTCCCACTGTTACTTAGTTTCATATATATCATTAAATTGTAAATTCTGGTTATGCTAACTTATCATGTGTCTTTCTTTTTACTGATAGAATGACAGGTGTAATAGTGGATGGGATTTAGATTAGGCTTTAAAACACCTTTTTAAATCATCAAGTAAAAATATTGTTTTAAAAATATATTGGAATCTCTTTCTCTGAAGGGTTTTGTCTAAGTTAATTCTTTCTTCCAGGAGTTTAAGTGCCTCAGAGGAACAGGTATTTCATCACTTTCCACAGGCACATAACAATAAATTCCAGCCAGACAAAAGACAAAGTGTTTCTTGGGCTCTAAGTGGCCAACCTGGTCACCAGGAAGATGGTCTTCAAGCTTCAGAATTGGATTTCTAGCACTTGCTGATAACCTCAAAATAATCTTTCAGAAAGTACTTATTTTAAAATGCATGTTTTTCTTGTATTTTGTTTTGTTTTAGTTAGTACTGTCATTTTCCCTGAATTCAAACTTCTTTATATGTTGGCCTATTCTCTTGATATATTAGGTAAATTTGGAAGCTGTGAAGTCCTCGATCTAAGAGGATATTAACTAAGTTACTTCATGCATTTACAAATTCATTTATCAAACTAGCATTTAGTATGTCAGAAAGGGCTGGGTCTCAGAACAGCATTTAATTACCAGTTGAAAGAATGCAGAGCATAAAAAAAGAATAGCACAGGGATAAGAATAAAAAAAGCAATCTTGGTGGTCAGGAAGGTTTCTTAGAAAAAGTGACTTAGGGAATGAGAAGATAATTCTTAAGAATAAGAGGTAGGCATTTGCTAAGTGGGTTGCTGGATTATGGAAAAGAAGTTCTATTTGGGGGTGATAAAAGAGAATACACAGGGAAAGTCCTGTTGTTGCTGTTGTTGTTTTTTAATGAATTAAGATTTACATATTTTTCTATGCCACAGTAGAGTTTATACAAATATGTATTAAGTGTTTTTAGAAAATCTTAAAGAGCTTGTCCATAAGTCTATCTGAGCTGTTGCAAAAACAGAGGTAGCAGTGTTTATACTTCCATGGCCCACAGCATTCTGGGTCAGCACGAGAAATGCATCCAAGTCAGAGCCAACCTTTTACTTTATTTGATTAAGGAGCCTTTGCTCACCCCTCACACAATCAGAAACTAAGGTATAAAATAGAGCATAAAGGAACCTTAGCCAGATCCCTTCCTGCCAGCTCAGTGTTTGGGTATAAGGGGACTCCATCCTGTCTCCTGGCTTGATCAGACACCTGAGAGTCTAAACTTGTCTTTGCAGCTCTAAGAAAATGCAAGTCAAGGACAGGAGTCACTTTTTTGTTCAAGATTGTAAGCAGCTAGCCCTCCCTCACATGGTGGGTGGGGAGGGCTGGATTCTGAGCCTTAACTTTGGCTGGATTTGACTGCCTCAGCCTATCTGAGACAGGTCCTTCTTCCAGAGGCCAGCAGCCAGCAGGTCAGTCTTTGGACAACTTAAGTTCTCAGTGTTAATTGAAACAGAATTCTAAGGTCAAAAACACTGGACTATGTTTAAGAAGAATTTCACTACAGAATTTTACAAAACTCTGATACACTAATGTGAGGAGAAAGTTTTAAAGAGGACAGTGCAATAGCTAGACTACAACCAAAAAGAGAAGAAACAAACTGCAGCAAAGAAAGGTTTATCATTACAGATATCACAGACATTAAAAGGATGATAAGGAAATGCTATTGATAACTCAGTGAGCATAAACTTAACTTTTCCTCACATTCCTCTAGAGCTAAGGCCAAGCCTGGAAATCTTCTCACTGTTTTTCTCTATTGGGTGATCTCTTTTGCACCTACAAATTTATATTTAATATGTCATACTTTAAGGATTCTGGCTTTCTTCAGGATTTACTTAATTTGTAACAGAGAATTTTGAAAGTATAGGGTGCTTATTTTTAAGACTAATATAGATCTCTAGAAATGCAAGAAGTTAAAAAGCCAATATTATTTTTCCCTTATTCCTGAAGAAATTTTTTTTCTGGATATAGGATTCTGAGCCATAGCTATTTTCTTTTAGTTATTAAATGTGCCACTTTCTAGTCTCCATGGATTCTGATGAGAAATCTGCTAAATTTCTAATTATTTTTTCCCTATTGATAATGTCTCATCTCTCTTGTTCTTTCAAGATATTTTTCTTTGTCCTTAGTTTTCAAAAGATTGACTATGAGGTTTCTTGGTATAAATATTTTTAAGTAAGATAATCCTTCAGCTGGAAAATTTGCTACAGTTTTGTTTCTAATGACAAAGGAAAGTGTTTGGAGGTAACTGATTATTATACAACATATCTGCTTTATAATCATTTTGCACCATCTTTTGGAAATTCTATATTTATATGGTTTGAAGTTTCCAGTTACGTTGTAGATGAAATTCTAAGAGATTTATCCTGGAATGCTTTCGGAAACCTCTTGAAAGTTCTTATCTATTTTGGTAGAATATAAAACAGCATCAGTTCCTCAATTCTCCCTGTACTAACACCCTTTCCTGTGTAAATTTAAAATGTAAATTTCCAGTGTCCTTATACTCAGATTCTGGACAAGGCCAGGCAGCTGCTTTGGGCAATTGAATGAAGCAGAAATACTAGTGTGCCAGTTCTGAACCTAGGCTGAAAAGTTCTTATGTCTTTCTGTGCCTCTCCTCGGCTTCTGTCATCATAATAACATGCTAAACTAACCTGTTAAAAGATTATAAAAACATGGAGCAAAGTTTAGTTACCAAAATCCCTAAATTCAGTCCAGCCTGGATAAGCCAATAGCAGTGGATCTCCAAAGAAACTAGCAAGCCCAACCATTAGGGGACACTAATAAATTCCCATTTGATCCCAGACACCCAAACAGTGACATTAGTTTTATATGTCACTGAGATTAAGGGCTTTGTTACTAAGCATTATTATGGCAACCAATAACTGATACCTATGTGGTTAGTGTTCATCTTATTTCATTCAGACGGCCATAATGAATGCCACAGACAAGATGATTTATGAACAACAGAAATTTATTTCTCACTGTTCTGGACACTGAAAGTCCAAAATCAGGGTGCCAGAATGGCAGGGTTCTTGTGAAGGCCCTCTGCACCAATTTGTTACCGTGTTCTCATATGGTAGAAGAGAAGAGCTAGCTCTCTGGGCTTCTTTGATGAGGGCTCTGCCCTTATGCCTAATAACCCATGGAAGGCCTCACCTCCAATACCAACATTTTGCAGGGTAGGATTTTGATATGACAAGCATTTAGATCTAGCAATAGACTTAATCTCCTATTTCCAGTAATGAAACAAATTTATCCTTTGTAAAATATTTTTTTGGTTATCTCAGTTGGTGGAATTTGATACCTGTGTTCAAGTTTCCATGTCATCCAAAAGTAATGATGTGCATTTTCATGGAATTCTCACACTATACCTATAAACACATACCTCTGGATGCATACTGTTTTCTATATAAAATAAAAAATAAAAACATCATTTTTTATTTAGTTGGTAGGTATCTGTCCTGTTGTCTGTGCAAATATCCATGGGTCATCGGTTATGCTTATTGGAACCTTTCTTGAGTGTCTGAAACTATAGGTTTCCTTTTTCTACATCCACAAAAATAAAGATCAAATGACAAATTTCATGTCATTAAAATAAGAAAAATATATAAAACATGTTTCATATTGAGGATTTTTAAATGTCTGTTATAATTTAAGAGTAGATATAAATGAGAGATTTAAAAATATAGCACTATGACTCCCCCAAAAAATTCAAATTACATATGTTTGCATAGAAACCATTCAAATTCTTGGAGGATTTTATGGAAACTTATTTATTTTTTGGCTGTTTAAGAAATATCTTTGTGTGATATGTGAAATCCTAGGTGGCTTTCTTCTTTGAAATTTTGACATTTCTAATACTCTTTCTTTTTGCTTCAATAGATTAAAAGGCTTTTGGTCATTAAATACCTTTGAAGATAGCTATCTGCAGATTTGACTTTGGGGTACAAATATACAGGAACAATTTGTAACCTGGGAAGGTGGAAGTATTAAAGAGTAATATTGGAACAAGAATTGCTTGAGGAGGAATTTCCTACTTCAGACAAGCATCAAGAGCAGATGGTGAGACCTACAGGGAAATAAGTACAAGTATTGGGAAAGGAAACTGTATCGTGGCAAATATAAGATCTGATGCAGCAGAAATCGCTCTCTGAAAAGTAAAGATAAATTTCCCATTAATGTTTTATAAAAACGGTTTTATGGAAGAGCTAAAAAACAGAAAAGAAGAGGTATTTTGGATAGCAAGATTTGTACGGAAAATTTTCAGGATCTGCTAGAAGCAATAGATTACCTTTCCAGAATATGTAAAATGTGCAAGTTTACAAGAAAACTTTTAAATGTATTTTCTGAAGTTTAAGTTGTTTGAATGCAACATTGAATAAAATGTTTGAGTACTAACATTGAAAAAAAGACAACACATTTAATGAAATAGTATTGATATTTAATTTTTCTAAATTACACTTTAAAATGTTTACTATTCCTTGTCAAAGTTTCATTGTATTAAAAGTAAACTTATTATAAATCAATATTTTTAGTGTTCATGTAAATTGATTTTAATATATGGTTAAATATGGTAATTAATTTTTTCACTGAGAACCGAAAAATCTAAGTACCATTTTATAGTCACATAAAGACACACGCATGTGTGCACACATACGTGCACACACACAGATCCAATATATAACTATTCTACTTAATTTCTGAACATGTTCAGGGGGTTCCTTATAATTTTATTTTTTAAATTTACTGGGTGTTTACTAAGCATCTTATTTTAGGACAGAAGCTAGCTGGTACCAATGTGATGAAATACGTGTGGTTGGCTAGTATTATTTGGGGTGAGGAGGGTTTAGTAAAAGATTTGATTTAAACACATAAAAGTAAATTACATGATTAAAATCAGCCTAGGAGGATATGTCAAATATCTAGTAGATGACTGAAGTTATAATCTAACAAATACTTCTCCTTATGATTATACATCTGTTATGTGTAACATGAATTTTCTATGAAACCAAGAACTCAATAGGTCATGTTTACTGAAACATGAGATATACAGGATATAGGAGTAATATAGAAAGGTTTTACAAATAAACATCTCTCTATATATATTATTAATATAAACATTAAATACTGTTATAGGCTGAATTATGTTCCCTCAAATTTATATGTCGAATCCTAAACTCTAGTATCTCAGAATGTGACTTTGATAGAATCACTCTTTAAAGGGGCAATTATGGTTAAATGAGGTGAATTAGGGTGGGTCCTAATTCAGTCTAACTAGTGTCATCATACAAAGCAAAGCTTTAAAAATAGACGGATGTCCATGTGTAGCACAGGGAAAAAGACAGCCTTCCACAAGCCAACACCAGAGTCCTCAGGAGTAACCAATCCTGCTAACGCTTTTATCTCAGATTTCTAGTTTCCAGAATTCTGGGAAAATAAACTTCTGTTGTTGAAACAACCCAGTCTGTGGTACTTTGCTACAGTAACCCTAACAAATAACCCAAATACCATAGAAAAATGAAATTATTTTATAAGAAAGCCAGTTTTTGTTACTGTCATAATAATGACATTATGTCATAATGATGACATGACAATAACAATAGAATATATTATGTTGTCATGATGTCTCAGGAAAAGACTACGCTTCTTATATAATTTTCCAACAAGTGTCATGCTCGGGACACATCCACTTCTGTTAAGAAATTTCTCTGCATTTTGTATGTAAATTACTTCTTCTGCATCCTCTTCTTCCTACCCAGCCCCATTCTTTTTCCTCTATGTGGCAGCAAGAATGTCTTATTACCAAAAATGTATTGCACAGGAAGGCTAAACTAAGGCAAGTGCATGAATTCAATTGACTTAAAAATCTTTCCATGTTTCCTAAAACTCCCTCGGAGGCAATTTCTCCTTTCTCAATGAGCCGATTGTTTTTATTAACCACTAATTACTTTTTCTAAGCATAGGAGCATATGTGACAAAGATGATAAAATTACATGAGAAAATATTTTACTAATAATTGGGAAATATTATACCAGACAAAAATAGCAAGCATTCAGAAGATTATTACCTTAAGTTTGTGGAAATATTAAAGCATTCATCTTGAAATATCACTATGATATCATGAAGACTGAAGACAAATTTAAATCACATTATTTTAAAAGCAATTCACCAAATACTACTGTCTAACTCTTCTACTAAAATATAATCCAAATTTAAGTGATTACAAAGATTTAATAAAAAATACATTTACCCCATTACATTTGTCAAGCATCAGAGTCTACTTACATTCATTTATTTAGCCAGTATATACTGAATTGTTGACTACCATTTTTCTGACAGGTACAAAGTAGATTTTATACCATGTAATTAAGTTTTATTAAGTATTATGAGTACTCAAACCAATTTCCAAAGACAGACAAGCTTTAGGTGGAATAGGAAACCTGGAAGTTACTATTTGGCTGAATTTTCAATCTTTCAGAAAACGTTTTTACCTAAAAGATTATAAGAGTCATAACATTTCTTGCAACTGGCTTAGGAGATACAGGATGTGGATGACTGTACCCTGGCAGCATTCATATAAACACAGAAGACATGTAAATTGTAGACCATTTTGAAGAATCTTACAATGGTGAAGATTTAAAATTAATCTGAAGATAGATCTACCTGCACTAGGGAAGTTCAATAACAGTCAAATATCTTTATTGATGATTCAACTGATGATTCTACTCTCTCAGCAGCATATTGTCAAGCCAGTAGACTAATAGAAGCAGATGAGAAAAACAATTGTTTATTTGTGAAGTTAGGAGACTGAAAGATAGGTTCCTGTCTACATCTTCAAATTCTAGCCCAAGATAGATATTGGTTTAAGTTTTATACTCTTATGCTGTTTTTTTTAGAACCCATATTATGTCAAGACATTCTGAAGAGACTTAAAAAATTGTTTGCGAATGTTCAAAAATTGCATTTGAAGAAAAAAAAAAAGAAGGTAGATTGACAGAGAGAGAGAGAAACTGTTGCATGTGTAGGATCCAGTAGGTTTGCAAGAAGCAAATAGTTCAGTGAAAGATGTCATCAGTTCAGTTGGGGAAAAATATTCAGCAAATCAATCGCTTGATTTCATGTAGATAAAAGTGACAGTTGCTTACTGAATCCAAACTCATTGCTTTAGCTCTCTGTCTATAAGCACAGAGGTAGGATGACATCATTGTCGAGAATAAGGGCTCCAGAGATTGGCTATATTGGTTCAAATTCCAACATTTGCTGGGTAGGTATCTTTGGAAATTTAGCTTAAGACAGTTTCTTCATCTTTTAAAGGGAAAACTAATAATAGATTTGTTGAAAGATTAAATGAACAATATTTGTAATGTACTTCACAGAGCGCCTGCTCAAAGTAAATGCTTAATAAGTGGTAACCGTTATTATTTATACCTATTATAAACAATTAAATCAATATGCAATTCATACCTGAAGAAAATAATAACAAAATCCCCCAATGTAAAAAAATATGTAGTAAAAATGTGAACACTTAAAATATGTATTTGGCATTACAAAATGTCTTAAAAGTTTTTTTTTTTTATGTGTGGCCTCATAATGACAAATATCCTAAATATCCTAATAAAATGACTAAATTAGAATTAAGGAAGTCATTCAGGCAAGGCATTGAAAAAGGACAGAAGCATCTACTCTTTAACTCTTCTTGAAAGAAATTATTTCTGTCTGATTAGCTATGTTTTCTTCCAGATTATCTCATAATCTATATTACTTAAATTCTTTCTTTGGGTTTTCAATTTTAGTGATTATGCACTGTATTTTAAAATTTATAGTTCTTTTTTTAATTTTCTGTTCTCCCCTATCAGTCTTGTTACTTTGAACATTAATGATATTTATTCCCTCTTTCATAAGAATGTAAATACATAGAAACAAAGAAAGCCAGAGTTCTTTTTTCTAATCAGCATACCATCTCTTATAACCACCAGCCTGTCTTTGTGAAATGATATTTAGTGATTTTTAAAAAGCACTGGGAGAATTACTCAATGTTTTTCACTCTAAGAAAAATTTAGGACAGCTGTGAAGGCTAGGAGCTGAGGGAGAATGAGGTAAGATTCCAGGTGCTGTCTTTGACTGCCAGTTCTGTAAAGCAGTATTGCATCAAAATAAATAGATAGATAGATAAATAAACACTGTTCTTTTAATTACCAAGCAGACAGGTTTGGGTAAAAGGTGTGCCAAGCCACATATGAGTGTGGATGCAGTACAGCTTTTAATTTCCTGACAAGTATCCATCAGTATGATGGATGCCGACAAGATGCGTGGCCAAGCTCTCTTGGGCATAACTGGAGCAGGAGACTCTGAAGAACCGAAGTGGCATTACTTTGCCTTCTCTTTTCCCCTTATTGTCCCTTAACACTTTTAAAAGCACTTTTTGAGTAAAAAAAAAAAAAATTATATTTAAAATCAATTTCTTGTAAATATTCACTATAGTTATTTTTATTTTAATTTCATCACTTCCAGGTTTACCAAAACAGCTCTGAATTAAAATATAAGGGTCCATACTTTCTCACAGAGTCCATTTCACTGGGCAAGTAAATCAGCATGTTTTTTATGTCACCTGTGTACAATTTTTTTAAAAGTCTTTAATATAAAAAGAATGGGAAAATTGAGGATATTTAAATAAAAAGGTGAGGTATCCCAGGTCATTCCTGTTTTTGTTGTTGTTGTTGCTGTTTGTTTGTTTGTTTATAGTTTCAAGCACAATTCTAAAAGTTTCTCAGGATCCCATAGGGAGCATGAACAGGTATCAGAGCATGAGGGCCCAGTGTTAGTTGGATAAACATAGTATATATAGGAAATAATAGATCATTTTCTCCAGAAATAGTCAACCGCCTGAAAGCATTGGCAGAAAAAGTGTTGTGGTCGAACAGGACAGATCCCAGCACAATAGCTAAGGGAGTGAGGGCATCATGGCTCCTCATAAAGGATGGACCAAGCTCACAGAAGGGAAGAGTGTAGTGAAGGGTGATGATCTCCAACATTTTATAAAGTGGGTGGAGGGTGAGAAATTAGGATCTCACACACACACACACACACACACACACACACACACACACACACACAAACTTTTTAATGAGGGATTTGGAGAATTCAAGGGAAGTGTTATCTTAAAATTTAAGGTTTGGGAAATGGTTAGAAACTGTGATCAAGACTGTGACTGCCTAGTAACAACTACTGTGGACCAGAAGTGAGAGCAGCTAAAGTTAAGGAAATGAAGGGCGAGTGAGGCCCAGATGTTAGGGAAGCTGTCTGTGTGCATCTAGAAGACGGTCCTGGGGCATGAGACATGGGAAAGACCGCAATTCTGGCACTGCAGAGACCTAAGATGTTGGGGCTTACCCCAGACTCTGATACTTAACAACACTGAGGCCATGAAAGGACATCATAAATGGGTCATGTGAACTTAAAAGAACAATGCTCAAGGAATAATGACCAGGGATCTGTCAGCTTTAAGACATTGTCTTCCCTGCTTCCTCTGTCACTGCCCTCCCTCCTACCTGCCTGAGAGTCTTGACTTCAGCTTTGCTTCTTTAGATTAGAGGACATGTGAGTAAATGATTTCGCCAAAAGGGATTTTTTTTTAATGATCTACATTACCTGGCAAGATAGAAAGTATTACATTTAGATTGCCTTCTATCCTTATGCTACATCTCAGGTTAACTAATTTTTAATTTGGGAAGTTCTGAGATCTTAGATCCAAAGGGATGACATGTTGATGTTGGGGTGGGAGGGTACAAATATGAGAGCCAAAAAGTTTGGGTGCATCTGTATTAGTGTCCCCAGGCTGCCATAACAAAGTACCAAAAACTGGGTGGTATTAAATAGTGGAAACATATTCTTTCACAGTTCTGGAGGCCAGAAGTCCAAAATCAAGGTGCCATTAGGATATGGTTCCTCTGAGACTCTGGGTAGTCCTTCCTTGCATCTTTTCAGCTTCTGATGGTGGCTATCAATACTTGGCGTGCCTTGATTGGAAGCTGCATCACTCTAATCTCTGGCTCTGTCATACGTGGCATTCACCCTATGTTTTTCTGTGTCTTTCTTTCCCTTTTTTTATAAGCCCACCAGTCATATTAAATTAAGGGCCCAGCTACTCCAGTATGATGTGTGATATTATAATTTATAATAAGAAATATATATTTTTTGTCTTTGACCCAGTTTATGGCACAAATCACCATTAGAAATCCCTAGTGAGGAAGCTAAAGATGTTCTTTGTTATGTTAATTGGTGACTTTTAAAAGTACACCTAAGGATGGGAGATGGTTGCCAGATGACCCAGCCTCATGGCTAGAGGGTTGGAACTACCAGTCTTACCTTCCAACCTTGGGGAGGGAGAGAAACTAAAGGGTGAATCAATTGCCATTAGCCAATGATTTAATCAATTGTGGCTGTGTAAAAAAAGACCTCCTTAGAAACCCAGAAAACTGGAGTTCAAAGAGCATCCAGGTTGGCGACCACATGGAGATTTGGGGAGAGTGGCCTGCTCAGAGAGCGAGGAAGCTCCGAGTCGTTTTCCCATACCTTGCCCTGTCAACCTCTTTTATCTGGCTGTTCCTGAGATATCCTTTTATAATAAATTTGTGCTCTAGTAAGTAAAATGCTTTCCTGAGCTCTGTGAACCACTGTAGCGAATCAATTGAGCCCAAGGAGGGGTTGTGGAAACCTCTGATCTGCAGTGGGTCAGTCAAAAGCGTAGATGACAAACTGGGCCTGTAACTGGTATCTGAAGTGGAGGTGGGGGAGCAGTCTTGGGGGACTGAACTTTTAACCTGTGGGATCTGATGTTATCTCTGTGTACATGGTGTCAGAATCTAGTTGAATTGTAGAGCACACAGATGGTATTTGGAGAATCATTGGAGGCATGGAGAAAACCCTCCCCCCACATTATAATTGGGTACAGAATTCTTAGACCTCATCTTAACTAATTATATCTGCAAGGGCTCTATATACAAGTAAGCTCACATTCTGAGGTCCTGCAGGTAAGACTTCAACATATATTTTGTGGGGGACACAATTCAACTCATAACATCAGCTTCAGAGAGCAACTTCAGAGGCCTGGCTAGGGAGTCAGGGGAAGCATTGGGAGGTAGACAGTGTTAGCCCAGGTGGTAGTCCCTGGGTAATCAAACATCGCAAACAAACACTGATGTCTGAAACCGAAAAATGCTACTAAAGCAGTAAGATGGATATAGAAAGGGGAATAGCTGGTGGAAGCATTGGGGTCCAGGGCAAGTTTCCCCAAAATATCTCACAATGCTATATTATTTGAAATAAAGTCATTTAACAAGCAGCCAATGAAAGAAGGGAGTGTTGACCCTCCCTTGTCTCCTGGAATGCAGGAAATAAATCTCCAGGGAGGCCAAATGAGACACATTCGGCACTAGAGTTAAGGAATCCAGGGCCAAAAAGCCTGAATAAGCAAAGCTTGTTAGCTCTTTGCTAATTTACTACCACAAATCTTCTTTTTGTTTAGGTTCTTCACTAATAAGCACCCAAATCTAGTTTTTATTTGTTCTGTCAGTTCTTCATGAATGTATTGTTTTTTGTCTAAAAAATATAAAAAGCTGGCTGATTCAGTCATTTCTTTGAGCATCATTTATGATCTGTGCACACGTTGTATCTCCTGTCAATCTGATCTTGCATCATTTGATTATTAGTCTAGCCATAAGAACTGCAGACGAGTGAGGTGGAAGTTCCACCTCCTTATTGGAAGTGAACAACCAAAATAAAAAAAAAAATCAGAAACCAAAATAGGAAGAAAGAGGAATCAAATTTTACCTGCTTTAATTACAAAGAGGCTTATTTTATATAACTATAGTAAATACATCAACCTTAGATAATTGACTATTAGGACATATGTATTTGGGGTTTAGTTGATTGTGATATAGCCTGATTGCTAGGTAAGCATCTCTGATTGTGAATCTGTAGGTATTAGTCAAGTCACACAGCACAGTGGTTAAGGACAAGCTCTAGGGCCAGGTTGCTCGGCTTGAAAACTGCCAAACTGCCCTACTTTCTATTTGCTGTGAGATCTTAGGCAAGTTATATAGTTTTCTTACAACTCAACTTACATATCGATAAAATAAATACCTATCTTACATGGTTGCTGTAAAGATTAACTGAGTAATCTGCGTCTGGCACAGAGAAAGTATTGAAAATATATTAACAATCTACATTTTAAAAATTTTAATTTACTGAGTATCTCATTTTAATAAGTGAAATTTTTGAATTATAGTAAATATAATTACAATGATCATAGCTAAATTTTTAAATTCTATTTCAGCTTCAAGTCATATCTTAAAATTTAAGGTAACTTTCCTATTTATTTTTCTTTATGAAACATGCTTTTTTTTTGCATAGGTCTAAAAGTAATTACTTTGTTACATAGCTTCTTTATCGGAAACAAATAGAGTATTTATTAAAATACATATGTTGTTTTTATGTACTTAAAAAAAACCCTTTTGTGTCTATTAAATATTGTGAATGATCAAAATAACAGTAATTAAATAATATTGATCCCTTACTTACCAAGTGCCATTCTACCAAGCACATTTTATCTTTTCTCATTTAATCTGTAAAACAGCCCCCATTGTCTTATGTAAGTCATAGTATTTTTTTTTCTTCCTCTTTTTTTTACATGAAGTCAGTAGAGCACAGAGTGATTTGATAATTTTCTTAGGGTCACAAGGCTGGCAAATGGCTTGATAATTCTAACGAGTTTTATCTGATGATAAAGTCTGTGCTCTTAGCCTCTTAGCTTTCCTGCAAGGCCATTTCTGGGCATCTTTTAACACACAGAGGTTACTTAAAAGATAAAATATATAGTAATTAAAAATAATTTTAAAACTGCATCTTTTTTCTGTAATGTTTAAATCACATAACGGGAGGACTAAAATATGTTTGTGAGCATAATTTTTTTCTAGTATTTCTAGAAATGGCATTAAATGAAATGATTATTTAGTTTCTCAGTAAGAATTACTCATTTAAAAAAAGTATTTTGCTTCAGAAACATTAAAAGAACATTTAAATGGCAACCACAAACTCTATTCTTACTAAGTTGTTAAAAAGTAAAGCTTTGTAAAAAATTTTCAAAGTCAAAAGGCCAGAAACAGTGCTCTCTGATTTTCGCTACTACAGTTTCTCATCTCAACTAACTATGAAGCAATATCTTTGAACCCCACCTTCAATAGACCTTTGTCACTTCTTCTCTCCTACATGTTTGTTTAGAATTGCTTTCTACCTCTATCTCTAAGGACATGCTGATTAAAATGTTTTAATTAAAACTATGACTACCACAGAAAAATTATTGAGCAGTTCTTCAGGATGAAAATGCTTAGTGTTGGAAACTTAATTCCACTGTTTATGTTTACACTGAGCAATATTTTCTGAAAGGTTCACCTTCATGTTATGTAATATTGTATTTAGTCCCAACAGCTAGAAGGTATTGTTTTTAAATGAGGCCAAGCAAGCAGAAAAGTCTGTACGATGATGCAGATTTGATTAGCTCTTAAACAAAACAAGTTCGGCCAGGTTGGTCTGTGCAGTACTCTAGCATAAATCCTATAACTTTCTTCCACAGCTGTTGTTCTGAGAAAGAGTGGGTCCTTCTTATATTCTACAAGCATTATTAAGAAGAGGTGCTTTGATCACCTGGGTCATAGGGTCTGCAGCCTGCACTCAGAAGCACTGGGGGACCCCGGGATGGACACCAAGTTGCAAAGGTGTGGAAGATAGTGTGAGAGATGAAAAGGGGTTTCACTAAGAAATTAATGTTGCCATTTGTTAATAAGAGTGGGCTACTTCTTTCTGCTTGATGAGTTTCTTCGCAAAGTGAAAAACCTTACCTCTCCCCTTTAGTAGGGCCTACTTCGCCGTCTGGCACAGCATTCCTTCTGGCAGCTGCTGGCTGTGAAAAACCCTGGAATTTCCATCCTGGGCCAACCTTGGGAATGAATTAATGCTGAAGTTCCTAGTCATGGAGCGGGCTGGAAGCCAGCCTGGCATCTACATGAAGTACAGAGGGGCCCATTTAAAACCTGCTTTGTTTTTTCACAAACGCAGAGGGGCAGAAAATGACCTTGGTGCAGGGCTTCTCAAACATTTAAGTGTATGAATCACTTGGGGACCTGGTTCAGAGGCAGGTTTTGATTCAGTAGGCCTGTGATGAGACCCGAGATTCAAAGTTTCTTTTAAACTTCCAAGTCATGTAGGTGTTCTTGGTTAATGGACCCGGGATAACTTTAGCTGCTTTCCATATCTTTTTAAAACAAGACCACAACTTTGCTATACTGACCAGATGAAAACCCACCTTAATTTAAAAGAAAGTGTTTATAGAATAAACATTTTCTTTTTACTAACAATTCAACTCGAATTCAATAAATATTTATTAAGAACTAAATTATTTCTTATACTAAAATTAAATTTTCCACAAATTAACTGATAGCAATGTTTCTAGGTTTCTGCCAATGGCTTCCTATTCTTTAGTGTGACAGTCTTTGTCTTCTGTGATAACAGCCTTTGCAGGCACAGACAGAGTCAAGAAGGTCATAGAGAGATGGAGGCAGAGATTGGAGGGATATGGACACCCGAAATGCCAACAGCTACCAAAGGTGGAAGAGGGAGGGGAAGAATCTCTTTTGGAGACTCCAGAAAAAGTGGAGTGATGCCAACACCTTAATTTGAGACTTCTGGCTTACAGAGCTGTGAGAGAATACATTTCTGTTGCTATAGGCCACCCAGTTTGTGGTAATTTGTTATGGCAATCCCAGGAAACTAATATAACCCATAAACCTCTGCCCATTCTTGAGATACAGCTTTAATTATTCTTTTAGCCAAGGGATAGTATTCATATGATTCTAGATTCCGGTGACTGAAAGTCATTTAGAAACATAGCTCCTCTGTCTCTGAAAGATACCAAAAAGACTGTAGAGCCACTTATACACGTTGCTCTTAGGAATACGAAATGACACTGGAGTAAACCAAATCCAGGTCCCCTTGAATGTGGTGTTAAGTATTCTTTAAGAATGTAGTCTATTAGTACACAGATATTAATAAAAATAACTCGGATGAATGTATAATCAAAGTCGTGTTAAGTGACCTGAAGGATGGTGGCCCACTCCTGCGAAAACCAGAGAATATTTCAAAGATACTTGGGGTGGGGGTCAGGAAAGGCATTTCAGGAAAAAAAAATGACTTTTGAGCTGAATGTTTTCACTGACAAAAGAAGCAGAAGTGGGAGAAAAACTTTCCTGCAGAGGAAAGAATGTAGACTTTCCTATGGCAGAAGGAAACGTGATAATTTTGAGGAATTGAAAGGCGGTCATTGCAGGTGACTAAAGTAAAGAAAGCAAGAGGGACCATACTGTTGGATGCGGTTAGAGATGAGGCAAAGCACATGTTCAGGACTTAGGTGTCTATTGAGAGAGCAATGGAAGAAACATTGTAATGGCCATGGGTCAAGGGGTGTGGGGGGTGGCAGTGGAGAGAGGGCGAGGGTGATGTCGTTAGCTTTATGATATGAGAAGCTCACTCTGGCCACCTTACGATGAGATATTTAGAAGGGAACAAAAAGAAAGTGAGAGGACTGTCTGGCCAGCTAATATACTCAGCCAGGTGAGACATGACCAGGAGGATGACGATGCAGACGGATGAAATGAAAAAATTGAGAGATATTTCATGGTGAAGCCATCAGGAATTAATGAGGGATGCAACATAGGAGGTAACTTTAAGGAAGAGGGAAGTGCCAATTATGTCTTTTGACCCCTGCCCTGATGTAAGCCAGGGGACACTACACAGTGCTATTTATTAAAATAACAGGTAATAGGGGACCAAGAAAGGGGGAGAGGGACATGGTCTAAGTTTGAGAAATGCAGAAATTAAGATATATGTGAAATAACTATATAGTGATGTCGGTTGAGAGTGACAAAGGTATTCAGAGGAGATTACTAAATATGTAAATTTGTGAATTATCACTGAGTAAATGGTACTTGAAACAAGGGAAAGAATAATAGCAACTGGGAAGAAAAAAAAGAGTGAAGAAAGAGAGTCTCAAACTGAATGTGGAGGAGCCATACATTTGAAGTGCTGGTAGAGAAGAATGATGACCCTTTAAGAATGACTAAAAGGGAACTGCCAGAGAAGAAAAACTGGGGAAAAAAAATGCTGTCCTGAACACAAAGGAAAGAAAGTATCTCGAGAAGGGGAAACCTGAGTGGCAGTGTCCAACGCTGTTAAGAAGTGAAGATTGATGGATAAAATGTGTTGCTTCAAGGTAGAGAATATAGAAAGGATTATTTTGTAACTTCCATGTGCTCTACTGCACCACTTACAAAAAATTAAAATATGCATTCTTTCCCAAGCTGGAGTGTGGAGTATATTATTATTCTATAAAAAAATCAATCTCTCTTTGATTTGAAAAAATTGCCAATTAAAGGTAAAAATAAGGTATTAAAATATTCTTTCTTGTTTTAAATAATGTTTGTGTCTTTGACCTATAATGAGGCTTTTATTATTGTGATAGTGTTATAGTATCATTATAATAAAAACATTCTCTGCAATATTCATAGATTTCAAATTAGCAAAAGAGCAATTTATGAGAGAAACCTTAAAATGCGATATTCCCAAATGATTAATATAATGTCATTTCTACAACCCATACTTCCAACTGGAAGTACTACAAAATACAAGCATACTAACAAGTGATGAAGAGCCTCCCCCTTTCCTCAAACGATCAAGGCCGCATCAGCAGAGGAGCCTGACACAATGGAGAGGACTCACGATCCTCTGAGGCATATATGGCACCAAGGAACTCCCCCCCACACCCCACAAATGCTCTTTCATCCACTGGGACTTGCCCCAGAGGATCACTAGAACTCCCAATATGTTGTGAGAGGAAGACAGGAGTGAAATCCTATCAGGTTGGATCAGCTTACATTATTCAAAGCTTAATATTTATAATAAATTCATAGGGCCCTGGGATTATTGACTTTCAAGGAATAATATTTTCATAATTTAAGAAGTCATGCAGGTTTTCTGCATTAAATGTGGCCTTACAAGTGGTTTTACATGAGAAGTTAAAAAGTACCAATTAACAGAGTCAGTGAAAGAAGACACATCCATACACTCATACTATACGCCCAGGAGGAATCATACATTAACATTTTAAAGTTAAAAGTAGCATGTCTAGTCTTAAGCCAAAACAAAATATTCGTATTCAGTTTAGAATTAAGAAGATGACAGATAATTCTTATATATTATTATTTACATAGTTAAGGAAATTCGAGAAAAAAAAACATACTTTTAATTCCTCCTCCTGCCACCAAAGTAAGACCTCTGGGTAGTAAACATCACTGTTTGTATTCAGAGTTTTTCCTGGGCCTCTCCACACTGGGTACCTACATTGTCACAAAAGTCATTACTGAAACTGGACTGTTTCTGTCACTCCAGCAAAGCAGCTCTTGATACCCAGGGAAGTCTCCAGGTTGCCAAGCACAGGTCTCCTCTGCCAGGTCTGTTGCCCATGTGTTTGTTCTATCCTGTGCCATAGGGTGTCGGGGCCATGCAGAAGAAGTGAGGATGCCAGCATCTTCCACCTTCTGTCACACAAGGCCGTGTGGAGACCCACAAAACATTACCTGAGCAACCCCAACAGACTCAGAAATAATCTCTCAGATTATGCCTAGGGGTCACACTTCATCCACCTCTGACTCTGCCACCCCCACCCTCAACTCTTCCTTCAGGACACTGGAGTTCCCACAAAGTGGCTCCAAGACCCGTCTTTTCTTTAGACAGGATGAAGGAAAATCTCATATACTAACAGTTACAAAGTGACCCCTCAGGGAACTACCTACCAAATAATTAATGTAGTATATGGCCAGTGTGGAGTAGGTGCTCCATGTCAGTTCAGCTTGAGTCAAAAGAAATTCACAAATAGAGTTTAATACAGCATCTGATTTAGATATCAATAGTAGAAGTTTTCATTACTTATATCCTTTTTAAAATACCTATACATAGAACATATTTGTTTAAAATATTTCGTAAATAGTAGAGATTAGCAAAAGGTCATATGGAATAACAGATTTTTGCTTTGCATTAACTGCAGTTTACAAGAGCTAACACAATGCTCCAGGAATGTATGAAATGTATGTTATGTTAAATTTGAGGTCATCCACTCACTTGTCGGAACATGGCTTCTTGTCCGAAGTTCTAAACCTTTAGAGGCCTGTGAAATACTTGGACAGGTTTCAAAAGAGAGCAATGAAAGTGATAAAAGATTCGAAGGCTAATACCTTTGAGGGAAGGCTAAAAGAACAAGAATTATTTCTCCTCTAAATGAGGAGTCAGAGATAATTTAGCAATCTTTAAGTATATGAGAGGTTTTATGTGTAGAGCAATCGTGTCCTAAGCCAGGGAAGTTTGAGCAATGAGTTCTGGGCATAGTAAAGGAGCCTTGGCAGGAGGGTTGTTGTGTATTGGCACAGAATATTTCACCAGAGAAACCTCTTCTTTTGAGGCCCAGAAGATTAGACATTATCTAGCGGTGAGGTGTCATGTTCTGTCTTTGTAAGCACTGAGGTAAAATAAATGACTTCTAAGAATCTCTAAATTCAGTAGTTTTTTGGGGTTTTAAAAGGTCTTTCATTTGAAGGGACTCCAAGGGCAAATAAATTATTGGCCAAGACTTCATTCTTATACTTTCTAGAAATAGTGCTACATCCTGATCATTAATGGTAATATTTGCAGCCAGAATTTAAGAAGCTTCTGTTATATTACCAGTTTACTATTCTTATGCACAATACACATGCACACAAAATATGCACAATACACAATAATCATATGACTGGTCTTACACAAAATACTTTCAAAAATATTTCTATTTCTATATTTCCTAGGTCATCTCTATATTCCACTTATCTCCTGTGATCTAGGGCACTATTGTCCTGAACCATGGGAACCTCTCATTCTTAAAACTGAAGATGATAAATACATAGTCTAATAATTCTGTTGAAATAAACATTCTTCCATTTTGGTAGCAAAACCTATGCATAGAGCTACCTGCATATTTTCGAAAGTATACTGTTACAATTTTATGACAGACAACAGCAAGCATTCCATTTACAATCTTTTTAGAAAGGTGGATGATAACAGAAGCCAGGACAATACAATACAATAAAATACTATGTCTGCAATAAAAAAATCAAACTTCACTCTCCTGAAATGGGCTCATGCAGATCACTATATCTCTGTTTACGGGGAATTTTAAGATAGTCACAAAACAAAACTGCCAAGCATGAAAGAATAATTCTTTTAACAGCTGTTCAGTAAGGTCAAAAACACAGAAACTATTGAAGGTTACAAAGGATGGCTAGAACTCTTGGGAGTTTAGTTCTATTGCAACAGAAATTTCAGAATCGTCTGATCATACCCCACCAGAGGTTGGAATGTGATTCGTTACAAGATTTTAGGAGCTCAGTTCTGACACTTGACTTACCACTTAATGCCACCAAGACTGGGGGGACACAGTTAATAAATAAAAGCATAGATGTCTCTGATGCTTAGTTCAAAACAAAAACAAACATAGATCAATAAGGACAATCTGACACCGATATACCAATTTCAGCCCAGACATTAGAAGCAGGAAGGCTATTGTTCACAGTCCTGAAAATCTGTTCTCTAAATGCAATATTGACAGAAAAACTGGACATAATAAGAAATTAAATGAAGCTGAATAAATATCTGTACTAAGGACTAGACATCAGAATGGTATTTGGTGAAAAACAACCAAAAGAAAAAAAGACATAGATCAAAAGGTCATCATATGAAACATTACTATTTTTGAGGTTCATGATTCTAAATTGAAATATAAAATCATGCAAAGCCAGATTTGTTTCTTTTTTCTATTTAATTAGATTTCTCTCTACTTTTGTCTTTCCAGAGCTTTTCCTGTCTTACTTTTTAAAAAAAAATTATCGATGAAACCCAAAGTTTAGGTAATAAAGGGAATTAGGTAGTGTATTTTGACTTTGAAGTCACCTCAGGGAATTTCCAATAAAAATAGTTTTTGCAATTCTGTTTAAAAGATAGAGTTATTAAACTAGAAATTAATATAAATCAGTGTACTGAGACCATGAACATAATGTTTATCGAGATGACTCCTTGAGTTCCTCATGTGTTAACTTTATCCAATGTTAAATTTCATAGATTCTGGGCTGTTCTTTCCAGCAGTCCAGCATCACCTCAGTGTTCTCAAAGCCTCAATGCCTTCATACTCTGAGTACCACATCTGGTTACATTTGTTATTAAACAGACGGAAGGTGTGTTTGGTCTGTGAAAACTGCTTCTCATTTGTCCAAATGCAACAAAAGGCAACTCTACGCCGGTCCTGCTTAGAATCTGGAACTTTCCTCTGAAGTGTCGCTGACTTATGATGATGCAAAAATAAGCACTGGTTGAATTAGTCAGATTAGACAGGGGTGTTTTTAAATTCCTTTGATGGAGCGATATAGAAAATTTTGGCTACAATATATCAATACTAAATTTTTAAAAAATCATAATATAAGTGTGAAGGATTTAAACTATTTTTACATTTGGCAAATTTTTTAATCTTAAGAAATTGACAATTCAATTATCACTCCCATTTTAAGGATAGAAATATCAAAGCATTTTATTGGTAAAGTCATGGTCATACCAGACCTAAAACCTACATGCTTCAGGCTGAATTCACAAAATGTGTGTGCGTAGACTCAAAAATACACACACACACACACACACACACACATACACACAACTCTCAGTGTGTGAACATATCATGTCCAAGGATGCATTGGCAAGTAATGGCATTTTTACCGTTAAAACACTATAATGGCAATTTGTCTTTCTAGAAAACTCCTTGGCCTCCCATTCATCCAAAGAAAGAATATTCATAGCAGTTATAGTTACTACCATATCTCTAATGATGTTTCTGAAAGACAGTGCATTGAGGGGTCTCCTTTGAGGCACAAGAACATACCTCGCTTAGTACAGAGGGTGAAAGTCTCCCCACTCTTGCGCGGTGGGAACAGGATCCCCACTCACTCCACCCAGCAGAGGGTCCAGCAAAGGGCTGGTTAGTGTGTAAAAACTACAGAATCACTGAGGAGTCCCGTGTTTTTTAGGCTTCCTTAGGTGCTCCATCTTAAGCTGAATCTCCATTACCCCCATTCTCTTTTTCCCAACTATCAAGGAATGCCTTCCTTCATACTTCCTGTGAAAGAAAGCTACTCCTAACTTTTAACCAGAATTCCTTACAATTTCTTCCTTATTATAATCTCTGAAACACATTTCTTTGAACTTAAAAAAAAAAATGTGTGAACAAATGTTTCCTACCTTCCAGCCTTTTACAGTGTTGTTCTTTACTTGGTATCCAATTAAACTCCTCAGGTGTCCATCCCACCTACAGCAGGATGACCAAGGCCCACCCCTCAACTTGCCTGACTATTCCCAATCAACTCATGATCCTCAGCTTCCCCCACCCCCACCACTCCCATTTCCCACCCTGAAGAATACTGGATGCCCAAATTGTGGCTCCCCCACCTGGTAATTTTTCCTCTATACAGACAGTTCAAAGCCTCCTCCCCCTACTCTTTCCCTTCATTCACACAACACTGCTGCATGAGACCAAGAAAGTACTAAAAGTGTGGGGATAACCAGTGGTGGTGACGGCATACTGAAAATCGCTGGTCTCAAAGTCTGTTGATTGTTCTCTGTCTGTATTAGCTTCCTAGGGCTGCTATAACAAAGTGCCACAAATCGGGTGGCTTAAAATAGTAGAAATGTATTCTCTCAGAGCTTTAGAGGTGAGAGGTCTAAAATCAGAAGTGTTAGCTGGATCACTCTTCCTCTGACTTTTAAGGGAGAATCTTTTTTGCCTCTTCCTAGCTTCTGATGGTGGCCAACAATCCTTGGTCTTCCTTAGCTTGTAGATGCATCATTACATAATCTGCCTTTATTATCACATGGTGTCCTCCTCGCATGTCTCTGTCTTTATGTGGAGTTCTTGTCTTTGTGTCTGTCTCGAAATTTTCTTCTTTTTGTCAGGATACCAGTCATATTGGATCAAGAGCCCAACCTACTCCAATATCATTTTATCTTAACATAGCTAATTACATCTGTAACAACCCTATTTCCAAACAAGTTCACATTCTAAAGATTAGGGGTCTGTAGTAGTCAGGGTTCGCTAGAGAAACAGAACCAGTTAGAGAGATAGAGCATGAGAAGTTGTCTCAAGGGATAATGGAGGCTGAGGAGTTCAAAGTCTGTTGTAGGCAAGTTGAAGACCTGCGACAGCCAGCGATGTACTTTCAGTGTGCGTCCAAAGGCCTGAAAACCAGAGAAGTAATTTATTTTACTTCATCTGCGGATTCAAATGCTAATCTCATCTGAAACACTCTCATAAACACACTCAGAGATAATGTTTAATTCGGGCCCAGTCAAGTTGACACATAAATATAGCTATTACGGTTTCCAGCATTGTTTTTCAGGGCTGCGGTCCAGCCCGTAGTACTGTCACAGGCAATGTCTTCCCATGCATTACTCCTCTGATGCAGACCCCATTCCTGAGGCCTTCTCCTAACCTCTCACTGTCTAAACAAACTCTCTCTAAGGGTTTCTAAGACCTGGCCCGGGTCTTCTCCAACTCTTGCTAAGGTCTTCCAGAAGAACATTCCAAGTTCCTATGATTTACTTTAAAAGACATATGTATGTGCGTGTGTGTGTGTTGTTGAAGGCTTTTTTTTACTGTATTTATTGTTACAAACTTATAGGCTTTTTTACTGCATTTATATAATACTTAATCTGTGTTTATGTTTTCTTGTGCCTATTTAAATTTTTTCTAATGAATTGGATAATCTGTCTTTTTTTCTAGTGGTTATATTTTTAAGTATTTTATGCAATAGCCCCAATTCACTACTTCTTTGGGAAATATCTAATGAGTACTTATGACAAGCAATAAAGATATAGTAAATATCCACTTTTCTCTCTTCCCTGCACTTCACCAACAGATTTTAGTTTATTATTGCATTTTTGTTTTCCTTTATACTTTTACATACACTTATGCCTCTATTTCTTGATTTGTTGACATTAGTGAAATCTTCTGATCTCAGGTTATAAAAGATGAAGTATTCAGCTTACTAATATTAACTCTCCATGTTCCCTTCTCCCCTTTCAACTTTTGTTACTTATATATACATTGACAGCGTGTATAATTTTAACAATCTGTTTTGTAATTCCTTTTTGTTTTAGAATTTAGTTTTACATTTCAACACATTCACAAATAACTTCCAGGCATTTTGCAATAGTTTCTTCATTTATTTTGGGCGCACCTATGGCTTATCATTATTTCTAAAAAATTTTATTAAATTATTGTTATTATTTTTTATAATAACTTCTCTGTTTTCTTCCTGAGGGGAACTAATCATGCATATATTGTAACTCTCTTGTCTGTGTTCCCTGTCTTTTATTTCTCTAGTCACTTTTAACTCGTGGTTCATTCACATTTCATCAAATCTTGAAATCCATGTCCCATGCTGTGGCCTCAGCAATCATTATTCTCTTTTGTACTGCTTCTGATATGATCTTCCTTTCTGTGGTGGTTTTGTTTTCTCTTCTACCTTTTCTCTCAATTCTGCCAGCTCATGTTTTATTTGCTTCTGATACTCTACTCTATTTTCCCTTTGTTCTTTGTATTCAGATCCTGATTTATAAAGATGATCAGCTTCATTAGTTTTTGTAAAAATTTGTGTCACATAGTTTCATCCCAATTTTCATATACTTCATGGCAAATAATTCTAATAAGAGTTCTTTTTCTGACCCCTTTCCCTATTCATTTGTGTATTTCACCCCTTATAATATTTTTGTACTATTCTTTTATATAATTATTCAACTTTGAATCAGACGAATTCTTCCTGAATCCACCATCTGAGTGACATTTGTGTTGGGGATTGAGAAAGATCAGGGCCATGTTTCAGGCACTAGACATACTTCTCTTGATGACATAGGTTTGTGTATAAGAATAAATTTTGTTTTCTCTCTTTTCTTAACCAGCCAAGATTGATTCTTATAGTGTTAGCTACAATTTTAAGTCTCCTCTCTTCCGGCCTGCCTCAACAATGGACAGCTTCCTGCAGAAAAGATAATTATCCTCTCTTCCTGCTTGCCTCAACAATACATAGTTTCCTGCAAAAGGGACAATCGGTGTGTTTTCTCTATTAGCTCCACCTCCCCTGCTTTTCCTTTATACCAGACTAAGTCTTGGGAAGCACCTAGGACCAACTTGAGCCACTATTTCTATGTTTTTAAACACATAATGTCACTTACATTTTCCTCAAGGAGTAGACTATTTTTTTGAAGAATTGTGCCTGTTTTCTTTATCTAAGATCTGTAGCCATGGGCATCATTTCTTAACATTTTCTTGCAGTATGGTTTGACTTTTTGTGTACCTGGTAGTTAGTCAACATACACTGTGAGTGGGGTTGTAAAGGTCCTATAATTGCATTAAAGAAGGAGTTTTTCTTCTCTTTTAGTTTCTGTCATCCTTATTATTTTTGAGTGATTACCAAGGGGCAAAGGGAGCAGAACTATTTTTGTGCCAATATTTTTAAAATCCAAAATTGAAGGCTGGTATCTTATTTTTGTTTTGTTTCAAACTTTATTAAACCTTTATTTTTTTCAGAGAAAACTGCAATGTCGAGAAAACTAAGAAACCACATTCAAAGAAATTGCCAACAGTCATTACATAGAAAATATAGGACAAGAATTCTTTTGTTCTGCTTCTTAAACACTTAAAGAGCTTGACAATTTATCACCCTTTGGTATAATTTTAATAGTGGATTTGCCTTTATTTCTAAGAAAATAAACACAAAATCTTAACTTTGTACAAAGAACCTCATATTAAAGGCCACACTTAAAAACAAAGTTTCTATGAGATTTCAAAAGTTTGAAATAACAAATGTTTCTCCAGTGATTCTTTCACACCTATTTTGTTTACCCTCAGAAGTAGACTCAAATGAAAAATAATTAATATGAAAAATATTAAACTATTAATATATTTTTTCTGAATTTATTCTATTGACAGAATATTTATATCTAGATCATCAATACAGCAGCATCTGCTAACACCTAACCTCTCAATTTTATTAAACTATAGAAGCATGTCACTTTCATAGTGTATACTGGTGACTTTTTCTCTTTTTGGTGAAATACAAAAAGATAATCATACAATATCCACATTTAAGTAGATTCAGATATGCAGCAATTTCTGCAATCAACAAAGAGATCTAGAGTTTCATTGCCTTAAAAACAACTGGAATTAAAAAATAAAGCTAAGAGAAACATTCATTAAAATGTTTTTATTCACTGATTTGCATTTTTGGACAAAAAGCTACTGAAAGATGACTCTTTTTATATGATCATTTTCAATAAAAACTGGACGTTCAGGTAAGAATATAGATCTAAGATATGGTCACATATGTGTCACTGCATTCACATAAAGGATGTGTAGAAGAAATTAACCTAGCTGAACCTTTCAGACACTTGAAGAATTTGGAAAAAAAATATTGTAAAAGGATTGCTTCTTTTAACATTCTCTAACTTTTCTCTTACTGTTACCTATGCTACCAGTAGTGGGTGGGCAAATATCTTTCGACTCCTTTGTTCAAAAGCAGAGAGGATAGTGGTTTGACTGCCACAATTGTTTTGTTGGTTGGCACAAGGTTCTAATTATTCTGGGATACATCACAAGATACAATAGATCACACAGTAACTACATTGTTCTTCATCTGGGGACCTTTCTTTTGTAACCTAGTTCCTGTTTACGGTTAGATGTTCCAGCCTCTCCATGAATCCTCTATCTACCCTCTGTAAGTGTTCTGATTCTTAAATTTTTTCCTTTATACATTCTGTCAGTAAATATAAAGAATATAAGGGTGGTAAGACACTTATGTTAAAAATAAAAATAAAGAATAAATTTATTTGAGGAGGGTTAGTGAAGATATAAAGAGCAAAAAAATGTTACAAAGGGAAGTTGTCTAGGTTACATGTATTTCAAATTCACCTGCACAGAGGTGGTAACTTAAGGAAAGCTTTCTATTAAACCTCTTTCTGACCTGCCATTTGATGTTAGGTATAACATGAGCTATGATATGAGCTATGTAGAAAACAAAAAGAAATTAAAATACTTGACTTAAACATGCAAATTGGCTAGTTAAGGGTTAAAAACACAGGGCAGTAGCAATCATTACATCTTCATTAAATATTTATTATGTGAAAAACGTGTCCACTGCTATGAAGATACAAGCAATTGAACCCTGCCTCTCAGGAATTTTTAACACATTTCTGGAGAAGCCATGGAAATGAAAAAAAAAATACAGACTAAGTCAGAAATGAATGATTTTCACAACATTATATGATTAAATTCCAAGACTAATAGTTCAAGAATTGTATCAAGTCAGGATCTGGAAAAGTTTTGTGTTGGAGTGGATTATTAAGGCTTGAAAGGTAAATAAAAATTGGATAAGTAGAAAGAGGAGGAATTTTGAGAGTAAAAGAAGGTGTGGACAGACTTGAAGGTAGAGAAATTCTAAAATTATTTTGTTGGAGAAGGTCACACAGGTGTCTTACAGGGAATAAAGTTAAAAAGTGAGGTCCATATTCTGAATATTAGTACAAAAGGAAGTCTCAAAGTATTTATTCCAGCACTTAAACGTTTCCCAAAACCTTACTATTAAAAACTGAATCAGATGAAGAATTTTTTCTCATTCTTGAGACTTTTATAGAGCTGATGATTTTATTAGAATTTCTCTTACTTCTTCTTGAACTTATTTTCTTTGTCAGTGCTGAATGGAACTCTCTTCATGGAATGCTTTGTAGTAGTCAAAATGGGTTAATTAATGCTGTGGGGAAAAGACAACCCTCCCAAATGTCAGAGGCTAAATACAGCAAAAGTGTATTTCTCATTCACAGCAGAATAAGTGTGCAATGTGGCCTGACTGGTGACTCTACTCCACATGATCACTCAGAGATCCAAGATAACCAAGGATCTTGTTGTTAGCTGCACTGTGTGGAGGAAGCACTTTGCTTTTTAGGTTACTTTAGCAAGGGAAAATCCAGTTATGGGGTCACAGACTGGCTCTTCATGCTTTGGTATATCACTTTCTCACCTTCTGTTGGCCAGGTCACATGTCCTTCAACCAACAAAGGGATATAAAACATACAGGAACACAAGATATTTGGTGAATTCCTCAGTTATTTACCACACTCTTCAATGTGAGCGGTACATCAATTGGGTATCATAAAATTTTTTCTTACCTTTTGTGGCTTTAAATTTGTTTTCTCAAAACTTAAATTTGTAGATTTTATTTCCTAACCTTTTAATCATTGTGTGAGTATCTTTTCTAAGCTGTTTCCAATTAATATCTGTTTTACCATAAATAAAAATTAAATTTTACCTTGGTTTTGTAAGAAAGGTAAGAAAAAATTCAATGTAATTATTTTTATGACTTATATGTGGATTTGCCCTTTCATAAATTATTTGTAGACAAAGGAATTTCACACAAGTCTTCTGCACCACTTCTCCTGTTTTATCTTCATTTAAGATTTTGCTCCAGGTCTTTTACCTTCTTAGCCAACTCACTTTCATCCTCTCAAAAATGCTTCTTTCCTTCGAAGTCCTCAGACAATTGCATCAACTCCAAAGGGTTCCCCCAGATTCTCCCAAGCAAAATCTCTCCCTCTTCATGCTAAGAGTGTGAGCATCAAATGCTTATCCTGGCACATTTTGTATTTGCATCTCTATAAATCACACCATAACAATTTTGTTGTTTCCGCATCACCTCTCCCACTCTCCCAGAGAACATTTGGCAATTTTTGGATATAATTTTGATTTCCAAAATCTGGGTTGGTAGAGGATTGCTACTGGCATGTAGTGGGTAGAAACAAGGATGCTGCTCAATATCTTACAGTGCACAGGGTAGCCACCACAGCTGAGAATTCAGCAGCTCAAAATGTGAACAATGTCAAGGGTGAGAAACCCTGACATAGAGTCTGAAGTCCAGACGAGAACCATTTTCCCTGCTTTTTCTTCCTGCAAAGTGTCAACTGTAATGCTCTACAAATAGTAATGTATTCAATATTTGGTAATAATCAAGCTTCAGAAATGTCTAAACGAGTCACCAGGTAGTACTGTAAAAAGAAGTTAATTGTTAGTAATAGCCACGTTTGAATCTTCGAATGTTTGCCATAGTTTCCTTCTTTTCAGACCCATGAAAGTGTTATGCTTCCTTGTTCTCTCTGCAGTTGTGTGTGACTGTTATTTCTGGCCGCTATGTTGTAGGTGGAAGTGACTTGAATCATTTCTGTGCCAGAGCATTTAATTGCTGGTATGAGACTCTTCAGTTCCCTCTTCTTCCTGCCGCTAAAATCAGCCTAAATCCAGGGAGCACCCTTCAACCATATGAAGGAGATGTAATGTGAGCAAGAGGTCATTGTTTAACCAAGTGCTACATCTGGTTCTTCAGTGCTATATGCATATGAACTTTTTTTTCAAATCTCATGCAAAATTCTCTTAAAATGCCAACTTCTCAGTATGATTTCCTTAAAACTTCAATGTTATCATTGAACCTTGTTAACATACTATTCTGTGACATGAACCTGTTCATTGGATTCATTTTGCTAATAAATCAACAAGTTTCTGAAATTTTTTGAAGGATTTTTAAATCAGTCTTTATTCTGCTTTCAAATTCTTGCTTTACTACCCTCATGAATAGGGCTGTAATAGCGACTTTACTTTTCCTAGCCAATTGTAGTTTATGTATGTTTTCAATTGCATTATATTCATTTCAATTTGCAACATGAATCTAATTCTATTTGCTTTTGCTAGTTTCTAAAATATAATCTGTTAACATAAAACTACTCATGGGACCCAGAAGTACCATAAAACTATAGAAAGAGCACTGCAAAGGGGTAATGAGATAGCACATAGAGCTTTGTACCTAAAGGTAGAAAATGGGTCCCAGTACAATTCTACCCATTTATTGCTGTAAGACAAATAAAATCTATACATATACTTGTAAACAATTATGCAAAGAGAAGTTATTGTTAGTGTGCTCATAGGTCTCTTGCTCTAACTCTATTGCCATTGGACCATAAAACCATGTAAGTAAGTTGACTTCTTGGCTTTCAGTGTCTTGACTTAGACACTGGATTATATAACAGTTGATTTTTACATCTCATTCCAACTATTAAAAGTCCAGGTTTCCATATACAAAAAGTTATTCTTAATTTAAATGAATTGCAAGATTTCATCCTCTTAAATAATGGAAATTATTCTCTTATTTTTCAAATTGTTCAGGTACCTAGCAATAAGTAATTCTATACTTTTCTAGCTTTCACTATTTTATATAAGAAATAGAGCATGACCCATTATTTGTTCTCAACAAGAATTGAGTTGAATAACTATTTACCATAGTAGCAAATCACTAATCAAAAATAACTCATTTGTAGCATAGATTTAATAGTGCTAAATAATAATAGTATTAATAATAGTTTTGGGCTAAGTAGTGTTTCATTATCTTATTTAACTTCACAACAATGGTAAACAGTAAAATATAAAAGAGATAGCGTGGAAATTATGATAATATTATTTTTTAGATTGGATTATATGACCTCTTTATTCGTTTTAAATTTTCCAAAGCATTTGTGATCACCCTGCAGAATCAGTGTACAAACTATAATCTGAAAGAAATTGGTGGTATTTTTACAGTACGTGAACACAACCATCTGATTTATAGTTCAATCTGTTAATGCACTCTGTTATTAGGCCACCTGGCAGCTTTATGCATTGTGAATTTAAAGAGGATCTCAATGTAACATAAGCTTTACAAGCTGGAGAAATATTATTGAAATGAAACATGAATGAGGGCCATTTAAACAATAAAATAATGTGTATAGACTATATATTTTTTAGTTTTAGTTAATACATGGCTTAGGTATAAATTCTGAAATAAGTTGAGTTTCTTACGAGACTATAAAGATGAAATTCAAAATAAACTTATTATTGCGCTATTGTTAATCACATAGTTTTCATATGCTTATAGAGAAGCAAAAATACAGCCACAAATTCCTCTGAAAAATTAAGATCACATATCAACTACATTTTCTTTTAGTACTCACAGACGTGTACTTGGGGAAATGCTGTCAGAATAAAAAGCCAGA
Organism: Cynopterus sphinx; assembly: GCA_030015415.1. Lineage (NCBI taxonomy): Eukaryota > Metazoa > Chordata > Mammalia > Chiroptera > Pteropodidae > Cynopterus > Cynopterus sphinx. The sequence continues at coordinate 17,853,913 of CM057381.1, forward strand.
ATTGGGAGGTGAAAAAAAACCTTGTAACTTATTGACCATCTCTTTTATGACTCAGTTTTATTATCATTTAAAGAATTTGATCCACCATTGTTGAAGTACAAAATAAGGTCTGTACAAAGATAATCCCAAGAGATACGTCAATAAGATTAAATAGTGGCATATTAGTGAATCTGTATGAGACTGGAAAAAAGCATGTCTACTGTAATGTGACCATATTTACCCTATATTGTTCTAAATATATCAATTAGTAGCTCATATAGTTTATGAAAAGTGTTATATTATGAAAAATGTTATATTATGAAAAGTGTTATAAGTCAGCTGATTCCTTATAGTGATCCATGAAATTTGGGCTTGGTTTATTCAATTTTATATCACTATTATAGTCTCTTTACTTAAATTTATGAATTATAGATTATAAAATAGCTGTTAATTTATGCAGACATTACACTATAATCAAACTGTGTTATCTGTATCAGGCTTTCAAAGGGGTCTTTTTATATGGTTCATGTTTATCTAATTTCAAAACATACTTTCCAATATATGCTTGCTCTGAAATACATGTAAATGGTTTAAAGGGAATTGTATTTTTGTTTCTATAAACATATCCATTTTCTCTTATTTTTAAAACTAGAAAAATGTGGGATATTAATAAAAATGTTGCAAGTTCTATATTTTGAACTATAAGAGACTTCACAAATAATTATGGAAAATAGTGGCTTTTCAAATAGATTTTTTTTCTCTAAAATTTATGGGGACATATGCTTTCATTGTCTCAGAGTTTTTCTAATACTTAAGTGTCCAGTGGAAAAAAAGAATAAGATACATTTTCTGATATATTGGAAGGCAAAATCAAATATTTCAAATATATCTAGTAACTAATATACTATTATTCTTTTAACCTTAATCATTAGAGATTTGTAGTCTACGTCTTGATTCTGCTATTTCTGTTTAAACTTTTAGTTTTAATATTTTAGTTTAAAGATTTTGATAAAATGACATCTAAGCTTTTTCTTATGGAAGAAGAAAAATATGCAAATAAATGATCATTTAATGAGTTCAATTCCCCCAACTACCAATTACAGCATATTATCTGGGTTAAATTTTTGAGAGTTGGTCTGTGGATACTTCTTATTTTGCCACTTACTGAAGTTATGATGTATTTTTTGCTCATCTAATGTGCCCCGAAGACTTTTGGTTTGGGAACTCTGGGAGGTCACAGGATATGATAAAATTCATTTTACTGAAGTGTACTGGTTATGAAAATTGCTTGTTCCAGTGGGCGATTTCACTACTTCATTTATAGTGTAAGTACTCATTGTGCTTCCACTGGCTACGATCTGACCCCTATATTTCTCATTTTCCTTCTGAAATGTGGGTCAGCAGTGTTGTCAGATTCCTTCTCTCCTGTAAAACATTTTATTTTTAAATATTTGACACAGGAGTTTTCTAAAAGAACAGGTTAAAAAAAAAGTCCTCCTGGGTGGCATTTATGACTCAGAGAAGTATCATTGCCATTGACCTCACAACTCTTCTTAAATAGCCAGAGAAGGTCAACAAAATTGTCAATTAGGCTTCCAAGGAAAGGCATTCGGCCCAACTCAGCTCGTGCTTGGCAGCATAATCATGCATATCTAGCTTCTATATGAGAAGCCATTCAAGCCTATAATAATGAGGGTTCAACAAATTTGAACTTCCTTTCTCAATAACAGATTTAGAAGCCGTTGATTTGTCATACGCTTATTAAAAGGTTTTGCAGCATTCAAATGTTACTTTGGGTAGTCAGCCTGATTCTCTGATTCACAAATCAGAGGTTAGGCTTCAAGAAAGCTTTAAGAAATCTATTATGGCTTTCACAGAGATGGTGGTTAAAAAAAAAAATCTTTTTTTTTTTCAGATGATGCATTTTATGCTCTTACTTTTCCGAGAGAGTATTAGGCGAAGGAAGATTTGTCAGTATGTAGTAACCTGATTACTAAGAAAACTTATGCTCTACTCACCAACCACTTTTTAAGACTTGGTATTCAGTATACTCACTAATAATAAGAATTTTAAAAAAAGAAATTCAATAATAAATTATTATTTCATCTTTATATTTTACCAACCACCACATTTTTATGATTTAAACAAATAGCAATTGTTCTTAGACCAAGAAGAAAGTAATGGAACAAAAATATAACATAAAATTCAAAGGAGAAAGTAAATAGTCAAAATAGTAGAGTAGAAAGAAAGTCAATAAGATATGGCCCTATTTTCTGCTAAGTCACCATCCTAAAGCTGGGCTACAGCATGTCAGCCTGTAAGGTAACATCCCTTTAAAATATTTTCCTTTGTGAAGAAATTGTTTCTAGTCTTACCCAATAGTAACCTGACCCATTTGTTTCATTTGTAAATGAACTTTTACCAGGCCTAGACCTGTTTCACAAAGGGAGAGACAGAGAAAGGGAGATGGGACTAAGGCCAACAGTGCTTGCTTCTTCTATAAGAGATTTATTTCCTCTTCATGGAAAGGAAGCCAGTTATAATAATGCTACCTCAAGACAAACAACAGAGGCCTGCTCTAGTAACTGCCAGAAACTGAATTAGGAAATCAAAGAATAACAACAGCTGGGCTGGATCTTGTATTGGTCACCTATTGCTCTGTTTATTTCCCAGCCAGAATAGAGCTTTTCTATCCTTCAGTGTGATATATGTGCACCAAACCCCAACCACACGTTTGCACTGGAGTCTAAATTCCTTCGCCAATTCCTGTTATGATGTTATCGTGGCAGTTATTTGAAGCTGAATTGCTGTATTTAGAGTCCAGGATGGTCTCTGCTCCCTGAGGATAGTTGTGAGGTAAAACAAACCAGGAAAAACACCTCAGAGAAAATTCATGCTAGAAAATAACTACAATATTGACAGTTTATCAAACAGAGTGCTAGGGACCAGACTGAGTCCCAAATGTGTCTGTTACTCAAATCAGTAATTGTTAAATGAATTTATAAGGGTGCCATACAGAAAAGAAAAAAAACAATGGAGGAAAGTTTTGGCTATCTGTTGAAAATCTTCAGAGAGATTATGCAATAAATTTGTCATCAGGTGCAGGCACAGAGGGCATGCCTTGAAAAGGAATTACATTCCTCAGGTTTTACACACAATAAAAATTTACTGTGGAGGTAGATTTCTGACCCCTTACGTTTCCCTTTTCAAACAGGTTAAAGCTATATTATAGCTCTTAGTGACCCAACAGGAATTGTTCCATTTTCCTATAGATGTATGCTACATGCAGATATTTATAGTCAGATCCAAATCAATTGATTTTGCCATATTTTATATTGACCATCACGATGAAAGAAGATAAAAGACTGTATCCAAGTAGATTTACTGTTAGCTTATTGTAAATAGTCTGCAACTATTTCAAAAAGTTGGTTTACCCCCAAATTCCCACTTTCGTAATTTCATCATGTGTTTTCCCTTTTTTCTTTTACTCCATGCGGTATGTGACTCATGCAAAGAGCCTAGACCCTTAAGTGCCATAAATCTACTGACCGGGAATAATCGTTTGTGCACACACATCCCTCACGTTTATCCCTTTATCAAGAAGTTTCCTTGGAGTTTAGGGATTTCCTGAGAAGCATCTAGCCTTAGGAGGCAGAAGTGTTGTCACCAATAGTTCTGAGCCTCTACACTTGTAACTAGTATGTGTCTTTTAGCTGAGTCACTTGCCCTGGGGAAGAGAAAAGAAAATGAAAAGCAAAGAGCAGAATAATAATAGTGGGAATTCTTACACACACTGGAAAAAAAACTGGAGATTATCTAGAGGAAATGTAATAACATTACCCCCTCACTCTTTCATCCTTTAATACAACATGTGTAAAGATGCGGTGTCAGTCTTTTGGGTTAGTAAACATTTTAGCACATGCTCGTTGTATAGTATATGGTGTAAGAAAATATGTAAACTGTCATTTAGAAGCTGACAGAAGCGGCCCTCAGACCCAGTTATAATTTTTACTGTCACTGTGTGCAGGCATCCTGTTGGGTGTTGTCATACATATTATTTCGCTTATCCCTCACAATGACCTTTAGTCACCAGATTTCACCAACTGCTCACTTCTCAGAAGAGGAAACAGCACTGCTCTGATTTGGACTTGCTTTTTCAAGCAGCAGCACACTGCAGTGAAGCTCACAATGCTTCCATGTCAAAATCACAAGAATTTACAATAATTTACCTAAAAGGATAGGAAAGTGATCAAAAGAGAGGACATCTTCGCTTTTTAGAAAAGGCATTAAAGAACAGACATGACACATTTCGTTATTCAGAGAGGCCTGCCTCTCTACAAATGGAGAAATTCGTAAATATAAAAGTACTATTGATTCTTGAGCCCCTATTCCATACACTTCGTACTCCCCAATGCATGCAGCAGTCCTTCGACCAAAGATTAATGAGAGAGACAATATGCAAAGGGGGATCCACAAATGCCTTTGACTTAGCTGAGGGTAAATCTGTCTGCCAGCCAGACTGAAAGTCTGGGAATGGAGAAGCTGCTAGCAGGGCAGTTATACTGTAAAGCTCTGTTCCTTCTCGCTCAAACTTGCCTATACCTCCTTGAGCTGGGAAAGCTTGATTCAGACCTCTAAAGCACAGGTGTTTTATCTTAGGATGAAAACAGCAACCAGAAGCAATTTATTTTCTTCAGAAGTAGCTTCTTGCCATCACCACGTGTTTCCTGTTGCTTAAATGAGAGAAGCCTGAGTCTTTGTTCATTAGACTTAGGTTGGCACATTTGCCTCAGGGAGAGCAAGATGATTTGCCTAGATACTTCCTGGCCCTGTAGAAGAAGCGAGGAGGTATTCTTCGCTGTCATCGAGGACCCTAGATCCCTGTGGTCGGACACGGCCAGACCAGACCCAAGTGCTGTGAGACGGTAGCACCTCCTGGAATCTGAAGGCCTGGAAATACCTGAGTCAGAAGGAAAGTGTGGGACATCCCCGTCCTACCTCAGGACAGGCAAAGGGGACCAGCAAGGGATGTGATGAATGCAGTTTTACCGAGTTTGCTTTCCTAACACACCCCTAGAGGATTTGTATAAGTCTATTGAAAGAGGTATTCCTTGAAAGAGCAGAGGAAGGTGACACAGCACCAATGAGAGATTGTAGTATACAAGTCACTATGAAGCACCTTGAACTGTCCTAGTGGGTAACGATGTGATGTCCAGCCACCAAGGGCATAGCCAGGTGTGGGAGAATGGAAGGCCTCCAGAAAGAAACCAGATGCCATTTCCTGAGATGATTGACCAGAAAAACACAGAGACAAGCCAGTGCTGAAAGATGCTGGCGAGAGCCCTGTCACTTGCTGTCAGGTCACCCTGAGACATCGACTGACAGGGGACCACAAAGGCAGCCCCCTGCCTGGGATGCTGCACACTGCTCAGAGCTGCCACCAATCCAGTGTGTGCCATGCCGTGGGAATAACTGATTAGGCACTATGATCTGCTTAATATGTTTGGGAGGGTAGAGATAGCTTACCATTTCTTATGCTCCTTTCTCAGGAAAGAGAATAATAATTTTGTTCAAATTCTGGAACCAGCTTCAGCCAGTCAGGGATAGTCACTGCACTGATTTCAAACTGGAGAACTGGCCCAGAGAGAAAAAATTATGACAAATGCAGCTGATGACTTTTAATGTAATTTTTCAATCTTTTTATTTTTAAATCTTGACTCTTTTGATGATCTCTATCACTTGGTTACACCAACTACTACATAAAATTGAATTACTCTGTCATCATTTCTTTGCTAAATTCATGTTTGAATCATAGAGTTAATGATATAGGAGAGGTTTATAACAAAGTATCTGGCTTCAAATCTAATGAACAATTTCTTCAATTAATATTCACAATTGGAAAGGGAAAACTACTGTGGAAAAAGAAAATATAAGCAGGGGATGCCTAAAGATGACGTCGATATGTATGTTAGCTTTCTCTCCTGCTTGCTTGCTTTTTTCCTGTTAAATTCTATGCCCTCACAGATTCCGCACAAAAGAAAGAGAATATTGAACCAGGGCAATTTTTAAATTATGTAAAATTTCTGCCTGTAATAGTCCTGTGTGGGGAAAAGTATGTTATTACAAAACTTTTTTAAAGGTTATTATGATTATTATTCTCAGAAAATTTGTGCTATAGAAAAGTTAAATTTGTCAGTCTTAGAAGCCAGTTCTAAAAGCAAGAAGATTTGAATCGTGATTTAAAAAAAAAAAGATAATGTTTTGGCTATATCTGCTCTGGACACCTGCCTAGATCTTGCAGCTGAGTTGGAAGAGGTGGAGGGATGAGTGGAAGGGATGGTTTACAAATAGCCATTTGAACCTGACCGACTGATGATAAAGCAGAATAATCAGAAATGAACATTGGTGCTAGAGGAACTGTTGATTTCTTGCCGAATACAGTACTAGGGCCAACCAGAGGGACACCACCAATCTAGGAAGAAGACTTCAGTGAAGTTCAAAGAAACTAGGCTGAGAGCAGCAGCAAGAAGGTCAGTTCTAGGACAGACAACTAGGAAAAGTCTAGGTTATAAAGCTTAAGAAGTGGAAGAAGTTAAATAGCTATGGGGCCCAATCTGGTGGACCTGAAGAAATATCCTGAAAGTCCAAATGGCCTTGACTGGATGCTGTTTTGTATTTCCAAAGCAATTCAAACCCCAACAGCTTGACTTCTGTAACTTCAGTAGTGACCCTGCCTAACTGACTGACTAATCCTTACTATTTATTAATCAACACTCTCTTTCTTCATTCACATTCAAATTTCCTGCTGCCTGCTTGGGTACAGAAGCCACTGTCTGCCCAGCACCTGGGTTTTTTTTCTAAAACCCTTGGGATAGAAGAATTTGTGTTTCTAATGCTTCTGGGTGCAAAAAAAATGTAGTAAGGCAGTTGAGTGACCCTAAGAAAGTCTTTATAAATATTGTGCAAACACTGAAATGTTTATACAAATAAAGTAACAATAGAGGCTACTGCATATATTTTCTCTTGCTCCTGGGAAATGGTTTAGGTTCTATTTTCCCAGAAGTTTGAATAAAATACTCATAAATTATCATGAAGTTGCATTTTCACGGATCTCTCTTTTTCACTAGTTTTATCCTCTAGCCAAATATTACTTAAAATTAGAAAAATTTTAAATTCTGAAGTATTGGCTGCTGCCTCTCAACTCCTGCAAATGCAAAGTAACTTGAGATGCTTGAGATTTAATAAACTTTGGGTAATCTCTGTTTAACTTTCCTGATGTACTGAAAAGTATTTCTCAAATTCCCTCTCCAAAGCATAGGGTGGCCTCTCTCAATAATTCAGCCTCTCGGCAGATAGTTCGGTTCTCTTCCCCCTAACAAATGGGAATGTTTTGAAAGGTCAAGATTAATTTCCATTAGTTTATTTTATCTGTCCTAAGGCAGAACTGTTTACCATGTCCTCTGACTAACTGCTGTTCTTCCTTCACTCTTCCTAATAGTTATTTGTATGTTTTTCTATTTATCTTAAGTGGAAGAAACTCATAAGTTGCCTTTGTTGGAAGCAAATTTCTCATTGTTGAGCCAATGATTTTCTTGGTGCAATAAAATTTGCTTAAGGGGACACATCTTATATACGGGTTAAGGGTTATAAACAATAAATATTGCCTATAGTCTAAATTAGCTCTGAAATATCTTAAATTCTTCATAAAGTAGAATATTGTACAATTTCATAGTATGTCCAATGTCTAGCGCTGGAACACTGCTAGACATTGAATGAGATGGCTGGCTCACGTTTGAGCTGCATGAAGACATGAGAGCACGGAGAATTGAATTCGCTCAAGGTCAAAGTTCTTACAGTGTGGATTCTGTGTCCTCATCATAGAAAATAAATTAATGCTAGTAACTTCAACCTACAGTTGTAGCATCCTTTTCAGACTACAAAAATATCTGATGATAACTATGACAAATCTAAAATCTTTCTTTGGAAGAGTGAATGAAGCTTAGAAGTAATGCCAAAGCAGTTCAACCTCAAAGTTCATTGATTCAACATCACCTCCTGTTATTCTTAACAAATATTTCCTGTGGAGAATACTCAGGATATATACCTGCAATATTCTCAAGGTTTATCTAAAATCTCCATTTTCACGTAAATATAAATATTTGTTAGATATTTCAAGTAGCTTATTTTTTAATGACAATTTTAAAAAATTGTTCCAATAAAAAGTAAAAGATTTCTATTGAATTAATGAACTATAAATACCATGTCATTTCTTTTTCTAAATTATGAATTCCATTTATTTCACATATAATTTAGTTCTATAAATATCTGATATCATTTTGATATTTGCTCAAATGAGACAAGTACTGACCTCTTAATCAAATTAATTCTGTGATCAAAATAATACACTTAAATTCTTAATATCTTTACTATTTATCTAACAAAAGTAAGCAGTTGATCATTAAATATGCTAAAACTTTCTAGAACTCAACGGTTCTTGTTGGACTTGGTAATCAAAACTCTTCAAACCATTTTCCTTAAAAATAAATTTGATGTAGTGGCTTATAAAATTAATCAAAATAATATATTCTATAATTTCAATTTATAACTTCATTTCTTGTTTATATAGTATTGATGGCACTTAGGTAAAATTGATTGCATTAACAATTTATTTGCAGAAAGCTACTTAGTAATTTTATCACAGAGATATTTTTAAAAATTATAAATGTAGGGCAAGCTCTTTGGAAAATTTTCAGACAATATAAATAGAAAGTAAAAGTCATCCTTCAGAAATAACCATTATTAATATTCTGTGCATATCCTTTCATGTTTTTTCAACACATAAATAACACACATGCATGCACACACCTGCTCTGAAACTAGGATCAGTTGATACATGCTGTTTAGTAAACTGCTTTTTTCCCACTTAGACATTTATCACATATTCATTATAATTCTCAACATTTGTTTGATATTTTTTTTTAAATATAGACCATAAGTTATATACAGATTTCTCTTTAATGGATATTTAGTTTGTTTCGCCTAGAAGTTACCTTTTATTTTTCTCATTTTCATAGAAAACCAAAAGATGTTTACCAACAAATAATGACTTGGATACGCTAAGGGGGATTTGCATTTAAAAGTGAGATAGTGCTAGTAAATTTATATTCTATTTAAATCAATAGCATTGAAGAGACTTTAAAAATTCAAGAGACATTTCTAGATATTTGCACATATAATTTCATCTAATTTATAACTCTACAATCTTCAGCTTTATAAATAATGACTATAGCACTGATTTTTTTTCCTATAGAAGAAATAGTTAGTAGCAACTCATATTTACAGGGCACATTTTACTTTTAAAGGCATTTTTTTTCACTTGCTTTATATTATTTAACCACCTTTCTCAAAAATGGGTGTAAGCAATAAACAGAACACAGATAAGAGAGCACACATCTGTAGGCTGCACGGGAGGGCTCAACACAGTGATAATGACGGCTGTCCCTCCAGCCCTCACCCTGAAGCCACACAACTCAGGGTACGTCTCTGGCACCTCCCAAGCAGCTGTCCTGTCAGAGCCCAGGGTGAGTGCCTGATGCATCTTTTCCCCTGCTAGTCTGAAAGAGAAGGGATACTCGTCTCATTGGATAAAATCCCAGTATCGTGGATTGGTCAGCCACTAAGTGTCTGGAATAGCCTACAAAACTGATGATGCACTATAAAGATTGTTGATGGTCATATCTAGAAGAACTTAAGCTCAAAAACTGAATATTAGATGCCACCTAAGAGGCTACTGTGATCTCAGAGTCAAGTGACAGGATTACACAAGACTGAAAAAGTGGCTGTTTAGACAAAGGCAATAAAAAAGAAATGTAAAAAATTTATCAATAGTGTTATTTTTATTAAGGTCAGTATCAATTTTATTTGCTTCAATTTAGTGATGATAACCCTGAGGTTGAGGGATGTTCAGTACCTTGTCCATGATCCAGCAATGGTGGGACAGGTGTGACACAATCTCTGGTTCTATCTTGCTTTCTTGCTCAGCCATCACATTATTGGTAGAACAGAAAGTTGGGCTGGGTCTGGAAGATAACTGAAATAACTATGTAGTATTTATGTTCATATTTTCACAAAGCTTGTGTGGGATATTGAGTTTTTTCAGAATGACTATATTCATTTAGAAAATCAGATAAATTTTATATACGCTCTTCATTTTCTGCTTTGAAATAGAAAATGTGTGGCACACTAAGATAAAAATAAGCACTTTACAAAACTATACTAGTAACCATTTTTCTGATTTTTGTCACAATTTAATACAAGAGAACAATCAATTAATCTTCCAATATCTATGCATTGATGGTTTATGCTCTTTGGGATTCTATAAAGATATCAAAGAATTCTTGAGAATTAGAGAACTTCTATTCTGAAATTATTATACACTGTTCTGCATCATTATACTCAGAAAACTAAGCAGCTGCACATCAAGCTCTAATAATCATCTTTCATCTCTTCTCATGAAGGAATATGATAACGTTTTCTGCTGTGTCTAAGTAGATTGTTCCAGAATAGACTGGACTGCTTGCTTGGGCTCTACTTGATTCTCATCTTCTCACTTCTTACTTTAAGGACTAACTTGTGCTACATACAGTTCTTAATCTTTCCTAAGTAAATGATTATGTAATATGTCTGTTTTATGTGCCTTGCTACACTCAACCTTTGCCATATCTGTATCAGTGACTGGATTCTTTTTGCTCCATTAGCTTTCTCCTGGTCCCATAGAAAACTAGAGCGGGTGTTTCAAAATCTATGTCCAAGGAGGATTCTCCCCTATCTTGATTCCAAACTCAAAAACAGTCCCCATGTAGGCAGCCCTATGATACTTTCTGAGTAGCACAATTGAACATCCTCTAGGCCAGGAGATATGAAGTATTATAATGCATTAGTTTATACTCATTACTTTTTGTTTAGTTCTAAAAAATGGAAGTGAAATTAAAGACATTTTTTGTAGTGTCTTACCTTGATTTGTTTTGATATGTGCAATATGAAAATATACTGCAGCCTCTCTATTTTAATACCCAAGAGATTATGTGTGTGTGTCACCCCAGCAAGGCTGAGCTTCTCAATGCCTGCACATAGTCATCAAGAAAAGTGTAATAGACATAGGAGTGAATGAATGAACTGAGGATGTCCCTTTGTGCTACTAAATAATCTACTTCATTAAAATGGTTGCTTGACACTGTTATTAAAGCAAATAAAATTTCAGTTACCCTAGAGATTTTTAGACTTGATTATCCCACATATTCTAAAGAATTAGTTCTTTCACTTTACAATACTCCACAACAGGGTTTAATGTAAAATTGTGTGTATGAAAACTGAAGAAAAGCCAAATCCATAAAAGAATTCAGCAATATATAGCTAAAAACAGGCATGGTTCCCTTCAGCAAGCTTTCCTATTCAAGTCATTTCAGTAAATAAATGTTTAACAAGCAATAAAACTGATGGTTATATTTACATGGCAGTCAATTTATGTTCTACAAAAGCTAAATTCCCCATCCCCAATAATACTTTATATTCCTTGACATTAGTCTGCAACAAATGGCACAATTGTGTTAAAAAAAAAAAAAGAAGAAAAACCCATAATAAAAACCATTCACTCTGCCAAATATGTCATTACATTTTTTTCCCTGTTCAGCTGCCAGATGTATTGCATTATATTATCAAATTGATAGATCTAGTGTTATTTCTACATTTACCATTTCACAACAACAAATGGAAATATAAGGAAGCTTTGGTAACAAATCTTGCTTAATATGTATGTGAAGTAGACAGTTTGTCTAAGAGAAAAATATAACTGATGACAGATTTCATTTCAGTCTGCTAGTGCTTATTAAGATGTCTACAAACAAAAAGCCGTATCTGGGTACATCTCTTTCTGCAAACAAAGGAAAGTTTTAATTGCTTTAATCAGCATTTGCATTGTCTTTGTGGTAAAATAGAAAAACAATTCAGGTCTAATCAGGAAATGTCTTCAGAGGAGAATTCTTCAGCTTAGGCTTTAAATGAAACTAATAACATATTTTCTACAATTCTTAAATAAAGTTTAACAATGCAATACTGTGCTGACTTCTATTTAAATTATTCCTAAGCCATTAATAGAAAGACTGGTGCTGTTTTTGCTATGTCCTTATTAGGAATATCATTTTCAGATATAAAAATGGTTCCCATGAAATGAAAAAGCAGACTGATTAATCAACCCCAAGTGTCAGCATTATACTTCTTCTTCTTCTTTTTCTTTTTTTTTTTTTTTTACCGATGACATGTTAAACATAAAGAAGTCTTTGCTTCCCAGGAATTCTTTTTAATTCAGTTCCTCAAATATATACTACATCCCCACTAGGTGACATACATTGTTACAAACTAAATCATTATAAGGGATAAAAGAACGCGACTGCATTTAAATAAATGTGCAACCTGAGGTACTTGACTAGAAGCATTTTTAAAACTCTTGGAACTTCAATGCAGGATGTAAAAAAAAAAAAAGACCATTTACGAAATATAAATGTTACTAAATCTTCAATAAGGCAAAAGATTCTCCAGCTTGTCTTAGTATCCCATTATATATATCACTTGCATTCTCGAAGTACTGCAGTGACACCATTCAGGAAACAAATGCTGCCATAATGGACAGGTAATGTAAAATGTGGGGTGGAATGGAAAGTGGGCTTCAAAGTTGGGGAAAACAAGATTCAAAGCTTTCCTTAGTCTATCTCCTTTGAGTTGTGTCAACTTGGGCAAGTTATGTCTCATCTGGTTCGGTTTACTCATTTGTAAAATGGAGATTCACTCAATTTTATTCAACAAAAATCACTGATGTGCTCATGGACTAGGCACTGTGTTGGCATTGGAGACACATGCCCTGTCCTCACAAGGCTTCGGTCTACAGTGGGTATGCATGTGAGTCTGATAGTCACACAAACCGACAGGATGATTGAAGGAGATTCACAGTTCATCTGGGGCCTGTGACCTGAGAAAGTTTATAATAAAAGTGGAATTGAGTCAGTGATTTGAAAATGTTTTCCTGTAAGAAAGCCCTAAAGGATGATGTTGAGGAGATGTTTGCATACACTTAAATATACTTAGCTTCACATCTCTTTTCTACTTTCTTGGTATCAATATTTTAATGCCAGATGATGAAGTCTCAAGGCATTATCATACATGGTCATCCTCAGAAGCCTCTGTGACTTTGGGAAAATTACTTAATCTCTCCGTGCCTCAGTTCACTAAATTCTAAAATAGAGATTTACCTCATAGGCTTGTTATTCAGATTAAATAAATAACATTAATAAGGTTCTGAAAATAGGACCTGATATATATATAGTAAATGCTCTTGCTGTTGATGTTGTCAGCTGGTGGTTATGGCCGTCTGTCTAATGAGAAGATTTAAATATTCATGCCTTATATTTTTTACCAGAAAATAGATTACATTAAAGATACTTTTTTGGGGCCGAGAGAAAAAGGTGAGGCTCTTTTCTCAAGCCTCCTCGTTTCACCTCGTTCCCCAGGGCTGGAGATGCCATGCTTTCCTGTGAGGAGGGAAGCAATGGAGGGAAACTCCGGCCAAGATGGACAGTGGCTGTGGCACATCTGTCCTTCTCTCTTGGAGTCTTACTGTGATTCCCTCCTTAGGTCCTGCACAGACACTGAACACAAAGAAAATTAAGAAAAGACCTTTGCTTTCAAAGAGCTCACACCCTAGTTGGTGAGGAAAACAAAACCACAACACACACATTTCAACACAACATTTATAAAATAATCTACATGGCGATGAGCTCTGTGAACACAAATATCTAATCTTAGTTATCTTTATGTCCTCCAGAACCTGATAATAATACTCAATAAATGTTTGCTGGATCGAATTGAATACATTAACAAGTACGAACGAATAGAGTGTGAACAAAGTGATTGCCAAAAGAATGCCGTGTCAAGGAATGATCACAGTGGAACTTTGGGGTCCCCATCGTAGCCCTGGTAGAAATGGGGCTCCCTCAGCTTTCCTGGGTGAGCTCCTGCTGAGCGAATCCACTAGGAGCCACAAAGGAACAATGACACTAGTTGGTAGATAACAGGAACCATTCGGCGTCTGGAGAATCTACTTAACATTTAGTACATTTCAGAGTGAAATGTTTCTTCCTGCTAATAGTAGGTCCTAATTTTAAAGACCCGTTTTCTGTGAATGACTTCATAAGTAATTTGATTTACAATTAAAGCAAAGCTAACTATTCCTAATTCCATGCCTGGATTTATTTCTGCAGAATTAAACACTTACCTAAAGATAAATATTAGTGTGTTAATCTTCGTGGCCTCTGGGGAGGAGGTTGGATTGTAAAATGGCACCTATGAATCTGGAGCAGAGAGTTCCCTTGCCCAGCAGAGGGAAGTGACATTCTGATGTCAGTACATTCAGTATGGGCTTAGGTTATACCAGAAAATTCTCTCTTTTAAATGCTTTTGTTCCTTATTTGGCCTTTTTTTTTTCTCTAAAACAAACAAACAAAAAATAACCATGTTTCAGTTCACCCTATCTTCCAAAATCAAAAGTTGACACTTAATTCCTCTTTTCTAAGATTTGAAAGGGTTGAATACATTGAAGATACAGATTGTTATGCAAACAGCTGTGTTGGTAGAATTCAGAATCATGACTTCTCTAGGATCTTGAGTTGTTCTGAATCTCTTAGAACCTTGTTATTCAAATTGCAAATCTTGGACCAGATGCATCAGCATCTCATAGAAACGATATTGAAATGTAAAATCTTAAGCCCCATTGCAGATTAACTGAGTTACAGTCTACATTTTAACAAGAACCCAGGTGATGTGCATGTAATTTCAATTTGAGAATCCCTGTCTTAGGAAATATCTTTGGAGGATCAGTTTGGTAACATATCCCTGAGAACACAGCTTGACTAAAAGGTACTTGAGTCACCTTTTGATCATGTGGTATCAGATGGCCACCCCTGACTCAAGGAGCTCCAAGTGATCTTTTGGGGGCTTAGTTATAAAAAGAAGTTTATTACACCAAATCGATTTTTTAATGGCTACTGCACTAATCTCCCTTCTTGCTGAATAAAGAGAGGAAAGATGAAGTTCATTATTGATTTGGAGTTATTACAGAACACCATAAGCAAGCAAGAGATGGCTGGTGTGCTTATCTGTTGAGTGGGCACCATCAAAGGGATAAAAGAGCTAGCATTTACATAAAGAGAGAAAGGCAAGTTTTTGCCTTAGTAAATATTTGCCCACCAAGAAGTCAGAGAAACCTGAAGGAGACATGTGTGGGGAGAATAGCTTCATCCATGAAGACAGTATTGCTGAGCTCACTTTGTGATGTTTTCAAGATAATCTGCTGCATTATGGAAATTGGAATTCCATGTACATTAACTTGTTGAGAGCTTTCTATAAAAATATTTACAGTTTTAGCTGCTTTTGAATAAAATTATATTCTTTCTTTGGATGCTATTGTCTACTACACACCTTTTGCCTATTATTAGGCACGAACTATCAGTCCTGAATTATT
This sequence comes from Cynopterus sphinx, assembly GCA_030015415.1. NCBI lineage: Eukaryota > Metazoa > Chordata > Mammalia > Chiroptera > Pteropodidae > Cynopterus > Cynopterus sphinx. The sequence goes on from CM057381.1 coordinate 17,869,460, forward strand.
CTGTCAAGTGAGAATGTAGGAACTTTACACCTGCCAGTTCAGGCTGATTTTCAATATTGTGTGAAAATGCCACAGAATGACCTGTCAGTCTGTGTTTGTGACAAGAGTCCTGTTCATGTTGCTCAATGGTTTGTAGAGTGTATCTTTGAAGAATTATTTTTATATAGTCCAGTACATCTCAATAGCCCAATCAATAATCATCATCTTGCATGCTGGGCCCCACGTGAAAGTAGAGGAATGAAATTGAAGGGGTTTCTTTAGTTAGTAATTATATGTGAATATGTTGAGAAAAATTTTTCATCTCATTTTTGCCTGTGTCTGCTCAAACCTCAACTGTAAGCAAATGTAATTTTGTACATGTGTAAATCTGAGCCATTCGTGATCTCATAATAAAATTGTGCTTAAATATTGGAGTGCCCCTTCCAGGTACAATAACCAGTATCGAATCATGCTACGAAGTGAATGGGGATCTGTAGCAAAGAAAAGTCTGAGTTCTTTTCCAAACTCTGAAGTTCTCTCAAAATTAGAATGAAGCTTTGAGAGGTTTGTAGTAAATTGTTTGTATTTATTTTTTTCTTCTTATTTTGAACAAGGGTCAAATAGCAGGGTTAGGAGGTAATAAGTGATCTGTTTGATGACCTCTGCTGCCAGGACCAAGCCAAAAATACACACACACACACACACACACACACACACACACACAGAGAGAGAGAGAGAGAGAGAGAGAGAGAGAGAGAGAGAGAGAGAGAGAGAAACTGCTTTCCAATAGTTTTAAGGTTGGCTTCAAGAATAGGTTTTTATTCCTTGCCAAAGCATGCTAGAAGCATCAGGGTCCAGTTACAGGTAACAGTAGCTGACACTCTGAGCGCTTAGGATGTACATAAACTCATGTAATTTGTTCAGAACAAACCTACATGCCAGGCATTGTTCTCGGCACTCTACAAACATCTCATCCAATCCTATAACAAAATGATGCCCATTTTACTGATGAAAAGTACAAAGAGTTAAGAAACTTGCCCAAAGTCACGACCAGTAAGTGACAGAGCCTGGACACACCTGCAGGCAACCGAGCTACAGAGTGTGCCCTCGGAACTGCTCAGCTGCATGCCTGCTAAAACGTGAGTGCTTTCTCCACCACGTGCACTGTATCTCATTTAGTCCTCACAGCAATCAACTGAAGCAGGCTGCGTTGTTATAATGCCCATTTTCTAGAGGAGAACACAGAGGTCCAACTGGTTGAAGGACACAGAGGTGATAGAGAAGAGAGTTATGAACAGGTGAAATACGATTCTAAATCTCATGTTTTTGACCAGTTTTCTCTCTAGCAAGACCTCCAAATCCAGTATGTTCAATAAAGATTTTTTTTTATCGAGACTAAACATATTGATTATGAAAACTAAACATAATGGTTATGAAAAAAGTGGATGAGAATGGTGATCAGGCTTGAAGTTAGTTACTAGATGTAAAGCCTATACCGTTTCCTAGAGGACTGAATCTAAATTGCACTGTAACAGGTAATAGTGCATACCCCTGAAGCTTCACTGCCTATTGTTTTCTGTCTCCTTCACACTTTAATGTCAGCATGCTTCTGATGCTCCCCACCAGAACACTCTGGGATGCACTGTTCACTACCTAGAGACTTCTCTCACTTGCCAACCTCCTCAGCTATTGTCTCCCTTCTTGGGAACACTATTAAGACTGTTCAGAGGTCACTAGCACCAGAATCCCTACATTTGCCTTCTCCTATAGACTGTATAATGTGCCTATTCCCTTCTCTGGGCTCCCCTGATATCCTTTCTTATGTCTACATAATTTTCTACTACATAGCTGCTTGCCCAACTAAAACGTGCCCCTTAAGATTTTGTTTTGCTCATATTTGTGTCTCCAATACCGCAGATTTTACTTGAGTAGTTTCTCAATTAGTGATTACTACATGAGTGTGCTAGCAATAAAAAGCCTTATTGGGAGGTTTTGAGGGCCTCTTCCGAGAACCCCAAGGATCTCTGCTTGCTTTTCTCTTTTAAGAAGACAGATCAAGAACAACTCGGTGATTTAGAAAGCAAATCAGAAAATGTCAGGGTGGGAGAGAATGAGTCATGGGTTCTTTGTGTGACCCTAGTGTTGAATAGAAATGGAAGAAAAGTGGGGAGGATGCTGAAGTTTCTTATACCATAACCTGCGTTATGCAAAAATCATTTATTTCCAATAATTTTAGATTAACAGAACAGTTGCAAAGGTAGTACCGAGCATTCATACATGTTCCTCATCCAGTTTCCCCTAATGCTATCATTTTACATAATCGTGATGTGCTTGTCAAAACTAAGAAAAAAACAATGATTGGTTCATTACTACTTACTAAACTCTATGTTTACTTAGATTTCACTAGTTCTTTCCTAACCTCCTTTTTCCTGTTCCAGGATTCTTTCCATGATAGCACCTTACATTTAGCTGTCATATCTCTTTAACGTCCTTTTAACTATCAGTTTCTTAGACACCTCTTGTTTTTGATAACCTTGGAGCTGTTTTGTAACCTTCTAGTTTGACTGAAAGTTCAACAGAATTTTAGCTAAAGAATAATATTAGATTGTAATCTGTGTTGTACTTTTCTGAAATATCATGAGCCTTGATGGATTCAGTCTTTGCCCCACTCTCAGGCTCCCTGAGCCAACCAACTCTTTGTCTCACGCTGAGTGACCTGGTATAACTTGATACACAGATTTTTTTATTTGTCACCATTAAATCTATCCCAGATAAAAATACTTGAGACTAAAAAGGTCTCTTTTATGTTACAATTTTCTATTTCAAATTTTTTTTCTTTGTTATATCTGATTTTGGAATGAGTATGAAAACTATTTTGGCTTCCATTAAAAAAAATGTTAACAGCCTACCTTTATTAAATGCTTACACTGTGCCAAGCACTTACTCAAACTTCACTGCAACCCTAGCATATAGGTAGTAGTATGATTCAAATTTTAAGGTAGAGAACTGAGGCCCATATAGTTTTAAATGATTTACCTAGATCACACAAAGAAGTAGAGGAACCAGGATACAAACTCAGGAAGCTTTACTGAAGCACACCAGGTTCTAGTCATGAATCTATAACACCTTTTAAGAAGCCTCTCCAAAGGTGTGACCAGTCACAGAAAATGTGAGAGGATGCTCTTACACCAAGCTGAGAAAGCATTGCCTGAAATTTGTATCACTTGGGCCACACACCTTTCAGTCACAAACTGAGGAGATTAGTCTGTCTTCTCAGTTATGTCTCTCATTAAATATAAAATTATTACTTTCCACTCTTCCAGATCCTTAATGGTCAACACACTTCCTACATGGTCTTTCAAATCTTGATAGATAAATATTTTACATCTAAAGGACCTCAAAACTATAAAAATTGAAAGAAATAATCATTAGACATAAATAATTTATGTGGATGAAAAGATACAGTATTTTGACAATTTTTTTTAATGTGGACTATGAAGCTCATGAAGCAGATTTAGAAATACTCCAACTTCCCTGGATTCTGTGTGGCTATTTAGATGCTTGGCATCTATCCCAGGATGGCTGAAGTCTGAAAACTCTGCAGCATGAAGCCAGCCCAGAGTATGTGGTGTGGGTGGAATCATCCACAGTCCTGCTTGTAGCTATTGAACAGTCTCTTGAATGACACAGAATGAAATCTCTCCACAAAGAGCAGATGTCATCTAACTGATGCAGAAAATTGACAAATACACTTTTTTCCAAGTTGGTTAGCAATTACAACAAGTAATACCAGCATGCTCTTACTTTTATATTCTTTTTCGTTTTCATGTTTTCTCAATGTTGCCTCTTCAATTCCAATTCAAAGTGGTGGTACAATAAACTTTAGATATATTTTTATCTACATCATAACCATTTTAAAAAGTTCACAACCGGGCACTGCTCTTTATAGCATAATTTCTTAGTTTATTTAATTAGGAAGAAATTCAGTATATAACTTATGATACCTATTTGAAATAAAGCTAGTGTCATTAAACAGCGTCTTTTCCCATCACATCAATTCCTTTGGGACCCCAATCACCTCAAATTCTTCTTGAATATTTCTAAGAGTTTCCAGGAGGTGTTTCATGTAAACTCTGCTTCTTAACCCTTCTGTTTACCTGCGACCAGGCAGGGGTGGCTGTTTTTCTTTTATGCTCCTTTCTAGTGAATGACATCTCTTGTCTCAGATGATGTTTTCTCAAGGCACCTCCACTGCTGCTGATTCTGATCAGTATCTGAGATGATTTTTCCCAACTCTGCCAACCATGCCACGTTCAGTGCTACTGAGGCCATTCACTATTAATTTCCTGTAGAAATATTAATGAAAATACTCTTTGTGTTCACTGGCTCTTATGTTATAAATGTACCTTTCATAGCATATCACAGAGCAAATATCAGACTTTGTCTTCCCCTTCCACCCAATCCCACTGCTCCATTTATTCCCTGAGCCTAAGTCTTTTCCCAGTAAGCTTCTCATTTAATGGAACAGGGCAGGTCTTTACAGTATTCTAAATGTGCTGGATTTGCTAAAATCTTAAGGTGAACACTATTTATGATTAAGTTTTCTGTATCATTGCCTAAAGAGGCCAAGTTTTCATAACACTGGCAATGCAACAGTCATAATGAAAATGTATTTCCTTATTATGTAAGGGCTGCTTATGAAATCCCAGTACATTTCTCACAGCCAGATTAAACATTTTATTGCCTTTATTTTTCATCAAGTATGCAAATTCTTTTTAGCAGGTTTCATTTTTGATTTAAAATCATTTTTCATAAAAAACTAAATCATTTACAGCCATATGGCCTCATGACAATGCATAGTTAAGAAAAACTCAGTAAATTTTATACAGGAGTGCCTCTTTGATTTCCTTTCAAGTGAAAGAAACACACTTTCTAGCCAGAGTGAGGTGCTTTAAGAAAAAATTCTATATACAGATAAACACATAATGTGAGTACTTGCCAAGGAGAAAAGATATAGGTCAATACTATTTACCTCCTTTCATAGAAAAAGAACTTATGGTGTTTGGTCAAAATGCTTGGCCCAAAACTGGGAAGTAGTTAAAAAAATACACTTCTACATGTTATTTTATAGATGGAAGCAAAGGACAAACCAAGGAAGATTCAAGATGAAGCAAAAACTGACATTATTTACACATGATTTATCAGTTCTTCACTGAGATATCCTAAATGGTTTCTCTGCTGAATGCAAGGAGTTCAGACAAACTGCAAGAACTGCCAGTAATAAAAAGAGCTATCATCAAATGAGAATCTACTATGTACTAGGCTCTGTAATGTGAGTTATATGTTCATCAACTAATTTCCACTTCCCACTTGCAGACATGGAAACCAAGACTCACAGAGAAAAAGTTACTTTTCCAACAGGCTTTACCTAGTAAATGGTAGTACTAGAACCTGAGTTCAGGTGTGCCTGACTTCAAAGCCCATACCTTCCCACAATTCTGTGATGCTTTTCACAAAATAAATGAACAAATAAATAAATAATCTGAGCTATTGGATACCCTTCATTCCGGCCACCTCCCACTTAGAATACTCAATTAATCGGAAAGCAGGTACTACGCAGTCAGAAAGCAATGTGGTATGACACTAGGAAACACTCATGTGAGGAGTCACCAAGGCTTGAGTTTGAATCCCAGGACTGCCATTTACTAACTATATGACTTTGACTATTTAAACTTTCTAAGTATTTACTTCTTAATCTGAAAATGAGGACAATAATTTTATTCTCAAAAAATCTTTTAAGGAATTAAATGATGTAATGTTTATGTCACCTGGTACTATTTCTTTGAGATAATAACATCTGTGGTTAGAGGAGCCCATTTGCATGACCAGTACATCTTTTCTCAACATCCAGTTCATTATTTTGAGTGCCTCATCTCTGTCTCAGGTTATGTTCTTTTCATAAAACTGCATCATGATCTCTCTTGCCTTCTTTCTGTGAGAGAACTCCTTGCAGACCCAGCCCTTCTCAGCTAGTAATTTTCTTGATCTCGCAAGTGGTACCATGGTTTCTGCTAGAGTCGGAAGCAAATGGCCTTTTTTCCTAGTTTGAAGCCATACATTGTTATGTGAGCTTCTGAAGCAGGCTTTGGTTCCTGCTCATAACACAATTTTTTTCACAAATACAATTTCTGCTTGTATTATTCTGAAATCATCTATCCTTTGGCTCACAGAACCAGTTTCTCCAAATAACAGAAGACAGATTCCATGCATTTTCCAAGTGTTGTCCATTTCTTCCTTTCTTCTTCATCTTCCTTCTCCCCACCTCCATTACTCTGCCTTCAGCCAAAACAAAAAGTCCCCTCACATATTCACTTTCAGAAGGAGATACTTAAGAGAATCATTAGCTCATATGTTTTGCTGAGATCTAGACTTTGAATTTCAGTTTGGCTCAACTCAGTCCAATGAAAAAATTTTATAGCACAGTGTCTGTTAAATGGCAACAATTTAGTAAATGCTAATTGCCTTCTATAATTCTGGTATGGTGTTTGGGCTTTTAGAAATTTGAGGCAATGCAATCTAGACTCTCAGAGTAAGGCAGTTGTGAACCTAGTGCAAAGAAAGAAAATTATTACTATAAAAGACTTACTGTTAAATATCTAAGCGTCAGGACTCAACAATTGAATAAATGCCTACAAAAAGACTATGTGAAAGTTAAGTATAAAAATTCTGCATTGATAGACAAAGAGAGTTCTTCCTTTTTATTTGGGGAAAATTTTTGTGGGGACGTTTTGATTTCAGAGTCTGATCAATGGCAGTATTGAAGGCTTTATCCATTTCTGGAAAAGATTCCAAGGACATGGTAAAACCTTACAGAAATTCTAAAGTGAAGTACTTTATTATCTGAGAAATGAAAAGCTTAGGGAAGTAGAGTATAAAAGGAAGTCTACCTCTATTTTAAACTGACAATGAGGATGACCTAGAAGTATAGTGTTCTGAACTAGAAGATAGATAGAAATGGTAGAAGGGGTACAAAGGGAGAAATGGCCATTAGAACAAGGGAAGAAAGCAGATGACCGCATCCTGAATTGAGAATAAGGGTATTAGAGGTGTAGGGAATCTTACTACTCAATGGAAATAATATAGAAAAATAACGCAACTTTCTCAAAATGCTAATGTAATGTCACCATCATTTTATAAACATTTAATATGTCTCATTACTCCCCAAATTCCTATTACAGCTTTTAAGACCCTACATAGTCTGCCATCTCCCTAATTCTCCAGCCTGGAAAAAGTTCCTTCAGCTCTCTGGAATGCGTTGTCTCCCTAAATCAGAGCCTTTGTTTATGCTGCTGCCTCCTACCACACTTGGCTTCTGGTCTTGGCTGTGCTATTAACTTGCTGGGCAACCTCATACAAGCCATTTCAAGTCTCTGAGCCACAATTTCTTAATCTTTATAATAGGAAATTGGGTGAGAAAATCTCTGAATTCTTCTCCAGATCAAATATTCTACAAGTCTATGAATATTCAGGAGAATGGTATTAGCATAATTCCAGGCTCAGGGAAAAAGGATGATGACTGACATTTATTAAAAGGCTACTATAATACTTTCTTTTGACCTAGCAAGGAAAAAGCATGCTTTACATGTAGAATTCCCCAGTTGCAGGTATTGTAAGGAAGGAAAAAGAAATCATTAGAGAAGGTAGAAGTAGGTGATAAAAATGTTGACTTTAAAATATTGTTTACTAAATACACGTAAGTGAATAAAAGAGCCATTTCTGTTATAACTGCCAAACCTATAGTTATTCTCGACTATAGTTTTGACAAATTGACCCTCTTTCTATAAATATTTCTACAACCCTCTGTGTTTACTCTGCCTGACATCTGAAGCTCATTCTAAACTTTTCAAATTTCTTGACCTACCTATATTATTCTCCCACTGAGATTAGAAGATCTTAACTATTTTCAAGTATTTTTTACATATTTTTTTAAATATTCATTTTTTTCCTATAGATTCTCTTACTTCCTTAACAATGTCAGTTCCCAAGAAAGAGTGAGCCAGTGTGGCTTGCAAATGTGAAGAAGGATGGAATCTGGTAAATAAGGAAGAGATAAGAGAAAATATGGAGTCAGCCCCAGGGACAGCCACGCTCTACAAGGGGCTAGTTATCACAACTCTGAGGCTACAGCAACTGTGGAAGCACAGTGAGAAGACTCACCTATCTGAGAGAATTAGACCAGGATCCAATTCCAAAGTATAGATAGATGCCATATTCAAAGTCAAGAGCAGAATGGATGATGGAAAACCATAAGTTTCCTCTCAAATCAAGGAAAGAGAAATCAGAAATTTACTAGATGGAGATGATACAGAACATAGCAAAATGGGACAAAAACAGGTAACTGAAACTAGCACAAAAGATATGGACTCTTTCTTTAAAACAAACTGAAATCACAAGAGCTTCTTCTTTAATACCTCCTGTCTTAATACAGATTTTGTCACAGTCTTTCCTTTTCAACTCTGGTACATACCATATGTAAACTAAGAACACAGCTATAAACAAAAAATACAGTAATTATTAAATTCTTTTATTTTTGCCAGACAAATATTTTCTTAAAACAAACATTGAGTAGCGGGCATTAATATAAGCAAGATTATTTAATTCAGCCATAGTATAAAAATAATATAGTTCTATTAATACTTTTCTTTTTAAATTTAACATTAATTCTGACTTTGAAAGCATTAAATGCAAATAGGGGAACCCTAACAACAATATGAGATTGTTCAATTACATATGCAACCATGAAATAACACTGTTAGTATGGTGACAAGAATCATAAAACCTGTCTACCTTCTTACAGAATTTACTACTCTAGGACAGCTTTTTTCTGACTTGATAATCCTACTTTACTCAAGGTAGAGGAGATGAAAACACACTGTTTCCTATCTAAGAAAAATAAAATAAAATATCTGGCCAGGTTCATGAATTCTTATTCTAGCATTTTGATACCCACCATAGGATACCAATTTGCTACAAAAGGTAAATCTGACAACTAACTCATTTTAGTAAATCAATGAAGTCTTACTCAAAATCACTTTTACCTCGCTTGCGTGTGAGTATGCATGATTGAGGTGTCCAAAATTTTTCTGTGGTTTAGGACAGTGGTCCCCAACCTTTTTGGCACCAGAGACCATGCTCCTATGAGAATCTGATGCCTGGTAATCTGAGGTGCAGCTGAGGCGGTGATGCTGGCGCTGGGAAGCAGCTGCAAATACAGATGAAGCTCCTGCTTACTCACCAGCTGCTCACCTCCCGCTATGCAACCTTGTTCCTAACAGGCTACAGACTGGTACTGGCTATGGTCCAGGGGTTAAGGACCCCTGGTTTAGGGTACAGAAGCTTGGAGGTATTTGTTCTTTGAGGTATCCATTTCATGAGAATTAAAGCTGTTCTTTGAGAAAAATTATAGCCCTTTTCAGACATACATCTTTGAATCACGTACAGTGAATTTTTCATTACTGGAGGAAGGAAGAATGTTTATGAAACTCCTAAATTTTCAAATCTTTACCTAATTTGCTACTTGAACAGTTGGTAAAAGATGTGTACCTTTATTTAATCCATAGCTCAGAAGATGGGCACTTGAGGCCCTCATGAGCAAATTCAGCTATAATTTGACTGTGATGAATTATTTGTCAAAGCTCAGTAGAGATGCAGATTTTCAAGAGGAAAGCAGTGTTTATAAAGTGGGTAGGGAGGTGGCAGCAGAGTTTCTAAAGCATTTGAGAATCACCTTGAGGGCTTTTACAAATTCAGTTCTGCTAAAAATCAGACACTCACAGTGATCCAATTCCTCTCAGCCTTGTCCTTTCTTACTCTCTCACCATTCCCAGGCCACACCATCCTTATCTCCCCATGTTGAGAATCCCATCTTCAGAACTACAATTACTGATAGAAGAAAATACTATTCCTCAGGGTTGTTGAGCCCATGGAGGCCTAAAACAGTGAAAATATTGTGGTCCCCATAGACATTAGTTCAAAATTAATTTTACTAGTCTAAATAAAAATGACACTATTCAGAATAACAAAATTTAAACAGTCTTTTCCAAAGTTTTTCTCTTTTATATAATTTGCCTGTTTTTTATCCAGCACCAGTTAGGACAGAAATATTTGAGGACCATTGATTTAAGGGATGTTAACTTTTTATTCCTCCAAAGTTCTCTAAATGCTATTACTGACCTGGGTGAGGGCATCTGAAAGTAATATACCTGGACCATATTACCTTATTTTCTGGAAAAATGCCTTCACTGAATTATGATTTAATTTTATGCCCTTAGCTTTTATAAAAGGTCATTTTTGAAGAATAGTCATTCATCTATTTGGAGAGCCATTCTGTATCTTTTGCAAAAGCTAGTGAAAGACTTTCAACATCATGTAACCTAAAGTCTCTTATATGCTCATTCATGTGACACATTTTTTCCTATAATTTAGTGACAGAGGAAAATGTTTTTTTTTTTTTTTCCAGTTTGCATTCTGCTTTTGGGGGAGCATTTAAAATTACATAGTCCAAAGTGTTTTCCTTTTTGTTCATTAAAAAGTACAAAATTAATTTTATTTCTTTATCATTATGGCTAGTTCACCCTCCTAGAGGAAAACTATTTCCCTGAGCTCAGGATAAAATATCATTCTGCGTCTTCTGTACAATGGTTTGTTTTTCACCTAATGGACACTGAATCTTAACCCAACATGTTTGTCTCTTTACATTACCTTCAAGAAAGATTAAAGACAATTTTGTGCCTCTATCTTCGATAATTGTATAAGGCTTAAATGGGGTGTATTTTTTTTTTTAGTAACCTCTGTTAGATCCTCCACCACACACCCCCACACCTCCTCTGTTATTGCCACACTTCCCATACTCAGGTCTATTGTAGTATATCTGACCACATTGTTAATGTTTTTGTGAGCTGCTTTTATTACTTAAAGGAAAATGGATGAAGGAATAGATAAATAAGTTTAAACAGCTATGTCAGCTTTTCATTACATTTATCCTTCTTATAATTATTTCAGATTTTTCCTTTTTTTATTTTCCCATTTTAAAATTGTATGATTCCTTCCTGGAAGTAGGCATAACATAATGATATATATATATATTCTGGTAAGAAAAATAATAGTAGGGTTAAAGTTATAATGGAGAGAGGCAAAGAGTTTGGTAAGAAGGCTGAGAGAATGATAAAAGTGTGTAGCTCAAGCTTGAGAGAAACTGTGAAACAACATGGAGGACACACAAAGCATGACTAATTTTTATTGATGAGACATTCTCCAGTTCTCCCTTCTGCCTGATTTTCTCTTTGTCTTAGTTTTTTTTTTTTAATTCCAGGTACAATTTCTTTGTTGAAATCTCCATTTACTACTCTGTTTCCTCTCTCTTTTATATCCTACTCAGTATTAAAAATACTCTCAACTACAGACACACTCAGGTCTACATCAAGAAAATGTGGATAATGCAATTAAACTCTATGATGACTACATAGCTGAACTTTAATTCCCCTTTGAAATATGTATCTTGGTATAATATTGATTATATAATACCTAGCCAAGCCAAACTTATTTTAATTTTAAGAAACTAGTCTCATAATCAAATGTAGGTAAGTGAATGTAGGCATAAAAAAATCATAATATCTGAATTTTAATATGAACTTTTGCAAATTAATAAGGTTATTAATAATAACAAAAACTTATAAAGATGATGTGGGGAAGAAAAGATATAACTCTGAGGATCGGGGAAGATAATCAACAAGATAATTTGGTAAGGTAAATATTTGGTAATATTTCGTAGAATGTTCGTGTCACTAATTTATGACTTTCTTCAGAAATACTGTAGTAGCTTTCCTTTCAGCATTTTGAATGTTATCATGTATATCAGTGGCTCTCAACACATGGGGCGATGGGGAGAAAGAGTGATGATGATTCTGCCCTCCGAAGGACATTTGGCAACCTCTGGAGACTTTTTGGGTTGTCACAACTTGGGGGATGTGTCCTACTGGTATCGAGGCCAGGAATGCTGCCAAACATCCTTTAAAGTACAGGACAGCCCTCAGAGCACAGGACGGTCCCCACAGCAAGGAGTCATAGAGCCCAAAATATCAATAGTTCTGAGTTTGAGAAAGTATGCTATACACTAACCTCTGTTACCATTTACTTCTGCACTCATTCATTTAGCACGTCAGCGCACAACACACTCTATCCAAAATACCCAGTTCAGTGGAGGCCACCTCATTGTATACAATATAGCCTGTCCCCTCAGAGCTCCTAGAGCTCACAGTGTCATCTGGCATATAATCCACAAACAGGAGTAATTTAAAATCAGAAGTGATAAGTATAATCAGGGTGATGTTTTTAAAGTGCTACATGAATACAGAAAGAAGAAAAATTCTCTATTCATCATTTGACAGAGAAAAGAGAAATCCTCAGGCACGAGATGATAGTTGAATAAGATTTGGAAGGTTGGGGAGATATGACCACATTATATAAATACATGACTCCAAAAAATATTTTCTTTCAAAAATATAAACTTGCTTAAAATAGCAAATTTTCATCATTTACATTACAATGAGAAAAGGATGCATATATACAAAAATTTTCCCTATTATGTTTGTTGTTGTTGTTGTTGTTGTTGTTGTTTAAGAGAAAATATACATGGAGATGGCCTATATTATCCATTATGCTGCCTTGAAATTCTCTACTATTCACTAGCCCAAGGGACTTTTACTGATGATCTTGAACTACATTCAGAAGTATTTGAAATCCACCTGACCAAAATGTGATTTTGCACTCTGTTAAACCAGATCAACTAGGGACTGCATCCCTCCTTTTCAATCAGCTGCAGCAGCTCCATTGAGAGAATAAACTCTACACACAGGTGGCCTGATTTATGCACAATTTTCCTACAAATTTAATCTTTCTGAGAATATCAAAAGTGTATTTTAATTTTCAGTAGAGAGAATTGAATAACCTCTATGTTTACTTTCAACGGGATTATGTTTAAGAAAACATGACCAAGAAATTCTAGGATCTTCACTAGATAAAAATAGCATGAGTGTACTCTGAAAACAGTAAGATTCAAATGGAATAAAGAACCAGAGGTCATTCACACTGACACTCATCCAAGAGAGTACACTACATTAAAGATTTGTGAGAAAGTGAATCAAAAAATCCTTCTTTTGTTGGAGATCTTTTAATCATTCTAGAATACAAGCTGTCTTTCTGTAAGTCTATTTTTGAATAGTCTTAGAAGCTGTTGAAATGTGCACAATAAAGCACATTTTTCCACTGACACCGAAGTACTAAAGATCTCTAATCATAGCACTTATGTGTTTTATAAATATGGACAGACGTTACGAGTATAAGTCAAATATACATCTGTAAAAAAAAGTAAAGGTTAAACTGTACATATTTATTAACATCTTATAAGATCGCATGTGTTCCTTGCTTTATGAGCCACATTGTTCAATCCCTTACAAGCTGCACTTTAATCCCAATAAAAAAATTTTTTTAAGTGGAAATGACATTAGAACTTTAAGTGGAACAGCAGACCTGGCTCCTCCATGTGCCGTGTCAGCTGTTTTTAACCTGCCGATACAGATCTGCATTCGAGTGTCGCAACTCGGGTCACAGCCAGTGTTTGGTTTGCTACCTCAGAAAAGTAATAACTCTCACAACTGTCTGGCTAGATAGAAATCTGATTAAAGAGAAGTCTAAATGAAACTGAAGACAGTTTGTCCGCTCAGAAATGTAGAACTGTTATTACTTGGGCCTTCCAGCAAGGCTGGAGGACGGCTAGAGAAATGAATGTAGGCCACACAGAAAGAAAGCCAGCACCGGGAAACTATTTGAGTTTCAAACTGTCTAAGTTTTCAGTTGTGTGTTTTTTATATGTTAAATATGGTTCAGAAGATTAAAGTCTTCGTTTTAGGCAAAGAAAGGAAATAATGTTTCCTGTCCCATTTGCCAAGCTAAGTGAACAACTGTTCCTGCACAATTAGAATTGTTAATTGATTTGAAAACACGGGGCTTTGAAGGTGGAAAACTGCTGACATTATTTCAATGGGGAAATGCACTCCTGAGAGAGAGCTCTGCAGTACAATTTCTCTCCTTGTTTTGTTGAATATACATCTATAAAAACACTGTGAATCATGCAGTAAAAACTGCTGTGCTGATATCATAAATCTCTGATAATAAAAATTTCATTGTTGAAACAATAAAATAGACTTTTATTATAACACAGAGTATCCACCTAAACATTGTCCTTTTAGCTTCTTCGAGTTAAATGTATGCACAGTTTTACAGTCTATAAACAGATCTGGAATAAAAGTTAATAAATGTCAAAATTTGCATTTCAAAAAATTCTTGCTGCATTTTAGGGAAGATCAATCTATGAACCTTTCAACATTATGTCAAATGAAATGCTAATTGTACCTTTAGGAATTTCAGAGACAGTGACAAGAAACTAAATGCTCTGTTCCTTTGCATCAGCAAGTCGAGGATAATTGTATATCTACTCTTGTGAACTTCTAAGAAAAAAAAAAGAAAAAAAACTAAGAAAAAAGGGTTTTCTATTCTTTAACTCAGGAGGGTAAACTCTTTCAGCCACCCTCCATCAATCTACCTTCAAATAAAGTGTGTTAACATGTTGACAGTGGACAAATCACACAGTGCTGCATTTATTCATTTTATAATAGGTTTGTCAAATGAGCTTCAGTTAAAGAGATTTAGGAGTAAGAAAAATTTTCAGCCAGAAATAACCGACTTATTCCATTCAAAGTGATGTAAGGTTTAAAGGTGTACTTCTTAAAAGCCTAATCTTTATTAAAACGCACAATTTTTGAAGGCTAAGTCACAAAAATAAATACCAGCAGCCCAAAAAGTGCTTTTATTTTCCCTACCCTTAAGATAAAGCACTAATACATCCCTTCCCTATTCTATAATAAATCTTAGCACTATATCTCTAAGAGATACAAATTATCCTCTATACTGTCTTTCAGGTGTGAGTATAGATTGAACCAATGAGCAATGTTATCCGGCAAATAGCACTTAGTGTAAGGTTTGTACCATTTTTTTGAACATTATCCTATTTGTGGCACTGCCTTCATTTCAGAGTCAGGCTGCTGAAATATTTGGTATACCCACCGAGCAGTGAAAAACGGAGGCTCGTGCCACTGAAAGCAGCTCATGTCGTTAACCTGCAGCGTTTGGTCACCCCTCGCCACTTTAAAAGTACAATAGGCATTTTCACCTTCTTCAAATACCATTACAGATAGTGCTGGGCAAAGATTGTTTCCCTCCCCATTTCTGGACCTCTATGTTGTCTATTGAGATGTATTAGGAATATGAGGCAAAACCACCTCAAACGTTTAAAAGATCATTTACAAAGTATACTGCACAGGGTTCTGTACGGCTCATTTTGGACTGCTGCTTTGTGATCCTGTGGCTCACATGAAAAACAAAATCAAATACTTGAGCATTTTGACACAACTATCACGATTTGGTTTAATAATTTTTGCGTTTTAAAAATTCAGGTGAAAAAAGTACATAGTTCTTGCTCAACTAGATTAAACTATTTTATGTAAACTCGAAGTTGCCTAAAAAAATTTATTTTTGTCTTAATTTTGCTCTGCAGATTTTTACTTAATTTATGATTCTATTTTATCTCTAAATCTGTTCATCCTTAATAAAAATTGGAACTGTCTGCAAGTCAACAAAAATAAAAATATATGAATGAAAATATATAAACAAATTAGCAGAGACATTAACCAACATTATCACAAAGCAGTAGCTTCAACTTATTTAAGATGTTGATAATTTCTGTGTAGTGAGCAACTCTTTGTGATGGCCCATTACGGGCATCCTTTTGTACACGTAACTTGCATGACTAGATATGGGTTCTATTCAGTTCCTGGGCATAAAAATAATATAACTTTAGTGGCAATGAAACAATGAGGAATAAAATAACACACATCTGCTTAAAAAAAAAAGTTTAATATACAGGAGTCGTTCTTAGACATACATATTATGAACAATTGGTCCAGTAATAAGAAAACAGTAACATAATATTTTGTAGGTCATGATGTTTGAAGAAATTTCCCAATTCTCTCTAATGCGTACAATTCCCCAAATAAATGCAGAACTAGCAGCTATTCTGAGAACCCTTTGAGCAAATTTCTCGAGACAAGCTTTGTAATTAATCATCCTAATTTTGTTGCTGTTGTGTTACATTGGGGGGAAATAGTTGTACAATGGACAAGTATACTACTAAACAAAAGGCTCATCTTTTTCTTAAGAGTCAAAACAGAAGGCTAATAAAGACCATTTAAAATAAAAGGGCCCATTACTCCTCAGTTTTATATGAGCTTACATGCTTTCATTGTGCAGAGTGTGTTATTAATTTCACATGCCAGATTCATAGGTTTCTGCAATATCAGGTTTGATGTATTCATTATCGGCACTCAGTACATTAATTCACGCTGAAGTCCGGTAAATCAAAATTATACCATCTGGCTTCCTGTTCTTAATGATGAATTTGATGTAGGGGTGATTAAGATTGTTAGGCTTTTGAATTTTAATGTAAAAATTAGGGGATTAAAAAGGCATTTAGAAATGACCAATAGTTAGAATAAACTTACTGACAGGATCTAATTTGTGTACTTGCTAGTAAAGCTCCATTTTAATTAGCAGCCACAGTCTTTCAGCACAAGCTCAAAGAGACAGAAGTTTAGTGATTAAGAAGATGAAGCTGTTAAATTGATAAATTGACCTTGAAATACTTGTAACTGTGGGGGACGGCCCAGTAACTCAAATTGTTAGTGTGTTGCATTGCCACATGGGGAACTGAGTCCAAGAGTGACCCCAGACACAAAATTTTGCTTTTCCTCTCTTCTGTTTTTTGGGGGTGAGGATGGGAGGCAGGGTGGTGGTTGGCTCACCATCCTCATCTTGGGCCTGGGAGCGGGAGGCTGGGGAACAGAGACAAACCAAGGCAGAACCTACAGACATGCAGACAGGCCCTGTAGCAGTAAGAAGGTGAAGATATCATCATTGTTTCAGAACTCCTTGGCAGATGACATTTGAATACCGTATCTAAACTTGAAAACATTGTATTGGTCTTCTGGGTTTCCTGTTGCAATGATGCTATCCACATGCATGAGATCTTGGAGGAAGATACTCAAGCAGTGAATTAACTCAGGAAATTCAAGGCACAACCACCAATGCTTTCCCCTTTGTACCATATTTCAGAGAAAATATGAAAATGGAGGAATTCTAAATATCTGCAACACAGAGCATGTATATAACACACCGTCATTGCACTCAAACTTGACATGAGACTTCTTTTAATTGAAAGACCAATCTGACATGGATGTTCCTTTGACAGTTAAAATTACCTCTGATTTTAACAAAAGCATTTGAAATGTTACACCGAACTCATTACACCTTTTCTGCATAAAGAAGTTTAATAGTTAAAACAAGTTAAGAAAGAATAGACTCTTAATGTAAAATATTATCAGAATAATATAAAGAAACATCCTCAATTTTTTTCTAAGACAAAGCTAAAAGTATAAAAAGCAAAGTGAGGGTGAAAATAAAATTATTTCCTGAGAAGAGAAAAATATGTACTACTTTGTACGGTCTCATAAAATGCGATGCTTTAGTTCCTGTGAAATTAATAAATGTAGTCACTAATGCACTAAAATAAAATACAGTCAGAATGACTTACATCAGAAAGCAAGTACATCTGTACATATCAACAATTTGAAGGATTCTGATTCCTGGCAAGTCAAGGAATATTTTAAATCTTATATTTTAGAGGAAATCGAATCTTGACTAACCACTGCAATTTATGTCATTTTTAAATAAGATATATTTGAATAAGTATATTTTTCATGCCCTAAAAAGACTGATGTCTTCTTTTATAAGCTCATCCTGTGACACACTTGAGTAGGTAGGTATATTGATTTTTTTTTCTTTTTCTGATGGCAATGAAGTGTAAATGGAAAATATCAGACTTGGCAATCACTTAAACCATGTGAAAATTTCAGAGTGAAGGCTATTAGAGTCACTTTGTGATCTCCCCAGATGACCAGAGGGGGGGAGGAAAAAAAAACATTTCTACATTTCTTCAGATCCTTTGTGTGACAGCTAAGGAGAATAACATTCTTTCTAATACGCCAGTTTTCGTCTCTAGTTGAGAATAACCTCAGTGCTTTCTTATGTCACTGGCTGAGAGAAGATGAAAGACCCAGCCTTGTGTAAATGGCTTTGTCTAACCATCAGTCTTTAGCTCTGCATGGCAGCTGTACTATTGACATTAGCTTGTGCACTGGGTGAAATTGAAGTGAGTTAAATGTGACCTTGGCTTAGTTGTTGAAGTAGAAATGAACTCTACTGGGAGTGAAAAAAAATAAGACCAGTTTCTCTAACTTCATTTTTTCTTTAATGAGTTTAACAGCACTCTTAGGATTTGATACATTTTATAAAACCGCTTTTATTTCCTTTTCTATTATACACTAAGTAATCAGCATTTAGTAAGGTTTGCTTGCCCTTTTGTTATGAAATTTTTGTTTCAGGTATTTATATGCCATGTTCTAAAAAATGGCACATTTATTTTCCCTCCCCACCTTATTGATTATAACCTTTACATACAGGTGGAAGGTTTTCATACATACATGTTCATTGAATTGAACAACAAATACCAGAACACTGAAACAGTTTTAAACGCCCAGTGTGTCTGATGACATTGTGTTGTCCACTAGGTTACATTGTGCATCCACTAAGCAACCTGCTAGTAAATTCTGTTCAGTGAACATGTGAGACCTGCAGGTAGACGGATGTGCTGAAATTCTTCTAAGGCTGCACCTCCTTTGTTTTCAGATGCGATGTGCAGTAGTGTTTGCATCAAAAGAACATAAAGCTGATTATATCTTTAGGTAGAGACAATTTAGAAAGTCTTTGAAGTTTCACTTCTGTTTTGAACACGCTTCACTAATACATATATATACATATATACATATTAATTATGTTTTATATACATATAATATATATGTGTGTCTTCATATGTGTGTATATGTCTATAGGTAAGTGTGATATATGTATGTATACATATTATTTTAGCTTAAAATACTGTTACATGATCAATCAATCAGACATGTCAAGCTCAGTTTCTGTCATCAAATTTATCAAAGAAACAAATGATGGGAATATTTAATTAGTCTATTTAATCTAACTTGAGAAAGCACAATCTAAACTCCTACTTTATAGCTCACATGTCACCAATAATGCACTTCTAATACTGCCCTAAAGTGGCAGCACATTTTGGTATTAACAGAGCCTGCACTTTTGGTTTTTTTCTTTAATCATCTTTATATTAGTTTAATGCTCCCAAATTTTTATTCACCCTGATTGCTTTCGGGTGGAATAATGGGTCTCCCAAAATATCCACACTTCAATCCCCATAGTATGCCTCCTTATGTGGCAAAAAGACTTTGCAAATGTGATCAAGATAAGAACCTTGAGCTGAGAAAACTATCCTGGATTATTTGGGTGGATCCAATGTAATCACAAAAGTCCTCGATGAGAGAGACAGAAAGGTGAGAGTCAGCGACTGGGATGTAACAACAATGATGCAATGAAATGATCCAAGGAATTCTTGAAGCTTCTAGAAGCTAGAGAGCACTAAGATGGAAAAGGATTCTTACCTTGGGTTTCCAAAAGGAACACATACCCGCCAAAATAGTTTTAGACTTCTGACCTCCAAAATTGTAAGATAATCAGTTTGTGTTGTATTAAACCACAGTTTGTGGTAATTGTTTATAACAACATCAGGAAAATAACACATTAATGCATTCATACTTCAGTTATCTCTACACAGTAATACACATTAGGGTATCGTTACCAACCCGTCAAGTAATTTCTTTATCACTTATCATTTCCTCATCTTTTAACTTTAGTGCTCAAGTAAGTAAGTATTAAATTGATAGTTATCCCATTTAGGAAGGATTCAGCAAGATTATAAATTTTGAAAAAAGAATCACCAACAGCAGTCTTTAGAAATAGATGACAAATCAGAAAGCCTGAAGGCAACTCTGCATATATTTAACCATTAAAAGAAAATGATGTGACTACGTTCAGGTCAACACAGTGGCAACAGAAAGTTGGGAAAGGTCTTTAGTATGGTAGAGTGTTGTCAGAAGATGCCATGGTGGACGACTGGCCGGATGCCATTACTTTCAGAGTGGAGGGTCAGAATTGGTTATAGTTTGGCCCATGAGGTAAATCAGAAGAAGGATGGGACAGGAGCTTTGTAATTGACCCCTGGTGGCTGCTGGCTCACTCAAGGGTCACCTAGGGGTATAAGCATGGATTTTTAAAAAGGCTAGAACTAAAGAGAGTTGCTGTGCTTGTGCAGATATTTGCTTACAGGGTATATTACGAACCTGGAGATAAAAGCTGATCAGGTCTGGAGTGAAGCGCTTCCCTGTGGGCTGTGCCATACCTTTGGAACGTCTACAATCAGAAGATCTCACTCAGGCTCAGTGGGCTGTGCTCTCCCTCCCCGTCGCTGCTGAGGAGTGCAGGCTCAGTGAGGTGCTTTGGCATGATGAGCTGAGCAAGGACTTCTGGCATTTAAAGCCGTCACACCACACTGGAACTCCAACACTGCCCCTTTGTGGGAGTGCGTGCTCGAATAAGCTACCTACCCTCTCTGCACTTCACTTCTCTGCCAGTGTAGAGAAGATTCCCACTCATAGGATTCTTGTCGAGGTTAACAGCAATGAGGTAAGAAGAGCATCTGGCAATGTCTGGCATGGAGGTGGTTGCAGGAGAGGGGCTACGAGCATTTTTATTTAGTAGTGTGGCTGCAGTTGTCCTTTGTCCATACATGCCCTGTTCCTTCGCAGTTTTTCACAGTCTTTATCCATATTGCTTCCTCCCTCATCCTCCTCTCTGCATACCTATCATTCTGAAGATCTATTAAAACTATTCATATTCCCCAAATCTTTTCTTGAATCATTAGAATAGAATCGTATTTATAACATTCCCAATCACCTTTTTTCCAATTTCACTTACAAAGAGGAGAAAAGAGATTATATGTATTTGATGTTTGCTTCAGGCCAGGTACAGTGCCATGTATTTTCACATACATTAAAACATCATAATGTGTATGTTATGAACGTAATCCACTTAAGCAATATATATGACTATATATAATCTGAATATTTCTATGGAATTTAAAATGTTGATAAATATGTTATACTATTATGTGACAAAACCATATGCTATTTTTGGTATTTTCATGTAATCTTATTACTTATTTTATAGGTAGAAAAGTAAATACACACACACATACACATATGTAAAATCCTGTCTGAAAATTAATTAGAATAAGTTGATTCTAAAATGGTTTTAGGAAAGAGAATATATTACTAGAGTGCCAAGATATTGAAAACATGAATTTAAAATGGAACCACATATAACTCGTGTAATCGTTTCTACATTAGGCTGACATAATTTTGATGTTCATTTATCATGTGGATGGTATAAATAAACAATTTTCAATTGCTGTGCCATATTTATATTGTGCAAGGGGTCACTTCCAATAAGTTTTCAGCTGACCAGGGTGAACCCCACCCTTAGAGACTATATCTATGTGTGTTGGGAGGGTATCGGAATAATTCACTCAATAAATCTCACCCTCCCATCTAGATTTTATAAATTCCCCGAAGAGAAGAAATATCTGCTTTCTTCAAGGTGAGGAGTACACCATGAATGTTCAGAAGCATGTTTCAAATTGTTCTCATCCTAACAGAAATGGTTAAATGCCGTCTTGGAAAGGGGCCTGTCTAATTTCCTGAGGTGAGTCACTGCTCCTGGTAAAGTATGACAGCAACTTACTGGTGTGCTCGTGGGGAAAGCTGCCTGGGAACCACTTTGGTAGCCAAGCATTCTTAATCTTAAAATTGCCCACATGGTTGTTATGAGTTGAGGTAGAAATCTGTTCCTTTAACATGCATGTAGTAATATGTAACATAACAATGCCCATGATTGACACATCTATTATGAATACAGACAATTTTAAATACAATTTTAAAGCATCAAGTGGTTTCCTCCCCCCCTCCACACACACACATAATGGAATATAATAAAGATTAAAATTTAAAGACACATAGGAACCACAGTGTCTTTCACGTATACTAACATTAGTTTTATTAGTTTTATTCTACCTCAATGAGCTAGTATCATTTCCATTTTTTAGATAAAAAGAATGACTGACTTGCCTTCATACAGCTATAAGGTAGCAGAGAGAAGACACTGGTTCTAGGATTTTGCTTCATACTGTTTGTTGTCTTTTACAAGTCAAATAGAAGGCCTCAAAAAGACAGTGGCGATGCATAAAGTGCTGGCAACAGACCCTAACAGAGCAAGATTTCCCAAAAACAATTAAGAGCAATCCTACATGGATATCTGTAAATTTAGCAAGAGGGGAATGAAGCAGATACGGGTAGAACATGGAAAAGACTAGCTAGAAAAAATATAACATGGAAATCCAGGAACGTGAAAGTCATCACTGAGATACGCTTCAGTTCTGATGTGGACTCCTAGGTTTAAACCCAACACTGTGGCAAGCTTAGTCAATTCACTCTCCAGGGCTTCCTATTTGTGTACAAAACAAGAAGAATAAGGCACCCACATCAGAGAATAAGGGACTACAACACAGTGTCTGGCACATACTAAACAATTGGAAAGTAGCATTTCTTGTCGCTGCTAAGTCAGCAGGAAGGAGACCAATTTGTCTCTTATGCACAGACAAACCTCCAGTCCCTTGAGTAAATCTGGTTGTGAAGAACTTTGATGCAGGTCTACGAAAGGGACAAAAATTCAGCTACTGAAACAGGGGTGCAATGAGTTCTACTTGATGCCAAGTTGACTGAACAAGTATATTGGGACTTACATCCTGTTAGGGGGTGAGCCTTACCTGTTTAGAAGACGCAGTGGTCCCAAATGTGGGCAGAGACTGCGGGAGTGCAGGATTTAGAAGGGGGCAATTAGGTCAATGAAAGTATAAAACTCTGGAATACTTCTCTCAAAATAGTAGGTTATTTTGGAAAATAACCAAACTGAAAATTTTAGGAACTTATATCCTCTGACTGAATTTCAGTACTTGCTAGTGTCAGAGAAACAGTGCTGTGTTTCTTGCTATGAACCATATTTTCCCAGGAGGAAAAAAAATTGGCACCTGTGGAAAGAAAACAACGCTTCTTACAAGCCTAGTTGCATCATACTGCTGTCTGAGTTGCTTTTGTTACAGTGTGGCTGTCACCCTGTGGGTCTAAACTGAATGGGAGCTGTCACTGGAATGTGGAGGCTTTACCTGAAGAATATGTCAAAAGGTTTTCCAGAAATGCAGCCACTGCACCAATAACCACAGTCTCCTCCCTATGCACTTCTCTCATGTGTTCTATTTTTTTATTTTTCTTTATTGATTGTCAAGTTCTAATGCACTACATAATCTTGTTTCTGTTTTTGTCTGTTTTCTCTCACTAGTATAAGCATCATGTTGGCAGGGATCTTGGTCATTCTGTCCACTCATGTATCTGTCCACCTCCTAGGAGAATGCCTGGAATGAAATGGGCACTCAGTAGAGATGCGTGGCCCGTCTGGCTGACCACATGGAATAATTACTGCCTCCATGTGAATTATATCTGCCCAGGGATTTGCTCTTTCTTACTCCAGGGGTTTGCTTTAAACCCCGCTTACCTGGACCTCATTTTTTTAAATTAAAAAATAATTTTTGAATTAATTTCAGACTTACAGAAAAGTATCAATAGTAATACAAAGAATGACTGCATATCCTTCACCCAAGTGTTAACATTTACCATGTTTTTAAAAAAATTCTCTCTCTCTTCTTCTCTCTCTCACCTGTGTACATACACACGTATTAGCTTTAGCAACACTGTAGAGTAAGCAAACATTATGCTTCTTTATCCCTAAATATTTCACTGTGTATTTCCTAAAAGCAAGATTATAACTTCAGCACAATTGTTAAAATCAAGAAATTAATGTCAGTATAGTATTAGATTGCATAGGAGCAATCTAATCACATTATTTGTTCATTTTTAATCAAAAAAGAAAATTTATATCCAAGTTGATCATCATTATTCAAACACTGAGCAAAATAAAGCAAAACTTAGAGTCTGTGGCTCACTTATTTGAATTCTCTTTCCTCAGTTCTTTGCAAAGTTGCTTTCTTATCCTGGCTCTGTACCTTACCATAGATGGACAAGATATTTCTCTGTGCCTTGATTTCTTCATAATTAAAATGGAGGTGTTAGTAATAGTATCTACATCATGAGGTTGAGTTAGAAATTAATGAGTTCATCTATATAGTGTTTTAGTGCCTAGAACAAAGTAAATGCTATGTACGAGTTAGCCAGTATAGTTATTATTTTAAGTTAGGGGTCTTTAGTACCACCCCCAGATTGATTTCACTGGGAGCACTCCTAGGACTCAGCTTATAATCAGAGCCATGGCTATGTGTTATTACAATGAAAGGATACAAAGCAAAATTATCAAAGAGAAAGGCACTTCGGGTGAAGTCCAAAGGAAACCAGACACAAGCTCCCAGTGTCCTCTTCAGCACAGTGACATAGGACTCACTTAGGTTCTCCAGTGATGAGTTGTGTTAACACATGTGAGATGTTGGCTACTAGAGAAGCTAATTAGAAACTCGGTGCCCAGGGTCCTTTGTTGGGGACTGATCAGAAAGGCAACTTCTGCCAAATACACAAATTCCAGACTCCCAAAAGAAAAGCAGGTGTTCAGTATAAACCATGTTGTTTGCACAAACAAATTATTTAGGCACCATGAGCAACTCTAATCAATTAAGGTATTGAAAACCTTCCCAATATCCAAGTTTCCAGATGCCAGCCCAAAACCAACCTGGTATGCAGGCCTTTCTAAGGATAGTAGGGCTGCTATGTTACTTCTTTTCACACAATTAGATATTGCTACCATAATGCGCCTTAGAAGCATAAATCAAATTGGCCAATATGTACCAAAATCAAAATCAATTGCACTTTACCACGTGTTGCTTAGACTATAACCTCAAGCAAAGATTTTCCATTTACAATTAAACCAAGACTATATACTAATTATCTTCTACAATAACATTAAGGCAAAATTTTTAAAGGAAAAGATAAGCTATTATGAGCAGGTTAAATTTAATTCCCCAGTGTCCTGCTCATACATATCCAATTTCCCAGTTACGCCTTCCACACCCAATTTAAAAACAGGCTCAACCTAGAACTCAGGACAGCGATTTGTCAAGTATGTTTTTACTAAAAAGGTGAGTAAGATAAGGCCTGCAATACTGATAGTGCCAATGGAGATGTTCCAGCACCATCTGGAATCTGCAGGGCAGAAGACTCAAGTATAGATATTTCACAACACGTAAGAGATTTACAGCCAAGCAGACACTTTGAATCGCCAAACGAAGAACCCAGATATTACTTTTGTGCGGACATAATAAAGGGAGTGTATTAATCCTTAATTCTAAAAGAAGCATGTGATCGGATCATCTCATTAAATATTTATACAATGCCAAATGTGGGCTAGGGAGAGAGGTCCTGACCTTAAGGGGTTTATAATCTCTGTGAGAAACACAGACATGCAATTTGAGTACAATTCAGTTAGGTATCATAAAAATACTGCTGAAAAGTCTTAGCAGAGAAGTTTCAGATTAAGGCATTTTGCTAGGAGAGACTGAGCAAGTCATTTAACCTCTCTGGGTTCAAGTCTCTCCATTTGCAAAACATTATAGAATTATAAGACTTCAGTTAAGAAAAGTTCTGTTCCTCTTCTTAGAATTTACAAAAGTAATCAGTGTAGAGGAGGTGGCTATGGGACCCCATATTATTTATCAAAAACAATTATGAAAAGTAATCTTAAGAGCTTAGGACATTTGAAATATTACACGTGCTTTTACTCAACAATTTTTTTCTCTGAGAAATGGAAATATTAAAAATCCTTTTTTTAACTTTAGAATTACTCTAAAAGTAATATGATTAGTACATATTTGTGGTCGATGTCAAAGGCAAGGGTGGCAAAGATTGTGATATTTTCCTTCCATGAAAACATAATTTTAAAGTAAAATCTGTTCCAAAATTAATTCTGCTTTTCTCACTTTATTCAAACTGCTGGAACAGCCAGTGGTTTCTGACTTTAACAGACCTGGGTAGCACCACTAAGGTAAAGTAGAAGCCCTTAAATCACTGACTTAAAACTTTATTGGAGAAATCATTTAACAATTACCAAGTCCTTAGCATAGGATTTTAAACAGATGCTCCAAAACATCTCATACCACTTTTAAAATTTCAAAGTATCCTGGCTGGACAGAATTTTTACCTTATAGGTTAAGAAATCACAAGATGTCTAGAGAGCCAAGGGTAAGGCTGAGAGAACTGATATATGAGTATTAATTAGGTCTAAAGAAAGTGTGGAGCCCAGAGAAAAGAGTTATTGTTTCTATTCTGAGCAGAAATGAAGAGCTGGTTATTGTGCAAGACAAAATTATGCTTACTATAAAATAAAGTTTAATAGACTGTATCTCTTGAACTTACCAACATATGCATAAGCTAAGTCTGAATAACATTATAGTTTTTAAAAAGCCATGTGGTAGTGTTTGGTAAGACATTGAATTACTGGGTTTTCTAACCTAAATTCCTTTCCAACTTTGAAAGGGAAGCTGTCAAGCAGATGAAAATGGAACATCTGAAGTAGTTGGAATCATTGCCAGGAAAAAGAATGCAAATGATGATTTTGCACTTTGGACAATGTTATCTCTAAAGTCCATTTCATCACTGAATTTCTATGAAATGCTAATTTTAATAATCTAGAATGATTGAAAATATCACATTAGGATATTATGATGGACAATCACTTTAAGGAAGCATTTAAGTAAGTGCCTATTACAAAAGCTATGGAATCCAAAGGAAGTGTTTTTAAACTCGAAAAAAATCAAGATTATCTCTATCATTTCCCATTTTTACTTTTTTCCACTATTGTATTATTATTTACTTCTCCCTTCTTTAGTCCTCATGTCTCTTGTTAAATAATTATTTTGGAACTGAAGTATTTTTTAGTCACTTAAAAGCACTCCCTCATGATGGCTATTGTTCAAAAATAAAGTCAATATCAGTTGATCATTTCATAAATTATATAAATGTCTAATCACTATGTTGTACATGCAAAACTAATATAACATCTGAAACTAATATTATATGTCACTGTAACTGGAAAACAAAAACAAAGTCAGAAAACATACACTTTTTTATATCACCTTATATTAAAGCTCATTTCCTAATCTGTCAGCTCAGAAACACTATGGAAACTACTCTTCAGCTGTGAAGTTCCACCAACATTTTTCATGATTCTTTGCATGTTTCATGATATTCAATCATCAAGGATGTCCTCAAGACCAATTTAAATAAATGAAATTAATTATAGCACATTCTAAGCCAACTCATATTGGATGTTTTTTAGGTGTCTCTACTACTTAGAAGGGAATTTGGGATAAAGGATTTAGAATTTTGAAATCCAATCTCAACAATAACTAAAAAAGAAAATTTAGCTATGATAGCTCCCTGTCCATTAAATTAATAAACTTCTCACATCTGCTACCTAGGATGTATCCTAGTCAGCCATACGCAGCTAGGTCTCATCAGGTATTTATGATCACACTGATAATACATTCATGAAGACATTATCTTTGACATCATGAGGAATTACCCAATAATACATTTAAGCTGTCTTTCCAGATTGGTTATGGAATTTTATATGTTCTACATCTTTATTCTTCCAATAGTTAGCTCAGTATCATGTCTCTGAGAAGATAATACTCATATGGATAATTTTTCTCAGCTAAGTCAGGAAATCTTTGTAACTGCTATAGTTATGTCCCAGAATCTTAAGGCATGGAAGAAAATAATACAAAATTTTGAAAATAGCACATATATCCCTATCTTTCTTATAGAATACTGCCAACAAAATTGAGTTAGACTTAAATCTTATCACTCTAATGTTTCTTCATTGACTTTAGAATAAAGTTTGAAGTGTCACAGCATCTCTTTCACACATATAGCCCACTTTTTTGGTGATACCTCTCTCTCCTTTTTTCATATGTCTTCCTGTAACTGATAAAATTACAAAGTACAAAAAAATGTAACTTTAAAATTTTAACAGAAAGAAATAAATATGGTCCTTTTGCTTTGGGACAAGTTTAGAATATATTTGTAAATGTATTTAACTTGTTTTTCAAAAAAGGTCAAAAAGAAGGGACAAAGCAACAGCACGGTACTTCAAAAATGGTATACACAAAGGTGAGAAGAGAAATGGACAAATATGGATGCTCCACTGAAAATCATCAAGGGCTAATAATTACAAAGTGGGCCCTGAGCAGGAAAAAGAAAGATTTCCCTTGCTTTCTTTGGCCTAGATTCCCAGGTTGGAAAATATCTGAAGATTCTGGAACTTGACCTAGTCCTCACATTCAAGGTGTTAGGCAGATATTCCAGATTAGGCTTGAACTGGGTTAGAGTTGATTTTTAAAGATAATCATTTCAAATAACAGATATAAATTATATATGTAAAATCTTTTATTAATCTTTGTTAAATATCAAATTCTGGTCATTGGGGGAATTAAAACAGGAGCCATGTCAATGCTCAGGACAAATGGCATCTATTTGGAGAAGTCAATTACAAAACAAGAGGTGACCTATGAGCATGCTGGCTGCTGCAACCAGTGATCACCAGGAAGAATTTGCAGAAAATTGAAATATTATTTAGGTTTCCCAGAAACTGTCTGAGGCAACGTATCTGAAAAAATAACAAACATACTCATGACACCTTGAGCTAATTAATATTTGATTACTAAAATGGAATTTCTTACTGTCCTGCCTCAAAAAAAATCTGATCCAAACCATTTACATGAGACTTTTAAAATCTCAATGAGTTACTATTTATTACTTTCCTTTTAGTATTTGTCTGTATTCTGTTATAAAAACAGTAAATATTTTCAAAGCTAGAAATGTCAGAGAACTTTTCAACTTCATTATTCATTTTACTTTCAATGTTTTGAAATAGCTACGTATACACTGAACTTTCATTTCTTACAATCCAATATATGATTTTTAAATTAATTTTCATTTTTCCCCTCATTATTAAAGGAAAAATTCATCTCTTCTTTCACAAGATGAATACTTCCATCTGTACTATATTTCACATGCTTTCTCACTTCCTTGAGTGTTTTGTGCAATTAATTGTGCTCCCCATGTCTTTTATTTTTAATTATTCTCACTAAATCATAATTCCCAGTTATATAAAAATACTTGTTTTCTCCATAAAAAATATACTAGACATCTATGGAACACACCACCCAACAACAGCAGAATACACATTCATCTCAGGTGCCCATGGAACACTCTCTAGAATAGATGATACACCGGGTTGCAAAACAAGTCTCAATAATTTTAAAAATTGAATTCATACAGAGTATCTCTCTAGATCACAATGAAATGAAGCTAGAAATTTGTAACAGAAGAATAATTTGTGAAACTAAAGCTACATACTCTTAAGTAATAAATGGAGCAAAGAAGGAATTACTAGAAAAATTAGGAAATACTTTGAGGTGAGTGAAAATGTAACAACATATCGAAGTTTGAAAGCTTTCTCTCTAAGTTCAGAGACAAGATAAGGGGATGTCCACTCTTGCCATTTTTATTCAGCATAGTACTGGATGTTCTAAGTAGGCCAATTAGAAAAGAAGTAAAGAGCATCCATAGTAAAAAGATTGGTGGTTATCATAAAGGTTTATAATTGTTTTGTTTTTGTTTTCTCTCATAATTGCATTTGATTTTTGCATGGTGATACTCATAGGTTCCACTCATTCTCTTTTACTGTAATATAATAAAAATTAATAATAATCTATTTTAGTGTTGGCCAGCATTATTGATTGTTTCCAGTTATTTGCTATTACACACAACATTGCCATGAATAGTCTTAAGCATATAACCTGATGCAAGAGACTTGGTTGGGTATTTTAGATGAATCAAATCACTGAGCATGATGTATGCACATAATCGACCACAGCAGGTATGAAATAATAGAAAATACATAAATTGGTCTCTGACCTTGGTTCCTGGCACAGAGCTCCCATGACCTTTGTAATTTCCTAAAAGATCCCTAGGAGTATCTTTTATTCTAATATTTGCTCATTGACACAGAGCTCCTAAAGCCCTTGGAATTTCCTGGGTGATGGTGTGTCTTTCATTATAATGAGATAACTGTGGCGGACTCTTGGGTTGCTTTGGAAAGACCAAAGCTTAAATAGAAGCCTAGAACTTTCATCTCCACCTCTCATATTCCAGGAAGGGGAAAGGGGCTAAAGACTGTTTGATGGAACCTCCATGAAAATCTCAAAATTATGGGATCTAGAGAGCTTCTAAGTCAGTGAATAAGAACACGTTTGTGGGCTCATCGGTGGTACCCCCATAATCCACAGGAATGTTACCACCTGTGCTCTGGGTTCTTCTAGATCTTGCCGTATGTATCCTCATCTAGTCATTCATTCATATCTTTTATTATCCTTTGTAATAAACTGGCAATCTAGTAAGTAGTAAGTAAACTGTTTTCCTAAGTTCTGTGAGTTATTCTAACAAATTAATTGATCCCAAAGAGGGAGTTGTGGAAACCTCTGATTTATAGCCAGTCAGTCAGAAGCATAGGTAACAATCTAGAGTTGTGAATGGCGTGTGTGTGTGTGTGTGTGTGTGTGTGGTGAAGGTAGTCTTGTGGGACTGAGCCTTTAAGCCTGAAAGATCTGATACTATCTCCAGGTACACAGTATCAGAACTAAACTGAATTGTAGGACACCCATATGGCATTTCAGAATTGCTTGATTGGGGTAAAATTCCCACAAACACACATCTATTATCATAAGCACTATGAATGTGAGTAGAGAAAACTGTGAGTTTTTGCTCTATATTAGGTAACAGAAAATTTGTTTTCAAAATTGGTTAGACCAGTTTACATCCCTATCAGCAGTGCATATGTGAGAAGCTGATATTATCATAATGTATGGCAATCAATAGGCTGTAAAATAGCATTGCATTGTACTTTTAATTTGCATTTTCCTTTTCCTAACAAAGTTAAGCATCTCTTTTTATATTTTAGGTCCATTCACGTTTTTTTTCTGTGGAACGTCTATGTCTTTTAACAAAAATGTTATTTACCTATTTATCTTTTTCTTACTGATTCATAAGATTTTTTTTATTATTCAATGAACTAATTGTTTGGGAACTCTTAATTTTGTTCCATTAATTTCTTTGTCTATCCCTTCACCAATACCATACTTTTAAATTTTTTATAGCTTTAAAATATGTCTTAAGTCTCTCTATTTGATTCTTCTTTAAGAGAGTTTGGTTCTTTGACATTCTAAATAAATTCTGGAATAACTTACCAGGTTCCATAAAAAATTCTTTTGGGATTTTGTCTAGAATTGTTTTGAGTCTATAGATAAATACAGAAAGTTTTGACAACTTCATATTTATCAATAAGTTATGTCTCTCCATTAATTTAGGTTTCTTTATGTCTTTCAATGAATTTTTATAATATTCTTCAAATAAAAAAGATATAGTTCTAGGTGCCTTATTTTTTCTGTTCTATTATGTTTTTTAATTGCTGATTTTATTTCACTAATAGTTGTCTAAGGAAGCACAATTGGCTTTGTAGCCAGGAAACCTGCAAAACTCTAAAGATTTATATATAGATTGAGGTTTTCTAAGACTATCATATCATCAACTGCCTGTTTTTTTTTTCCAATTCTTATATATATATATATTTATCTTGTTAGTTATATTAGTGTGTTAGGACTACCATAACAAATGACTACTGAATTTGTGGTTTAAAACAACAGAAATTTATTCTGTCATAGGTCCTAAGGCCACAGTGCAAATCTGAGATATTGGCAGGGCCATGTTCTCTCTCAGCACTCTTGGAGAGAATCTTTCCTGGCCTCTTCTAACTTCTGGTGGTCCTGGTGTTCATGGGTTTGTGGCAGAATAACTCCCATGTCTATCTTCAACTTCACATGGCTACTTTTTCTCTATGTCTTTCTGTATCCAAATTATCTTCTTTCTCTTACAAAGACACCAGTCACTGGATTTAGGGTTTACTCTATAGCCAAGGTAATTTTATTTGAAGATCCTTACTAAATACTTCTTAATTAACTAATAAACTAATTAACTAAATTAATCTGTAAAGACACTATTTCCAAATAATATCAAATTCTAAGCTCCAGATGGACCGGATTTTTGAGGGGATGCTATTTAACCTATGATATTAGTCTTGCAAAGATGACCAATATAATCTTAAAGAGACATTCTTATTACTCATTTTAAAATAAATAATTTTTACATTTTCTTATTGAATATAGTACTTTGCTGTAGCTGATACAGTTTTTTTTTAATCCAGTCAAGGCAGTTTTTCTCTCCCCCTAGTTTACTAAAGTGTTAGTTTTTTAAAATTATGTAGTCTTATTAAATTTTGTCAAAAAGTTTTACTGAAACTATTGAGAAAATATATTTTTTTCTGCTTTAATCTGTTACTTAGTAAGTTACAATAATTAGTTGCCTAATATTAAACCAAAAAACCTGCATCCCTATAATAAAACCAATTTAATCATGATGTATTATCCTGTTCTTTTTGATTATTAACTTCAGTTAGCTAATATTTAGGACTCATTTTTTTTGCACCCATGTTCATTAACGTGATTGGCCTATAAAATTTATCCCAGTGCTCTGCATGTTAGTTTTGATTTTTAAAGTTATTATTATAATCAGAATAAATTTGGCACTGAATCTTACTTTCCAAAAAGGTTTTATTTTTTCTTGAATGTTTGGTAGAATGAATGGCCTTGGTCCTTTTATTTTTAAAAAAATATTTAAATGCTAATAAAAATTTTTAATAAAGGTTGAGATGTTCAGAAGCTCTTTCTTTTTTTCCCAATTAAGCTAATTTTTATTTTTTTTTGGAATTTGCTTGTTTCACCTAGTATTTCAACTGTGTCGATATATATGGTTTTGATATTTTTTAATTTTTTGTTGCTATTGTCTCTTCTTGTATCTTCATTTCTATTATTAATTTGTGTCTTCCATCTTTCTGTGATCTAATTTCTCAATCTTTTCAAAGATCTAACATTTGGCTTTGTTGATCCTTTCTACTGTAGGTTTGCTTACTATTTCATTAGTTTCTACAGCTATTTTTATATTCCTTCTACTTTCTTTGAATTTATTTTACCTTTTTTAACTTATTCAATTCTTGTTTAATATTAGTATTTAATCTTGTAACTTACCCTCTATTTTAATAATTAATAATTTAGCAGCATTCGACTAGTTTCTATAAGTAATAATTTATTTATGCCTTAGTTTCTAGGAATTTTCTTATTTCCATTAAGATTGCTTTTTGATTTGTTGTAAGTTATTTAAATTTTTAAAAGATATGCTTATCTATTTGTTATTGTTTTCTAATTAGTTGTATTTATGTTGAGGAATGTTTAACTCTGGTGATTTTTTTGATATTTTAATTTTACCCTAAAGTCTTTTATATCCAATACTAATATAATTACACCAGCTGTCTTTGGTTATTTTTTGCTGGATATATGCCTATAATGCTTTTCGTTGAGCTTTTTTGAGTTTTTTTTTTTTTTTGCTTTGGCTATGTCTTTTACAAATAGTACATAGTTAAATTGTGTATTATTAATACAATTAGATAGTCCCTACCTTTAGAGAGCGTAGATCATTTGTGTTGGTATCTCCCAACTTATTTTGTGGTTCACAGGTTCATTGTATCAATGTGAGATCAACTTGGATCAGGTTTCCATTTGTCACTTTGCTTCCATGAGGCCACCATAACCCTCTACTTCATAGAGAACCATTATACTGTTTTGAGTCTTCTAGTATCCATGTCAGCTAAGAATCTCTTTCTCCAGTGTTTAGTTAATCTGGTAAATGGCCACAAGTTCATTCAGGGAATATTATTCAAGATTGAGGAACGTTTGTCATACATACTTGTGTTATATGTACTTACTCAAGCGGACCCTTCAATCAATGCTGAGTCAGAAAACGAGCTCAGAACTGAAACCTGATGGAAAGCCCTGATTTTCCATTGCAACAGCTGACTTTCCATTTACCTTGTCAGTTCTCAGTATTTTTTAAGGTTACACAGGTCAAGGAACACCCTTGAATACCACAAGCTATCAGCTGTCACTATAGATCCTTCTGGTCAACTCGTTCAGTTGACCCTCTGATCTTGCTGTCATTAATAATCATTATATCCACCTTGCCTCTGCTGGTTAATTGTCACAGCCTGGCTGCTGCCATTTGAAACATTATTTCTATGTTACAAAGGAGCACAATTTCATGCACCACATGTTACTCTCAGCTCTAGCCCATAGGGGATAGCCACCACCAAGTTTCCAAAAGAAACATCTCTTTACCTGTGGATTCTCTATTAATTTATTAAATTGGTGAAGAGAATTTTTTGAACCCTCCTAGGGAACAAGGTGGTGGGTACTTTGATCTCATGTAATAAGTCCATTTTAATGTTGTCATTTCTCTGAGGTTTCTGACTCCATCTCAACACTCTGCCAAGGCATCTTCTGGGTTTCTACTTCTTTTTCTTAGGCCAGAAACTTGTCCAAGCATCAAGAAGCCATCTGAGCAGCAGAAGATCACATAGTAAGACATCAACCTCTGAGTCACGGAGAGCTCTCCCACGTCAATTAATAACCTCCCTGACTCACCACTCTAAAGTGTCTCTCAATCACACATTTTGTAGTTCTTGCTGGTGCACACCTTGTCATTTGAAGCTGTACATTTTACAGGGTCAATATTTCTCTGCTTGGGCTATCCTGAGACCCAACCCAAGTTATTGGTCTGGAGGAAGAGGGAAAAGTCAGGACTACATCTTGAGGAAGACAAAGATAATTTGTAAGACACCTGCCCTAGATGAGGTCTTTTCAGGTTTTCTGAATAAAAAAGGCCTCGTTCAAGGTACAGAAGAATCTGTGACTCAAGATTTTCTGGCTTATTCACCAAATGTCCTCATGGCTACCTGAAGGTATCTCTCTTTGTCTATCAGAGTCCTGAATTTAACAAAGGACTGTAAAGGTTATCACCTTTGTCATTCTGTTACCTTTAACAATTAAGCCCAGGGCCTGGTTTTTATTACCATCTGTTCTATGGCTGTATGAAATAAGGGGCTTTTGAAACACCAACTTACAGACCCTCTTACTTTCACAGCACAGCTTGGAATAAGAATTGGTTAGCTTTAGTCTATTGTTTCTTTCCTTCCTTCCTTCCTTCCTTCCTTCCTTCCTTCCTTCCTTCCTTCCTTCTTTTTTTCTTTCTTTCTTTGAGGATCTTAAAGCAGAAAACAAATGCCAACAAACTGCACAACCCTTACATTTATCATTGTCTTCATTCTTTCAAATGCTGTTGCCACTGCAAAAGCTTCACTTGCATTTCATCTTTCTCCGTCAGTGAGAGTCTTAGTACTTTATAATACTACTGCATGCCAGGAGTTGTCACCACTCCACATTTTCTCATCAATGACAGTTTCGGAATTTCATCCAGAGTGTCTTTTTTAGGGCCACTTGCAGCTTCAACTGTCTTAGCCTGGGTTCCTCTTTCACCACAGAAAGCAGAGTGTGGGTCTCCTCTCCTCAGAAAGGAAAGCCTGAAACACTGACTTGTATGAAGGGAGCTTACATTAGAAAATGGAAAGTTCAAAACAGGAAAACCAATAAAAGTTTATGTCATCATTGTGGTCACTACTGTGGAATTGGGGTTTGGTCGTACTGGGAATTCTGAACTGCTTGTCATGTCCTAGAGACCAAAGAAGGGAACATCTGTTTACTAGTTCCCATCCCTAACTGGTTAAAGCCCACTCTCACACTTGCAAAAATGAGAAACATGCAAGATGGATGTGTGCAGGCATCCTACAACTGGCAGCAGAGAAATTTGGGGAAGAAAGCAGATCATAATTCAGCTTAGGTGGGACACATTCAAGTTCCAACAATTACAATCTGGTCATCACAGTGACAGTTGAAATAAAAGGTGGGTCAAATCAATGTCAGAAAGGATGTGGGTCAGGTCTGATACAGTTATTTAAAATGTTTAAACATACTCATTGCACTTTAAATCTGATAGCCCCAACATTTTCTGTTCTTGCTAGTCACATTCTATGTATTTTTGGCTGACTTTCATCAATGATAACTTATTTACTAATTTTAAATTGTGAGCTCCTCTTTCATGAAAATATCTGTAACATAAAGTTAAATTTGAGGCCTATGTTTTTTAAAACAGCTTCTCCTAAGAAGCTATCATTTCCACTCTACTAAGTTTCTGTGGGCACTATCAACCAGGGCCACCTTCAACTACATTTTTGATTTGGATTTTTTTAACAGATAAATCATGTGACTTTTGATTTCAATGCTATTGGACAAACTTATAGCTACAGTCTCAGAGACACTTTTATTGCCCTTTTTTCTTGACCAAGAACCAAGGTCAAAGTAGATAAGTCTTCCTAGGACCTGACCATCTTTACTTGATTATCTCAGAGACACTTCAAAAACTTCATGTTCTCAAACTACATTCATCCCTTTTCTCCACAAACCTGCTCCTCCTCCTGTATTCTGTATCGGTTTTAACAGTATGCAACCCACTTTGTCACACAACTTTTAGAAATCACTTCATGGCTCTTTTATTTCATCATATCACCTCATTAGTTTTTACCACTTAAATCTCTTGGGCTTGCCCACACTCTACTTTTTACTAGCTTGCCACTACTGATTTAATTCAAATTTCTCAATATTTCTCTCCTGGACTATTAAAATAACCTAGTAAATAGCCACCACATTTTCATTTACTTTCTCAACTATTTCCCCAGTTGTTGCCAGTGATATTTCTAACACCTAATCTAGCCACAAAGCTCACTTGTCATCATTCTTCTTCCTGCAGAATAC
Organism: Cynopterus sphinx; assembly: GCA_030015415.1. Lineage (NCBI taxonomy): Eukaryota > Metazoa > Chordata > Mammalia > Chiroptera > Pteropodidae > Cynopterus > Cynopterus sphinx. The sequence continues at coordinate 17,906,559 of CM057381.1, forward strand.
TGTCCACACAATTGAGGATGATCTACAGGGTAATTTCTCACCTAGTCCCTAGAGTGTATGCCTCTACTTTGTGGTCCATGCTCTTCACTGTGCTTAGGATGCCCTTCTCACACCCACTTATCTACCTTGAGGACTATAAATATCCTTTGAAGCCTCCCCTGTGGCTTTAATAGGCATCTCCTTCTCTGGGCTCACTCCATAGATGTGGCATACCTCTACTTTGGGGTTTTGCACTGTTGGAAGAAATTTAAACATTTGTCTGCCTCTACCACTAGCTTCCATGAACCTTTCTGTACCTCCTCCATATAGCAGAAGTCATGGATAACGGTATGTTCAATAACATACAATATAATGTTAACTGAATCCATATATAAATGAATGAGTAAACTTTATATCTCCTGTGATATGTAATGCTAAGCAAGGATGAACATTGTCTCTGTTGAAAAACAAACAGCAAATAATACAAATGCATCTAAAATAAAAGATAAATAAAAATAAAAAAATAATTCTTTATATCCTGTATGTTCAACTTGTATTGATTTGTTTTCAATGTATTTTTTCAATTTTCATTTAAATTTGAGCTTATTAAATTTTCATTGAAAATAAAGACCATCAGATGATAGCATTTATTTTTGAAAATTATTAAGCAGTGTACTTTTTTCAGAAATTACAATTTATACTACCTACCTAATAGAAATAAATTTTGAATTAAATGTTTTCGCATTTACGTAAATTTAAATTGTTTTACCTGAAGCAGTGGCATGCAATAATGTTCTAATGTGGCTTTAATGTATCACAACATTAAATTTTTCACTCTGATTTCATGATGCAGCTTGCAAATATGTAAAAAGAAGAAATATTTAAAATGATTTTTGCATTAAAATAATGTCAAAGCATTTATATTTTTAATAAGGATAATGAGATTAAAGCAATAATAAAAATATATGAGATATTAAAACTGGTGTGTAGGTTCAGAAGAATAAAGAAGATAAAGGGAAGTGGACTTCACATACTGTAGGACATACAATTACTATAAAATAAACAGGAGATAAAAATATCAGTGGATAGAAAATAAATAATATGAAATAAGCTCATCATGTGACCTTAGGAGATGCAATTAAGTCTCTCACAAAAGTTGTTATTTCATATATAAAATATATTAAAAACATAATACACAATGCATAGACACACAGATATGCATATATATATTTAATTGCTAGTCAACATTATGTTAGAAAACATTATTTTGAAACGTAATACTGCTGAAGTTTCATTAATTAACACATATAGGATATGACTACCTCCCACCTAGCACTTTTTATCCTTTTTTTATTGCTTTATTTTGTTCCAAAACATTTTGCCTTTCCAACATGCTATCAAATTTACTCATGTTTTTTCTTTATTGCTCTTTTCTCCATCTAGAATTGAAGCTCCAATAGCATACAAAATAGATAATTAATATTTGCTGAATAAATGAATACTATCATTTTCAATCAGTTTTTAGTCTATGCATACTATGTATGTACATTTTCCTTCTTGCTTAGCATTGCTTACCATTCTATTAAACTGAAAAAAGCGAAAAGAATTATACTTAGACATACAACTATTTATAGTATGCATAAAATTAACATACTAATTATGTAAATATATTAGATATTACTATACATTTAATTAATTGTTGCAATTGCCTGGAGTGGAATTAACAGAATTCTTTCCTCATTTTTTTAAGCAGAAAGTTATTATGATGATAGTAAAAGCAGATGACTTGGCCGGGTATTTGTAGGGTTCTAATAAAATCACCACTTACTCCTTATGTACTTGTCAATTTTAAAATGGCAGAATGAAAGGCCTCATACAGCACCTTCCATTTAGGAAACTTGCTGAAATTGATATCCATTTACTTGGAGAAATTACATTAACTATATTATAAAAGGGATCACAGAATTATGTTAAGAATTATTTCCAACTGCTTACTCTTAATTGATTCTATATTAGAAATGGAAAATAAAGAGGACAGAAACACCATCCAACATTTTACCAATTAGACTATACTACCCAAGAGAAAATTAAAAACACTTATTTCTTTTATGTTTTTAATCCATTAAACGTGGTATTACCATTCAGACATTCAACATCAGCAGTCAAACAATTCTATTTAAAAAAATGAAAGAAAGCCTTTTGAAGCTCTTTTTATAAATCAAACATGCTAAGTAAATTCTTGCTATCAAAGTAAAATGTTTTGAAAAAAAATTCTCAAATGTTTGGGAAAATATTTCCACTTGCTTCCTGAAAACACTGCTATCTCAAGAAAAACCAGTGGTCATAAAATATTAATCTGGCTTTTTAAAATATATATTTAGTCAAATAATCTAGATAAATAATTTGGAAAATTATGGATTAAGCATATTTTAATAAATTTATTAATTTCAGAATATCTCACATCTTATCTCAAACTTACTTGCCCTGAATGCTCTGAGACTGCCCACCCCCACCACCCAACACAGACACCAGAGTCACCTATCTTCAGGGGACATTTATGTTTCAAAAAATGCAGGATCAGTATAAACAACATTAAAATCATTAATTGTTTCATGATTATTATTTCTATAGAATTCTGTTGAAACCTAGAAGAAATTTTTAAAGATAATAAATATTAAAGTGCAGTATTTGGCAAGTTATACTATTCTTTATTTCACACGAGGTCAGAACAAGAAGGAAAGAAATTTGAATTATAGTAGAAGGAATTTTTAATGGTTGTAATGAAAAATGAATGAAAGCCATTGCTTGCAATTGATATGAACAGTGCTGATATAGAAAAATTTTAAATCAGGCTTTGAAGGTGTCAGTGACAACAGTACTGACTCTTGGCTAGTTCATGGAGGAAAGGGAATTTTTCTGCATTGATGGTTAAAGTATTAACTAGTGCAAAGACCTGGGAGGGGAATGGAACAATATCTAATAGTATTATGGTGTTCATTCCCTCAGTTCCCTGCCAGCCATAACCTTGTGACACACTCATTTATATGCAAGCAAACTTTTATAAGAAAGCCCTTTCCAGCACTGTTTATGACAGTGAAAAAATGATAAAAATCCAAATTTTCATCACTCTAAAGACAGATATATTTATGACAAACTTTTAATATAATGAAATACTATATGGCAAGGGCTTAGAGATAATTTTTTTTACCTTTGAAGAAGCTCACATACATAATATTGAGCAAAATGATATAGCATATGGATATATAATACAATATTTTAATGAAATTTTGAAGCAAGCAAAATAATGCTATATATGTGTAATACCAGATATATGTGATAAAATGTAAACACACATATGAAAATGATGAATAATTCAGAATAATAAATACCTCTTGAAATGTTAAGAAATCCAATCACTACCAAAGGCTTCATCTATATTTGCAACATTTATTTCTTATGTTGTATGATGGTACCCAGATGTCCTTAAATAAATACAATACCTTTTTAAATTTTGCCTGAAATATATAAAAATTTAATAAAATAAAAACATTTGGCTGAAGTGTGTCTTGGGGAAGAAGAATACAAGTAGAAAATCTTTACAAGTAGAAAATGATACACTGTGTCTAATATCTTAAAGAAATTAAAAATGAGATTTTCATTAATCCAGAAACTTTATTTTAAAAAAACATGAAATAATTTATAAATATAAACAATCCTAAAAACATAAACAATCCATTTCCTATGAAACCAGATTAAGTTGGGGAGCATATTATGTCCTAACCAAGCAAAAACAATTTTAGCTAAATTCCTATATCATTCAAAGTTATCAAGGCAATATTTTTATAATCTTAACTTCTCAAAATATTTTTCTTTGGACCCTTTTGAAATATTTATTATAACAAGACAGAGTTGCTGATTTTTTTATTATACAGAACCTTCTAAGAGTTATGGGAGTTGAACAAATCTTGAATGATCCCAAACTTTCAACGTGTTGTCCATATTCATTCACTTCATTCCTCATTTATTGTGTCTCCTTACTTCTCTCTGTTTCAACTTTCATTCCCACTATCGTACTAGAGGGTATGGGGTCGGGAGGAGGAGAGAGGTAGACAGGGTAAAAGGGGACAAATATGTGATGACAGAAAGAAATCTAACTATGGGAAGTGAACACACAATGTAAATATATATATGCCTTACTGCTAAAGTGTAGAGTTGAAGCATTGGATTTCATTAACCAATGTCACCATTAAAAAAATAAAATAAGATAAACAATAAAAATAAAATTATCTCTATCAACAGTCTATGTCTTGTAAAGTTCACAGTCATTACCCTGCCCTTACAATGTTCAACATCCCCGCAGCATTTGACATATTTTCCTCTTCAAAACACTTTGGATATGATCTTTTGTGCTGACTGCTTATTTATACCCCCTCTTTAGATGACCTTGTTTTATATGCCATTTATGTGCTGATGACTCTATATCTCTATGCTGATGATTCTCAAATGCATATCTCCAATCCTGATGTCTCAAAGTTGATTATATCTCCCTGCCTATATGTTTCCACTTGGATGCCTAGTAAATATCTTAAATTAATATTTCAGTTTACTTAAACTTAAAGGTCTTCTCCAATCTCTACACAGCTTCTCTCCATGCCATTCCCATCCCTACGTGTGATGCCACAGTCTGCCCAATTGCTCAGGTCATTTATTTTAGTCATCCTCGATTTCTCTTCTTTAAAACTCTATTTCTAATTCACCATAAATTTCCACCTTTGTGTAGTCCCCTCCCACATTGTATCTGAGATGGTCTACAGGACTAGCAGAATATAACAGAGTGACATTGTGTGACTTCTAAGCCAAGTTACAAAAGATATTGTCATGTTCACCTTGAATCAATCGCTTTATCGAAAGCCAACTACCAAGTCATGAAAATGCCTAAGCAGCCATTACAGAGAAGTCCCAGTGTTAAGGAACAAAAGCCTCTGGCCAAAAGCAAGCAGCAATTTATTAGCACATATGAGCCATCTTAGAAGCAGATCCTCCAGCTCCAGTCCAGTTTTCAGATGACTGCATCTCTGAATGACAAATTTTTTTATTTTTGGACTGAAAACTTCATGGAAGTTTTGACTGAGTCAGAACTACCTAGCTAGGATGCTCCCAAATTTCTGATCAACAATTACTATGGAAGGATTTGAGATTAGTTATAATACAACAGTAGGTAAGTAATACAACCGGCGTCTGCTGATGTTCATTTCTTGAGTCCCTAAATTACTTTGAAAGTGAAGAAATAATATATAAAATAATAACCTCACTGTTTCAACATCCTCTCACTCCCACTTGGCTCACAGCTACTTCTTAAAATGTTATTATACCCTTTCCTGCAATCCTTCTGTCTCAATGAGCCTAGGATATTGCAATTAAGAGACAAGAGGGGTGCTTCTTCTGAACACTTGACAACCTTTCTTCCAGCCTGTAACACAAAGATAGATACTCAGCTACAGATGCAAAAAGTGACTAGCTTTTGGGGAAGCAAGAAAAGGGGGGAAATCACATTTTAAAAATCCAACTTTGCTCATGTAAAATGGAAATTAAAGACTCGTATCTACCTCATGGGTATTTTGAAAGAAAAAATGAGAGAATGTATATAAAGTTCTTAGCACGATGATTGATCCATTGTTAGTGTTAAATAAATATTGGCTATTATTATTGACTTTTCTTTTACCTGACTCCTATTTTATTTGAGCAGGCTTTTAATTGACTAAAATAGATTAGTGAAAATAGTATATTATAAATTCCTAACACTACACAATAATAGATGATGATTTATGTGAGAGGAGTGTTTTCTAAAACCCGTTATCATAAATTGAGAATAGACTTTTTAATACGTACATTTTCAGAGAAAAAATTAGGCTGAAAATTAACCAAAGGCTATGTTATCTAAATTATAATAAGAGATTGTCATCTTAACATATTGAAAACTAGAGAAGGATGAGCAGGAGCTTTAAAATGTAGTAAGAAAGTAAAAGCACTGAGAGATTGACTTGAATGTCATTATCTTATTGCCTTTTGGAACTAAAAATGTATTGTTTCTCATAAAAAGCAAAGCACTGAAAACTATTTGGCAGCAAGGTTATTATTTCACATATAATTACATCTCATACGGAGGTACATTGGCAGACATGTGGTGGCTAAATTGTCCATTTTCAACTAGAAAAAAGCAATGTAGTTCTTTTTTCACTTACATCAGTCAAGAAGATAGCCGCCCACAGGAAGAGATAAAGACTTATTTGACACTAGATCTATAACCAATGATTTTAGTTATCACTTGAAATTAGTGAGAATTTTGAAATAGGCTTAAGATTTTTTGAAGAGCAATTTGGTATCACAGTGAAATAGCAGATGAAATAGAAAAGTAAAAAAAAAGAGAGAGATTCCTTGACTGCATTTGGATTTAAAGATTTCTAAAATAGGATTTCTCACACCCAGATAGACTTGAAAGCACCAGGTATTAATTTATCATTTTTAAAAATAAATTAAACATTTAATTAAATTATCTTCTCTATAAACCAATTAGATAAATCCTGAGTCAATGAATATATTTAATCATTAGCCAGGGTGCTAACAACTCAGAATATTATTTATAAAAGCCAGACAACTAAATTCTAACCCTCTAAGTTGCCTGTTTTGAATACTTATTAAATCATCAGAAGAGTTCTGGTAATTGTAATTTTAGATAACTGTGGTCTGCAGGTATCCATAATGCAGATGTGATACAAAATATTTATATATTTGAAATTTTGGAGGAAATGTGATCATCTGAATTCTTTTTAGGGAGAACTCTTATCTATGTAAAAGAGATACTTGAGCCAGCTAGGAGTTGGAGGGTGATATTTCTAATGTATGTTGATGTTATAAAACTGTGTCAGTAAGATGCTACATGTGAGATATGGAAAGGAAGTTTTTTTCCTACCTTTGAAATTGAAAGAAAACATAAAAAAAAGAGAGATGATAGGAAGAGAGACTAGAGGTAAGGAGATGACAGAAGGTTGTATACCATGATAGGTATACAACTCCCAAAGTTTAGAAAGGTCAACCATATTCACTAAATGTTGAATGAATCTGTGTGTGTGTGTGTGTGTGTGTGTGTGTGTGTGTGTGTGTGTACTACAAAAGATTTAATTGTCAGGGATAAGGGAGCATATAGCAAAAAAATTACAAGAATGCAAGCCTTAGAAAATTCTCACAAATCATGGTGAAGGATAGCTTTGGACATCCACAGGTTCTTTAACTGAGAGGTGAGGCATGTTCACCTTGCTCTTCAAAGATCATAGGGGCACCAATTAGCCATGTAGTGCTTGATCCTTGGTAACTAGGTTCTCCCTTTCTATTTTCCACTTTTCCATCAAGTAAACAATATTTGCATTAGACTTCTCACCTTCCATGAATATTGTGAGTTTGCTACTGGATAGTTGATGCCAGTTAACCAGTAGAAGAAACTATTTGGATATAAAAGAGACTTTTGGGAAGATCAAAGTGCAAATAAACATAAGGACACTAAGAGAGAGCAAGCTGAAAAATTCCACGTCAACTTTGTGCTTGTTCTGAGAGGTAACCTTTTCCTTTGAAATGTTTCAGACCCTCCTCAAATTCTCTGAATGCTTACATTTTCATGGTCACTTTTATTCAGTGTCCTTATATCTACTGAACCCTCAATCTTGTGTCCTTATATCTACTGAACCCTCAATCTTATCTCACCTTCTCCAGTTTGTGTACAATATTCATAAACCCAGCTATAAAACAGAGATCATTTCCCTGATTCGGGGGGTCGGGGGGAGGTTGGGGAGTATATATCTGTAGAACATATGAATATAAAAATTTTTACTAAAGGTTTGTGGTAATTGAGGATTAAATTGCAGAGCAACATAGCAAATACCTTACTTGCAATACTAAAGATCCTTGGTCACTCAGAAATGTCACCGCTTATATTCTATGTAGCCATCCTGACTGGCTCAGAGTAACTTTCTCTTCACTCTTAACTTTTTTATTATCTATCCTTTACTGTTTCACCCTTAAATTCATCTTTACTTCTTATGTGGAGTAGCCTAGCTATCTTACTGTTTCGGGGTTCTCCCTCTAAACCTTATCCTAAAAGACTTACTTTCCAATCAAAACCATTTACACTGTAAACAAATCATACTTACCATTTGCTTGGGGCAAAACTGTATTTTAAAGTAGAAGAGTAACACTTCCCCTCTACTCTGCATGTGTCATTCTGAAAGGCAACAGCAAGGGCTTGCATTTTTAGGATGCTTCTTTCAGCTCCACACATGACAGGATTTCAAGTGTAATACACACTTGCTAAAGATTTAACAAATTTAGTGATCAGATTCAAAGGGAAACATAAATTCTATATAGCTTTACTAATATAGTTTGGCTTTGCTACTTATTAAGGGCTAATTACTTGACTTCTAATAGATCATTTTCCTTACCTACAAAATGGAGTTAAAGTGATCATATACTGTGTATATCTTAGAGGGTTACTTTAGCAAAAGAAAAAGAATTATATATGTGTGTGTGTGTGTGTGTGTGTGTGTGTGTGTGTGTGTGTGTGTACAGAGAGAGAGAGAGAAAGAAATTAGTAGAATCCTGTAATCCTGTATAAAACACAGTGTACACTTTCGATAAACATGAGATAATAAAAAAGTCTGTAATATATATTGCAGCACTGGAGGTTATCAATGGACTTATAAAATAGAAATAAACAAACACAATTATCTATGACTGTGACCTCAGAAACTGTTACCAATAAAAGGCTGCCTCTGTGAAAACAGTTAAATATCTATCAGAGGAAACAAGTCCTAGTCACTGCTGTACCCACACACACACACACAAAAATTAATTTCTCAATTGCTGGAAAAGCAAGAACTAGGCCTTTTTTAAAACACAAAGCCAAATGTGAAATCTGTAAATTACAATGACAAGAGTATTAAAATAACACTCAGTCCATTCAAATAGTCTATATCTTCATGTCATATCCTGAAAAATATTTCTTCAGTATCAGTGACATTACACTTCCGAGATGAAATGTCATCAGCTTACCATTACCTTTACTGTAATTCTCCCTGGCTATTCTCGGTAGATACCTAAGAAGGACAAAGCTAGAACACTAAAGGCCCCATCATGGCATTTAGAGGACTCCAGATGAAAAGAAACTTGAGGGTGGAACCCATCTACAATTAATCACAGGTGATGATGTCTTTATTGGCTGCTGACCTTGCAATGAGTTACATGAGTTATAAGAAGGTTCTCTGTTACCCCGATCCCTATTTTCTTGAAGGAGGGTATAAATCACTTGAGCCTCATGAATTTCTCATATTTACAAAGTACACTTCTAAATTTTCCACAGAGGATGCAGTGTAACCACTTATTTCTCCAATTTAAAAAATAATAATTTTTCAGCTTGTTCAGATGTCACATACGGAGGCTGATGATTGAGATGATCTGACTGAGAGTGACCCGAGGATCCAAGGTGGATGTCAGCAAGAAGCCCAGAGAGAAGCGGATAGTTTCCATCATCCCCATTTTCAGGTTGTTTGCATTACTTCTTCTCTAACCTTCTGCTCGAAGCAACAATCATGGTAGATTGCCTTATTCTGTTCCATTAAGAACTGAAGCATGTGATAAATCAAATTCCATAGTGACATATCTTGTTTCAGTGGCGTGATAAGTTGCTTCTTGGCTGAAATTCAGATGAAGAATATCTGGATTTTGTAAATATATTTCTCCATATTCTCTTGAAACTTAAAATTTAAGTATTATATGGTGCTTGAAAAAAATAAATGAAAGGAGAGAATAGAGAAGGAATGCAGCTTTCAGAAACATCAAGAAATCTCAGTCAGCAAATACTGTAGTGTATACTTTAAATAATTTTTCCATGTGTGTAGTTATGCCCATAAGAAGAAAAATATCATAAAACTATTAAACTTTGTTCTTAAAGACTCTTGTATTAAATGTAAATGTCCAACACCATTACTGTAACACACAAAGTATATACTCTATCATGTAGTAGAAAAATCTAATTTTACCAAGATAGGATTTTTTTCACAAGTAATTATCCTAGTTTTGTTTCATTAAACCCAGGGGGAAACTGATGTTAACAAAGAAAATCCATCAGAGAAAGTCTAACCAAATGTTAAACTTTCCAGCTACAAAAAGGAGTCTCGTCACAGACTGACATGAGATTCCCATTTTGAGAGCTATCACATTAAAATATTTAGTCATTAAACAAATATTTTTCAATATTTCCTATGCACAGTTGCTTTTTGATACATTGAAGGGCAAAACATCAAATTCTCACCCTGCTCCTGAGATTTCGGCCTCCTGTGCACAAAACAAAGGCGCCTGGGCATGCAACTGAAATCCAAGGTGAGCTCAGAGGAGTGTGCTTTGATAGGGGTAAACCAGACTCCAGTCAGTTAGAGCATAACATTTAGTTTTAATAGTCATATGAATTCTATAAAAGATAAGCACCTGGTCTTGAAGAGAAATGGTAATTTGATATGCAGAAATGGAGAGACGTGTCAGTAGTAGCAGCAAAACCAAAATCACAGGGACAGCAGTACAAGAGTAATCTCTAATATTTCATGAGCTCTTATTGCATGCAAGGCACCACTCCAAGCGTTGACATGTTTTAACACATTTCATTCCAACAAAAGCTCGGCAAGGCGAGGATTATTACTGTCATTCCCATTCAACAAATGAGGCACTGAGGCACAGTATGTGAGCAACTTGCCTATGTGAGTGAGTGCTGAGTTTGATATCCCAAACACCTGGTTTTCACTCATGCTATTTTCAGCATGTTTTGGTGGAACAATTGGACTCAAGTGAATGGTGGGGTAACACTGATGTATAGTGGAGAACCTCAGACTGTGATGACTCACTCACTACTTGTTACTGAGCACAGAAATGACGAAAATACTTTAGAAAGACATCTATCAGCCAGTATATTAAATATGGGATCAAAGAGACTGATTAGGAAACTATTGTAATAATCTAAGATATTGTAAGAATGAGAAAATGCAATTGTGAAGAAAAGTGAATACTTGCTAGTATGCAGTCCAATCTTTTGTCATTTTTTTTTTTCTTTTTAGGCGAGACAAACCTTGGTTGACCTCACAGGTTGCAAAGGCCTTGTCAGCTTACAATCCCTTATTTTTTACTTTCTGTACCTATAGCACCTGATCTTTCTAGGTGATTTCCCATCCAAGTACCAACCAGGCCCAACCCTGCTTAACTTCCACGATCAGATGGGATTGGGCTTGTTCAGGGTGGCATGGCTGTAGACAATCTTCTCTCATTTTAAAAACATATTTTAAAACCTCCTACCCCCACCACTGGGCTATCTAGATTTGACAGGATGACAAGATAACCTATCAAATAATATAGTTAGTCCTACTTTCTTAGTGAGTTAAGTTGCTTCTTTAGTGTAATTTACAAATTTATGGAGATTATTACTTAATTGCACAAAGGTAATAATACTATAGCTGTGCTCACTCAGTGACCTGAAGGAACTAATATGCTTTTGAAGAATTAGTTAATACATAGGCCAAACAGAAAAGTTACTATTAGCGCAAACATGCTGGGTAAATATTTTTTCCAACGTCTCACACTATGCCCATATTATAAAAACTTTACAAAGACACTTTATTATCAACAATACTCAGTGAATATTACCTTTTAATGGCAATAATATTTTATGTCTCGTCTTTGTTAAAACTAAGGTCCTAATGAACTTTGAAAATTTCTTATTCTACCATTTAAAAAGGGTTCTTCTCTCATCTGAGATTCTTTATGTAAATTATTATCTATTTTTTTTTTCTGCACTTCAAAAAAAAACAGGATTTCACTGGTTTGTTTTTGGTGCCATCTGTGTTATTAGGAAAGAAAAGCTAACATAGGCTTAAAACAATGCAAGGGAAAACTATGTAAAATTAAGCCAAAACTGTCACAATGAAACTGCTAAATTTCACAGAGATCAAATTCCAGTACACTGAAAATGTTTCTTGGGCCTGCCTAGAATTTCTCACCTCATTAGGTGTAAAAAACATAAATTGAGCACTGTCTTTTTTGTTTCCCAAAATTTTGCCCATGATGAGAAAGAACAGTTGGGGAAACGAAGCTCTCCACAGCCCTTAGATCTGGTATTTGCGAAAGGAAGGGAAGTGATTGAAGGCTGCACCCTTTATAGAATCTGAGCACTTGTGCGATGATTGTTTTTGAATCTTCAAGTCACTTATGCAATAATTAATTCATTCTCACATTCTCATTTCTTTCAAATTAGTACTCTCTTTATAGAATAAAAAATGAGAGAGAAGAGATTGAGAGTCAAATAACTGATCAAATGTAATATTCCAAGACCAGTTCCGAGAGGCCCAGAACTCATGTTTTCTGAGTCAGACTGTTCAACTCCAGATATGGCATTTCTTTAATAGTCCCCATCTTTAAATTTCAGTAATACTCTCTGCTTGCCAGACATCTAGGTGGGATTTAGTTCTACATGCATATTAATACACTCAATTTATAAAGGTTGAAAACTCTGACTCATTGCCCATCAAGTTAAAGCACAAATTCAAGACTTTTAAGTACTTAATCTGTACCATGTAATGAGATTTATATTACAAGTCAAAAAAAAGAAGTGCACTTAGGATGCAGTCCAAAATAAAACTACCTAGCATGAGTGTGAATGTGTGCTTCCAACCATTTCTTTGTTTTCCACATGTTTTCCCCCAGTGTCTATAAATGGGACATCCTTCATTATCCCTTAATCTTAGACCACATAGTCCTACTGTCCTGCATGGGCTAATGTTACATCATACCACCAAAAATAATGAATTTTTAGATAATATTTAAGAGCACTTTTTATTTCCTATAATTTAACTCAAACATTTTTTCCTCACTTAAAAGAACAAAAAGACCACTGAACATACACCTACATTTGAACATATAACTATCATACATTTCCATGGTAACTTGTGCTTTTCTGTTGCAAAAAGTGAAATATGATTCAAAAGTGAGTAATAAAAAAGGTCATTTCATCTTCCAATACCCAAAATATTTTTACACCAAATTTCCCACATACTCCCACCATTGAAAGCAAAGGACTTTGAAGATTGAAATAATAAAAGGTAATTGTAATGGAGTTTAATGAAATTGGAAACTAAGATAGTTCATATTAATGAGCATGTTATAATTAACTCTGGTAAATGATACCAAAATGTATTTTAGTTTTTTCTATTCCAGGCAAAACACTGAAGGGAGAAATCAGTGTAATCATGACTTCTTTCATAAAATAAAGGGGAGGAAGATCTCTGTTATTTTTCTGAAGTACAATTTCTAATATATTTCATTTTTAAAAAACTGCCAAGAATGAGCTATTTCAATGATAGTATTTGTAGAGAAATGGTAACTTCCAGCCAACGAGGTTAATGTTGATAGATAATGTCCTATGGATATTTCAGAAGACACAGTATTGATCCATTGTCTGCTTACTTAACTAGAAGATAATAGTGTAGCTTCACAGGAATGACAAAACACTTAAAATTTGTAAGTTTTCTTTAAATAAAAGCAATCTACTTTTTATCAACTGGAGAACAGTAAGAGAGGAAGAGGGGTGGGGGAGGACACACATTTATTGCCAATAGGGCAACAAACAATGAGAATTGAAAATGTATTACATAATCAATAACATACTAGAACTTGTGAGAGCATGAAAGAAATGATTGTCTTTACTGAGCTTATGTTATATGGAAGGAAGCACAAAACCAATACCATAGAAAACTCACAACGCTTTTCATCAGTGTGAATAGGGACCTTTTCCCAGTGATAGCCAAGCAAATGCTACCATCTTGGGATTCTTAGATGAAAGGGTGTTTATTAACCCTGGAATCCTGGTGAGGAGGGCAAATTGGGAGCTGCATTTTATTTTTATTTATTTCTAATATCTATTAGTAGATGCAATGTCGAATGCAGATATCTAAATAGAAACACATCACACCAGCTTTTTGCTTTCTCTAAAATTACTTATGTAATTAGACTATGCCCTTCATTCGAAACATCCATCTTTTTCTTGTTATTTATATGTAATTGAATTCCCATGGGTGGGGGAAGGAGTAAGGGGCATAGCCATTTGTACAAACTCTCAAAACTGCAATGTCTCACAAGCATTCTGCTCAATCAACAGCTGCCATTTGGGAAATCTTCTTTACCTAAGGTCTTTTTGTTCAAAGGAAATGGTCATTGAAACATGAAATGTAGAACTTTTTTTTTTAGGCACATAGGCAAGGTTCAAGGACAATTTTCCAATGCATCTCAGTGAGCATTGACTGACAGGGTACCACCCAAAGTAAGGAAACTTTGCCTCCATCATTTTGGTTTGACCTGTTAACATGCGTTTGATTCCCACACTTATTATTTAATTTGTAACAAGCTAGGCATCTTATTTCAATTCTATTTGCAGATTTAAGAAGAAAGCTTCATTTTCTTTGGAGAAGAAAACAGTCGGTCTTAGTCTATAGTAATGGACATAGAACTCCTCACTCAAGTATGTACACGTTCGAGTTTGAAAGACCAGCCACTGATAAAGATGCCTCTGACAGTTCAGCCATCATTTTCCCACTGGTTTTATGGTTAATTATCATTATACTCTGCAACACATACTTCATCCCCCAACTCAGCAATACTAGATAGAAGGAAATGGGATTATTGTAATTTTTTTGAATCCATGCTAATTTCTAGTGTTACTTTCTCTGTTCACTAACTATTCTAGAACACTAGTAAGGACAAATAATAGAATTATCAATTATAGATTTACAAATATATACTTTTTTTCTAAAGTTAGGTCAATTTCCCATCTATAATCTTCTAACTTCTTATTTTTCTTAAAGAATATTTGACAGTAACATTGAGAACATTCCTAAGAAATGTTTTAGATCTCAGAAAATGATGGTACATATTACAACCAGATGAGATGAAACATGCTGCAGAAATGCAGAAGTGTTTAATCCCCAAAACGGTACCGGTAGAAGCCCTGTCAGACATATCATATGGCAAGGCTTTGCTTCAAGTCCATCTACTAAGTTTATGCCTTAAAACCTACTCCAGAGAAAATATGCTCTCACCCGCCTGAGTTCACTGCTCTGCTTTTCCTCTCCTCTTCCTCTCCTCAATACTGAAGAGAGGTGGTCTTAATGGAAACTATTAGGACACCCTTTAGGAGGTGTGAGACTCTAACATTAATTTTCAGGTACTGAGACAGAATTGCTCCCAGGTATAGGAGCCTACCTGGTTTGAATATGCTAACATGTCTCAAGGAGAAAAAAATACATATATACAAAAATGAGATTAAGATGATCAGCCTCATATGTCACTAAAACAGAATGTGTCAGGGGTGAGCATTTACATCACCCACATTGTAATTGTCCAGGGACACAGAATAATTTCACAACAGACTTAATCACCTTGGTTTTTTTGGTTGATCACTGATTTAATTTTTTTTCTCATATTCATCAAAAAAACTTCTGATGATTTTCTTCCCAAATAGTTTCTCTATTGAGAGCACATTCTGGAATACATATATTCCCTTATGAGCCATTTTACTAAATCAAGTTCTCAACTCATACCATACATGGTTCCAAGTTCTAAGCACGAATTTGTTTGACCCTCACAATAATCCTATGAAATAGTTATAGCCACAACTCTTCTTCTCTTCCTGTTAATCTTTTGAGAAAGACATAACCTTTTTTTTCAGCAGGAAGTTTGGACTCTCCTTTGTAGACTCCTTGGTCTTTGATTGTTTACTCATCCTGATCTACAACTGGGTCTAATACAGGCCAATTCACTTTCTAACCCCTCAACAAGAAAAAAAAATGGAGACTCTGTTTTGTTCATTACTGCTACTGTTTCTCACATACATCATCATTGAGAATTAATTCTGTATAGTTTAACAGAAACTTTTCATTATCACCATGAGCCTAAAGCTATACTGACTTTATGTTCTTATTTGAATTGTTTTCCTGTCAACACAATACAATGCTAGGAGTCCCAGTCCTGAGGCCCCTTAACCTCAGCTGCACATGCTGCCAGGTCTGCCCTCCCTCTCAACACTCAGGTCTCTGCATTAAAGTTCCCTTTCAAAGCTGCTAATGTCTTCTCTTGCAGCTACTCCAACGGGTTTCCCTAAATTTTGACCCCAAAGATTTGGAATTTGAAGTCTCATTTTCCAGAAGGTTCCTGAACTCCACTTGCAAATTGTTTTTTTCTTTCCTATGTTTGCATATCAAGTAGCATTGTGTAGAACTTTACCTTTGTCAAGGTACAGAAGATTCTGTTACACTTTTCTCCAAGTATAATTAGTGCAATAGGACCTTTATATAACCAGGAGGCCACAAGAGTCACTTCTATTTAAAAAAAAAAAAAAAAAGATAGATGATTTGCTAAATTCCTCTTGATCGAAATTGTCAGGTTATTTATTTTTATGTAAACTTGTATACCATCAACTTTACATATATTCATGATATTTAATTAATTAATTTACTTATTTTGATTCCCCCCTAAGAAATGGATCTACTTTTTATGCACTGATACAACCCATAGAAGCCAAAGTGAAGGATCAAAACTGTAATCACGTTGAGAACGTGTCACCACACCATTCAGTCATACTGAGCCACCCCTTGAGTGTGCCAGGCTCAATTCCCTCAGGTTTTTACGCATGCTGTCCAAGTTGTCTCAGACACTCTGCCCCTCTCTCCTTTTGGCCTGATTTACTTCCGCTGACCTCAAAGACCTCAGCTGGACATCATCTCTTTTCCAGACAGTAGGAAACATGGCATTTCTTTTTTGCATCTAGATCTCCATCACCTTGCATTTTTTTCTGGCACATCGTAGGTGCTAAATAAGTATCTTGAATGAATTAATGACCTGAAAAATGGCAACCAGAGATAGAGAAGCTTTCTTAAGTCTTAAGTCTTCAAATAGAATTGAAAGAAGATGCCTCGCTAGCTATAAATTAAGTGTGAGTATCAAACACATTTTAACAGGCTACACATATACGTCAAATCAAAACTATGGCTGCAAGGTTTCCTTACTTTGGGTGGTACCCTGTCAGTCAACACTTACTGAGATGCACTGAAAAATTATACTTGAACTCTGTCTGTGTGCCTAAAGAAAAAAGTATTTGGGTGTATACATGTGAGTCCATTCCCCCATGTGATCCCAGCTGTGTCAACACTAAATCAAACTCTCTCATCTTCCTCATAACCAGTTCTCCTTCCACACTTCTCTATCTAAAAGACAGGGTATTCTCCTTGACACTCTGAACCAAACCTTTCAATCACTTTTGGCATATCGCTCCCCTTCAGCTTCTACTTCAGTTACTTATGAATTTCTGATTCTCCCTTTATAATGTCTTTTGAATTCTACCTTACTCCATTCTGACTATGCCATTAGGCCCTTATGATCTAATATGTAAATTATTGCAATCATCTCTTAAGTGGTCACTTAGGTTTCAGACTCCACCAATGTCCCAAGTTATCCTAAATATCACTGCTAGACTCATTTTTTTAAAATACCACTTTCATTATGTCACACGTTTGTGTACTAAATCAGGAAAAAATGTCCCTCATCTTTTTAAGAACCTCTATAATTGTACATGTCTCCAAATTACTTTTCATTCACACTCTCTGCTCTAATAAAAAAAAAAACTTTGGTCACAGTCCCAACATATGAAGCATCCAGTCTCACAATTCCCCTGTATTATCATATGGGATGACTAGTACAAATTTACCCTATATTCTAGCATGCGTAATGATTACCTTATATTGTACTAAATATATGACACATCATCCAAGGCTAAGTTCAAGTGCCAGTGCCTATACAAAGACATCTGTCATTAAACCATGTGAATCTCTTGGTTATCTGAACACACTTAACAAAAAAATAATTTCCCCAGCAATTTTTCTGCATTTTGTTATAAGTTGCCCTTTGTGCCTTTCTGATTACTACATGTGATCTAGGCATTGCTCCTGATATATTTTTAGTATCACTAGCACAGTAGTGCACATAGTAGTTACCACAGATTCTTGAAAGTGTATTATTAATCGGTACTCATTAAGTAACCACTATATACCAGGCAGAAAAGAAAACAAAGTCTATGTTCTAATAGTGAATATTGAAAACACAAAAGGAAACAAATAAATGATATTTCAGGTAGTGTGGATTGCATAATAGTAATATATTTACATTAAATCACACTGCTTTGCAAGTACAAATAGAAGCCTCTTGGATTCATTGCTGTACATGACAATTCTTACCTCCTCTTCTTACTACCCCAAAATCAGCCTCTCCTTTCACTGCTTTTTAGACATGGCTTAGTTCCTTATTCATGCAAATAAACTTTGGTGATACTTAATGTCTTCGAACTAGAATGGTATTGAAATAATATTTTTTAAGAATTAATTATAATTGAACATATGCCAAAAGTACATAAAGAAGAAAAGCTCTGGCATGCTACTCTACCAGAATAGAAATAGACTTTGGACTCAATTCAGTTTCTAGTAAATTAATGTCTAAAAGCACACAGGAGCAAATGTGCACATGTTTGTAATCTCAGCAAAGAAGCCAGGGTGCACATAGACCCTAGAATTCCATCTCTCCCTCCCCTACAGAAAGGTATCTCCTCCATGTTCTCTACATAATGTCTTTTAATTTCTACCTATCATGAGATTTGTCATGCTTCCTAAAGTCTGTTCTTTTAAATAACTCTGATTTGCCTCCATAAAGAGCTGCATTGTGACATTCACCAAACTATTGACACTTTTCAAAAGAATCATAGTTGTGTGTGTGTGTGTATATATATATATACACACACACACACACACACACACACACACACACACACACACATATGTATTTCACCCATTTTACCATGTCACAACCACGAGCAAGGCATTGTGCTCACCTCTGATGATGCTGACATTAAATGCTATGCCTCCTGCTAGTAAGGAGTTCACAGTCTAGTGAGGATGACAAAATACACAAATGATTCACTATGGTGTTGGCTGATATGTGCAGTCCTAGAACTATAAATAACTTCGCTTTCAAGGAATTTTAGAACTGAAAGAAACCTCAGCGTCACTGACCCTAACCCAAGCAAGAGAAAGTCAAACCACCTATCCCATTTGTTCCTAGAACCTGGGTCCCCTGAGACCAGGAAGATGCTCTCTCTGCTCCTGCTTTCTTATTCAGCCATTTGCTAAAAGGTCAACTTGTTTTCTGCAATCAGGTAGTTTGCACAGTCAACAAATTAGTGTAAATGT
This sequence comes from Cynopterus sphinx, assembly GCA_030015415.1. Classification (NCBI taxonomy): domain Eukaryota; kingdom Metazoa; phylum Chordata; class Mammalia; order Chiroptera; family Pteropodidae; genus Cynopterus; species Cynopterus sphinx. Next base: position 17,925,908 of record CM057381.1, read on the forward strand.
ATGAAATAAGCTTTAAAATATATTAAAATAGCAACAAATTATTTTTAGCTCATATCTTGCCAGGTTGATGATAAATATTGTTGACTGATAAGTGAGACAAATTACATTATGTTATTCTTGTCTAATTTCCTGATTTCTTCCACTCTTGTGGGTTATGCAATTCATTAAATTAACTTCGAAGTTTAGTTCATATTGAACCATTTCCAAATCTTGTGATAGAAAGAAAGATATAGAAGTGGCTGTACATAAAGCTACTGTTGGGTAAAACAAATGATTGTTCTTTGGTCATAAATAATACACATTTTTCTATATATTGTCTCATCTAAATATATATATATTGAATATGTTGGATTTTTCCTTTTATAATTGCCTGTATTATCTAAAACATTGTTTGCATGCAAGTAGTTCTGATATAAGTACATATGCATACTGTATGTGTTTTTAATATCCAACTTTACAAGTTCAAAGGACTTTGTGATATGTTTTAGCAGGAAGACAGGACTAAACTGTAACATTTTTAATAAGATAACTATTGTAGGTAATACTGTAATAGATTTATTAAAGTGATTTTGCTAATCCTCTTTGGAAAACACTGTTGTTTTCTGATAACTTCTATGCTGACTTTTTAATAAAGAATATTATAAGATAATTATTTTAAATTTCAGCCACTTAGCCTCTTAAGCATTTTTAAGATATATGCAACACTCCAAAAGAGCCACAGAAAAATAAATGTAATTGCAATAGAAATTGTATCAGAAAGGACAGAAAAACAATATAAGCAGAGGCAGAATGTCACTTATTCAGGAAATGTTAAATATTTCTTGACAATGGTAGAGATTTTTATATTTATGAAGAAATGGTCTTTAAAAATTAATTGTGTTCCAAAGGATGTTTTTACGAATACAAACTAAAAATTAGAAACTAGAAATAAATTTAATATCTCATTAATTCAAATCAGGCATCCTATCTTCTTGCAAAATATCCAGATAACTGGGGTAATTTAAAGGAACATTTTTTAATTACCTGGGAAATTGCCTCAATCTTCCACCTCAATCTTTTATTTCACTTTGCAGATTAAATAGTCTTTTTTTAAAAAGTAGAACTATTTCCTCCTATCACTCCTTTTGGGTCATTGTCAGTTCTCTGTGGAGTTGTAAGATTAAACGTGTCTAGGATGAACAAAGAGACCCCAACTATTAAATAAATCTGATTTCCAGATGATTTCCTGTTTTAATCAGGTAATTACCATATCAAACCTTCTTGAATCCTATTTCCCTAAGACATGGAAAACTGAAGTCCTGAATAGTTTCCATGGTAACTCCCACAAATCATCTTTACATTGTTAACTAAAGTTTACTGAAACACAATCAACAAGATTATCAGTAACGTATATATATTTAATCGTATCAATTCTAAGTTAACATGCCTTGATTTAGTAAATCCTTAAAACACTTGCTCCCAACATTCACTTACTGTTCGTTGGGACAGAGCAGCAGTCATTTTGAAGCCACAGGCATGTCTGTAACTGTATAGGCCATGCGATTATAAGTCTCTTCTTCAGAAAGTAATATTTGAAGAGTAACAAAAATCATAGTTTATCAGACCTGCACATAAAACCATTCAAGTATACTACATTTATCATATTAAAAATGCATCATTAAAATTTAAAAGCAGGTGCAGTGTTCAATAAGCTAATGGTGTAGTCTGAAGACTCCAGTCAAGATTGTATTGTTGAATTCCCAGTTGGATAAAGGAGAAAGAGAAAGAGGGAGGGAATGTGAACGACCTTGCCAAGGTGGAAGGGCCCTGAGATGCTGTGCTGTGGGCTGTGGTTGAGCTCCACTCGGAGGATCTTCACTGCACTGCATTCTGACGGCTGAGAATGAAAGTGCCCCTCCAGACAGAGGAGGTTGAAACGGCTTCACCTGGGAGCCGGAACCTCTGTGAGTCTCTACAGGCGTGTGAATGTGAGCACATATTTGTATTTATGGGTTGAATTTATGGGCTGTTTGCCTGTGTGCACCAATGACTCGATGCTTGTTGGAGAACATATTGTAGAAAACAGCGTAAAGAAATTTAACAAGAAAAAAAAACTAGTGGAAGAAAATTTAACCTTCACAACAGTCATGTCAATCTATAAACTATTAAATGATCAGCTTTATTACTGGGTGGTTTATTCATCTCACATCATCTTGGGAATAGCTAGACAAGATTCCTGAAATCTATTAATTAGTTTCCCCTAGCAAATATTAACTCAGCAAAATCCTATTCTTTCATTAAATATACTTAGAATTTTAAATTGAAATATCTCAATCTGTATACTTATTCCTTGATTAGGTAAATCTAACTTGTAAAATCTTCTTTTTTAATAATATAATTTAGTGGAAAAATTACTTCATCGGTTGCTATAATTCTTTTTAAACAGATTGTGCACATCCAAATTCACTATGTCTAACATAACTACTCACTGGTAACAGGAAAAACATAAAATAAAAATAAATAAAATTTTCACCTAATGTCTATACAGGGGAGATGGCATCAGAGAAGAAATTTAAAAAGACAGAGACAGAAGAAAAATAGCAACTGCCTTCTCATTCCTTGGGACATTCTTTTTTAAAGTGGAGACTATGACATAAAATAGTCAGCATATCTGTATGGGGTCTTTTCGAATAGCACATTCTTTGAAAGACATTTATATTTTATGAGAAAAATGCATCATCCCCCCAGCTCTAATATAAATATTATGGAAGGTAAGTCCAATTTGTGAACTAGAAAGAAATAGAACTACTATTTTTGCAGTACCAGAACCTTTTTGGCTCTCAGTGAATATACTCAATTATTAAAAATAAGAAAACTATATTGAAATATTTCTTAAATTATTGTCAGCCAAACTGTCAGAAATATTATTTCTTACTTTTGGATAAATCAACCTATGTTTAGAATCCAGAACACTAAAAATAGTCTTTCAGAGGCAAAAGCCTTAAAAATCGAAAATCCCTAAATGTCATTTAAACTAGGCCTTCTATTTTTCCAGATAACCTGACACTATTTCCTTGATTTGCTGTTTTAGTTTTTAGTGGTTTAGGAACTGCTTCTCTTCCTCTTCATCTATCATATTTTCTTGATCTTTACTTTCCTCTTCTTCTGGTTATTCTCTGTAAGTAATTATTCACTTGCTTTTATAAGCTGATCAATAACCTACTGTGAGATAATTTACAGGTCTTGCGAAGTATCTATCCATGTGTATGCTTTTTAATGTAATAGGTTTGAGATGTGAGATGTGCAGCTCGAAAGGTAATCTTCAGCAGACGCATTTTACATTGCATATTCGCATTGCTTGCTCTCTGACACTGAACACTCACTCTAACCTCACCTTTTTCTCTTCTACCAACTTGTGTCCACCTATATGTGCACCACAAAAAGCAAGACATCCCCCTGTTTGAACTCTCAAAAACTCATGTAGGTTTCATGACATTTGCAGTTTTTAGTAAAAAAAGCCAAATGTACTACCAAATGTGGAAAGTTGGGAAGTGACTGTTTTGTTCCAATGAGAGCCTTTTGTTGGTTATTGTACTTTGTTAATAGGAATTAAGTTCTCAAAGACTCATATATGACTACTAATCTTACTCACGAAGGCAGATTATTTAACCAAAATAAAACAGGATTTTTATAGAAGGAAGATGGGCTTAATGAACTGAGTATCCATCCATTCGCTTACCTTGTTTGTTTGTTTGTTTATTTGTTTGTTTAATAAGCTCCGATTTAGCATTTTCTATGTGCCTGGCACTACAAGGTGCTTATTATCATATATAATTCTAATGAGTAAGAGAATCCTGGATATTCTCAGCTGGGATTGTTGAAGTAAATTTTTAAGAGGGACTATTTACAAATTAAGAAAAACCAGCAATGAATTGTTCAGGTCTCCAAAGTTAGAAACAGTGGGAATCCATAAAGCTATTAATCTTACCACTAGGCTTAGAGGAACATGAGCCAGGAACAAAAGGTATAAATAAAGTCTGGTTAGAGCTGTAGCTGCAAGGGCATGGGGAAGGAATGCCTCTCAGATGGAGCTTCCTTCTCTGCCCCACCACCTCCTCTGCCTGTGCTTCCCATGGGCTGGACTCAAGAGAAGCTGGAGAAAACAGAGCCCAGGTGATGCAGTCCTCAAGGGTCAGCATTCAAGAAGAGCACAGTTCAGGGCAAAGAAAAGCAGAGAACGGAGGAAGGCAGTCAGCAACTGAGAATAGCCAGCATGACACCGAAAGTAGGACACGGATAATACAAGGGGCTCACAGATTAACCAGTAGTTGGATATGTAAATAGATAGAGACAAATGATTTCAAAACTGAATACAGTGCTCTACTAGAAGAGGTTTCTTAGTAATGAAACAAAGCATGCAGGGATTCATTTTCGTTTATTGAATCTGTATGTTTTACAGAGAAAAAGAGCAATGAGAACTCAGGGCGCGCTGATATGGGTTCTGTTAACAAGCACAGCAGACGAACCAGCTGCAGTGTTCTATCATAAAGGTGAAATCAACCCATAACCAAAGTTAAGAATAAAAAGTGATATGGACCAATATAAGAGTCTGCACTCTGCACCCTTAAAAAATACATCTATTCTTTCACTCAAAAGCAGTTAAAGCATTTCTACATGTCAGGTACTGTGCTAGGTTCTCACGATGCCTAAAATCTGCTTAAAGATATCAGTAAATGGGAGATATGAAGGGCACTTTGGGAACACGTTGTGATGACACTAGAGCTGCTATTCAGGTATCAGAGATGTCATCTGTCAGGAAGTGATGATAAGCTGAGACCCAAGAGATGACCTGAAACTATTCAGAGGGAGAAAACGATTTCCAGGGGGAGCCCCTGTGGAGGTATAGAGATGAGAGAGATCACAGAAAACTGAACAAAGTTCAGTTTGAAGGAACATCAAGCACCTGTAACAAGTGAGCACAGTTTTTGAGCACTTAATCCGTGCCAGGCACTTCTGATTAGTCCCACTTAATTTTTAAAACAATACCGTGAGGGTATATTACTGTTGTAAGCATTTGCAACAGAAGAAACTGAAGAACCGAGAGGTGGAATCACACCTGTAGTAAGACTCCTGGAAGTGATATGATCAATTTTGAATGTTAGAAAGATTTCTCTAACAGCAAGAGAGGGAGTGGATCACAGGAGTGTAAGACTGAATGCTGGGAGACAAATTAAGAGATAATTGCATTAGAGCAGACAACATTTGATGAGGACTTAGGTTAGGCAGTGTGGCTTATATAATGCAGAGAAGAAAAAGATGTGGGAGATATCACAAAGACAGAACCACAGGATATGGCCATGGAGGAGGAATTGGATGCAGAAAATGAGGAATCTAGGGAGAGAGAGCTGTATTTCTGGCTGAGTTAACTGCGAACGCAGAGATGTTAATTAACTGATACATAAATAAGAAGGAACCAGTTTATAAGAAAAACGAATTGGGCACTTTAGAATACAACAAGGGACACTTACAAGACATAACGTTTAAAATATCTGGAAAAACTAGACTAAAATTAAAGATGGAGTACTTATAGGTAGAAGTGAGGCTCTAGTTTGTTGAGAGGAGCTGAAACCTTGATGGTTTCCCAAGTCAAGAGAAGTCTGGAGAACACCAGAATTAAAGGAATAGGCAGAGGAAGCAAGACAAAAAAAAGTGAGAATCAGAGACAGGAGGAATTATTCTTGTTGATGCTAAGCAAGAACAAAATTTCAAATAAAAAAGGAGAGACATCATCAAACATCATAGATGGGTTCTGGAAAGCATCTTTGAGATTTGGGGATTTAGAAGTCACTGATAAACTTTCATGGCCCATACGGGACTAGATTTCACCATCGTAGGGGCACACCCTTGACCCTTGAGAAAACAATCTTCAAAGGCATGGGCGAGTTGCAGAGGGGGGAGTTCTTGAGTCTGGTTCTACACCTCAGAGCAGCAGGTGACACCTAGGCTGAAGGAAATTTATAAAAACGTAAGTAAGTAGAGTATAATCAAAGCGGTGGAAGGAGGAAGTAGCAATAGACTTTGCAGCTGCTGACGACATTCACCTGAAGATAAACGATCCACCTGCAAAGATGTTAGCCCACGCAGGGCGGTGCCTACCCAGGGTCACGTGCGAACAGATTTGGGGATCACAGACTCAGGGACACTGGCTCTCAATTGAAGATGTTCACTCAATTTCTCAAGTTCTCCTTCACTCAAAATTCTGCAAAATACCTGGGTTTAAGCTAGTTTCCCTTACTCAAAGATAAGTAATTATTATGAGAGCCAGCGTGAAATTATGCAAGAATAATTCACTTTAAAAAAATAAGATTTGGATCACAAATAAGTCACAGGGAGATTACATACCAGCCAATAAAATAAGCCAGAGAGCAAAGGGACATTTCAAAAAACATCTCTTCACGATTGCAACCAAGTTAAATAGGCAATGAAGTATAGTGGCTTAAAACATGGGCTTTCTTCCAGACTGTGCGAGTTCAACCCGGCAGTTTCTTGGCTGAGTGACCTGGTAGATTGCTTACCACTTCTGTGTTTCACCTTTTTCCTTGGAAAATGAAAACAATAATACTACCTAACTTATAGGTTCTGGAAAAGAAGGAAATGATTTGATAGAAGTAAAGTGCGTGGTCCAGTACTTGGTAAATATTAACGAAAATGTAAACGTGAGAATTTACTAATATTCTTGTCCACTTTGAAATGAAAGCTCAAAATAAAAGCAAAGATTTCTTAAAATTATATGACAACAGAGAGGGAGGCAACCGAATTTAGAAAAGAAATATTAAAAAAAAAGAAAAAGAAAAAGCAAATGAATCATTGCAGAAATTATAAGCAAGCTGAGCAAATATACAAATATTGGAAATAGGTAAGGTTGACCCTTTGGGGAACTAGAAATTATTTTAAACCATTAAATAATTAAATGGTTAGGATATTTTAAATGTAAAGTGTATTTAAAGTTTTTTTCATGTTATGTATATGAGACTATGAAAAAAACTACATCCTTCAGATCTTTTTACATTCCTTCAAAGCATTACTTTAAATGCATACTTTGAGGCTTTTTTTCAATGTTAATAAGTTCTTTTCCTGAACCTCCATGAGTCCAATGAAGGAAGAGGAGAACCAAGTCATAATCAATCAGTGAAGACACTAAATCATCATATTTTTAGGTCAAAGCTTTCCCTTTTCTATCAATGACAGCTTCTTAATATATTTAATTTTAACTTTACATTTTCAATATAGATTTAAGAAATAAATGAAATAAGTAGTTTTCATGTTAAAACCAATGTTTCTGTCTAGTAAAAGGCATTTCTAAAAGCTAAAGAAAGAACCTTCTGTCTGGAGGAACATAACTTCTTTGAATGAAATTTATTTATTGTTTTTTAAAACATCTCATAATCGGATGAAATGTATTTTGTTGATAATTTTATTTTGAGTTTCTTTGAAAAGATTATCTGTTAATTAGTAAAGCGGGATAATAAAAAAATTTTTCCTTGTCATCTTTATCTAATTCTTATCTCACTTTTTACATCTATTTTTCACATGCATATTTTAATTTTTAGAACTTTATTTTATTTGTACTTTTCAATGACATTGTATAGTTAGTGTTAGAGTCATATCTGAATTTAACCAAGAATTTTTTAAAAACTGTTAAGGTAGTCCAATTCATTATAAAAATGTGATGCTCTAGCTTTTAAGCAATCTTACTTAAAATCTGCATAATAGAAAACCATCTAAAACAAAAATATCTACATTTGAAAACAGGCCATGATGATTATTTTCCAGTACTCCTTAATGTGTGTGGATTTTGGTCAAAAATATCTTTGAAAAACGTTCTAGCACCCAAAAGAAAATCTGGCGCCCAAAAGAAAATTCACTGCATTTCTATAAATTATACTAAGTATCACCTGAATTAAGTTAAACAAGTTACCTAATTTTCAATATAATTTTTTAAAAAGAAAGATGCAAAAACTACATAAAACTCTTAAACAATAATTGAATAAGTAAGCAGTAGCGAAGGTAAATACTGTTTAAGGGGTAAATATAGTAGTTGGGTTGTAAGTCAAGAGAAGTTATATATTTAAACAGTGTCAACCATACTGAAGATTTTCTGGAGAAGGTGAGTTTGTTGGAGTTATTGAATAAAAGATAGGCAAGACATTTATGGCTTTCTTTTACTTTCTAGCTGGTGTTCAGATGAATATAATAGGTGAGATCAGTCAGCCAGAGTGTGAATTGAGGCAAATTGAGAAGTGTGAAATTGGGAAGCAAAAAAGCCTAGTAAAACAATCCAGGGGAGAGATTTTAAAAAAAAATCAATGGTAGAAACACTAAAGAAACTAAGAAGGAGTATCTAGGGAAACGGCAAAAATTTGGAGGGAGCAGTACCTTGGAGGAAAAATACTGGAGCAAAAAAGCATTTGGAGTAAAGAGAAAACAAATATTTAAAAAGGAGCAAATGTTCAACCCAACAGAAGTTCAAGGCCAGAAATTTGCCTACAATTGAATAATTTGGAGGATACTGGTTCTACCAGAGGAAAGAGTAGGCAGGGTATTAAAAGCCCCACTTCAAGATGAACAGAATTGGCGGTTATTGGTGAGCAAAATGGGAAATAGAAACGGCTATTGTAGACTATTCTCTCTAGAAATTTGGCTGTTTATGGAAGCAGATAAATGCATATGAAAATAGGTCATATTTAGACCTTGGAATAAATATAGGGTCGCTATAATAGTTAATAGGTTATTGTTAATAGATAATAGATTATTGTTAGAAATTCTGTGGAAATGTGTTATTTGCAATCACAACCCTAGTCCTTGAGCTCCATGGACCCACTGCCTCCAGCATGGGTACATTAGCAGAGTTCTCTCAGCTCTGATGGCATTTTTTTTTTCCTACACTTGATGTTTTTGCTATTGCCGCTGTATATCATCACCAAATTCTTTCCTTTTAAGTATATAACATAACTTAGGTTACTGACCCCTCTCTCTCTCTCCTCCCTTCTGATGTGTGCTCTCTTCTGCCATGTCTTTAATTTCTGCTTTAAGAGCATCTCCATGAAGTGGGGAAGGCAGCTTTTACCCTGTATTTTTTTGTCTCAATTGCGTGGACAGAGTAGCTGGGATTTTTTTTTCTCTGATACTAGTGTGATATTATTTTTAACATCCCATCTTCTCAGGCCTGAGTAGAAGATGTTGGAGTGAATTGAGCCACAAAGTAGTCTGAATAATGCATACTGAATCAGTATGGATGGAGTGGAGAGACTCAGATAGGCTAATTAGAAGTAATCCCATGGCCTTCAGAAGACAGAATGAGAAGTAGATTGGGAATGGCTGGGGATAGATGAATTGAAAACATTTATTGATTTCTTAGATTTTCTCTTTCTTTCTTTCTTTCTTTCTTTCTTTCTTTCTTTCTTTCTTTCTTTCTTTCTTTCTTAAAGGTGTATGTTGAGTGTCTATAGGTTTAGGAGGAGAATTAGAAAAAAGTTATTTTCTCAATAAAGCCTTTATCACTGAACACATTATAGTGGGTAGGCACTCAATACATGTTTGGAGACTAATTTCCCTAAAAGACTCCAAAATTATATTGACTGAATGACCAAAATAAAGTATAATAATTGACTATTCAGTCAATAAAATTACACCAGGTAAACCAAAGTTTACAAGTCCCAAACACTTGAGAAGAATTTCAGAATCACTGTTTGATAGGCTAAGATAATATTAGTCCATTTTCATTAAAATATTCAAATCAAATTGTGTTAGCTTTTCATCAGCATGAAATTGAATGTTTACTTTTCAAAATTTGTTATAATTATTTACTAAGGAAAATTAACTGTTTCATTATTTATCATTAGAGGCCCATTTATGTAACGTCACTAGTTGACATGTTTTGTTTTTCATCTTTGAAAAATTAACAATGAATGAGATTCTTTCAAGCACCAGACCCTTACATTTATATGTAAAATAGACCACAAAATATGCTATGTTCTTTTTAAATAAAATCATAAATAAACATAACTAAAGTGAACATTTCTTTCTAAAACCTTTTTTATATTCTTTTGAAATTCTTATCCAGATGATTTATTCTTTGCTGATTAAAAATAAGACCATAAGTTAATTAATTGTTAGATTTATATCTGTGACCTGAAAGTGAGTGAACATAACGTAAATTCCATGTCAAACCAAATGTACAATAGATTTATATAATCTAACAAATTTACTAAGAAAATTTAATGGTATGCACTACAAATTATTTTGCAGCACACATAACATAAAATTTGCATTGTAAACCAAAGTACTCTCTGCAACTCATGTATGCACAAGGACATGCTGCAGCCTCCAAGCCCTCTAATCCTACAAGTTCACATAAAGCACTTTAGAGGATGGAGAAGGCATTGTAATTTTCTCGAATGAAAATTAATTTTAAACCATAAAACCAGACCAAATTTCATCACACACAAAACCTAAAAATCTGGAATCCCCAATGTTCACCAAATATGCACCAAATTCAAATGCTACATAAATGTAGATAGCCTCTGAATTAGAGAATTTGATGGCCGTTCTAGTGTTATATCATATGAGGCCCAATGTTCTCAAAATTAACTTGTAGCAATTTTCACACTTTCTCTTCTCTTTGTATTAAATTTGGTCATACATACTTTAGAAGAAGACAGAGGTGCTAATTCACTTATTTTAGAGGATAGGTAGCTACTTAAGAGGAAATAATTTCATACTCATGAAAAGTAAAATGTGATTATAAGACTTTTAGTCAAAATCAAGATCTATTATTAGGAGATGCTGAAATGATGTTCTATGACTTTATAGTCATCCAGCCAAAGTGTAGTTTGGTTTCATAGATAACTATGTTAATGATCATTTTTAATTTTTCTATTATTAGTGTAGCTTTATATTTAGAAGTTAGTGAATAAAATAATTATCCATCTGAAGTGCAATGCTTGTCTTTCTAACTGTCCTACATAAAATCTTTAGACAGAAAAAATCAAAGCTTTGTAGAACAAATGACTTAATTGTGAAATTAATTGGGCTATGTTTCTACCTTTAAAAATTGAGTTACATTTTAGTGAGTCTGTGAAAACTTTTACCAAAAGAAAGATCTGTAACTAGGCTGAATATGTTAATAAACTTGGCTCCTTACATTTTTAAGAAATATTATCTTATCAAGGATGCTTAACATACATTATAAAGTAAAATCAAGAAAAGTTATTAATAAAATAATGGTGAAATATTTTGTAGGATTTTCTGAAGATAAGAAATATCACTGATTTGTCAATGATACCAATGCTTTTTTAATTAACTTTTAGATTAGAAGCCTCAATTTGCAGAGATTTCACATTAAGAAAATTTTCAGTTCTCACAAATACTAAATTCATAATAAAAACAGAACATATGCTTTGTATCCAAATGGATTGATATCTCACTCATCATTTTTTCACTGATTTTTTTTATCTTGCTTTAATATTTGCATCACAGAGGGGATAAGAGAGACACTGTGGAAGAATTTTGCAACACTGTGAAATAATTCCACAAGTTCTGTGCGTATGTATTTTTTTTTTAAAGAATGGAACCAGAGTGTCACTCTTGTGCCTTTTAATGAAGTAAATACACGTCATAGTTGCTTTTCACTGAGCTTTGTGGTGCTGAGAATTAGAATGCTGACTTTAGTTATAAAGATCAAGGTTATGGCACACAAAGAAGCAGAGCTGTAATGAAAGGGTAAAGGATGAGACAAGGGAGGGTAAGAGGAATAATTTATTTCATGCCAAGATATTTATATTTTTCTTACATAGCTACATATGGTGTTTTAATTTCCTTCCTCAAATTTATTCTCTCGCGTGATTTCTATAGATGTCCTCAGACATATAACAATTTCCTCCACTATCACATGCTCTTAAAGACGTGATGTCTGGAATACTTTAACACTCCCACATATACAAATGTAGAAAATAAATAACACTATTTTCACGCAGTTAGAGTGCAACAATTCATAAATATTTATTGAGAGAGCGAGGAGAGCTTTGAAATGAGAGTGTGGCTTTGAAATTGAGGTTGATCTGAGTTGTGTTCTACCATCAGTATTTAATTGTCAAATGACTGTGATTGAGTTTATCATTTCCACCACGGCTGTACGGCACCATCTCTGTCTTCTTGATTTAATTCTTGCTTTAAGCAAAGTAAAAAGCCTGGCTCTAAGTAACTACTTGTTGAAAGTATGACTGTACAAATGTTATAATCCAAGTAAAAAAAATAATCGGGGCCTTAACAGATACAACTAAAATTGTTTGGTCAATTTTCTCTGAATGAAAGAGTCAGAGATTTCGGATGCAAAATGGCATTTCACGGTTAATTGAATTGTATCATAAAGGATCCTGAATGACAGGTAAGAAGTTGGTCTGCTTTCTTAGGCAACTTGGGGTATTATCAGGATGCTGTCTTCATTTCTACTTTATCTGTTACCTTATCAAGAGTACCAGACAAGGGTAGTGAGGTGGGAGAGGAGAGAGATCCAAATAAGATGTGTTTCTGGTCAGCTTAAACTAAAAAATTATTTGATCTTGCAGGAACCTTCTTCAAGAACTAAATAGACTACAAATCAAGCTAGCTGTATCTACAGGAAGAAATGGGGGGAAATTAATTCACTGGTTCCCATGAGTCAAAAGTGTGTCTAAGGCTCATTAATTTCCTTGAACTTTTAAATGTGGCTTGTGACCCTGAGAAGAAAAAATATCCTTCTCTCCTTCATTAATGGGGAAGCCCCAGAGCAGCATGCCAGGGGCGTGCTCCCCATGTTTTAGATATTGTGTAAGAGGTATCAGGTTAAGATGATGTAGCCATAAGGTTGACACAGCTAGGATTACTGCTTGGAGTGACTAGACAGTTGCTTTGGTGCTCATCTGAACATTTGACATCACAGAAATCAAATTGGGGGTTATACTGCTGAGATTTTTTAAGGATTGTGTGCTATTGCAGCGTAACCTAATTTATCCTGACTAATACAGAAATTTCATGGGGAGCAGAGTGTTCCAATTATAAAAATATGTGGCATTTGCTTAGCAACTGGGATGGGGCAGTAAGGAAACAGATATTAAGATTTGGAAAAATGGCAATCTATATTTTTCATAAACAAAATATTTGATTAAAATGTTGCTAGCTATAATTTGTGGAGTAGCGTGTGTATTAAATGAACTTGTAGCATTAGGGAAAGAGTTGGAGAACAGACTGTTAGAGTGTGCTTTTTGTGCAAATGGCTGCATTTGGGGTGATATTAGAAGAGTTGCATTTAAGAAAGACCTATCTAGATCTAAGCAGAAATAAAAGGTAATCAAGAGATTCTTAAAATTGATAAATGTATATTTTTAGAATTGGTGACTTATTTGAGAATAAAAACAGAAGGTCTTTATACAAAAAAACCTAACCCCTTAACAGTAGGAAATGACCAGGTTAGGGTACCAGTTTCACTGAGAAACTAGCTAACCTCAGAGGAACCTCCTTCAAGTTGAGAGAAAAGTAAGGGGATGAGAAAGCAGAGAAATAAAGCAGATCTATGAACTACTTCAAAAAAGAGATATTCATAGACGTGGTTATAGGCATGTGAAACTAATATTAATCAATTCTTTTTTGAGAGAGTTATACGGCCAAAGAAACTGACAGCCTAAACTTAAAAAGTCCTGTGATTCAGATATTTAGGTGACTCTCGAGCTCTCAACTTTTCTTGAGCAAGAAGTTGCCTGAGAAATCTGCTAAAGTGTCAGGTAGAATGTATCCCCCAGTACCATTTCTGATGTAGTCCAAGAGGATGATAGAGAAAGAAAAACCCTCAGTGGGGTGCAGCCAGAAACCACAGAGAAACCTGGGCAAAGCAGTTCATCTCAAGAGACCAGAATTGTGTCTTAATCTGCCCTGAAGACTCTTAATCAGAGAGTCTTCCAATTTGCTATAAACCATAGAGAGACTGCTCTCCCATTCTTCTCTTTTACAAACAGAAGTGTTTACTGCTGTTGTTCTGCCTTGTTTTACATTTTCTATTATATAAATGTCAGGGGAGGCCGATAACCTGTCATATCTGTCCCTTCAGAATTATGTCACCCAGAGATCTCAGACTTCAACATGCCCAATGTGACTGGGTGGAGGTTGGAGATAGAATGTTAGGTGAGAGTTTCAGTGCTTCAGATCAGCTCAATATCAACTAAATGACGTTGGGCACTACATCTCTGAAACTTTCTAAGGTCACTAATATCCTTCTGGTTTCTAAATCCAATAAACTACCTACATGGCATCATTCAAAAAGATATCTTGACTTTCTCTCATGTGCTTAAGTACTCCTCTAGACTGTGTAGGTGGAAAAACAAAAAAAAAAAATAGATAAAGTAAAATAAAAAGAGCCCTGGGCTTCTAGGACTAACATCCCTATGGAAGAGAGAAACAATTTTCAAAGTTATTATAACAATACAAATAAACTTTGTGAAAATAATACACCCAAATGTACCCATGTATGAATGGATGTATGCAAGTATCATTAAGTATTGTGAAGATAAATTAAGTAGGATGAGAGAATACGAGTGACAAAGGGGGATCAGAGAAGGGCTCTTTGAGGCTAGGTTTATCATATTTGACATATCATTGACATTTTAACTCTAAGACTGAAGTTTATGGCATTATAATTGTTTTCTTACCTTTTCATGAAAATTTTTCTCAGACACATCCACCTTTTTTTTTTAATACTTTTGCACTGTCTCCAAAATATGGTGAAGCTCAGTGTTCTGTTCTTGGTTTGTTTCCTTTTCTCCCTCCACGAAACTTCCCTGAAATGAATTATTCATTCATTTATCCTTCATTCCACAAGTATTTTTCAATTTCCACTACATGCCAGGCTCTGGGAAAATGGTTTGCTCTCATGATTTTTACAATAGAGTAGAAGATATAGCAGTAAATAATGATTACATGAATAATTATATAATTACAATTGTGATAAATGCAAAAAAGAAAAAGTGCAGGCTGCTCTGAGAGTCTGCTTAGAACACCTAAAGTGGAGAGCTTTATAAACAGAGAGAACAGTCTGTGCAAAGATCCTGTGGTAGAGAGGACAAATGGCCCATTGAAGGTAAGAATAGAAAATTCCTCTAATTCTTACTTGTATCCGGCATTTTGAACAAACACTCAACAAACTTTTCTTGAGCAAATATATTAAGCAATTAGTGATGGGGAAATATAAAGCCAGTGAAAGGACAATTGGAATAATTGAGAAATTAGCAAGGATTATATACAGTAAAATTTACATAATAAAACTTGCTAATGAGAGTCTGTTCATTTTTTTGTTTGGGGCAAAGTATAATTTCAAGACAAGTGTTCACTTTATGAGTAACCCCTGTGCTATATAGAACTAATTCTCAAATTCAAATTCAATTCTCCTGGTTTATAAAAGAAATTATTTTTTCTTGCTATCTGAAGTGAATGTATGTTAACAAGAAATATGAGCTGGATTTACTTATGTAGTACTCCTAATATAAAGTCGGGATTTACAGCTTACATTAATTATATAAGCTATAAAACAATGGTTCTGTGCTCCAGTTTTAAAATTCACTTCCACTTCATAGAATCATGATGGGTTTTTTTTTGTTGTTGTTCCTATGTTTTGTGAAAGTCATAAGAAGAAAGAATGAATTTGAGAGTCCTTTATTTTCCCAATCTAAGACCGGCTTATCATTTTACACTGTTCAGTAAATTCAGTAAATTCAGTAAAATTTAATTTTGAAATTCTTCTTCATCTATTATCTCAGTTAACCCTAACCTTGGAGAATAACCTATTTACATCTTTTTTCTATAGCTGAGTGTTTTATAGATTCAGATGAAGATACGTGGTTGCCATGGTAAATCAATATTGTAGCTTCTAAATATCTGAGTTCTCTACACTGCCCCAGCCTTACAGATAATCCTTTTCCAGATTGTAGACCACTGGAAAGGCGTCCTAATTCCTAAAAGTGTCCTACATAGTTTTGCTGTCCCAGTAATTAAAATAATTATTTTTGACAGATACCTAAGAATATTATTTCTTAGAAATTTTCAGTGAAGCTAGAAACAATTCAATTCATATTGTAGAGAAATAGGAATTGAGTCTGATAACAGTAAATTAGAAGTAAATATAAAGGTAATAGAGGCAATGAGATTGAATTTGGGGTTAAGTTTGACCAGAAAGGAAAGGAGAGAAAATGTGAAGTTGAGAGAACAAAGTAACCAAGAAAAAAAATGAGATAATTATTAGAAGAAGGTCTGAGAGGATCTGAAGGAATGGGAGAAAAGGTATAGATGAAGGTATTAATCTCAGAGAAGAATGGACAGACAGATTGAATGTTTATCTTCCTTATAGAGGGAAAAAGTAGAGAAAATAGAAAAGGAACAAAAGAGAAACTACATATTGGATGACCCCTATCTTCCCATTTAACTAGGAGGCAAAATTATTCACAGAAAAAAAATTAATAAAATTATAAATTATCCCTAATATTATTTTATAGGACCCCTAATAATAAGCAGCTGTTAAAATGCCACTACCTTTATTTTATAAACTATACAAAATGCTTTGTTATTTTGCTGTGAGACCAATACCAGACATTTTTAGATATTTTTCTTAGTAAACCTAAGTGGTAATGAGCATAAACTATGAATTTAATATAATTAGAGATGAATTTCATACCTATTTCCACAGAAAAAGAATCATTACAGAAAACAAAGTTATGGTCAAAGACTCTTGAATCTAAATTGAAACTATGCCCAGATTAAATTGGTACACTCATAAGGTCATTTAAAATAATTTTTAATGATTACAATAATAGTTAACATTTTAAAATCTTATATTAGGATAAGTTATTTCCTACAAAAAGGTGAAATTATTAACATTTAGGTTATACAAAAGAAATGAACAACAAAGTCTAAATGGTGTTGGTGATAGACAGTAATAATATCATTTAAATTAGGATAAATCATGGTAAAAAATGATGATTAGGAGGAAAAGCAGTTTAGTACATGGTCATATTTCGCATCATAAATGTGAAATATTATAATTCTATTGTCTACTCTTTCTATGAAAAGTTCGCTCCTTCAGAAATGTCTTAATGATAATAAAACTGACTTGATTTTTCCCACCACAGCCAACTCTTCTGTCATGCTCTTAATGATTAATAATTACTGTATGTTCAATCGTTTTTTCTTTCTCAGATAAAAGTAGTATTTTAATATAAAACTTTTAGGTTTTTAGTTGTGTGGGGGGTAAAAGATACTCTGAACATACTGAACAGCTGAAATAGAAAGAAAAAATGTCAATCAATATCTCCATTCTACTCAAAATAGTTAACTTATAATACCTAGGTTTCAATAAGTTATTATATCATGTTCTAGAAGAGATGGCATATTTTTTGCATGTATTACATTATCTTCATTGGTATTTTTATATTATACAATGATTTGAACTTAGAGCTAGACATTTTTTAATAAGAAAGTACAGTGGCAATTCAAGAATCTCTTAGCAGAATAAGAAATGACAATCCATATTTTTTTAAAAAACTGTAGGAGTTCATGCTTGTATAAATGTTTCTCTACACATTTACAAGAACAGCACCCTTTGACAAAGGTCTAAAAATGCCTGTGAAAGCCAAACATAATAACATTGTTATTCTGCTACTTATTAACAGAACAGCGCACTCTCTGACAATTAGATATGAATATTGCAAACTGAATTTAATATTAAGCTATCTTTGAAATGCCACTTTGCAGCAGGTTTGCAAATGCTTAAAGCACAGCAGGAGATTAACTCCGTCTTCAAATATTATATCAAAACCTTTTTTTAACCTGATAAATCTGACTGAAAGCAATGGCTTTTCAAGAAAAAATTATTCAACTATCAGAAGAGAAAACTAAACCTCCCAACCATTGTTGGCACACAGTCTCTTTCCACAATGAAATACAAAGGTAGAAAGGATAGAAGATGATAGATGATAGATAGATAGAAAGATAGATTAGATAGATAGATGATAGATAGATGCAACAGTGATCATACTGCTGAATTGTGTTTGCATACACTTTTTTATGACTGCAGCCTAATTTTTGTCTTAAATTGATAATTAAGTACTTCATCATTTAACTTTTGCTATGCTTAGATATTACCATCCATCTACATAAGTTTGCTGAAGTTTTTATATATCCTTTTTATGTATCCTTCGAGGATATCCAACATTTATTTGCTTGATAATTCTTCAATAAAACCTTACAAATACAACTATGCTCAGTATAAAGATACCTACAAAATAATTTTCTACCTATATACCCACCTACCTATCTACTTCTTATCCACCCATCTAGCTCATTGCTACCTACCTATGCACCCATCATAAATTTTACCTTCTTTAAGAAGTGGAACTTCAGCCAAGGTGACAGTATTACATGAGCTCTAAGAGTCAGCCATCAATAAGACTGCACATGTAGCAAAGGCAAACTGTCCTCACATGGTGACTGGCAGCCTCACATGGGGAGCACCAGCGTTCCATGTTAATTATTTCCCTTTTGAGCTGTAATTCTCTTCCTGAACTGCTCCTTCTGAACCAACCACCAGGATGCTTAAAATAGCTATTTCACTTGCATGATAGAAAAAAATACAATAAAAAGCTAGAATAAACATATTGCCAAATATTGCTAAATCTCTTAAATAAAGGGTCATACTTAACTCACTTGAGTTTAGGAAAATTGCTGATGTAATATTGCTAACCACCTACATGACACTATTTTTCTTTCTTTACTTATGCTAATCCTTACCTTTAATTTTTTCAACAGAGTTGGAAAAAATTACCAAGTGTAGGCCATCTGAAGAAATTATTCTTAAGTAGATGTTTATTTTCAAGAATTTATAATGAGATGATCAGTTTTATTTCTCAAAGCCAAATAGCTCAGTGATAGATAGTAACAACTCACCCCTAACTTATCAAATATAGAGAGGCAGATTCACTTTCTACACACAGCTATTTGCTTTCTCTATTTTATGAGTATTGCCACTCTCTTTAAAATTGAGTCTATAAATAATATATAAGTGGAAATCTATCAGAGGTTGCTTGTTTACTTGTATAATACTAATAATTCAAGATTTATATCTTGTATTTTAACTCAGAGAATATGATTAAATCATAGACCTACTAAATCTAATTTTTCAATTCTATAGATTTGGTCAAAAAATTAAAGTTACAGAGACTGAGTAGATTTACTGGTTGAAATAAAATGCTGTAGTGGAAATGTGAAAGTGGCTTTGGAGAATGATAAACATGATTCCCAACCTCAGCAAAGCCAATTATCAACTATAGTACATGAATCCAAGTCCTTAACTTCAAGATGTCCCAGTTTTTATCTCTAAAGATGGGGTACCACTCATAGCTATGCTCCAGTTTCTTTATCTCTAAAGATGGGGTACCAATCATAGCTACCTCATGGGATAGAGTTAAATATCAAACTTGTTAGTATTTTAATAGAATATTCAGTGGGATTTTTTATATGTCCTGGAGTTGGGCATTCTTGCCTAAAGTTCAGATAGATAAGGCACCCAACAGTCTACTTTTTTAAACAAATCCACTAATGCTAAAGAAGAAGCAGAACAGGCTGTACCACTACCAGCAGCCATCCAATCCTTACTTCTCTGACTGGAGAGGAGGCTTTAGTCGTATTCTGCATTGGCAAAAGTGTAGTGTTTGAGGTGAGAAGCTTTTCACCTCTCCATCAGTGAGAGATAAGAGTGATCTCATTCTCACCAAGTCACATTGGGGAGGACTTCAAGAAAAGCACTCACAGAGAGTAGGCCTTTCTACAGCAGTGGGAGACCTTGGCCGTATGCTCACCAAGCTGAAATATCAGCTGACCCAGTCTGGTGCTGCAACATTACAGACCTTGGGAGAGCCTGATGACGTCTGGCAGAGTTGGAAGGGCATTGCAATCATAGATGCTGGTTGTCTGCTTAGTGTCTGGATTTAAAGGAAGCATTGGGCCGTGAAGCAAGAGGCAGCTATCACGTAGCATATGTGGAAAGAAAATCAGGTTCATCTCTGCCCCGTCTCACTACTCTCAGAAAGCATAGAAATAGAACGTCCCTGGTTTCTCTCCTTCCACCGAAAAAAGCATGGAAGCCACAGGAGAAGGGAGGGGTCGTGAGACTGCTCAGCCGGCTCCTTGTCTGAGCACAGCAACTATGGGGTCTGTCTCGTGGGCACAGACTTCTGGCAAAAAGGGAGAATTGGCTGCCTTTGCCACATAGATCTTCACCTGGTGGGTGGAAGGGTTAAGCTGAACAACAACCAAGAAAACGAAAATTCACATCAGCAGAAACCAGCAGAAGAAATGAGAAGGATTAGTATAAATAAAACCAGAAGATTTAACAAAAACCATTCAAAACCTCCTCTTGATAAGCCGTAATAATGCTGAAAAACGTGAAGTGGTAAGAATGGCAGAAGAGTGTAGGGACTCCTACTTGGCGTAGTCTAGGAACCTCCTGGTGGATGGTTTCATCTCAAGCTATGTGACATCCATACATCAGACAAATCTGTCTAAACGTGTGTGTGTGTATGTAACTAGAGATTAATAGCGCCTCAATTCCAAAAAAGAAAAAGTATATTCTATTATTACTATCACTATTATTACTCTTTGATGCTCACTAGAAACCACACATTTTGACAAGTGCTTTAATTACATTATGTCTTTCCATTTTTTACTATCTCCATTTTTAAAGATCAGAAAATTAGCATGGGAATGATGAGAAAGTTGTCCAAAGTTACAGAGTTATTATTTGTAGACCCAGGAATAAAACGCATCTGACTCAAAAAAATCTGTGTCCATAACCAACATACGTCCTGCCTCCCAATTTTTCTCCTTAATCCTCCAGATAAACCCTATACCTTCTCATCTTTGTCCATGCTTTTTCTTCCACTTGAAATGTCATTTCCTCTCCTCCTGTACTACACAAAACTTTGTCATTACTCAAAGCTCATCTTAAGCCTCCTTGTTCTTTTAACAGTAAATATACAGCAGAAAAATTATATGCAGAGAATGGGGTGATGTATATACACACATAAATATATTCAAAAATACATTTGACTAATTTTACAAAAATAAAACATCTTCAATTGTTTACTTTTACATTAAATTACATTTTTCCCATCACCCTAAGTTCTTTTTATGTCTTAACTATTTTTTTCTACTTAATTTTGAAATTTCCGATGTTCACGAACACCTTTCTGATTAATTGGCATTGTGAATTTATTCTTCTGCATGAAGGAAATTTCTTTTATAGGTTCTCCATTTTTCAGAAAATTTTATAGACAAGGTTATAATTTATGGAACATAGGATCGTTCTGGAACAAGAGGCCAAATAGATTTTTTAACTATTTATTTAAAACAATCAATAAATAAAACAAAATACAATGCCAAGATAACCTTTGTCACAGTTAAATTTCTAACATTTCTTCCTCTTTAGTGGAAGTGACATAATATTAAAAGAAATAATCCTCTTGTTTCACTTTTTTGGAATTCTTTTTCTTATGAATGTGATTCATCCAAAATTCTCAAATATTGTCAAATATATGTATCAGTTGATTTTATTTCTTCACTTGTCCTGTTTTTTTCTCACCATTCTTGAAACAGACACAGCAAGCAGTGGTGGAAAACTCAGGAGTTAAAACAATTGTAGTCTGTGTCCTGTTTCATTCCCTGTTCCAAAGTTACCAACCTGTGTGATCTTTGGCCAATTTTTCTTACCCTTGATTTCCTCAGTTCAGAAACAGAAATAACCTTACTTAATTCATTTGAATTGTTGGGAGGTTTATTAAAGTAATATGAAGTATCTAATAAATTGTTTAGTTCATAAGTAACAGCCTACTCTTTATTGTATCCAAAAAGGCTGTAGATTGCAGATACTATCATCAATTTGCTCATTAAAAATATCCTTGAATTCATTAGTCACCAGCAGCTTTATCCTTTGATACCTTCAGCCTTAGATCATAAGATATTTGAGTCATACAACATACTTGCAGCCTAGCTAACACTTCCCAGTAATTGCAATGTGCTGAGCATCGTTCAAATACTTCTTACAGGTAATCTCATTTAATCAAGACCATGAGCTTATGAAGTAAAAAGTGGCAGAGGCTGCTAGTAAACACAAAAATCCACCTCTCCTTCTTTCCATTCAAATGTCTGGCCAGCTAGACTGTATTTTCCAGACTCCCCTGAAGTTCAACATAACTATGTGGTAAAGTTCTTGCAAAGAGACTTTGAGTGGAAGTGACGTATATTATCTCAGACATGGGCCTCAGGACATAAGGTTTTCCTTCTTCACAATATCATTTCTTTTCACAGGAACTCAGATATGAAAACTACCCTACTTCTACCATGAATATGACAACATCACTCTAGGAGTTGGCAGAGTAGCCTAATGAAAGATGTCTGGATCCTTGAATGACCACATGGAATACAGTTGTCTTGATGCCTTGGACCATTCACCTCAGAACTGGGTAATAAACTGTATCTTTAAGTCATTATATTTTGGTAGTTTTTTTTATTACAATAACATAGCTGTATCCTAACATTATAAATGCTATTAGCCCCATTTTACAGACATAAAGACTGATGTTCAATGAGCTTATTGAAATTTTCTATGGTATGAATTGTCTATTTGGTTGGATTAAGATCTCAAACAGCTAACATATACACTGTTTGTCCCTGGCAGGCATGCTCACTGAGAGAGACTACTCAGATTTGATTGTGTCAAGTCTTACACGTTCTTGGTTTTTCTAAATTTTATACTTCAACATTGTCTTTAAAGTTTAGATATTTGGAAGAGTGAGGAAGAAATCTCCAAATAGTTCAGATCAAGTAAAATTTTAAAGCAGACTCCATTATAATGTAAAAATTAAAATGTACTGAGTGCCACTATTGTCAGAAAAAAAAAAATAGAACCAGACAGAAGTTAACGTGGTGAAGGCAATTTTTATTCAGGAACTATTACAACTGGGGAAGAAGGACTTCAGTATAGAACTGGGCTCAATTCCAAATATAATAAGGACAAGTGGATCTTTATAGCCAAGGAGTAGAGTGGGGGGCCAGTGGATGAAAATTTTCTGAGAAAATATCAGGGGTAGGAATATTCTGGCTAAACTGACTTCAGGGGGTTCTTGCTGAAGGCTGGACAAGGTGATAAGATATTAAAGGTGGAGGATGAGGAATTTGATTTTCTATAGAGCTTGGTCACATACCAAAGATAGAAGATGAGGAATCTGATCAGATACTAAGGGTGGAGAGTTTCTGCTAAATTGACCCAGCAGGATTCTTGCTAAAACTGTACTTTGTGGGCCAAGGACAGAGACCAAGGGTGAGACCTAGTCAAAAAGATTTAAAAAAACCTGACTAAAATCTGGTTAAGGAGGGAGCCTCTTATTATTAATATCTCCACTTTATTGTAGGAAAAATAGGGCTCCAAAGTGTTAACACACACTATCACACTTAATAGCAAGAAACAAGACAAGTTTCTAATCAAGTCAATTTAATTCCAAAGCCTTTGGTTTTTCTACAACTAAATGGTGCCTCTCAAGAGCCAGGATGTGTGTGTGTCTAGTTTTTTATCTTAAGGAATTTTCTCCTCCACAGACTGGTTTGCATCATAACATAAATGCAGAAATTATAAGAGACATCTCATTTTATAACTGTGCATCCTGTTTGTGATGATATATATGTTACCCTTTGTGTCTAGCTGTACATTTAAAAATGTAGCAGATTGAGCCTAAACCATGAAAATTTATTTTTGCCACCATGTCTTAAGTAGTCAAAATGTATAGATCATATGAGAGTGGAAGAAAACAAAACAAACATCAAAAGATAAAGTTCTAGGTAAATACGTGCAACAATATGTGTGTTTTTTTGTATAAATATGTATTTCTTTTTTAATAGTTCAAGAAGCATCTATGTAGCCCCCTTTTTCTAGACTCTGTGGGGGAATTAAAAGCAAATATAATATATGTACCTGAATAGATTAGGTTTACAGTAGAGTTGAATGAAAGGCAATGAAATTCAGGCATAAAACTAACAGGCAACATGCATAAAAGCAAAAGAAAATCAGTGCAGCTCTACATTAGCTATGCATGTAAGTCTTCCTTTCAAGAGCATGTCCTTGAGGACGAATTTTGTTAAGAGGTTAATAAAGTAAGTCTGGAATTACCCTTTCGGACTTTAAATTTTGTCTCAGTCTCTCCAGAGGACCTTGCCAAGTTATTTAACCATTTCAATTTCTTTATTTGCAAAATGAAATTGTTCTGATAACTTCATAAGATAATATCGATAAAAGACCTAGAACAGTGCCTGGTGCATAATAAATACTCAATAAATGTTAGCTGCTGCTGTTATTTACAGCACCACCTGCTGTGCTCCATACTCTCCTCATATATGGCGTCTCTACTCTTTCTAACTCAACTTGGAGGGATAAAGTCTTCTTAACTAAAAACAATCCTATATTTAGATTTTCTTTTATTATTTAAATTACCCCCTTTCATTTCCTTTTAAGCAAAGTCATGAGCTCTTCTAAAAAAGAAGCCTTTTCTCCTTTAAGGTATTATTTTTCATTATTCTGAAGGGAGATATTTTCTGTTCTAGACATTTATGGCATCAGAAAAGACTTCAGAGTGGAAAAATTGAAAAATTTCCTGCCCCATGGTTTACATCGTGATTAAATTTTCGCTCTGATTAAATTTTAAGCGACCGTGGGCAGCTCATTTACAAGCAACAGTGGAAAATAAAATGCATTCTACTGACATCACAAAAAGAGAGGCAGACAGCCTCATAAATTCCATAGGACTTCTATATATAATTACCAATACAAAAAAAGTACAGAAGCCAGAGGAACCCATCAAATGACACCATTGAGATGCAATCTGCAAAATCCAGATAGCAGAGATTCTGTAAAGCACATGACTTGGTTTCTTTAACAAATAAATTACAAGACAAAAGAAAAATGTGGGAGGAGGCTTATAGATTAAGAGATCTGTAAAACACATGTGAACCATTCATAACGTGTAGACTTTATTTGGATTCTGGTTAAAATGAACATGCTGCAAAAATGTGACATTATGAGACAAAAAGAAACTGAATAATACCTGTATATTTGATGAGTAAGGTATTATTAGGTTTTTAAAGATTTAAAAATGGTTATGTGTTCATATTAAAGAATTCTTTTATTTTAGAGATATATATTAAAATATATATGGATAAATTTACATGAATGTAGGATTTGCTTAAACAGAGTATGTAGTGAGGGGGGAAATAAGTGAAGGATATATGAAACAAGACTGACTATGAGTTAACTTTTTTGAAGCTTGGTGATGAATACATAGAGGTTCATTATACTATTTTATTTACTTTGTATGTTTGAAATTTTCCACAGTAAAAAGCTTTTTAAAATAAATTTCTGATCTTATACCAATGCAACATAATATGTAAAAACTATTAATTACTAAATTCTCTAGTTTCATTAATTATAGTTTCAAAACATGTTTGAGGGTGTCCAATCTAAAACATTTTATGTACATTTATGGTAGGCTAAAATTCTAATGTGTCACATTTTTAAAATTTTTTTCGATAGTCCTGGTGGCAGTTATGGAATAGTGTTGGGAGAGATCATTTTTCTATAGGTCCCAGGAAGTTATTAATACATTCTATCAATAAAAACCGTCAATACATAAGATGTATAACAAAGTGTACAGTGTATAAGATGTTAGTTGTATAACAAAGTAGATTTAGTACATTATTTTTCTATTTTACTTCAGCAATATAGTTGTTTAAAATGCATTCTAAAATCAAAAATAAGTTATATGATAATTATCAATAATTATAAATTATCTTCAATTATTAATTCTTTTTTTCCAGAGAAACAAAACTAATTCAAGAATGTTTTGTGTAAAAAATAAATCTTTAGCAGATTTTGAAAAAACTGAAACATAAATTCATGAAAAAAGTTGAAAGATGCTATATCTTGTTGCTGCTTAAACCACGCTTTTATGAAACTAACATTAAATATTATAATTTGATGAAATATATTATCTTTGTTTTTAAGTAATTAAATTTGAGAATTCAGAAGGTTCCTTATTGTTCAGACAAGTATAAAACTTATAAAAACAGACAATGAACTTCTTATTGCTCCACCAGCAAATTACCATAAACTTAGTGAATTAAAACAACACATGTTGATTATCTTATAGCCCTGAAGGCCAGAAGTCCAACATGTGTCTCACTGGGCTAAATCAAGATGTCAGCAAGGAAGTGCTAGTCTCTGGAGTTCTAAGGGAACATCAAATTTTTTGCCTTTTCCAGTTTCTAGACTCTGCCTGTTTCCTTTGGCTCATGCTCCCTTACATTTTCAAAAATAGCAATGGACAATCGAGTCTTTTTCACTGTGACACTAACTTTTCTGCTTTCTTTTCAAACATTAAGGACTCTTGTAATTACATTGGGCTCACCTGGATAATCTCAGACAATTCTTATTTTAAGGTCAGCTGATTAGCAAACTTCATTCCATCTGCTACCTCTTAGTCATATGACCTAGCATACTGACAAGTTTCAGGAATAAAAATGTGGATGTGGACATCTTTGGGGGGCCTACCCAAAATGTGATAGGCTTTGCCCAACTAAACTTTATAATTTTAAGGCTTTTTTCACAAATACTTCTTATTCACAAATAGTGTACATTGCTATTTTACTGGTCGAAAAATATGGCTGCCTGAAGTTAGTAGTGATGCTGAGTTTTTTCAGGTGACCCAAACAAAAAGAAGGCATATACAAACCCTGAAGAAATGTTTACTGATGTATTCAAGTGACACACTCATAGTTTCAAAACACTGAACAAAGTACAGAGGACTAAGGAATACACTTACTTCAGCAGCATTTGTTTATGACTTAGGCATAATGTATGATGCAGTTTGGGGGCTGTGTGATTTATCCAAACATCTAAAAGAAAGACATAACATTGCCAGAAGCCTATTCTAGAGTGTCAAAGCAGATTTAGGTCTTTACATCAGTGGCTGACAATCCTGGATCTTTTGCTGAAGAGGCTGTCAGAGCTTTTCAGAACTTGCTCTTTTAACAAAATTCACCACACACAGGATAATGTCTTAAAAGAAGCAATGGAAAAATTCCCATTAGTTCTCAAAATCAAAAGACCAAAATTCTACACAACAGCATTCTTTAAAAATATTATTTTTTTCTAAGATAGTTGTACGCAAAATCATAAATTATGTCATGAATTTACATATCTTCTGAAAACTATTTTGATAACCTGGATTGAGAAGAGTACACCAAGACTTCTGCCCACATTCTTATTTAGATATTATAGTTTTCTATAAGCCTTTCATTTTAAGATTCAACAGTCATAATAACTGCTTTCTGAGATATATTTCTTACATGGGCCTAATGTTCTGCTCCCAAAGTACTTGCATTCCGATGGTAACTCCTACAAGTCATTTGAGAAGTACAATATAGAAACACATTATATGTTTAGCTAAAGCCACATTAAACATTCAGTGTATGGGTAAGATACAAAGTAGCTTAATGGATATTACACTAAAATTAGAAGCCTGATTTAACAACAGAAGTCCTCACCACCATTTAGTCTTGTCAACTGTTCTAGTGCTCCAGTGTCCATTGTTTATTTTTTGTTTTCTCACAGAGAAATCTGTCAGATTCACATTTGGAACATACTAACTCTGCATAATAGTGCTAGCTACTGAATAAAAATAAATTAAGAAAGTTATTTAATGTAATAGATGTATTTGAACTAATGCAATCTTTTGCCTTCCTGGTTCTTTCAATGGCACCACAATTCTCTCAGTTTCTGGAGTGCAAGGCCTCACCCACCATCCATCTCACTCTTAAATGATAATTAAAAAATGATGAGGATCACGGCCATCTATGTTCTATAAAGTTATATATTCTCTTTGATGCTTACAATATTTCAAGGTATATGTTATTATTTTTTTGACAGATGAGGAAAATGAATATCAAGAAGGTTAAGTGACTTGTCCAAGGCTTTATAAGCCAGTACATACTGGACTTAAGAATCAAACCTACAAGGTCTATTCTGTTGAAAGTATAAGCCAGTTCCATTGAACAACAATGTCTCTAATCAGCCAAGCCACATCAACCATCTTGTCTGTATTGGTTCCTTCTTCTCCAGTCTGATTGCTTTGTTCCCTTTATCCAGGCCTTTATCACCTCTTATTTAGACTCCTGAAATAGCTTTGCAACTGATTTCTGCACTTGCAATATTTCAACTTTTAAATATCAAATTAAAATAACTTTGATCAGACCCATTCCCTGCACAAAAACATCCAATGGTGCCCCAGTTCCCGAAGGAGGGTTTTCCAACAGGCTGATCACAGACCTTTACCAGGTAGATCATGAAACCACATCACTACCTTCTTTGCTGGCTTTCTCCTCGATGTTTTGACTCACACATTTGAAATGCACAGGGAGGGCTGCCACACCAGTCACTAACATGCATTTCAAATAGCCCAGATTAAAGAGAATCTGAATGATTAGAAGATTTCCACATGTCCTTCACTACCACATCCCATTCATTGGAGAGAGCTGGCTAGAAACCACACAGGTGGAAAAGCCGGACTGCCTAAAACTCTTACTTCCTCCTTTGATTCATGTGGTGTTATGACAAGATTTTCCTTTTGTCAAAATATCTGACATTATCTCAATTCCTTTGTAGTATTTTTGAATGAATACTTAAAATATCAGATTGCCTGATTAAAAATGCATGCTCAGTCTATAGGATTCAAACTCCTTACCTTGTATTCACAGCTTTTTATAATTTGGCCTCTTCTCTACGTTAGCCTTATTTCCACTGATTTCCAACACCCATCTCTTCCATTTAATTTGTCATCTGCATTTACCAGAATGTTAAACAACTTTCTGTGCTTAACTAAAGCTGCAAAATAGAGAATTAAAGGCACCTTACCCAAATAACCTCAATAGTTCAATCCTGAGAAGATGAGTTTCTAAGTATACCCTATTGGTTGGTGTACAGGGAGTTTTCTCGGTGAACATTGCCAAGAATGATCGCTCTCTACGGAGAATAGCTAGAACACTCTTTGTTCATAAACTCAGTGACCAGTTCCAAGAGCTGGCAAATTTTAGAGGTAATCTCATCCAATCTTCTCACTCAACTGGTACTGTATAAATCTTCATTTTGATAATTCTTGCGTGTGTGTGTGTGTGTGTGTGTGTTTGGGTGTATGTGTTTTGGGTTTTATGTCTTAAACTAGATCCTTCCTTAAGGAAGGAAATGTGTCTTATTCGTCTTTATATTTCCTAGTCATAGATATTTAATTGATATATATATATTGACAGAATGACAAATTTAAGATAATGTGAGTAAAAATTACCAGAATTCCCATAAAGTGTTTAATATAATTTGAGAGAGAATTGTGTCCACAATTAAATGTGAAAATGGCCAAGAAGGAAAATTGTGTAGAGGACTAAATCTCTCATTTTCTTTAAAAATCTGTACATAAAAAATGTACAAAAGAAAACATATGAATCAAGCGTGAAAAATTAAACTATATTCATTTGGTCTTTTTTTTCCCCCTGAGATATGACTTTAAGTAAAATCATAGAGTAACATCAAAATAAAATAGTAAGACACAGTTTTAGAAAAAACCCAAGCTTATAACAGAACCTGAGAAAACATAGTTTAAAGAGTGAAGTCTCTTTATGAAAGTTGTAATTTTAACAAAGCAACACACTAAAAATTCTAGAAACAATTATCTATAATTTTCACTAAACTGCTTACTTTAAACAAATAGTTGCTATTCTAAGGTGAATTAATTAGGAACTATATTTGTTTTCTTTGGATGTACAACTGCAATCAAGTCATGCGTACAATTTATGAAAGCTTGGTGATTTTTTTTCCTACAGTGCTTCAGGCTCTATATTCAATCAAATACACATATACCAAAAATACCCACTGCCACTTCAAGTTTTAAGTCTCTAAAAAGGGTATAATTGTGCTTTTATTACTCCAGGGTTTGTTACATAAACTCTATAAGTTTGATTGTCAAATTTATTATCTTAGAAAGAAAAAAGAAACCGATCTTTTAAAGACAGAGAGCTCCTAATATTGAAAATTAATCAACATGTATCACTGAATCCTAAGTATATGATATGCGGTAGAAATTTACCTTCTTCTTCTCAGCTACACTGTGAGGATTTTAGGAAAATGCCACTTTTGCTTGAGAAATGGAGCAGAGGAAAGAGTAGGCCTTTGACCAGATGGGTGTTTGGTTTGGAAGTGAGTCACCAGGAGAATGGGATGTGACTCTTTGCTGGAAGAGCTTACAGGTTTTAATTTCCTCCCTTTACATAATGGTTAGACTCTAAAGCTCAGTATTCTTTTACTCAAGCATTGCTAATTTCATAGAACAAGGTCAGGTACAATGATGTTGCCTGGTCTGCAGACTTTTAATACGATCAGTCTAGGAATCCACATAAATATTCCAAGAACTCTTTCAGAAGCTCTTTTTAAAAATCAGGTGTGATCATTATTATGGCAAAATGAAGGTTGGTTTGCTAATCATTTAACAAAGTATCATATTTGAAAATTCCAATTTCTTCACCTATATAGCAGGTCCTTCAATAACATCATTTCGTTCAATGATGTTTTGTTATAATGTTGATGAAATGCCAGAGGAAATTAACTTTTGTTTACATCAATTATTCTATGGCAAAATTTTTCATTACAGGTTGTTTTGTTTAAAGTTACAGAAATTATAAATGTTAAGTAAGGACTTCTTGTATTTGTCATGCCTGGTATTGTGCTAGTGAGTAGACGTACACTGATGAATAAGACATGTTTTTCTTTTTTCCTTTAGACTTATTGTGTAGTGTAAGAAAACAGATGAGAATAATAGAATTTAATGCTAGAGACACACTCAGGCTTCTATGGGAACTCAAATTAGGCATGCACAATTGAGCCTTGAGAAGGCTACACAAGGCAAAGGATCATTTGGACCAAATCTCAAGAGATTAACAACAAAAAAAAGGAGGTGGAAATAATGGACAGGAGGGGCATCTAAGAAACAAGTATCAATACACACAAAATATTGCAAACACAATAGCATATGTTGTAACAGGTGCAAATTTGCTCACAACTATAATATACACTAAAAAGATAACTTCTAAGATTTTCTTTAATGCATTTCTTCTCACTCTGGACATCTCCTGTCCCCTATTGTGTTTGCCGAATAGTAGAAAAAAATGCTGAAACAGAATTACTCAAGGATTTATAAAAGCCTGTCCTGAGTTAAACTAGATTTCTTTTGAGAAATTTGTTATAAAGACTTCTTTACCCTTCCCCTCCTCTTTTGCTTCTCCTTTGGTGGCCTCCAGATGGCGCAGGGAAAGTTCATGTTAATCCATTGTGGAAAGAAGGGGTGTCTTATCTCTGTGTGGTCCTTCCCTACTGATCTCTACTTGAAATGTCATTTTCTTGACTGGTCTGTGGACGTCATCCAGCAGCCTGTGGGAATTCTCTCTCTATGGACTAGTGGGAATGAGTATGGTTCCTAGAGAACTCAGCTGTTCTCTCTGTGTTGAGTTCCCTGAAACACAGTTCAGTCTTCATCTGGCCATTGATTTTGGAGGGTCCAACTCAGCACATTTGTTATGGGACTCACACACCCCACATGGTGGCATCCGCTTGGCTGATGCACTCAGATACTCTCTGAGACTCTCACAGCATCCCATGACAACCTCTGAGTCTCTCCCATGGCATTTGGAGGCCATGGGAAATAAGGAATACCCTACATCAGTTTCTCTCACATTCTCTACCCTACCCTGCCACTATTCTGTTCTGATTTAGGTTCAGGGACTTGCAAATGACCTTGAAATTTTCTTATTCTGTGGGTTTGAGGTCCAGAGGAACTAGCTCTGGAATTGCCCCAAACCATTCTTGCTGCCTGATAGACTTTGCTTAAGTGGTTGAAGGAGTCCAATACAACACATCCATGGCTAATTGATTGTTCTCCTTGCCTGCTCGCTCGCTCTCTCCTTCCCTCTATGACTTTCATTTCAGAGAAGGATTCCCTTTGTATTATTATTTATTATTTTTTCCCTATATTCTCCCATTTTTACCTTAAATGGAGAAAAAGCTACAGGAAAAATAAATGTTAGATTGCTGAAAAGGAAAAATATGTTAGAAAATAATTACCTTCAAAAATATTACCTTCATTAAACATATTTGGGGAATTTCAAGTAGTTTGGTATAGTGGCCAATTAATTCCTAAAAGCATAGACACCTGAATTGGGAAATAATGTGCATGAGCTATTTCAGCTGATACTACAGTCAGGAAAACACCTTTGCAGTGACCTATTTTCTTGACCTAGGGAGGTGG
Source organism: Cynopterus sphinx (assembly GCA_030015415.1). Taxonomy (NCBI): domain Eukaryota; kingdom Metazoa; phylum Chordata; class Mammalia; order Chiroptera; family Pteropodidae; genus Cynopterus; species Cynopterus sphinx. The sequence continues at coordinate 17,958,406 of CM057381.1, forward strand.
TTTCGTGGTTCATAACAAGAAGTCTGAAGTCATATTACTTGGGTTGAAATTCTACATCCACCATCTACTTACTGTATACCCTTCAGAATTTTACACCACCTCTTTTCATGCTTTAGTTTTCTCATCTAAAAAAGAGCAAAAGTATCATTATCCATACTGGATGATAGTTATGATAATTCATTGATAGTGTATCAAAAATTAGAAGAGTAGCCAGCATGCTAAGAAAATTCAAAAGGGTTAGATTTATTAATATTGATATACTGAAAATAAAACCTGTTATTTTCTAACCTGGTGAGAATATCCATCACGACCCATGGTGAATATGCAATGTAGTGAATCCTTGACCACTAAAGCTATCCCTTGAAATTTTAGCAATTTTAGTTTTAGCAGAATACAAACAAGTAAGCACTATGTTGAATCACATCAATATTTAATCATGCAACCTGGAATGACAAGGCTTAGTCAAATCAGTGTTAGATTTTAGAAGATCAGTATACATGTTTATTTCTCTAAAAGGCAGCAGTAATACAATGCTTCTATTTTCTCCTTCTTCCATTTGAAAAATTAATTCCTTCCTCTGATGTGTGTTCACAACTTCCATTAGAGTTCATAGAAGCCTTGGGGTCAAGCCAGAAGGCAAAATTTGTCACAAGGGACATTAGGCAAGCTGCCATAACCATTTGTTCACCCTTAATAATATAGGACAATGTGAACAAATATTATTATTGAATAGTTTGTTCCCTTGATGCTCCTGTGCTGGTGAGGCACCTTGAAGTTATCCTACAAATTATGTTTTAATGAAGATCTGAGTTTGACTTGACTTATCCATGATTACACTTTAATTTCTCTTTCCTACTCCATTTTCCATGTGAATTTGATTTTAAAACTAGCCCTTTTTTTTGGCAGAATAAAACTGTAAGAAATTGTTTGTGACAATTTTTTAAACATGTTGATCTCTGAAAAATCTCCATACTTATTTAGTAAAAAGTCAATATGAAAAGAAATGAATAAAACTTAATAGCCATTCAAAAGTGAGGATGGGAAACTGGTAATAAACCCTATGAATCTCACAGTTTTACAGGAAGACACGATTTATTTTAAAATGTTTAAAATAATGATTAGAAAATTAAATGCCAATACTAAAGGTTAAAATAAATATTGCATATTAAAAGTATTTTAAAGTTAGAAAAATAGGCAAGTAAGATACCTATGTTATCTATAAAAAAGTTCAGCAAACCATAACACTTCAACCATAAACAATAAAAGGCATTAAGAACGTGAAGCCAAACTTTAAACCTGTAAATGCTGTAAAAACCTACATTATTTCTAGAGAATGGATGATTTGCTGAATAAAAGATTTATTGGCAAGAAGTAGCTTCATACACACTTAACGATGTTTTAGCGTGATAAAGTTCTTTTATTCTCACAGAGAGTAAGGAAATTCTCAAATTTGACACAGCAAGTTTACAGTGGCCTGCTTCCAAAGTGAAGTTTCTTATCCCTGAACCAGTTTTTTCTTTTGTATCATATTTTGTAAGTGCCACCATAAGCCTTTAGGAAGGCTTTGTTAGCGCTTATATGAAGGTTGAAAATGACTGCGTATAATTTATTTGATTGAAGATAATTGCTTCAATCCTTGAGAAGCAGATCAGACTCTTCTTCACTAATAAAATTTGGTGATGCAGTAGAAGTTACCATATAGCTCTATGCTTAGTAGAAATAATCATGTGAAGTGTTTTTGAATGACTGAGTAAGCAAAAATAACAATTGTAGAGTTGTAAAATTTAACAATGAAATACAGAAACATCGAAATGAAGCCACTTATTTAAAAGATTTATAAGTAACTTAAAAATTGGGACTTTAGAAATCAGAAGTATTTTTGGATAGTTGCCATTTTATCCTAAAAATGTTACATTCTGACCTACTTAATAAAACATAATGGGTCATTGGGGCACCTTGTTTTTATAATGACTTAAGATAAAATTTTGATTAATTTCTTAGTGTCTGTAATATATGGAGAACTTGCTTATAGCCTCAAAGTGGTCTGTGCACTCATCAGAACATGAAACTATCAGAATTTACTAAACTGGAAACACCTATTTTTGTCTCTGGCTACAGCCCTACACTTTGCCACTCCTACTTTCAAAAAGGTAGTAAAAATGCATTACTTAAAATGAATGCTCAAGTCAGACATTTTATATTAGTTACAATTTTCACTCACAACTGTGTATTTTCCTTGTTTGTTCTTCTGTAAATTTACATATTTTTTCAGACTCCAACACATAGCAATGCATGGCAGTCACATAGTTCCTTCTAAAAGCACCCACTTTTCTACATTCTTTCTCTTTTGTTATCAAAACCAACTTCCGAAGAGAGTTCGAGTAGATGAAGATATAAATATAAGAATAGGCATACATATAAATATGACAATGCCAACTAAAAACGGCACTCTAAAAAAAGTTTAGGAGCTGAAAAACAGAAACCAGGACATACTTCAAAATCATTTCTCTTAATAACTTTTATTAGAAATTGCACAGAAATGCTTTATAATCTGATATAATATCATGCACTATTTTAATTTCCAATATGAAATAATAATAGCAAATCTCATAAAGCAAAACTTATTTCTTATCAGTACAACTTTACAAATGACAGGATCTAGATAACAGATAATGGTGTGAATAAAACAATACAATTGTTTTTTGATACCATCTTTATTTGCATTCGAGTCAGGAAAAAAAGTGAAATTAAAGAGTAATGAAATCTGAAGGAAAACGCATTTTTAACATTTTCATTTAATCTGAAATAATTTCTCTATACTGCATTCAATTTGTATAGAAAAGTCACTGTATATTTTTTATCCACAAATGTACTTGTTTGTTATCCCAAGCTTATTGTTTTTTAAGCATTTAAAAATTAAAATATTTTAAATGTTCCTTAGACTCATTTGATCAAAACAGTCAAAAACACTAAGAAATATTTCATTGGCCAATCACTCTAACCTAACTCTATATATAACAGCTTGGACTAACCAATCAAAATGCAAAATATTAGCAAGGTCATAGTAGTATAACAAAACATACCACTATATTTCACAGATTACAAAAGACATTAAAATTCTGATACCCCATTCATAAGGAAAAGATTGTAATGAGAATAGAAAATGGCACAACATTAATTCATTGTGTGACAAAGAATATAATGAGAATGGGAAATAGTACAAACATAACTCATTCTTGGTACAGTTTTAAGATTGTAATGTCATGGTTCATATCACATAGTTAGCAAGAAGGTGGTAGTCACTGTGTCGCAGTATTCAAAGGCTATTCTGAATTCAGTAAAAGCATTATTTTAGCTATATATATGCATATATACACACAATATTTAATTTTTATTTTCAGGAATGCATATATTTAAATATTAAACCATGTTGCTAAAAAGTTTCATTTGAAAAGATAGCATGTGTATGATTAAAATATAAAGAATATGGTCATAAATCCACTAGACAAGTGAAAATATGAAACTAGAAGGTGCTATTGGATACATTCAAGTTAATATTTTAAAATGGAATAAAATATATTGGTAAGCAGTTTCTTTAAATCATTTTATAAAGCAATGCATGATTTTATAAAATATTCAAAGATTACATTGCAAAGTCAGGAATGTCTGCGGCGTAGTTACAAGTCTTCACCCAATAATCAGTTCTGCTCTCTGACTGCAGAGACCAAATATGCTCTTTGTAAAAATCAGAGGTGATAATCTCGTAATTGTGGAACACTAGGAAAGCAAAGCTGCTTTATAGTACTGTGATTATAAAGATAAAAAAATGACAACTTCATTTCATTAACTTTAAGTTACTTACCCTAGTAGAAGAGCACAGCGTAGACCATCACAAACATTTCATGTGTGTACGCGTCTATCTGTGTCTCTGTGTCCGTGTGTCTGTGTGTGTACTTAAAAACGATATCCAATTCCCCCACTAGTTGATGTTACTTTTTAATTACATAAGCAGTGGTTAATATTAAGATTAGATTTAAACTTATTTGCATTTCTTAAATAAATATCCAATAACATGCTAGGAGGTGGGGTTAAATTTAATTAACCCAGGATTTAAAAATTGACATGAATTATCCCCAAAATAGATAACCCACACATTTTTTAATTAAGTAGTTGGCATGGGAATATTCCACTTTTAAACATCTTTAGTTTGTGGAAAAAGTTGAATGTAAAAAGAATTTCTGTAAAATGAATAATTACCTCTTTTAAAAATGTGTTCAATAGGTAAAAGGTACTAGTGCTATGATTATTGTATCAAAATTCACACCTAAGAATATGCTTAAAATCACATTTACCAAAACACAGTTAAATAACGTTTTTTTAAAATATTTTATGAAATCTAAAGTTTTGGTAACTTTCATTTAATAACTTTTATTTAATTTGTTGAAAATATTTAAAATAATAATCTCTGTCCTATAATTTAGGTTTCTGTATAATATATAAAAATGACATGGAAATGTAGACAACGATAGTTTTATTGGCTGTAAGTAAGGATATGACTCATTAATTAGATCGGTTATAAAACTCTGATTTGTGAAACTAACTAGTACTGGTCTAAGGGGAACAGTGTCTTAATAGATTTTTAAAGAGACTAGAATTCAGGGATTATATTCTGTAAAACTAATTGTATATCCAATGGATAGTCAGGATCTCTTTCTTAACAACTCACTCTATGGCATAGAATCACATGTATATTAACTGCTCCCTAATAACTGTATTTTTAAAAAAGTGAAAGAAACATGCCTAACTCTATGTTAGAGGGTCTTTTAGATCATTTCTCAAAGTCCAAAAAGATTTCAAAAAATTCAGATGATTCCAATATTTAACATATCCTTGGAAAATAAATAATTTTGTCCAAAAAAGTTAAAGAAAAAAACAGAATATATTGATGTCATATGTAATGATTTTAAACTATAACCAGGTCAGAAAAATGAAACAATTCTGATGTGTCATTTCTGTACTTAAAAACAAAAATGCTTTTTTGTTTGTTTTATTGTGGGCATGTTTTGAATTTGCTGTAGATGATAGGACAAATGCTCTGTATTAAAATATGGATCTAAGATATTTATTCTAGTTTTCCTCATTTTTCCAAATAAATGTTTCAAGATAAGTTAATTTAATGCAGAAAACAATGTGATGCTTTCTTAACCATGGAATATTGTGCTATAGTTTATGCACATAAGCAGCTTTATGTATTTAATGTGACTTTGGCTCTTTAACTTTTAATGCACCAATTAAGATGTTCAAACCTCAGATTTAAACAGCCATCTATGACTGCTGACGGTTGATTTATTTCCTGATAATCATTGGAGCTGCTAAGTGAAAACCAGAGGAAGCATCTCTTTAAGAATACTGCTCTTCTGCGTATCACTTGCTGAATTCCGGCTCTGTGACAAGAGCAAAAGGCGAGTGTGACATTTAAAAAATCTTGACACATTTCTCCCTTTCTTTGTGAATTGTCTTTTAATCTGGTAACAAACATTTTTGACCATTGTTAAAATCCTAACCATTGCATGTGGTTCAGAATTCCATGCTGAATTTGTGATTGTGAGGTTAGAGATACGTTACACATTTTTAAATTTTCAAATAGGAGATGAAAGTGGGAGTGTCGATACACCAACTTTTTTACAAGGAAGAATAATGAGTTCATCCCTTGTGGTAGGCAAAATAGTGGTCCTCCAAAGATACCCACATGCTGATGCCCAGAACCTATGTAGATGATAACTCACATGGCAAAAGAGATTTCACATCTGTGATTAAGACAAGGATTTCAAGATGGGGAGAGTTGCCTGGATGATCCAGTTGTGCCCAGTATAATCACAATGGAGACAGAGGAGTCAAAGATATTCGAAGGCACTCTTGGTTTTGAAATTGTAGGAAGGGACCAGGGGCCAAGGAATGCAGGAGGCCTCTAGAAGCTGGGGGCTGGGGGGTTAAGAAGGGATGAGGAACAGATTTTTCTCTAGAGCCTCCAGAAGAAGTAGCTGATACCATCACTTTAACCAAGTGCGTCCTATTTTGGACTTCTGACTTCCAGACCTTAAGATAATAAATTATGTTACTTTAAGACACTAAATGTGGTTATTTGTTACAGAGGAATCGGAACTAATACTACCCCCAATCCTTTTTAAAGCTATTCAAGTGTCTTTTAAGGGCCAGTTTCAACCTACATCTTTTTAAAACCATGCAAACATATAAAAGTACTTTTTAATTACAATTTCACAATAACTGTATTAAAACTTGCCATTATAAAAGATATTTTAAATTTTAGAATTTAAAAATTTTTACTTCTTAGAGTTTAAAGAATGATTTCAAATTAAGTGTGTACTTAAACGTCTTTCTTTGGAAAACCAAACAGCAATTTTGCAATTTTTTCCATTTCTTTTTCAGCACAGTTAACGAAAGATAACATAATAGCAGAATAAACCAACTAAGAAACAAGAGCATTATTTTTAATTCCTCTGTAGATGGCAGGACTGAGAGTCTTACACTATCTTACCTATTCATTTGCTGCAATAGTCCTTGGTGAATACATCTCATCACCCGATTGTACCCTTGGTAAATTTCCTTATTTTGCAGTCTTTATGGAGGAAAGATACCCATCATCATAAATCTTAAATATCTTTGCAAGTACAAGTGAAAATACAAGCTTATATATGTTAACAGCTGTACAACTGCCTCTTGGGATAAATGTATTATAGATGTAGAACAGTCATAATAGCACTCACAATCTCATTTTTCCCATTTCATAGGTTTTATACCTGTGCCATCTGGGCAATACACCTGGATGTACTAGAGGATACTTACAAGATTTGGATTTCTGAATGGCCTTTCCTGGCCTCTGATTTTTGTGGAATTCTTTTAATTTTTGATTCACTAGACCTAAGTGCCTAATATATGTTATGATGTGCATAAATGTTAATATTACAAGAAGGCATATTTTGTTATAATAAAAAACATATGATTGCATTTTATGAGTCACAAATAAATGATATCAAGCATTTTCTTTCATTCTCTTTAGGAACAAATAGACTTTGGCCAAGTCATTTAACTAATTGGTGCTCATTTTCTCATCTTTCTGAAAATTGGAGAAACAATTGAAATAAATGTGCCTAAAAAGGCATTTTTTGAAGTGATGGATGCATAATTTGTTATACTATTTTATTGGAGATAGATAATTCTTCAAATTAGATAAAATGCATTTGAGTTAGAAAATTATTTTTATTTATTTTATTTCTTTCCAATTTCTCTTTCAAGGTTTTTTTCCCCTCACCCTTGAATTGCTTCATTACCACATTAATTTTCTGCATATTTGAGGTAGAAAAATTAGAGTAGTTAAAATACAAGCCAATGCAATCTAAGTCAACATAAATACACAATGAAATAGTTCTTCATCATCTATTCTTGCTTATCCCTATTGAGAGTCAACTTTGAGTGACCTTCAAAGATAATCCAGTGTCAAGAAACATCTGGTGCCTTCACACATGACTGTCACAACAGCATCATCACTTCGTTGACACTATTTCTGGTAATGATAAAGTCATTTATTTTAACAAAATTGGTCTATTGTGTTTTTCCCCTCTTTTATTTGGGTTTTTCTACTCTTTTGTAAAGTCTTTACATCTTTTGAAGTCACTGTCCTCCAACTGTCCTTAACGCCCAGGGTCACATTCAACTGTCTACCCAAGCCATCTTCTTAAAAGCCTTCTGTTTTCACTCACTTCCTCCAGAATAGCTGCATTAACAAATTCTGTTGGAAGAGATTAGTTCACCAAAATGCTAATTGATTAACACGAAACATGGTTCATGAGTTATATCCAATCTCATTTCAAGTCTTGGACCTGGCATGACATATGACCTAGATTTTTCCTATTGGGAATAATTTTAATAAAAATAAATGTCCTTTAATTTTTTGAAAAACAAGAAACATTAATAAATGTAATGCTATTCTTTTAACAAATTATGATTAAATATTATGTGGTGAAAATGTGGGCAAATAAAAAACTGCCTAACCTAACCATGTATACTAATACTTCACTATTTTATTGAAGTATTAGTATACATGTACATATTTTTAAATCCAGCTTTCAGGAAAAAAGTATTCAAAGAAATGTTATTATACAGCACTTAAAATGTTTCCCTTCAGGATATGATGCTGACATGAGAGTTGGTCCTGACATTATGGTTTTATCACTGTGCTCCACTAGTTGAATGTACAGTTGCTAGACATCATCTCAGAAATTTTGTGGCCAAAATACTGCAAAACTGCAGACAAATTTTCTCCCCATTACATGCAGTTAAGTTTCTGTTTGCAAGTGTTATAAGAAAAGCAGCAGAACTGGGAAACAAACCAAAGAAAATAATGTTAGCATAAATGCTTCAAAGGAGACATGTGTCGCTAATGGCTTTTCAGAAACCGTAGGGAGTGAGGGAGTAACACTTCCACTCCATTGAGTTGGCTTAATTTTTTTTAAGCCATGTGAACTATTTGAAGAGCTTTATAGAATCTCACTTCTGAATCGAGACTTTGTTGCTTTAAAAGTGACTGTTTCTATTCTAATAATCAGCATGAATGGCAAAAGGAAAATAGAAAAAAAAAATTTAAGATGTATCCTCTGGAAGTGCATCTGCCATTTTCATGGTGGTCAGGCACACATCTAGGGCAGCAAGCATTCTTCCATGGTGATAAATATAAAAGACAACTTTGAGGAAAACTATGCATGTAGATGAGGATCACACTAGGACAAAGTCATAATTTTACATATAGCTCAGGAAGAAAGTAGTAGTTCAAACTTTCCTCGACACCTTTTAAAATGGATATACACCATCCAAATCAGTTCTACAAATCATATCTGTGTGTAGGGGGGGGAGTATTTTTATTCAATTTTTAATATTATTAGAGTCAATATATTTAATTTAGGTGGGATTAGTTAATGAGACAATAAGTTTAAATCTTTTGTGTGGTGTTTATACTTTATGTACATAAGATGAAATTTCCCTGTTTATCTCTCAGTGTGTTTGTGAGCATATTACAAAATATTTATAAGAAAGGTATATGCAGTGAAATGAGGTAGTCAGGAGACTCGGGTCCTAGTGATCTGATGAATGGATGCATCTTCCATGAACCAATCGTGTTACTCTGAGTGAGTTATTTAACTCTCTTCTGAATATTTCATTTTTGAAAAAATTAAAAAAAAATTTTTTTTTAAATTTTAACCCAGCTACCTACAGCCTCTCTTCCACTCCCAGAATTCTATGGCTTTTATGATAAAACTACTACTTCAAATTAGTACAGAAGCTGAATTCAGAGGTTCAGGGGATAAGTTTAGAGAAAAACATTTTTTTTCTTTCAAGCCCCTTAGTAAGAACAAACAGGCTAAAAATCCTTATCTGGGTTGTTCCTAGTCTTCTTCTGGTTCCCTGGCCCTAGAAATTTGTGCTAACACCTCATCCCATGTCCTTGCTCTGCCATCATTGTCTCTTCTATACACCATTGTCAAGTACTTTTAAATAACAGATATTCTTGTTACTATCATTTTATTTCTGTGGCTTCAGCAAGGCCTTTGAGACATACACTACTTGAGCAACAATTCTTATTTCTACTAGAATTAACTTTTAGAATTCTGTGCTGCTAGCCAGTTTTATCCCCCCAAAACAAGTTTACTTGAGAAAAGGAAAAAAAGAAAAGGAGAATTATGGAAAAGCCAGGTTACTTTGTTATTATAAGTAATCACTGTCTTCTCATATTAATATGTTGTCAAAGTTTACAGATCTTCAATTCATTTGAAAACAAATAATTGAGCTGAAAGCAATTTAGCTTTTATAGGTCCAGACACTGTTTATTAAAGGGATTAATACTAAAGAAGATCTGTAGCTCAAAGATACAGATTTTTATCACATCAGTTCCTAAAAGAAAGCTTGTAACTTTGAAGTGGGTAATTCTTTGAATAATCTGATCACTAACTAGTAAGGCTTTACTGAATATCCATTTTGACTTTCAGGTCATTAATTCTCAGCATTCTGTTCTCAGATATAAAGTCAAATCTGGTAATGGTTATTTAAAAGAAAAAAAAAGATGGCCTATCTAAAGTTCAAGTGAATATGGACTTTTATACTTTTATGGGGTGTCTGGAATTTCCTTCCTGCTAAATGCAATGACAATAATGGAAGATAACTGAAGATATTAGAAGAGTATTTATCCTCTCTGTGTTGTGAAAGCTCAGTTTTCTAATACAAAAAAATGCTTTGATAGTTGGGTGAAACCTTGAGAGCATTTTTTTTTATGATTTTAATTGAGCTTCCCAGGTCATGCCTACTGAATTTTGGATCTTCCCCCAGTCATTCATCTTTTGATCTTATGGCTTATATTGTTTCCAGAAACTTTCAATAAAGCCCACGCTGAATCGTTCACTTGGATAAGTTTATTCTTTCCTTTTCATAAAGTAAAAGTATTTCTCTAAAATCGAATGGTTAAAAAAAGTTATGAAACCATTAAATGGTAAATTTAGTTTCAAATCTCACATATATTTTAGTAACAAAAATTAAACATAGAATAGAATTATTAGTGTTCAGGTAAATATTCTTGGTTTTAAATGCTACATAAATGGGAGCTTTAGAGATGAAATTCCATTTCAAAGCAGGTATTATATGGCAGTTATTTTAAAAAGGGGAGAAATGAGGAAAAGTATATCCTTTCCAGAGAAGTCAATCAAAGGAGAGGGATTTTTCCAGTCTCACACATTCTCTCTTTTTTTGCCTAAAATAATCACACATCGCTCTGTGCGCACACCCCACCATTCACCTGTTAATGAAGAGAGTTTGTGCTTACCTCAAGTATGATGATGGAGCAGGGAAGCTCAGAACCACTTGCACACTTAAATGACATGAGAGCTAGATACAATCTAAATGAAGGATTTGAGGGAGGGGAAGAAAATGTTTTTTTTGAAATGTGATTTTGTTTTTTCAATTTTGAGAGACTCATAGGTACAAAAATATTTCTGCTTCCTCTTACCTCTACCATTAGAATAACCATAGCAAAGGAGTAAGGAAAACAGAAATCCCACTTGGTTTCAGCCTTGTTGATACTATGGGTCCAAGGTGAACTGGAGGACAATGTTCTGTCTGAGAGGCAGCTGCTACTCATTTCTAACTAATGATTACCATGAGGAAACATGAGGTCAGTATTGCCAGATTTATTTTTTTTAAAAGATGCTATTTATATGTATTTTTATATGAAATATCATACATTTTTAATGTTGACTACTAATGTAAAAAATATTTAATAGTGTGAGCCAGAGAAAGCGCAGTTGCTGGTTACTCACTGAAAACTTCTGATTTGTAATCTTATTCTTGTTTTACTTTATTTTGTTGTATTAAGTACAGTTATACATAAGTTATAAATCCTCAGAATTAGGGATCAAAGACCAAGAAAATAAAGTATAAGAGAAGAAGAAAATCAGAATTTAAAAGAAATAATCTAGGTTATGAGTTATCATAGACAAGTGGTGATATTCTATGCCTCTGTTTCCTCTTTTGTAAATGAAAGTGTTGGATTAAATGACCTCTAATGTCTACAATTTTAACGTTCTTGAGGGGTTCTCCACAATATATTGGAAATGCATAAGTGTCAAGGTGAGTGTAAGTAAGTGTTTTTACTCTTTCAGAATTTACAAATTAATAGCTTCTATTAATTACATCTTTAACTACATCTATACTTGTAAATTGTAGGAGCCAATCTCCTGCATCACCTAGGCCCATAGTCTTAACTGCCTTGCCATATTGCATTGCCTGTTCAAGTATTTGTGGAAAGAAAATAGAATTACTTATCTACAAAATACATCACTACAGAAAAAAAAAGAAAATTATTCTAGAAAGTTTTTTTACTTAATTCTAAAGTCAACATTATTAAATATTTATAATATTTTAAAGTCATTCTGTGCATCAATGTTTAATTTACAGTGTTTGTATGTAGTTTTAGAATAGCTATCTAGCAATTTCATTGATATCATTCTCCAGCTAACATGGCTCTGTTCATTTCTTCTTTCATTGCAGATTCTTTAGCAGAAAAGCAGAAAAAATAGAATTGTTATAACTTCAGGGAACAATAAGAAATTAGAATTGGATTACAGTTATTAAAAAATGAATATGAGTAATTGGTAACAGATGTGTTTAAGTATCACTGTTTTGTCTAATCTAATGACTCCCAAAGCTAAGTGAACATGTGAGTCACTAGGGTGTTGTTAAAAACATAAATTTTTAGGTGTCATCCCTATAGGGATTCTGACTTCTGGTTTAATTTAGGGGAACCACTTTTCTAATATAATACCTTTGTTTACAGGTGAGGAATTGGTTATGCAGACGTATTCAGTGGTTTGAAGATGGGGATTGATCTTTGGCTCTTCGCCGGAACAGGTTGTAATTAGACACACTGAAAGCAGCAGTCTGGACCTGGGCTAGCTTCAAATTCAAATCTTGATCTAAGCTTCTTTCCAGTTGCTTTTTATTTCTTAAACCCCAAAATTAATTTTTTCAAAATGTATAATTTTAAAGTGAATCACACTAAAAGGCTTACAGCCACCATTTGGCGCTATAAAATATGACAAATAATTATAAAATGCATAAAGTATTTGTTATGGGCTAAAATGTGTCCTCCTAACATTCACACAGTGAAGTTCTAATGGCCCAAGGCCTCAGAATGTGACTGTATTGGAGACGTGGTCTTTACATAGGTGCTAAAGTCAAAATGAGGCCTGCAGACTGGGTATTAAGTCAATCTGACTGATGTCCTTATATAAAGGGAAAATTTGAACACATGGACATCAGGGATGCACATCACAGAAGAAGGACCACATCAAGATACAATGAGAAGATACCATTCACTAGCCAAAGAGAGAGGTCTCAGAAGAAACCAAACCCACCTACCACATCATCTCTTGACGTGCACAGGCAAGACCTGGAGATCCACATCATCAATGCAAAGGATAGTGGGAAACAATAAATTGTTGTTATTTTAATCCTCTGTGTTTTGAGTTGGTTTGTTACAGTATAGCAAAGACTAAATAAAACAGGACCTTTAAAATATCATATAATTAATAGCCTCATAAAGATAATAAGAGATATTTTGACCATTCAATGATAAAAATGTGCTATAAAAAAAAAAGCATGATCAGAGAGTAAGAAAATGTTCTTAGAAATTATAAAGTAGCCAAAGTGAAATGTTCCATGGAAATCTTGGAAGATGAAATTGTGAACTCACAGAACTGAAAAGGAAATGTAAGAAAAATTGGAGAGAAAACAATAAATGTGAGAATTAATCTGGGAGGTCCTACAATTGATTTTTTAAAGTGTTCCGGAAAGAGAAGTCAGAAAAAAATATATTTTAGTATGAAAGGAACCATTGCTCCAGTTTGAAAGAGGCCACACAATCAATTATAACAACAAAAAAAAAAAGACCTTTGCCAAAAGGCTATCGCTTCATTTCCTAAAAGCCTCAAGGGAGAAGAAAACAGGTCAGACAGGCAGAATTATTGATCATAATGACCTCAGATTTCTCAGTATCTACTCTGGAAGCTGAAGAATTTTGGAGCAATATCTTCAAAATGTGGAAGAAAATATATTTTCAATATACAGTGCTATACACATCAAAATTGTCAATCAAATGTGAGTAGAATAAACATAAATTTGGCATATAATGGCTAGAAAGTACTCCTGTGCCCTCTTTTTAGGCAGCTGTTGGAAGGCATCTTTTAGCAAAAGAAATGAAAACCCCACATAGGAGGATACCTTGGAAATCAGAAGGAGGGCTCAGGAGGTCAGCTATAGGAGAGCAACAGTGAAGTTTCCGGACCCCAGCCATGAAGGCTGAAGCTTGCAGGGTAGAGAGTTGCTGGAGGGGGATGTCTCAGGGGAAAATGAGATGGTAAAAATAATTTAATTTGTCTGAGCATGTGAAAAATACTAGTAAGTACTAAAAAGTACTAATAGGTCTAATAGATCTATTGGAGCATTGGGGGAAAATGGCAAAAGATCTATAAAAATCTAAGCAAAATTTTTAAATAGTCTGCAAAATATAATAAAAATAAAAAATAAATTAATCACAGCCTTAGTTTTACAAACATTTTCCCATTATGACTTGAAATAATTAGAGAGTAACATTTTATTTTTTTCAGCGTCTTTTGGGAATAAGTGGTTTGGAGGAAATATAAATTCTGTGAGAGCAGTTGCTTCTTTTTCACGGATGGATCCCAGTGCGTAAAAGAGAGACTTCAATAGTTCTCAATAAAAATTCACCAAATGATGAATACCTTGGTTTCCAAATATAGCAGTTTTACCTCATCTGACCAACAGACTTTTCCTAATTACTTTCGAAATGAATTCCACATTCTCGGCTTTATTTAATGGAATCATCCTAGATTACTCAGGAATATCTGTACAGCCATCAGCGATACTCTCCAAAAGACAAGGGAGTTGGTTTTGTTAGGGAGACCCCGGTTTCTATGTTTTTTGAGTCTCCTGTTTGCTTTATATACTTACTCTATCTACTTAGCAGTTAGTTATTTACCAAACACCCACGATAGGTCATTTATAGGTCATTTATAGGTCCTGGGTATAAAACATAGGGTAAAATATCCAAAGAATACTCTTCATCGTTAATACTGGGAAAGGTAGATATTTAACAAAAAAAATAAATAAAATTGTGATGTGTTGTAAAAGAAACTACAGGATTCTGTGAGAGACTATCACAGGGCATCATGGTGATCAGGGGGTGCAGCAAAGGCTTTAATCTGATAGTACATAACAGATGCATTTTGTTCTTTAATACTAGCGAGTCCTTACTTTGCTCTCTTCTAAGCGTTTTACATGTAATCACGATGAAAACTCTATAAGGTAAGTACTATCACAATTCTCCACTTACAGATGAAAAAAAAAAAATACCCTAGAAGGTGCTTTCACATTTACACAGTCAATAAGGAGCTGTGATATGAACCCAGGCAGTCTGTCCCTAAAACCCACACTCAACTACTATGCCATTTCTAGAATTATCTCCATGAAGATAGCTAACATTTACAGTGTGTTTCCTACATTCAGGCATTATACAAAGTGCTTTATATCTTATTTCTTATACAACCCTGTCTTCATAAATATAAAAACATATGTTGCAGCTCTTCCCATGAAGACACGGCATCGATTTCACCACCCTTTAATTTGAAGCCATTTTATACCCTCCAGGCCCAGCCAATCTGCCAGCTGACTCTAGCCCCTCAGTGAGCCATGAAAGACAGGCAGAAGAATCACCCAACCCACCCACAGAAACATGGGAAATTATAAGTTGGTGTTTAAACTACTAAATTCTGAAACAGAGCAGCTATGATTATTTGTATCCCCAGTTAGAAAACATAAGTATATGTTGCTCAGAGTCACACAGTTAGTGGTCAACATGGACTTCTACCTCATGTCTCACTTCCAGAGTCTAAAGTAGTTATCCCTGCACTGTATCTATCACCTTTAGGGTGAGTGAGGATTAACCAGGCTCAGAGGAAGACAAGTGGGGAAAGGAGAACTTGTGGAGACAGTTTCAGATAGCAAAGAGGATTTCGGGAGTAATTTCCCAAATGTGAGGACTGAAAAGAGTAAGTATGTCTGCGAAAGAAGCAAGGCAGAGCCAGTGGAGGTCAGGTCACACAGTTCTTGAGTCCTGCTGAGGATGAGGTGACCAGGCAGGCACTCACCTCTCCATTCTGACTCTGGTGGCTTTAAGTCAAGTCTGTACATTTTTTAACACTCCCCATCCCAGCCAAAAAAGGACAAGGTCTATTTCCTCTCCTCTTGAATATGGGCAGGCCTTAGATACTTGCTTGTAATGCTGGATGTGGCAAAATTAAATGTCGTAGACTGAATATGTCCCCCCAACACTCATATGCTGAAGCCCTAGCCCCAACTGTGGTGGTCTTAGGAGATGGGACCTTTGGGAGGTGATTAGGTGTATGTGAGCTCTTGAGAGTGAAGCCCTGGTGACAGGCTTAACGACCATAGCTTCCCCTCTCTGCCACATCAGGACACATACAAGCCAGGAAGAGGGATCTGGCCAGAACATGACCATGCTAGCCCAGGGTTGTTAGACTTTCCAGCCTTCAGAACTGTGAGAAATAAACATCTTCTGTTTAAGCCACTCAATTTGCGGTGATCTGCAGCTGGAGTTGACTGAGACAGTGAAGCTGTGTGACTTCAAAGGCTTGGTGATAAACCTCCCTCTTGTCTCCCTCCTTCTCTCCCAGAATTATTCCATGGGCTCCTGAAACTAGCATGTAAGAAGTCCGGCCACCATGCTGGAGAGGCCCTGCAGAGAGACATGTGAAGGCCGAGAACAAGGCCAAAGGAGAGCCAGCTGTTTCCCTTCCTGGCCCTAGTGCTGGGCACTCGGGGGAGTGAGCTTTTCAGCAGTCCTCTCTGGTACCAAGTGGAGCAGAGATGACCCATGCCCACTGAGCTCAACCTAAATTTCAGACCCATTAGCAAAATAAATGTGGTCGATGTTTTAAACCACTACGTATTGGGGTGAACTGTTACACAGCAATAAATAACTGGAACATTCTCACTGCATTTGACCTCAGCAGCCCTCCTTTTCCTTCTAATTTGCTATTTCTAATATGGTTTAGGAAGCAGATAAGCAGGTATATTGAAATTTTGCATTAAAGAAGGTAAAAATGCACTTAGAGACCCAGAGTATCCTTCCATGAATAGAGTGTGTGATGTTTGTGTCTGTTTTTTTTTGGTATCGATTGAGATTTTTCTGGAACTTTTTGTGTGTGTATGCTGGGTTTTAGTTTGTTCCCTCCCCCAGGCATGTAGCTGAGCTCCAAATAATAAAATGGCAATATTTTATAGCATTTTCTCATCCACAATACTCTTATTTTTTATTTTTATTTATTTTTTTTTGCAGACTGTGCTTATAATAGTTAACTAAAGGGGGGGATAATAGTTAATAGTGATTCTTCTTGTTATTATGTAAAAACTATCTTATCATAGAAACAATTCCTTAAATGTAGAGCCTACACAGAAGATAGTTCTAGCCACCTTTGATTTTTGGAGCAAAGTTTCCACAATGAGATCACAAATGCTAAGAGCATTGAAATCCTTGCTTTTATTCAATTAAACAGCTTTAAGGACCAGTTAAAACATGAAAACAGACTAAGAAAAAATAACTTTCCTGTGGGACTCGAGCTCTTCACAGCAGTCATTCACTTTTTATGATCATTATAATTATTAGAAGTGAGGGTGATAACAATATATCATTTATATAGCACTTTAGAATTGCACAGAGCTTTCCTACCATCATTTATTAGCTGATCTTCAGAATCGTCTTCAGTAATAAGTCAATATTTCTGCCTCCATTTAACATGTAAGATATTGAGGCATGACGGGCTCAAACTGCTTGTCTGAAGCCAGTCAAAAGTCAGTTTGAGGCTTCAGATGAACACTCCTTAATGTTTGCTAAAAGTTAAACTGAAGTAAACTAAAAATTCCAAGAGTTTATTCTGAGCAAAAATCGATTCAAATCAGGTAGCATCCAATCTAGCAGATAGAAAAGAGCCCCGAGGAGCTGTGCGAAACGAGACAGTCTTAAAGGCAGAAGGGAGCAGGAACAAGGAAGCTATACTAGGTGAAAACCCGGGTTACTTATTGTAAAGTTACTTTCTTTTAAGGGATGACAGGGGTCTATCAGGCAGATGACCCAACTAGTGCTGATGGATTCCTGCTTGATTGGTTTAAGATTATATTTCTTAAGCTAAAACTGAAAGGAGGATAAGTCTTGGCTTTGTGACATGGGGTTTAGTATAAGCAGCTCCAGTTGGGACCTGTTGTCTTGTTTTTAATACATTGCTACAAGCAGCAGACCAACCTGAACCTTACTCAACAATCCTCACTGACTGCTTCTAACAGAAGAGACAAGTTTGATTTTTAAAACAAATTCTCTTGTATTTCAGGGTGCAATTCTAAGAAGATTCTCCCAAAGTAAAAATTTTTCTCAGTTGAAAGGATAATTTAAAGACAGAAATAAGAGTGTAAGGTACACTTCTGTCTGTGTAAGGTACATTACTTAATAAATAAGCCTTACAAGTTTAATGCTAGGAGTCTTTTGAAAATAATAGGAGAGTTGAATTATGGACCTGAACTGTATGTAGCAAGTGTAACTTGGAGAGGTCATGAATTGTCCTTAGTTAATTTGGGGACTGATCTATCCCTCAATTTTATCTCTTGAACAGCTAAAGGCTATATAGCTTTGAATAACTAATTTCAATAGGAAATGTCAATAGCAAGTGTTACTACACCTTTCAAGTCCATATCAGAGGCAAATTTTAAAATCAGTGTTAGAGATATTGAAAATGCCTAAATGTTACTGATATGGGTGCCTTGGCTTATTAGCCTAATCTTTCACTCCCCTTTACATCATGTCGGCATTGCTATCTTGGGAGGTATTTCATTATACAGAAGATTCCACCTCTACTTTTTTTATGTTTCCCCCATGTCCCAACCCTCTTTCAATTATGCAGAAACAATCAGGTATCCAGCTAGAGTGGACCACCTAGGTTTTACCCAACACAAGTCAACATTCTGTTCTCAAACAGTGGATGGAACAAAATAGGATATCTCAATATGCTCTTGCAAAACTCATTGGAACTTGGCATTTGTGAATTTAGCACAAATATAACCAGTTAAGGACCCATTCTCCTGGCCTCCCCTTAGAGATGCCCATCACCCAGCATTCATTTTGTGTCAGATCCTGCCAATTGTGCCCTGTGGCTGACACACCAGCCCACACACACACAATTGTGGCTTGGTCTCTATGAAATCAGGAGACTTCTTTTCTTTCTGCTGCCTTCCTCATCCTCCAAGCAGGAATTCAAATGTCAATCACTTTTAGTTAGATTTCATGGAGCAGCATCATAAAAATGGTAACCAATCCAATTGCAAATCACTTGATGAATCTTCTTTGAAGAGTTGCCAATAATGCTAATCGTCAAATGGTTGAATTCAGCTTTGTAAAGATGCGTTTGTGAAGAACAGCAATCTCTGTGACTTTGACAAAGGAACTGCTGACTTGCATCACTGTTTGTCTTTTGATGTGAAAGAGCAAATCGATTTATAGAGCTTTTGCTTGCAGATGTAGGATATGATTAGTATGCAGAAAGACCTTTCCACAGTGTCATTTGTTTATTTAGCTGCCTCTGCACTCGACTCTGATTGTGTATACCTAATTAACGTATACAAAGCAAAAGAAAACCACGGATCCACAATCACAGGGTACTGTATAGCATGTCGTTTGTCACCATTGGGTAGGGGGACACTCCAGTTTTACTAGCTGCACACCAAATGAAGCATATAAATTTATAAAACAATAAAAATGTAAGAATTTTTCTCAGAGTTCTTCTTAGCTATTTATAAACTCAGATAGGTGTAAATTAATGCGTTTAAATATGAAAAGGATGTACTTCCTTTTTTGTCTCGTATTTGAATTTTTATTCAAAGCGGTTGTTGAGTCTTTATGAAAAGTACCCGTGATCTCTTCCAGAGGTCAAGGTACTTTGTAAAACATCCTGTGAGACCTGAATCATCCCGTTCTTCAAGGCCTCACTATTTAGATGCTTGGAAATTTTAGCTGAGAAAGAGTTTAAAGTGAAAAAAGCAAAGACGCTAGAGACCTTCATGTCAATAATGAATGATCAATAGAAGTCACACACTCGAAAATTGACATTCAGTCAGCAGTTCCCTGTTATTCATGCACATTTCACATTGTCTATTCGGGTTCTGCAAGAGGCATCGGTAGCAAAATGGCAAAGCTGCTGAAATCTTTAGACTACAAATAATGAAATCCAGAGTGACATCTAGTGACATCCTACATTAGAAGCACTTGCTTTGCATCTCATAAACCTGGCCTCATCAACTAGTTAGACTTTCCAAATGGGGACCAGCACTTTCTAACCAGTCTCTAACTAAACTCTATGATCATGTTCTTAAATACTAGTGGCCTCCAGTGTTTGGCTCTACCTGATAGAAAGTTTGCTTATTTTCGATCACCAAACTGTGAAAACGTCCATCACTGACTGCAAGTTTAAATTGCTCTTTGAATTTCTCCACAGCTATTCAATCCGTGGCAAGCAAGCCTCTCACTAGTTCCCGCACTGCTCTCATCTCTGCTTTAGTATGAACAGCATGCCAGCATCACTGCCTTAAATCATGCCAGGGAGCTGCCAGGCTAGTTCAGACCTCTCCAAGAGCAGAAGCCAAGGGAGCTGTTATCTTATTGCTGAAACCCAGAACATGCAATGCCATCTAAATCACTGGTGTCATGGTCTCATTTGCAATGAAATCTCTTTGATCTTTTTTTCTAGTGTATTGGAGATTTTTTTTTTTTCCAAGTGGGATTTTTCTGAATAATGTGGCCATTTTAGAAACAGGGGAAAGAAAATTTAAATAGAAGAACAAAATTGATATAATGTTAAAAGATTTAACACATAGGCTTTTCGTGAACTTAAGACATTTCGCAATGACTCTTTAACCTGGTGTGTGTGAACCTCAGTTGTAGTGTAGCAAGGGCATGTTCACTAAACTTCTAGATATAGTGGATCTTTTTTTAAATAAGTATCTTTTAAATAGAACTATTCTCTTTTCCCTAGGCTCCTCATCAAATGGGACATGAAGAGCATGACACACATAAAATTAAAATAAATAAATTCCCCAGTGGGAAGTGCAATGGTCTGTGGGCAAGACCCATTTCCTGCAATAACCATAATTAAAAACAGAATGATATAAATCCACCTTGTGATTCCATAACAAGAGTTAAATAATACTCTCTCCTAAATGCCATTAAAAATCTTGCATAAAGAAGACTATGATAGTATTAAAATTATTTCTCTAGGTTTTCAAGTATAAGATTCATGCATTAAATCATAGTGATATGCCACATGGTAGGCGCTGAGGGTAAGAGATGAAATAAGCCAGTCAAGTCCCTTGAAACCCTGTCTTTAAGCTTACTAGTACTCACACCAAGAAAGAAGACCTAGACTGATGAATGAGCCTGAGTTTACCTTTTTATAAGCTCCTTACTTCTGCTTTGAATTTCACAAGATTACATTTTACTTCACTGAGTCATCCTAATATTTTTGCTCAAGTTCATTTCATTCAACCCCTCTGTTTTACAGATGAAGAAAAAGAGGCCTGAGATTTTAAATACTTTTCCCAAGGTAACAGTTTTAGCACATTGCAAATCCAGATGAGAATTTAGACTTCTTGATTTGCTGTCAAGTTTTTTCCATACTGTACCACTTGGTTTAACATTGTCATACTCTAAGGCCAAGCAGAAAGCATAATAATTATTGTCAGTACTATAATAATAAATAATGTTGTTAATATATTAATTTTTTACTCTTCTCTAGATTTCTATAGAATTAATATACAGACATTATATGAAGCAATTTATAGCTCTTTTCATTTGAGAGAGGCAGTATTTTATAGGGGGAAAACAATGACATGAAAGAAAAAGATATCTGAGTTTTTATTCTTATCTATTCAAGTAAATATTTGGGAAATTCTGAATACGTTTTTTATCTGTTTTTTTTTTTTTTAAAAAAAAGGACATTCATGCCACTATCTCTAAATTCTCTCCTAACTCTAAAACTTTTACTCAAGATATAAACATTTACCTTTCAGTACCTAATCTAAATATCTTGGAATATAATTGTTATTATCCAGTATGAAGACTTTTTTACGTAATTAGATAATGGTTTTTAAGTTGTATGCATTTTTGAATATAGTAGTGCAAATTTTTCTCATAAATTTTTCTAATATCTTAATTGAAAGTGATCATTCATGATTGGAAACCTTACTATATTAAAAAAAAATGGGCACCAATTACCCCTTTTTAAAATATAAATACCAAGAGCATGTCTTAGGTAGAAAAGATGTTTCTCCCTCATCTCACATCACGCCAGTTTATTCTATCTCTTTCTTGGCAAATCTTTTACACAAATTCTGCCTATTTTTTATTTTTAATATTTAATACCATTCTCACTTTTAATATCTTTTAAGATAAACTTATGGAGTACAGTAGAGAATGTAGACTTCTTGACATCTTTACATCGTCACAATTTAGAAGAGCACTTGTTTTTATACATGGCAGCTATACAATAATGTGTTTTAATAATAAATGAATGCACAAAAATTAGAACAAAAAGAAACTTTAGAGGTTACTGATCCAGCTGTTCCATTTTAAGACCATATAATCATTGAGTCCCACAGAGATTTATTGATTTACCCAAATGTTACCTAATAAAGTCAATAG
Source organism: Cynopterus sphinx (assembly GCA_030015415.1). NCBI lineage: Eukaryota > Metazoa > Chordata > Mammalia > Chiroptera > Pteropodidae > Cynopterus > Cynopterus sphinx. Next base: position 17,980,802 of record CM057381.1, read on the forward strand.
AAGATGCTCCTGACTGATAACACCATATTTCTTCTACTATTCCTTTCCCTTTTCAAAGATAGCTTAGAAACATTCTTCTACAGCATTTACTCTGTAAGTGATGTTTAGTTAACTTTTCCTCACAGTTTCCATATATATCTCACCCATAATCAACCTCAAACCATCCACTTTCCAATATATAATTAATAGTTTCATCCATACTACTCGATCAAGCTGGGAGACTGGAATGGCTCATATAGTAAGCTGAAAATGGCCCCAAAAGGTATCTCTCAAAACCAGTGAATGTTCTTATATGGCAGAAGAGATTTTACAGATGTGATAAGGTATCTGTAGTTGGGGTGGTTATCCTGGATTATTTGGGTGGGCCCTAAATATAATCAGAAGTGTCCTTATAAGAAGGAAGCAAAGAAGATTTAACTACAGAGAAGAAGGCAATGTGATGGCTGAAGCAAGATGCAACACTGATGGCTTTGAAAATGAAGGAGGGGCCAGGATTTTTTTTTTAATAATATGTGATCAAAGTTAGTTTCCTTCCTAATGCCTAGGTAAAGAGAAAGCAGTTTCCCATGAAATAAATGAATGCATGTATGCTCAAGATGAAGCTGTCTTTAGAAAGAAAATGTTGATGAAGAGAAGGATCTGGATGGGAGATGGTCCATTTTGTCCAGAGAGAGGATATGAACACAGATAAGGCAGCTCTCAAAGCTGGAAAAAGCAAAGAGGTGGATTTCTCATAGAGACCCTGGAAAGAGCACAACCCTATGCACACCCTGATCTGGGCCCAGTGAAACTGATTTTAGACTTCTGATCTCCAGAACTATAGGAGAATAAATATGTGCAGTTTTAAGTCACTGTTTGTGGTAATTTGTTAGACCAGCAAAAGGAGGCTAATATAGTAAACATGGTATCGGTTGGGGAGTCAAGAGCCATGGCTTGACCTCAACTGACTTACTTCCTCTCTAGATGTTAGTTCTACGAATGCCTCTCTGTGGCTCCTAGGAGCATAATGACATTTCTCAGTACTGAATTTTCATTCAAGGTCAGTGACCCATCTCAATGCAAGACAATACTGCTTTGCTGGATAAGTACACAGAGTCACAGGCACAGCTGATGTTACCCTATATGAACCTTTGTGTAAGGGTTTGAAAGCTGCTCCTCTAGGAAGATGAATCGAAAAAAAAAAAAATGGAGCCTTCAAGGGAAGGATAAAGTCCCTGAGAAGAGTTTCTTAACATCAAATCGCTACAGACATTGGAGGCATAAAAAATAATGTACATCAGAACAATAGCAATTACACAATGTGTCCAAGGTTGCCTTTTAAGATAATTTGTGCTAAGTGGAAATATGCTATATTTTCATACTATATTTTTATCAAGTTCTTTGCACTCATATTAAAAGACCGCAATTACAAAAACCCTAACCAGTTAATAAGGACCACTTAAATTTTAAAATAAAGAAAACTATATGGGACCGTTAAGATAGAAATTCTATCCTTGATTTATCACAAGTATAATTTAGCTATCGTGCCTGTTAGGCTTCTTTTTCTACCAACTTTCTGAATGTTGTTTCCTTTGGGTTTGATTTTAAAAAGTTCTCTTAATTGCCTTCATCATGAAAATAATATTGCTGAGAAATTACTATAGTCACCAAAATGATAACCACTACATAATCATATACTGTGGGCAATCCTTACCTTATAATCAGCGCTATTGTAAACACCTTGGGGGAAGTGATACCTCTTCATCACAGACAAATTTAGTCTACCTACAAAAGCAAAAGACTAAAACTAAGATAACCTGCAATGCTATAACTAGAGATTTTTAAATCCTACAACAATTAAAAAATTTTATTATAATGAAAATTACGTAGTCACATAATGTACACAAAACCTACATTTATAGTTTATCAAACAGCTACAAAGTGAAACTCAAGTAATTACTCCTGAGGGTCATGAAATCATACATCGTTTTCACCCCAGAAGTCCTTTGTGTCTCTTTTTTATCATAACCTCTCCCTCTTCCGCAAAGATAACTGTCTTGAGTTGTGTCACACTTATTTCTGACTTTCATTTAGTTTTACCACCCTTATGTATATCCGTAAGTGCTGTAGCTTAGTTTTGCCTGGTTCTGAGGTATATACAAATGGAATTACACTGTACGTATTCTTTTGTTCCTTGTTTTTTTTTTTTCAATATTATATCTGTAAGATTCATTTACATTGTTCTGTGTAACCATTATTCACTTTTTTTCATTGTATTATAATTTCCACTATGAAATGTACCACAATTCATCTGTTAATTCTATTGATAATAAACATTGGTGTTTATCCCCCCACTCTTATTTTATAAAAAGAACAGTGTGCTAAGCATACTGTTTTATAACTTGCTTTTTTCCAGTTAATGTTGTCATAATATCACTCCATTTCTTTATGCATCCTTCTGTTTTATAAATTAGAACGCCTACATGACCCATTTGAACCACATTTTTAAATTAATTTTTAATTGTACATGTAGTAATTTTCAGTGTTTTATAATTATAAACAGTATTTTAATTGCCATCCTTATACATATACTGCTGTGTATATCCATAATTATTTTCTTAGAATTTTTTCTTTAAAATTGGAAAATTTTTTGAGATAAATTTCTAGAGTTGAAAGATATAAACACTTTGAAGGATTTTAAATTATCTTGTCAAATTTCTATCTTGAAAATTTGTATCTCTTTACTTTCTCAAGAGCAGAATACAAAGTACTTATTTTTCAACATTATTGCCAGCAATAGATATTATATATTTTTACAAGCTTCACAAAATTAATTTAAAAAAACTAACACATGTTGTTTAAATTTTATTACCAAAGGCTTAAATATTTCTTTGACTATAATTGCTATTTGCTATCAAACATTGTCTTTTAATCTGTCATGGGCCATCCTCTTGCAAGACCACCATTTGTACACTAATTATGATGAACACTTTTTTAAAAATTGTATTTTTCAGGGAATATTTATCATTTACATCATTTTGGGTCTTGATGAATCTTCCTCAAGTAGTGTACAGGGAAGCAACCATCTCTAAGAGAAATGCCTCTAACAATTCTGTTGTCTGGTAAACTGGGAAGAGAACAACTTTACACTTGGTCAGAATGATGTCATACTAACCATCTTAGTGGTGATCAAAATAATGTCATACTAGTCAGCTTAGTAGCAGTAATCCTCTATGGCCTACTTCTTTAGTTCATAGCAAAATCTAGTTCTCACATTTTAAAGAAGCAAACAGTAGTTACACAAAGAACACTACTTAAACTGTACTTTATTTTGTGCATCTCACCCAGTTCTGTGGGAATGAAAAATAATTAATAATGTGTTGAAAACTTTGAAAGTGATTTGGAAAGACTCAACTCACTTCCATTCATGATGTGTTGAATTATGAGAAACCTGACAAACCTCAATGGCTAATCCCAATCACCTATTTGTTTTAGAACATTACCCTGTGAGGGAGTATTATTTCAGAGTGGTCTGTTAATTCAGAGATAATCAGTTGGAGAGAGTTGAATGAAGTTAATGTCCACAAATTCCATAACTGAAATTAAAGTAAGTGCAGATGATACTAAAACAATAGTACATTCTAAATAATAGTCACGCAACTGTGATTTGAAGAAACAACATAAAACTAAGAATATCCTCCACCCAAATTTTGAGTAATAAGTTTTCATTATCAAAAAGTTGCTTTCTTATACAAATTTACATGGTTTTAAGCCAGGCATCTTAGCTGTGTTTCCTGGGAAAGTTGGTTCCTTTGACTGTGTGGAGTATATGATCTGCAATACACTATTCTGTATATTCTTTTGATTATTACAACCAATTTTAGACCAACAGGAGATCCTTCTAAGAAAACAATGACTCTGAAGGAAAAGTATTATTTTCTCCATAAAAGACATTATTAATAGCCTGCTTATTTATTCTAATATTTCAAATAACATGAAGAAATTACTTTGATTCAAGTTGAATAATATATTAATATGGTTTTAATTTTGACAATTTACAGGCACCTTATCCACATCTAATTTAAAAAAAAAATCTCTTGTAATTATCTATTCAATTTTCATTCAATTTTAATAGCCTAAAGTGGAAGCTAAGAGAGGTCTTCTAAAATAAAAATTGATGGAAAAAATGAAACATTTTCTGGTGACCAGAGGTTACCTTTACTGAGATAGGGGTGGGGTCATACATATAATATATCATCCAAAGTCTCATGAAACCAGTCTAAAATTTTAATATTAGAAATTGCTAAGATATATACACTACTTAAAGAGTAGCAATGTAGCTGAATACTCTCTCATTTCTCCTCACTGCAATGTTCTAGTTCTGAGCTTGACTTAGAAAATTGAAGCATGTAACTGAGATAAAGAAACGTATTTAAAAATCAGAAATTTGAATTGTATGTGTTGTTTGTGTTTATACGTTTTTCTGTTTAAATGCTCTTCCAGTTTTTATTCCTCATAATTGTCAGAGTCTGATGCTGGTCCATAGTCTATTCAATTATTCCTATATTTAAATGAAACTCCCTGAAAAACTGTAAATAATGCTTTAATAATACCTAACATATTGCATGAAACATAAAGTATTCATCTGTGATGTTTTTAAATAAACAACTGAGAATAGATTAAAATATACACTGTAAAAATAAAAGCTGTTCATTGAGGAGGCATTTAAATTTGTTGATATGACTAAAAACTGTATACTAGACAACAGTAAAAATATTTAATGTTGAAAATAACATCAAAATTAAATTTTAACTGATCAGACAACTTGGGAAAACACTCTACTGAATACATTAACTTTATTAAAAGTACAGAGAGAAGTAGAGTTAAGGAATGCTTGTTAGTTTGTGATGTACTAAGACCTCATCACCTTTTCTGCTCACAGCTCATGCTTCAAGAGCTAAGAAAGACAAGGTGAGAGAAAGTGAATGGAAACAATGAGATGATGTCTTAACTTTGGTGTATTTTATCCTCTTTTATCGTCCTCTGCTTCCACCTTCATCTGTCTTCCTTTTCTCATGTACTTTTCAGAAAGGTGACAAGACAGAGCCTTAAGACAGGCCCCAGTAAAATTTAATATGATCCTGAAAAATGTTGAAATTAAAGCAGGATGGCCACACTCCTTGACTTATGTAAAGTTTATTCAAACCTGCCTTGCTCTCCTTTTGAACCTGGTAGTGCATGGATTCTTAATGATGTGCAAATTAAGAGGACTTTACCAAAGATTCAATAAGTCTGTAGCCAGTGCAAAAAGAACTGAAAGAAATTTTGTGATAATTTCAGAAGAAATATAATATACTGCATCATACATATCTAGAACAGATAGTAAACCAAACAAAACATCCCAGTTGAATATTTAAAATTATTTCATTTCTCTTATATAATCACCCTGAAAGAATATCAGACTTAGATATTTCCAAATAGTCTTCACTATTTAAACACTATTCCCTAGATTAACACTTAGAATAAACATCTTTAATCTTTATAGAATTAAATACCAAAATAGTTATGTTTTCAAGAACATGCCAGTAGATATCTCTCACTGTGGTTCTAGTCTATCATGTAATTGACTTAAGTTTATTTGAATTACTTTAATAAAAGAGTAATTCCAAACTTTAGTCATATTGCATAGAAATGTTCTGAGAGAGGTTGAAAGTATGGAAAAGGTAGATGGGTGAGCTGATTTCAGAGACATTCAGGGTCATTAGATGTACAAATCTTGTGTCTAAGCTGAACATTCCTTGAGACTTTGCATTTAGTAGAAGAAAACTCTCACAAAATAGACATCAAATGAGAAAATTCAGGTAACTATGCCTTAAATCATCTGGTGGCAGCATGTCAGCCACGTCCTGGTGCCACACATTGGCGTGACATCCAGCACCACCCGACCGACTTGTGCATCTTGGGAAATGAATGTCTGTCTCACAACATGCAAGTGGTCAAAGTAGCTACAGTTATACATCCTGTTGTCAAACAAAAGCCTTCTTTTTAGCCCCCAGATATTTTTAGACCAGTCTCAGTCTCACCATTGTTATGTTAATTGATGAGACAGGGAAAGGGATCTGCAAGGATGTCAGTGGCATGTCAAAGGCAGTGGCAGTTTGGAACACCCTTGTAGCAACATGAATAAACCTTTCTGCTATACACATAGTCTTTCCACACAGCAACACGAGCTTAGCAGACACATTTGAAGAAACAAGCTCTGCAATCAGAAACATTAAAAGAAATTACCGCTTTTTGGCCCAATGGCAGAGCTACTGAGATTTTCACCCCAGAATAGAAAGACTGCTTCTCTGCCTACCTGGTCTTTTCCTCTACCTCACACATCCTCCTTGAGTTGATGTTGTCTTATTCAAATCAGCACATAATTAAAAGCAGCTGCTCTTTCATAGGTGACTGGAAGTCTTAATATTCTTTGGGAAACATACAAAATTAAATGAGCTCACATAATTCAATATCTATTTTTTCACATTCATCTAGCTTAAATAGATTTTAATTACATAAATAACTTTTTTTATGAAGCACCTACTACATGCTAGGCATCATAGTATCAAATACCAAATCCTTTCTGTATTTATTTAATCCTCACAATATTCTAGAAAAAAAATGACACTAAAAAAACATGGAAATTTGAATGTAGAGAAAATATATAACTCATGAAAAGTCACAGTAATGAATGGAAATGATAGAATTCATATACAGTTTTAATGCTCGTAAACTATTTTTGTCACCCCCAACATGCTTGGAGTATCTCTTAGATATAAAACACTGTGATAAAGTTAAGAAAAAGTCAATATAAAAAAAGTTCTAGGTCTCGAAGAGCTTTTATTATATTGAGGAAGAGGTAAGAATATTTATAAACCTATACATATATACTCTATTGATTCTTGACAAAAGTCTAAAGGCAATTCAAATGAGAAAGACAGTATTTTCAACAAGGAGCCCTGGGACATTCATTTGCAAAATTTATTTTTCAAAAAAACTTCAGCCCATTTTTTTGAACCATATACAAAAATTAATTCAAAATGGATTGTATACCTAAATATAAAACCTGAAAGTATAAAATTTCTAGAAGAAAACATAGGAAAAAAATGTTTGTAGCATGTATTAAACAAAGATTTCTTAGATTCAACACCAAAACCCAATTGATAAAAGAAATAATTGGTAAATTATACTTCATTAAAAACTTTAGCTATTCAACAAAACCATTAAGAAAGTGAAAAGACAAGCCAGAGACTGGGAAAAAACACTCACAAACTGCATATCTGACAAAAGACTTGTATCCAAATATATTTATAAATACGTAAATTCAATATCAAGAAAACAACTCAATAAAAATACATAATATTTGATAAGCACTTCACAGAAAAAAAGATACTTAGATATAAAATAAGCACAAAAAATATCATTAATCATTTAAAAATTTCAAATTAAAGTCACAATGCTATCACTACACACCTTTTCAATGGTTAATTTATTTTTCTAATGACAATACTGAAGTTCTGGAAAAGAATTTGGCAGTTTCTTATGAAGCTAAGCACACACTTACCATATGACTCTGCAGTGCTCACCCAAGACAGATAATAATTTAGGTTTATGCAAACACCCGTATGTAAATGCTTAGAACAGATTTAGTCATAATCTCTAAAAACTGGGAAGAACATTAATGTCCACCAACTGGTGAGTGGATAACAAATTTTTGTATACCCACAGAATGGAATCCTAATCATCGATGATTGATAAGCCACAGTTACTTACAGTAACTACGTGAACCTCAAAATAGTATGCCAAGTAAAAGAAGTTAGATTTTAAAAACTTACATACTGTATAACTTCATTTATATAATATTCTACAAAATGAAAAACTGTAGGAACAGGGGGTGGGAGTGGAGAAATGTGTTCACTTCAAAGGGACACGAGAACTTTTTTGAGTGATGAAAATATTCTCCTTTTCCATTTTGGTGGTTTTTCGTTAAAGTTTACATTTGGCTGTCAAAATTTATAGAACTGTCTACCAAAAAGGATGAATTCTGTTGTATGTTAATTACATTTTAACAAACCTAACCTTAAATATTCTCTTCCTCATTGAGCCTTGCTCCTCCCCCAGGTCAGAGAAAAGCACCATTCCCCAACCACCAGGTCATCAGTGGGTGGCCCCTCCATCTCTCACTCTCAGCGCACAGTTAGCTATGATGCCCAGGAATTCATATCTCTGTATTTCCCAGAGACATTTCTTCCTCCTAGCTCCTGCTGTCATGTCTTTGTTTGTTCTTTCAACATTTCTGGCCTAATTTCTGTATCTTCCTCATGACAGGTTTTCTTCCCTTGAGTCCCATTCTGCTTCACTCAATCCTCCTCTATACTCTGGCCTAAATGATCTTTATAAAATGTAATCCTCATTAAGAATGTTCTGTGCTAAAATCTCTTTAAAAGTTTCCTTAAAGTCCAAGCTCCTTAAATTGCACAGACACCCTGTCAAGTGAATCCTCCGCTGCTCCTACCTGTGTATCTTATAGCCCAACCTTCCTGTGACACACCTCTCCACTTCTAAATGTGCCACATTGCTTTTTCCTTCTCTGTGTCTTTGCAAATCCTGCCTTATTGCCTGAAATGCCTTTTTTATAAATCTTGTCTCTAGTGAGACCTACTAATCCTTCGAGAATTGCCTGACGTCATTTATTCAATAGAAAGTTTTTTCCCACTGCCCCCAGCAGGCTGAGATTTGGATGTCCCTTCCTCCCCCCACCCTGCCCCCATGCTTTGGGAGCACAGACTTGTGGCTTAATGAGGACACTCACCTCCCTGTTCTGCAACTGTGCATCAGTCTAGTACATTATGTGCTGCTTAAATGAAGTGGCCGTGTATCCTATACCCTGGAATCCTCAGCAACTAGAGACGTTTGGTACTTATCTTCCAGATGATTGAGCAAATGAACATATAAAAATATTACATATGCACATAAAAAAATTGTTTGAACAGTTTACCCTCCTGACTTAAATCCCTTGATGTTTGGGCTCTGGGTAGACTGCAGTCTGAGAAAATTCCACCAAATATGTGCATCAGCAATGTGCCAATATGGTGCCACAGTGCCAACAAATCCTTGGAACTATAAGACAGCAAATGTGCTAAGGCAAGCATGATATGTAAAGCAGATCAGTTGTGGGGAAAATACAGGAAGGGTCAGTAAGGGCACTGTCCTATATTTAAAGTCCTCAGTAAAGATTTTCATAGGATATTCATATTATTCAAGGGTCACTTCCACTCCTAAATGAGACCAAACTAGTTTCTGAACTAGCTATTTGTGAAGCTGGTGGACTCAGTGCAGAGAAGTTCTTGGGGCATGCGTCTTTATTCATTATGTTCTGACAGCCATGGGGATTTGCTTTTTTGTTTGGCCTGAGTGCAGAGGTTGATTTTTTTGGTGTGTGTTTATGTGGCTGTGCACTGAAAAGGGCAGCAGAAATGAAGAGAATCGGGGCATGTGGGGGAGCCATCTGAAGCTCTGGTAGGTTTGGAGCACCGGTTTCTCTGTAATGGAGAAAGGAGTTAGACTCTGAATGAAGTGAAGACAGTAAACTCATGGCATTCTTGTGCACAAACAGAGCACTACTTCACTGCTGTGGAGGCAACCAGCACACGGTGAGAGGGGAGGAGAGGCTGTTCATCCCCCTCGATTCTGCTGTGGATCACAGGGCTCAGATGGAAAGCATGTGTACAAAATCATTTACTGAAAATAGATAAGTGTTTCACACTTGCAGGTTGTTGTTTTTGTTTTCTTTTTTTATTTTCTTGGAAGGAGAAAGATGGGACTAATTAGGACATTTGAATGCACAATATAATAGTTCTCTACACTTTATTCATCTTATTCAAATTCTTCTCTTTTTTTTTTTTCCAGAATGGGGGAGTGTCTTTTCTAGCTTTTGTGCTGCAATTTTTAATTCGTTTTCAGTCATTCTGCTCTCACTGTTTGTTCACTGGAAATGAATTAGAAATTGCAAAATAATATATAGATTATTCATTTTAAACCAATTCATTGTCTGAAACAAATTGTTGTGCTGAGAGGCTTGCTGAATTTTAATCAAATTACATTTTGTCACGTTGGAGTCAATGAAATCACATTGCATAAATGTTTTGGTGGTGAACTGATTAATGATGAATCACTGGGAGTCCTCGGAGTGGCCCCTGGCGGAGTGGCCCAGTGGATATGCCAGTGAAGCAGCGTCACACAAAGGGCACCACAGCAAGGCATGACGAGGGAACACGGTAGAGAGCAAATGCAAGCTAAAGAGTGGAAGGCAGCTTGTTCATTTCTACTTGCAAGGAACTCCCCCAGGGGACTCACCAAAACATATGAGGGAGTCTACATTGAAGTAGGTCATATTATTTTCATTCCTTCTTATGTTATATGGTAAGTATCCTGGGCAAGGCTGGTTATATCATCCGCAGAGCCCAGTGCAAAATGAGATTGCAGAGTTTTTTTTTTCAAAAAGCAGGAAAAAGTGCTTTTAATGGTACTAAAATCTCAGTTTTTTCTCTCTCTTCTATGGTCTCTCAATTTGTCATGGTATTTTTTATTTGCCATTTAATATCATTCTAAGAAAAAAAATTAAAATTTTCTATTTATTAGCATAGATTTTTACCATTCTTCTTTATATTGTACAATGTCAGTTTTAAATTCAAATATAAAGATTTATAGTGTAATCACTAAAATCGTACATTTTTATTTTGTAGCTTGTTCATGTATACATAGCTTTACTTACTAGAACAGTAATAAAATTGTACCAACCTAATTCAACTCTTTTTATTTCTTGATAAATACACATTTTCCCAAGACTCTCTACCTTTGACTTATTGATAAGTAAGGAAGGACTGAAAGGTAAATGAATTCTGGGTTGCCCTACTATTATTACAAGTTGTCATCTTTGTCATCGTAAGTGATTGGCTAACATAGAAAAGTAACGTTTACAAAAAGATATAATAGGGTGGCTTAGTTGTCTGGATTTCTTTATCATTGACTTCTTTATACATTTGGGAAGAGTTCTGGATTGTCTTTGTAATTAAGTATATGTGGAGAATTTTTGTGACTGTCTCATCATGTTTGAAAAAATGTATAGTGCCCATTTTTGAAACATGTATTTCCATATATAAATTAAACTATTTTACATAATTTATATTTTACATAATTTCTTTTTTCATTTAATTTGTAACTTATGAGATATGTGCTAAAATTTTTCACAGCCATTTTGAATTAGTAAAATCCTCCTTGGATTTCTAGCAGTTTGACTTTTTATATTTCAAAGTTACATCAGCAGGTTACTAAATGCTTATGGTTATTCATATATTCTTGGTAGATTTTTAATTCATCAATACAAAATGTGATTGTTATTTGAATCATTCTTTAGTATTTTATTTTTTTGTACCTGCATTCTGCATTTTATATTTGCCTAACACACATTTTATATATTTTTAAAAATATTTCACATCTTGTATTTTAGAAGTATATCTCAAAATTATCACATATCTATATTCTTTTTTTCTACAAAGTTCGATATCCCTTGAATTTAATAGTAAAATTTTACCCTTCACATTTATTAATTTTTTATTTTATTTAAATTTTTAAATAAAAATTATATATATTTAAGGTATATAACATAATAATTTGATGTATGTATACATAGTAAAATTACTACAGTCAAGCTAATTAACAATTTCACATAGTTACCATTTGTGTGTGTGTGTGTGTGTGTGTGTGTGTGTGTGTGTGTGATGAGTCCCTGAAAGCTACTCTTCTAGCATATTTCTAGCATTCAATACAATATTATTAACTTTGATCATTATGCTGTGAATTAAATCTGTAGATTTATTTATTCCATACAACTGAAACTTTGTACCCTATTGAGTTTTTAACTATGCTTTTGCGATATATTTTATTATTTAAAAAGATGCTTCTTTGGCAGTTTCTAAGAATGGGTTTTCTATGTTCTAATTTTTTTTTAGTGATTTATAGGTTTTGTTAATAGACAATTCATGGATCTCACACGTGTCAGCACATCTTGTGATCAAGGATGTAACTGCCTTTGGTCACAAGCTATCCTTTCAAGATGTTTATATACTGAGTAGCCTTAGGGAAAAAAAGAGAGGTAGTAAAATTCCCTGGAGCAAAGGACAGATTTGATTATTGCCTTAAAAGGTAGAGATTGTTTCCTTTTGGAGCAAAAAGCAAGTATGTCTTCTCTCCATTGTAGAAAATCCAGCTTCCCTACGCCCATGGTTCTTCTTCTGTAATGAAATTCATTGTATGTGCCTCTCCAACATGTCATCTAGTTCTTTCCATGTCATTCTGAAGCTCTGGTAACCAGGGCAAAAATATAGATGTTTATTCTTCTTGCTGTGAATGATAATGTTCTTTGTCTCTGACCAATGAGTATTGTGTCTTCTACCAGCATTCATGAAACTATGGCAGGCTAATTTGTTGCCTCACAATTCAGGCTATATCTTAGTCCCTTCACAGTTCTTGACAGCTTATATATACAATTTCTACTGCAATATTTCTCATCATGAAGTGTGTGGACCGAGGTAGCACTTTTTTGACTAAATAAAAACATTTTGAGTGTAGTTTCTTAAGGTGAAATGCCCATTAGCACCACTAGAAACTCTTGGGCTAACTTCAGATGGACTGAAGCTAATAGCAACAAGAGTATGTATGAATTTGAAAGTGTGAATTGTCAGGAATGGGAAAGTTTAGAAACCCTAACGAGAGACAGCCTTGAGTGGGTAAGATGGGCAATGACAACAGCACATGAGAAGCTGCATAAATTATAAGAGCAGTAATGGGCACTGTGATGTACTCAGAACCCTGGCGTCTGGACACCTTGGGGTCTCTACACCCTCCAAGATAATCGTGAGTCAGGAGTTCTGTATGAGGGCAAGGTCTCAAGTGCAGCCTTGGTTTGGGTTCTAACCTTAAACTTGAGCATAATAGCTGATTTGGATCCAAGTATCAATGAGTACCATAATCTAAAACTCCTCTGTGAAAGCTCCTGTGGTTTGAAAGGCCTGTGGTGTGTGTTTGTATTTACAGTCTAATAACTGTTAGTCTAAATATTATAAAGAGAGCAGCCTATTTAAGAAGGACAGCCTGAGTCCTTTCTTAATCTAGAAAACAAGGCAGATAGTAGCTGCAGAACAGAAATATAAACTGTGTCTGAATAAATGAAAAGGCAAGACCCTAAATTATTGGTGAAGTCAGCTTTACAACTGTCCATGTGGCTCAGACCAAAGATTCCTTAAAAAAAAAATGATGGGACCAGCAAATCCCAGACTTACTACCTTTTCCCCAGAGACTGGTAACCCCTAATGATCCTAGTTACAGTGACAAACCTGGGGATCCACTTTAGCACTAAAATGTTAACAAGAGATGCCTAGTACCCAGTCCCTGATAATGCTAAGAGAAACCACCATTGATTGTCACTCGTGAAAAAGCAATGACAAGCAAGGACTGGTTCTGCTATGAGAACACCAGCAATAAATGAGCTGATCATTCTACTGTTTGATGTCACTGCAGGTTTCCATAATGATGGGCCCTGAGGTTCTGAAATGTACATCCTGCCCAGCCTGAGGCTCTCCATCTGGTGCCGTTTATGTTCTCTGTGCTTATACTAATACCTGTGCAGGTACCAGACAGCAATGCCTGTTTCCCAGCCTACTGGATTGCATGGATAGTAACAGCTGAAAGACAGAAAAGATTATGGAAACTGAACACATCACTGGCCCTGATTATTAGGAATGGTGCTGACCTCACTCTTGTCTGAAGCCTTCCTCACTGCAGTTGCTGTTTGTTCTGAGATGTATAAACACAAGTATCAGAAACCTTTGGCTTTGGAACAGTTGACCTAAACTTGGTTCTGACCACTTTAGGAAAGAATAGGGAGCAGGCAATCATGCTAAATGGCTGATAGTGGTTGTTGGAAGTGGCACGCATGAAAAGTGAGGATGCCTTGGGACAGTCCATGAACTATAATTACTACTTCCTTTTTCATTGCAGTAGCCATCACTGTTGGATCTGTGGGGCTGAACCTCACTGCCCATTGGAGGAAACGATAGACTCTGAACAGGGCACAATAACTCCCCTAAGTTTTGAAGTTATCTTTCTTCCAAGATGGTTAAAAAAAAAATCCTCTCTCATTTAATCTTGCTACAACAGAGGTTGGTGCAAAAAAGATGAGATGGAGGTGATGATTGATTCAAATTATTGGGTAGGGGGAGGGGAGAAGTCACCTGTAATGGAAACCTTCTTAATGCTATGTCAGAGTCTCCCTGAAGTGTTCAAAATTACCAATATTTGCATTCATGTATCTATAAAGTATTTTTAAGCTTGGATTTATTTCAGCACATAAAGGAGACATTTGTAAAAAGGAGCTTGTAACCATGACCGGAAATGAGCCAAAAAAATTTTTGTAAAGAAATTATTCACAAATCATAGGTTCAAACTTCCTCATTTGTTTTCTAGTCCTGTTTAATTGTTTTGGGTTTGATTTGCAAGGAAACAGAATTGCCTCTGCTTCAAATGGAGTTATTTTCCATATTTTTCTCATTTGATATGATCTTGGGAAAAAACATAGATATCCCTTAAGAGAGACAAACAATTCACGTCATGAAAATGGGCTGTATAAAACTGTAATAAATACATATTCAAGGGCATAAATATGTAGTAACACATTGCAACGAAAAATCAAATATGTGGTAGAATTTCCTCTGGGGAGAAAAACAGGCTGCATCAAAAGCAATTTACCCTTTCCCTGAAGGCCACGAATGTCCCACTTTCTCAATTCACACATCCTGCCTTCTGGACCACTTTTGACATTAAGAATTGGTAACATTTTCATGTGTTCTTGTTTTCAAATCATAGTGTGACTTCTAGGCAGGTGGGGTACAAATTCGTATCTCTTATACTAATAGCTACTGCTTTGCTTTCTCTAAACACCAGGATGTACGAAATAGATTCTCATCTTCCATTACAAATGAAGTTTTATCTTTCTGTCTATGGTGACAATTAGAAGAAAGCTAAGATCACTTTTCATGTTTCTCTCAGCCATAAATCTTGTCAATATTTTTTAAATTACTACTCAAATAACAAAACAACTTTTTCGCCATAACTTCATGTTACAAGCTCCAGTCTTTCTGACAGACACCAATTTCTAAGAAATTGTCATTTAAGTGAGGGCTGGATGAAGAAAGGAAAGCACAGGAAGAGGCACAACCTTTATACAAACAAGGCTGAGGACTTTGGTCCCAGCCCAGTGGGATCTTGGTGAAGTTTCATTCTTTTATCTGCAGCTCTATTATCTCCTCTGATACATGGCTTCTGCCCTAATCCCAAGCTTCCCCGACTTCAGCTAAGTGAGATGGTTATTGTTTGCCTTTCCTGTCTAGCAGCTGTATCCAAGTAAATGCCTGGTTCAAAAGCTTTCCCTCCCTTGCTGGGCCATACAGTTATTCGGACAATGAAAATTTTTGTTGGATTTGTAAGATGGTGCCATCTAGGGCTTAGCTGCTGTTATCATCACCATCGTTGCTATTATCCCAGAGATCTCTTAAGTTATTATGGTGTGTATTTTTTAGCTCTTTCTAATCTTATTCCATTGCATTCTAACCTTAAAAAATCATCCTAATGTTCATTTTCTTTTAAATTTTGAAGAGGATGCTTTAAAAAGACAACCAAAAGTTCTGTTTCATCAAATCCAAAAAAAATATGCCCTAATATCAGTTTCTTAATATCTCATCATTCCACAAGAAATCAGCCTTATCTCTTCATTTGGGAAATATTCATCAATGTGTTCAAATAATGACAGATGGATAGGTGCTATAAACAGCTTTAATTTGATCTTAAATGTTTTCTCAAAGAAATGAAGCAAAGAATAAGTATTAAAAGTAATCAGTAAGCAGAATAATTATGACTAAAATTTTTATGTGGCTTAAATAAAAAAAATTCTACAATTTGTGAAAGAGACAATTGTTGAAGAAATAGTTAACAAGCTGATAGGAGAGAGATCGGAAGCCAGAAAGCAGTTCACCGCTTAAAGGCAGACTGCATCACACTTCTACCTTTTTGGAGAAAATAATGCCAATAGAGCTAACTGAAATGTAGTCTGCTCAGTCTTTGTATTTAACTGTTTCAACAAAGTCACTGATACAAGATCAATTTTAAAATCCTCATCTTTCTCTAATGCCAATATAAGTTACTTAAAAATAATAAAATAAGACATTAATTACATGAACAACAACAATCATGTTGTATTTAGAAAATAAACTAATAAAGAATTCACAAGACTCTTATAGAGATAACATAAACAGAATTAAAAGGTGAAAAAAGACTATAAAAATATAGAGCTATGGCATGTTCATGTATGGGATTGTTTCATGTTGTAAAATTATCAGTTCTTCCCAAATTATTCTACCTTCAATATGATTCTAGTGAATATTTTCACAATAGTTATTCTTCAGGCACTTGACATGCTGGTTTTAAATGATACATAGAAGAACACAGTCTACACATTAAATACATTTTTTAAAAGAACAAAGAAGTGATAGCTGCCCTACAGCTACTGAGTTATATTAAAAAGCTAGAGAAACAACAAGAGCTTGGTTCTGGAACAAGAAGAGCATGTCACTGGTGTAGGAACAAGCAAATACATCAAAGGGCCAGAAGAGAGAATTCAGAAACAGATATAAGTATATGATGGAGGTGGCATCAAAACAGTAGGAGGAAAGAGAGAACATTTATTAGATGATGTTGGGAAAACTGAATTACTCTGTGGAGGAAAATAATTGTATTGTTGCATTCTAAAATAGGTAGAAATCAACTCTACATGGACTAGTCTGAAAGGTAAATTCTAAAGCTTGAGAACTGCAGAACTCTTGACACATAACGACTCCATCCGAACCTTTGTGATAAAAGAAGACCAAATTTTAGCATAGTTTCTAGCAGCATAAGGCTGTGTCCCTAAAATGAACCCAGCTCCTCTTAAAATGCTTACCTGAGAAAGTTCACCATTGCGAGAATTTACTGTTTGTTCCAGCCAAAACCCAGTGATAGGCAGATAGACCCTGTGACATTTTAGTTGTCACCTTGAATAGGCAATTAGATGTCCAGATTTTGGGTCAAACACTATTCTAGGTATATCTATGAGAGTGTTTCTGGATATAATTAATATTTGATTTGGTGGACCGAGTAAAACAGATTACTCTCCTAATGTGGATGGGCCTCGCCCAATCAGGAGAAAGCCTGAATAAAACAAAATTGCTGATCCTCCCTCAAATAAAAGAGGACTCCTCCCAACTGACTGGTTTGGCTAGGTCACTATTTTTTCTAGCCTTCAGACTCAGACCAAAACACTGGTTCTTTTTGCATATTGGGCATGACAGTTTTTAAACTGGAACTTATACCATTAGCTCCCCTAGTTCTCAGACCTTCAGACTTGGATTGGAACTACATGTTAGCTCTCCTGGGTCTCCAAGTTGTCAACTGCCCATCTTGGGACTGCGCAACCTCCATAACCATTCACACTCCTCAGTGCCTTTGTCTTAGTACAGCCCTCTTCCCTATTACTATGGTATAACTAACTAAAAGCAATCCTCAACACTTTAACTTGTGTCCAGCTTTGTTTGTCTTAAACAAGCTATGGCAGAAAATAACTTAAAAGCATAAACCATAAGGGAAAATGAGGTATTGTTTGGCTACATAAAAATAAAATCTTCTGTTCAATGAATAACAACATAAATATGGTAACATATGAATAACAGACAAGGAGAAGATATTTGCAAGATCTAAACCAGCATTTCGAATATACAAGCAAAGCCTGTAAGTCCACGAAAGATAGAAAAGGAATCCTATAGAAAAATGTGTAAAGGCTATATGAAGAAGAACTCAATAGAGATGGGAGATAAGAATGTAAACAGAAACTCAAGTTCAGTGGTGGTCAGAAGAACATGGAATAAAGCAAAAATGTGAAACCTCTTATACTTAGATCGGCAAAAACTGGAAGAGTTTGAGTAATGGCAAGTTTGGTGAGGATGTGAAGAAATAGTGCAATCATTCTAAAAAGCAATGTAGCCATATTAGTGCAATGTTATGGCCTTTTCTCACCCAGTAATCCCATTCCAGGAAGCACTCATTGACAGCTCCAAAAGGGAATTTGGGCAGGTGTCTTCATTGTAGCTGAATTGAGAGCCACTTAGGTGACTCTATCTGGAATATCAGATTTGAAAATCTGAGTAAGAGCCTGTGCCTTTCCTGGTGAGGAAAAGAAGTAAAACCATCTAGATGTCTGCCCCCACTACCTTTGGTGAATCTGAATCAGATCCCAGTGAACTTCTCTGTACCCACATTGCTCCTTTCCAAGGGGTGCCTTCCTACATGTAATCTCTTGCTAACAGGCTCTTCTGAAGGGCAATGGGGAGGAAAGGCATTGAGCTGGACTCTCACAGGATTTGCACTAATCCCTGCTCCTTCTTGTCTGGGCTCCAGCACCACCCAGAATTACACCACACTTACACCTCCGCCTGGCACTGGTATGCCTCTATCGTTTTCCCATGACATTAGGGACAGGGCATTACATGCTTGACCCAGAGCACTGTGGGTATCTCCAACTGATTTCCAAGAATTTCTGTGAATTTGTGCTTGCAGCAATGGTGCGAAGGAGAGATGCTTTCTGGTTTCTGTTTTTGTTTTTGTTTTATCTCTGTAATAAATAAGGTGGCCAATTTTCTATTTTGTTTTTTCAGGTTAACTTTAATCTGATAATTTATAGAACATTTCCTCAAGTAGCTGTTTGAATACACTTTTTTTAAAAAAGACAGTTTGCCCCAGAATTTTCCACAGAACAAGTGCAGGGTAATTATGCTACAATAAGGAAAGGCACGTTTCCTTTCACATTTCTGGGTATCCTTTTTTTTATAGTTTCTTTTTTTTTCTGATAGCTTCTCTTTTTCTCCATCTTTAAATGTCAAGTTTCATTCTTCCCACTCTATATTCTCTCTCAAGATGGATTCAATCATTATTCACCTTTATTTAATTTCTGTAATTTTTTGACTTATGTGTTTCTTAGCTCAGAATAGTTATCTGAACTTGAGCACGCATATACAACTGCCTGCTTAATCACTATCTTTGCAGAAGATCTTAGCCAGTACCAGCTTCTTGGACATGTAACCTGTAAAGTTATGAGGGCCTCAGGCTCAGTTGAATCTTCTGCTGTCTTAGTATTGAAATTTAAACAAGGGCCCCGCAGATGATATAACCATTCCTAGTTTCAAAGTAATGTTAAACACAACATTCTCACACCAACTTTCTCCCCGAAACTTCTTTTTTCAGTGATTCCTGCGTCAGTGAAGGGCAGCTTTATACCCAACTGTCCTTGCCAGAGACACGGGGCTAAACCTTTCTGACCCTTGACTAGCCCTCACACCACAGACCACCAATCTTCAAGGATTCTGAGTTTTAGTTCCTGAGCATCTCTGGACATCTGCTTCTTCCTGTTTGCTACCACCCACAGCAAATCTCTTGTCTGCACCCCTGCAATAACTTCATGTTCCCAACCACCCTTCCTGTGCCCTCTTCCTCTCCCACACATTCTCTCTCCCACAGGTGCAACGAACCACTGGTCTTCCAACACCAAGAGGCTTACAACCTATGGGAAATGTAGACAAAGAAAAAAACAACTGCAAAATGAGATCAACTGACATACATGCTAAATAGACGATTCAATTATATGCTGTAGGACCTGAAAGGAAGATATTTTAATTAGGACTGATGAAGAAGAGAGGTCAGGTAAGGAAAGATTTTAGTAATATAAAATTGTACATATTAATCTTAAAAGGTGTTTTAAAATTTAGATTTAAGCGTTTTATCTCTTTGAGCCAAATATATATACATATTTATATATAAAATCCAGATTTTCTATTTATAATAAATTTTCCAGACCTGATACCCATTTTAATACATCCCCTTCCTCTAATCTTTCTCTCTATAATTCATCCTTAATTGTTGCAGAATTTTTTCTTCAAAAACATAAATTATGCCACCCTCCTTCTTAAATGCTCCCCCAAAGAGTACATAATAAACTTTATCCACCTTAGAGTAGCATGTAGGGCTTTTCACCAACTGATTCCAGCCTCCTTTCTAGCCTCTTTCTCAACTTCCTGACTGCCCCTCCATGCACATTCCCCATCAGCCACTGCATATGACTGGAGAATGACCTCCCCATTTTTATGGTTCCACTCACATTGGCTATTCTCCAGCTTGGAGAGTTCTTTATATCTGTGTACATCTGCAAAGTACCTATTGTCTTTTTAATTCTTACTCTAGTGCCATAATTTCTCTGTGCCTTTCTCTTAGCATCCCTTGGCAATTCAATCCCCCACCCCAAGATTATATAATTGTTCCATTAATTATATGTGTAGTATTACTAGAGTATTTACTATACTGTATATTGTTAATTTTAAGATGACCCCTCTTTTTTTTATATTTTAACATCTCTGAAATCAAAATATCTTATAATAGCAAAAAAATTATTTTGCATAATTTATTTCTTAGTATCACATAAAATAATGGTGCATCTTACAGTTGATGGCATCTTAGATAAGATGAAATATGGTAGCTCTTTATTATAGTCTGCCTCCCCGAGACTATGAATTCCTTATGTATTAATAATTTTCTAAATCACATAATACATAATATATAGGTATTCCATATTAAAATATTGTTTAATTGAGCGGTACATGCACTAAAGTCTAGAAATTAGAAGAAATATTTTTTTGCAAAAACAACATAATTTCGATTATTGAATTCTGGATAAAGTCTGTGGATTGTACCAATGTCAATTTTATATCTGTAATATTGCACTCTAATTATGTAAGATGTTATCATTGGGGGAAATATAATTAAGGGTTTATGGGATCTATTTGAACTATATGTTGCAACTTCCTAAAAATTCAGAACTATTTATAATCTAGAACATTTTGTTAGAAAAAAATCCACAGAAATGATTCAAAAGACAATATAATTTTGACACATTATAGACTGAAATCAGAGTGACATTCTGATTTCAAGTGCTTAATAACTAGTTTCCCTTTTAATTTAACTTTTTATTGACTTGCCCTTGACCTATCGAAATTATTTTGTCCATGAAACAGGTTAACAGAATTCTTGGGGTGCCTGTTTAGAGCCTCTCAGTGTTAATAGACATTTCCTGTGCTTTGATTCTATGACTTTTCTGTGCCACCTAACATTACTTTTAATCAAAAACATGATCTACTCTCAGTGGTCAAATGCACAGCCTATGTATTAGTTAAAACTCCAAATCTCACTTAATGTTAAAGATTTGCCCACTGATTAGGCCTGCTGCAGCAGAGGACTGATGACTTATTTTTCCCAAGCTTCTACTCATATCCCTTGCCCTCCTTTCTCCTCAGGGAGCTTCAAGATTTTCTAGGTTGGCAGGGGAGGCAGAGCAGGTAATAATAGAAAGGAACAGAGTCTTTACTTGACTGGTTCCATGGCAAACAGACAATGGTGTCTTCTGGGATTGGTTTCTCTCTGGACCTTGCAAATGGGCAAAGCTGACTCTCTTCTTCATAGGCCCCTTTGTGTTTCCCAGGTAAGGGAGCTTCCTGGTAGCTCTCTTGGCAAGAGCAAGGTGTCCTGGCAAATGCTAACCATAGTTAGCACTTAGTAGAACCAAGTTTCTCTCTCTGCTCTGCTGCCTTAGGTCACTATCACCACCTCTTGATTTTGAGACCTCTGCAGGGTCAACACCAGCACCAAACATCAGGAACATTTTTGATCTTCTCACCTTAAAACCTTTCCTCCCACAAGAGCAAGGATAAGGGAGATGTCTTCCCCTGTCCCATATTGGGACCAGAAAAAATAGAGAAAACGCCACACCACTTGTTTTTTAAAGTTGGTATCCTCTCCATTTTTCAACATTGATAGTTTCATATGTTTGAAGAGGCCATTTGCTGTGGCTTATAAAATCAGTGGTCCATCATGTCCTTGCTGAATCCTGCTCTGTCCTTCTTTACCTGCCATCCATGCTATTAGGGCCTTAGCCAAAATGCAGGTAGAAACACTACCATATTCAAAACCATATCATCAATTTATCTTATGAAACAAAAGTATGAAACTTTTGATATCAAGATATCCTATAACTAATAGTAATGTCTTTTTCCAACAAAGGATTTTTGAAAACTCAGAAACTTAAAAAGAACAAAATTTTTCTTTCAAATCCTGTCATGTATTCATTCATATTATTTTAATATGAGTTCAAAAAAACTATACTTCTGACAAATAGAACATGAGGAGTGAGGAAGTTTCAAATGTAAATTAAATTAAATCAAATAGAATTAACAAATACATATATATGATATATAAGTTATTTTGTGCTTTAGCTGATATTCCTCTTCAAGCATTTTTATTAAAGGGAATATGATACTTCACTATTATTTCTAAATTTTAGATGTAAATATTGAATGTATTTTAGAAACATATAAAATAAAATCTATGTACCTCTGTGGATGAGTTTCAAAGATAATTTTGCCAAAATAGGAAGGATAGTGTGTGGACGTATACACATTTATACTTATATATACACACATATATACTTATATGTAGTATGAGTAGACTTTGTTCCTAACATATATTGAATTTTTAAGATACCTTTCTGAAGTGTCTTTGTGTAATTTTGATGATCTTGTTTAATAAGGCATTTAAAAACAAAACAACAAATCTGAATTAAATATACACTCTTTAAAGTCTCAGTCAAAGGCTATACACATGGAAGGCTGAAAAATAACCAGCTTTTAAATTCTGTCCTTTCAACAATACAACTGCACTTTCAAATGTGCTTTGTTGTTTTCTTTTAATTCACTAAAATTAATCTTATAGATGTAGATGCCAGATTTGCATTAATTAAAACTCTACTGTAGAAGCCAGGCTTAATTGCAATCAAATTTGCTTAATTATGCATGGCGAGAGATTCCCAAACGAGAAAGGTTTTAGTAAGGATTTTGGTTTTTTGCATTGACAAAATAAATTGAAATTGTCATTTTTTGTGTTTTATGTAACACTTGCAAATAATTTGTGGAGCACCTTAAGTCTTCTATGTAAAGCAATGTTATTGCTTAAGTAATTATAACAATCTGCATTTTTCATTGTTAATTGTGGGTGTCAGACTCATTAATTTTAATTTAGAGACTGTAATGAAATTAAGAAAATTTTATGCTGATCTGCTAAAACTTGTCTTACAGGAAGTTGCTTAATACAACTAAAGTTTGAAAAAGTCAAGGCTCATTTTTGTAATTTGTATATCAACCAATATAATCATTCCACATAAATTTTTTAGTAAAATCTGGCTTCAATACAAAAGCAGATCAACTTTATAAATAATTTTTGTTTTTAAAAATCACTTGATGTTTCAAATAAAGCAAAAATTAAATTTAAATGTAACTTAGAATTATACCTTTGGTTAAAGAAAATCTGCCAAGATTATAATGTAGTTTTAATTCTATATCTTGTCTTCTATAGGAGATTTTGTTTTTTGGGGGGGGAAATAAACAGACATAACCAAAATTTCAGTTTAATCATTTTTAGATTAATGGATTATCAATGCTGTTTACCTCACAATTTAATGTGCATCATCTACAGTTATTTTACCTAGGATATTTGTCATATTCCATAGCTTTAAATACATCTGCAATCTTACTTGATTTTTAAAAGTAAATTTTAAATAAATTAACTTATTTGGAGATTAGTAAAGCATACATTTGAAATATAAAAAGCTAATAATAAGGAAAAATAATAAATCTTTTTTATTTTCTTGTTAAGATGTTACATTTTGCTCTTAAAGCCTGTTTAAACTTTAAGTGTTATAATTATTAATAGAAAAATATAATGGAAAGTATCTTTCATGCCTATTTAGTAGCAAAGTCAACTCTTAGGGAAATTAGCTAAAGAGACTTCACCTCAATTATTATTCATCCAATTAAAAATTCCAAAATAATTACTATAATTCTGCTTAAAACCAAGCATGAAAGTTTGGTAGTCAAACACACTTAGAATTGTTGAATGTCTCAAGAAGAAAAGATTATTTCATAATTAAGGCTAACCTTTAATTACAGGTCTTTTTAAATCAAGTTATTCTGAAGAGGTAAAATAATTCATCAGTAGGGTCTTGGCAGTGCATCACTGCATGTAATACTCTACAACAAGGTGCTAGTGGTGGGTCAAAATTTTTTCCCTTTGTTTATACAATAGGAGACATAATAGGGATAAGAAATGCCTAGGCAAGATACCAAATATTCAAATAGGTACCAAGTACCTAAAGTAATTTTTCCATAACTCATAAACAATGAGAAAAAGGCAGCGTGGCTCAATGTTTAACAAATTGATAGTGAAAATTCAGATGAGCACTTTTTTATCCAAAACTTTAGTCTGAGGACTACTTTTGCATTTTATTTACCCTAGCAAAACCCTCAAAATCTGTTTATTTTCATTTCTTCACTAAAAAAAAAATTCCCTATTACATTTTTCCCATTCTTAATTTAACAAATTTATTTTGTATTAAATTATTGGGGTGACATCGATTAATAAAATTATATAGGTTTTGAGTGTACAATTCAATAATACATCATCTGTATATTGCTACCAGCCCCTGGGGAACCAGTCTCTACTACCCCAAACTAATTTTTCTATGATTTTCTGTGCCTGTCTTTAGAATATTATAAAAGACTTCTTTATTTGGATGCATTCATATTACCCTCGAATAAGTAAGATTTAATAGTCTATTATTCTTTCAAGCCCAGAAACAGCTATATACCAATGTATTAACTGAATTTGTTTTCTGGAGTTCCTTATTCTTTAGAATAATTTTTCTCTCTTAATTATGCTTTTGTCTCTATTCACGTTTAAATCTTCATTTTTAGTTTTCTCTCCCATTAGGGAGTCATTTCTTCACTCTCTTATCTCCCTTTTCGCTATCTAATTCCTAAGTACTTTTCCAATCACATTTTTACCACTTTCTGTCACTCTTTGTTGCCCATATTCTCTGTTCTGTTCCTTGTCCCATTTCATTCTGTCCTCTCTGCCCCTGGTTTCACCCAGAGATGCTATTATGGTGATTGATTTACACAGTGAAGAACATTCCATAGGCATCATATTACTATACAACATACACATCCCATACAACAATAAATCTAAAAATAACTAGCAAAAGGAGACGTTTAAGTTGAGAGTTAAAAGCACTAACAGGGTCAACTGGTATAGTCATTGTGTGGATGGTGGTTTCACTACCTTGGAGACAAATGGGCAAGAGCCAGTGGAGCTGGGCACTCATGATGAAATTAGTAATAAATCAGACACAGAGTATAAGCATGAATCAAATTACTATACTCAAATAAGAGCTAGGCACAGACTTGAAAGGAAAAATATGTCATTTCTTTCCCTTTCTCACCAGCTCACTTCCATCCATCTTCTTTCCTCTTATTTGATGCCTGTTTTTCTCACACTTATTTTTAAGTTTCCTTTATTCTATAATTTTCTATAGAAGCAATATTCATATTCTAATTCTGAAATACTGATGCTTTTTCTTAAATGTGATTTGATGCATTAAGACCCAATTTCAGTTCTCTAAAAAGTCAGGTGTGTAACGGTAAATAACATCTGTATATCTTAAGACATAAAAGCATGTTCACGATTCAAAAATGAAGAAACATAACATCCAAAGATAATTCAAATCTTCATATATATTCTAATAAGAACACTCTATCACTTGCAGGAAAGTGTCACCTTATTGTTCTCTGTTGGTTCTAGAATCACATTATTTCAATTGTTCCTTCAATCATTCGATAACCATGCTCTACTCGGAGGTAGCCACAAGTGCCTCTGTGTTAAACCACTTGTGAGACATATTAAGCACAACCTCAAACAATGCTGTAGAAATATTGATTCGTGGGAAACAATAGCACCTGACGGAATGAACCAGCTGTTCTCTAAATGGAGCTACTCATTTCAGGCCAAAACACAGGTTGGTTTCAGAGGAGAAGCAAAACAAGTAGATGTTGCCAACCTTTGAGCTTTTCTCTAAGCATTTAATTTTTTTTTCATTTGTTATGGAAAGATTCAAACATTTTAATTAATAAAAAATATTTGTCAGCTCTCTAGCATGTACAAAAACTAAGCTAGCCACTCTAGTGAGAATCCAGAGAATTTAACCAACACTATTTTAAAGTGCCATCCCTGCCCCCTCCTGCAGAAGGATCTGGTGCCTCTCCTTTTGAGTCTATTTAGAGTTCCTTCGTGGAAATTAATTTTCATTTGTTAGCTTACTCTGGTTTAAAAGCAGTTATTGTTTATCTAGACCTCTTCAGTCTTTAAAATTTATTTGGTATCTTTTCTGCTGTATCACACACATTTTCTTTGTTATTTTATAAGATTATACCTCTTTTATTTCTGTTTTCATTTAGCTAATTCCAGGAGCAAATAGATAAGTTTGCAAGCTAATCTTGTATCTCCTCACTTTAATGTTTAAGCGATTTTTACTGGAGCATCGATACTTAAAGTTATAGCATATTTGATGTGATAACAGTGCTATTCTGATCTGGCAAAGGGAGAACAGAAAAAAATAGATTAGAGAATGAGTATAATAAGGAAAGCACTGCTTATACATATGTTAGTTTCCCTGCTCTATATACGATTTTCTTTCTTTATATTAACAAAGCTTTATTCCCAGTACTATCTCTGTATTTTGATTAATGACAAATTTGCAATCGGTGGGGAGATAGAGCAGAGAGGAATTGTAACTATCCCATGTTCTCCATGTAGTTTCTTTCTTTTCTGAGAAAATGTCATCTACGAAAGATACTGCCCTATTACACTATTTATAATGAACATTTTTCTACAACATCTGTCTCAGGAAGACGTAAAGTAGGAACTATGTGTGGGTGAAATGAAACCATCAACTACATAACTCTGGAGGAGAAAAATATCTTGACAGAACAAGCTGAGGGCAGCCTGTGACGGCATTCAAAGCATTTAGGACTGTTGAGTGACCTATAGAGATTATATTTTCTCGCATTTTGATCAAGTGGTTTCCTAATTATTTGTTTATAAGCCATAGAAATCAAACAAAGTAACTTAAGATTTTAAAAGAGAAGATTTTAAAGGAAGACTACTGGGCAGCTCATGGAGAGAGGTGAAGCTGGGGAACTTGGCTTAGAGGCTTGGCAGGAGCTGGGCTCCTCTGGGAGTCTGGCTTCAGAGTCCACCACCTGTTTTTCTGGCTAATGTCATGGAAGACCAGAACTCCCACCATGTTTCCTTGCTAGTATTATTCAGCACAAGGGTCCCAGTCACTAAGGGTCTTTCTGGCTATATCCTTCTCAGGTGCTCGCCCTTGCCCTCATCATCCTGAAGAAAGGAAGCATATGGCTGAAGGGACTTCCAGGGGCCCCTCCTTCCACCCTACCTGCTCTGTGGGAGAACATGCACCCCAATTATGATGCCACCAGGCTGCACACCAGGGATGGGGTAGTTCTCACAGGGGATGGGGCAATTCCCACAAGGAAGCTTGAGCACTATAAATAAGGGAGAATGACTGTTGGAAAGACATAACACATGATTACTGCACACCCTTATCTTTTTTCTATATATATCTATTAGTAATCATAGCAAGGATGAGAAAAAAGTTGACTTTTATGACTAGAATGAGCAGTCAGTTGGGTTATTATCTCTCTGTTTTCTTTAAGCCTCTTCATCTTGAATAACTTAATTCTTAACATCTCGCTGATATAGTTCTGTCTTGCTTTTCACTGGAATGAACTCTCTTCTATGTAGTCTTTCTCAACTTTGCCCAATCTTCAGCATTCCCTGAAGTACCCTGCACCCAAAACAGTTTGCTTATTATGTTTGCCATTGAAAATATGTGATCGTGAACAATATATGATGCTATGGGAGGTGTCTATGCAACATTACGATTACCCTTCAGTGTTTTTTTAAACAAAATAATACAATGTTGAAAATTTACAAGAACAAGTCCAGTTTAACTGTGAATTGTAATTTCTATAAACAATACCCCATATTTGTAAAGTACATAATGTTCTTACTTGATCATCAGAACAACCATGTGAGCCTGGCATTATATTCCCTTATAAACAAATTAAGAAAAAGAGGCAGAGAAATTAAGCAATTTTCTGGTGGGCTTTAGAAAAATTCTTTTTGGACTGATTCTATTCACTTAATAGAATCGGAAGCAGCATCATTAGTTGGAAACATAGTAGGATTTCTCAGAGAGTTCTATGTTTAAGTATGAGATTGTCAGGTTTCATTACTGCAATGAAACAGTCTGAGATACTTGGGAAGTGACTAAGGAAGGATGGAGGGGAAGGTCAGGAGAGTTGAAGACTTGAAAGTAAAACTTTGCCTCCTTCTGGCTTTACTGCTGAGTCTCCCTGTATTATTTATCCTCTACCCTAATACATCCCACACCTACACCTCCAAAAGGATCACACAACATGAGAGCTCCTCTCGCCTTTGAAGAGATCTTAGTGATTAGCTAATTTAACCATCTGCTTTCTTAGCATTCCTTCTAAAAGCATTTAAACTTGTTTTCTCTTCCCATTACACTATTCTCTTAGATCTTTACATAGATTTCTCATCACTCAGATTTCAGTTCAAATACCCTATTCTCAGAGACCACCTCAGACAATCTGCTCTGGCATGAATGCTTGTGTCCTCTCAAACCAGAAACTAGTCTCCTATTTCTAGGTCTCAGGTTTCTTTTTACATACAACAAAATATGCTGTATTTTGCCAAAAACAAGTAGGCTGTATTTGCCAAAATAGACTAGATAGTGCTGTAGCAACAACAAAATAACCTAAAATTTCAGTGGCTTCACATATGAGAGTTTATCTCCCATTCATGTCTAGTACAAAATGTAAGAGAGGATCCCGCTTCATCTTATTCTTCAAGGACCCAGGCACCTTCCATCATGGGGTTTTACTCTCCATTTGGTCCTCAGCACCTTTTCCAGCCAGTTGGCAGATGGGGAAAGAGAGAGAGGTTCATATATATGAGGTTGCAATATTAATACTAGCAGCCCCTGCTACAGGATCCTTTGGTATCTTCTCCATTCTTCGTGGGGTGAACTGTATTATTGTCCAAAATGTTTACAACCCCAACCTAGGATGCCTCACCCTTTGGCACCCTTCCTTGGAGGATGACTGTGTGTCTTCACTCTGTTGTACTCATGCATGACCGTACACTTGCTTTGGCCAATGAAAGGTAAGTGGAAGTGACAACTGTGGTCAAGCCAGTCTGGCCTTGGCCAGAAGTCAGTCATGTGTCCACTCTTACCTTTAAAAGAGATGAGTAAATATCTAGCTGTATGATCATGAAAGAAAAGAACACAAATGTTGGTGAACCCCGGCACTCTCTGCTACAACAATTAGTCACTTTTCAGACACCTCTGCTTTCCTCTATGTGAGAGATTATATTGTGTACAAAATATTTGCTGTTCTTCCCTGTAGCCCTCTCCCTATGACATCCCTCTTTGAGGAAGGATTATACATCCTCACCCTGTTCAATTCAGGCATGGCTCTGTAGATTGCCTTCGCCAATGAAATATGAATAGATGTTACACGTGTCATTCTAGGAACTTGCACATGATTCAGCCATCTCTCTTTCCCTCTGCCAGGAGACAGGCAATGTCCCAGATAAATGCAGTTCTATCTGCCTAGGTCCTGAAATATAGATGGCATAGCACAGAGCTACAGCCGATCCACCATGAGCGTGTTACATGAATCAGAAATTAACCTTTGAAGTTCTAAGCCACTCAAATTTTGGAATCTTTTGTTAACACAACATAAGTTGAGACATACACTCCATAATTTCTCAGAGTTTATCAATAAGTCTGTGAACTGGAGATGAGCAAAACTCCAAGAAAATACATAGAAATTTTCTTACAATCTTCTCATCTCACTTTCTTAATAAAACTCATCACTCTCTTATAATTTCACTAGAGTCTGCTATTATTAATTCTCTTGAGGCTGTCTATTACAACTTTATGGTGGAAGCAGTATATAATGTGACACTATGAATCTCTTTCAAACTCAGTATTTAGTGATTTCACATTGGTGGCTTGAAATCAGGCATAGTGTAAATACTCCACCACAGAAAAAATGTTTTAAAAATCAGGGATTTTTTAAAAAACTTTTCTCAGCACCCCACTGTATATATTTTCCTAGAAATCATCATAAAAAGCTATATAAATTTTAAGCTTAAAACTAATCAAGGCTTGAGGGGTTGTTTTCGGAAACATGCATCTTTTTATCTTTGAGGAGATATTTTCTATATGTTCAGTAAAAGTATTTGTGGAATACCCATTTTGTCTCTAAAATATGTGATTTTATAGAGAACACTTTGATATAAGAACTAAGAAACATGAATTAGATGTAAGTCTGTTAGAACTGATTCACTGGTCAAGAAAAGAGCTCAGCAGAAAATAAAGGGAGATAAAATTTAGTACTACTAATAAGATGATTGAGTTTTCTGAAAGGGTTAATTTATTTCTAATAATGAAGAGGTATGAACTACTGGAGGGGAAACAAGCTTTTACTATACAGGAAAGTGTTTACATTTTATATATATATATATATATATATTGCTGTGATTTCAATCATTGTTTGAAAAAAATACAGCTTTCGTCAGCTAATCATCTTCCTTATCTTCTTATTCTGGCTAATTAATAATTATAAATTGCCTATTTTAAAACAGGATCTAGGGCACAATGAGAATGTTTAAAAAGTTAAATCAAGCTGGGCTGAATGCCCAGAAAATTTTTAAATTTAGTTTAACGCTCTTGGGATTTCTATGTATGTCTATGTGCTTATGACTGCGTTTAATAGACATAACTAATTGAAAATAAGAGATAAAATATCTGGAAATTAAACCTCAAATAATGTTAGTAAGAGATAAAAAATAACATTTTTTTTAAATTAGTGTTCAATGGACAAAAAAGTCTAGCAAGTAACTTAATTCAAGGTTTCTTTGAAAAAAATTTAAATTGCCTTCATTTAAAGTTAATACCTAGACACAGAAAATGTACTTACTCCCTTAAACCCAGTACTAAGAAATATACTTACTAATGGAGTCATAGATACTAAAAGTTGTAGAGAAGAGAAAATAGGAGTGAAATAATAAAAGAAAAGAGCTAAGCTAAGAATCTAGCAGATGGTGACAGAAAGAGAAAGAGAAACGTGGAGATTGTACAGTATTTACAACACATTTGAAGGAATATTCTTAGACTACGGGGCTCACAGTAGATTGTCTCCTTGCCTTTGTGCAATTTTACTAACCACTATTCTCTGCTGTTAAGTGTATAAACTTCTTAAAGTTCAGCTTTGCTTTTGTTTTACAGTGCCTAGTGTAGCGCTCTGTCAGCGATACCCCATAATTTATCACCTTAGTAGTTAATATTTATTCTGGAACTATCACAGGCTCTGCTTTGGATGGACCAAACCAGAAAAGTCAAACCATTAAGAATGCATAACTTAGAACTATCTATGACCACAGCAGTATTTCCTTATTAGACACTTGCCAAGATATATATATTTTATATATGTAATATCATAAATATATATTATATGTATACTTATATAATATCTGTTATTAACTCATTTTGTTCTATTTGCCTTTTAGTAATATTTTTTATTTGCAGCCAAAATAAATAATAAAATTCTTTAAATTATAAAAATTATTGAGTCATATGAAATTACTGTCTTTGTAAGTAGATAATGGTACACGTACATACACACACACACACACACACACACACACAATCTCCAGAGAAGAATCAGCCAGTGGCAGGAGTTCTCACCTTAGCCTGGGATGGAAAGTGTTACAGTTGTCTTTGAGAAATGCACTGTACAGTGTGCTAATTATAACATAGTTTTATTTTTGTTTTTGTGTTTAATGCTGTCTTGGCCCAGTTTTGAGGCCCTGGCTGGAGGTCGGTCAATATCCCTTTTCCAGGAGCTAAGTCCACATCCCAGCTACTTCTCTTATGGGTCCCTTACACTCCAGGGTCACTAATCACCTTAATTGTCCCAGGGCCAGGTACCAAACTGCCAGGGAGAACTGTGCTCTGGAGCTCACGAAATTGCTCACGTTAGCCAGTCCACAGGGAGCTGAAAACAAGTAACTCCACCTCTCTTGCCATACAGAAGCTGGCTCCTGAAGCCCCAGCTTTCTGCTACTCTGTCCCTGGTTCAACCCTCTGTATGGCCCTGCCCGGCACCCTTCTCTCATTTGGAGTTCTAAGCAACAAAAAGTCTGCCTTTCATTCATCCAAGTGTCATACTATTGTATCCTGCCATTGAAAGAATCTTTAAATCTTATAAAACAGTTGTCACATTTATATAGAAAAAGATAAATAACCTAA
The DNA here is from genome assembly GCA_030015415.1 of Cynopterus sphinx. Classification (NCBI taxonomy): domain Eukaryota; kingdom Metazoa; phylum Chordata; class Mammalia; order Chiroptera; family Pteropodidae; genus Cynopterus; species Cynopterus sphinx. The sequence continues at coordinate 18,013,323 of CM057381.1, forward strand.
CCAATGACAACTACATAGATATACAATTTTTTATCAATATATTTATCAATATAAAATAATGTAGGCCTTGACAACTAAAGTGATTAAGAAAAGGCTCAGCGAGCCACACCCATTGGCAATGCCTCTCAGTGCTGTTCTCTCCTATAGCCCCCAGTCAGGAGAGAGGAGCTCTGAAGGAAGAACTGATAAATTGCAAGGAGGAGCAGCCTATAAATTTGTCCAGAACTCTCCTGGTTGTTGCTATCCTTTCTTTAATCTTCCCAAACTCATCTTAATCTTCTAAGATTCTGAAGGTGAAAGAAGCATTTTGGTCTTTTCTGGGAGCTAGTGATAGGTAACCATCAGCAATGGAAAATAATCCCACCATTATTTTTAAAACTCCTTTAATTTCTCTGAGCTTTAGTTTCTTGAATAATGAAAACCTGAATAATTATCTCTAGGTCATTAGATTAATAGAGATGACAATGTACAGTTAGTCTAGTTCTTGAAACAATAACCTTTAATTCAAGGCAGCCAAATATCAAGATAAAACTAAATGTTGCATAATCCTTTAAATTATTTTTCATATCTATTTCTTCCATTTTAGGCCCATGGCTCTTCTCCTGCCAAGTTTTTTTTTTTTTTTTTTTTTTAACTCATCAAGCAGTTTATAATTCACTCAATGTCTTTCTCCTTTCGATTATGCTGCATACCACTTCCCGGTGTATTATTAAGGAAATGCTGATTTTTACAGCTGTAAGTTCAGACTCCTCTTCCTCACTTTCAAGGTCAGTGTCCCAGTTCCTTTTATCATCAATTTCCTTGGCTACACATTTAGCCAATTTTTCCCAGTCACTGAAATATGTTTTGCCTAAGCAGAACAACCTAGCTCCTGCTCCCTACAGCACCCTAATTGTACCATTCTTAGTCTGACGACAATGTTTTGTTTTGTTTTTTCCTGTTCTGCAATGCACTCCCTTTAAAGAAAAAGTCTTAGTCAACTTTCAAGCCTGGCTCAATTATATATCTTCTGTAAGACTTTCTTTTCTCACGTCCAGGTTATCTCCACTTGTCTTTACTTCCTGCCTTTTCTGCACTTGCATCATGTTTTGTTGATACCATACAGTCAGAAAACATATAATACCCCCAAGAAAATTATGAACATTAATAAAGCAAAAAACATACCATTCATTTATTTTGGTGGCTTATTGCTTGGCACTAACAGTATTCATTAAAGATTTTGTTGCCCCAAAATAACATGCCTAAAATGAAAGCTGACATTTATGGAAGATTTACTTTGTATCCAGCACATGCCCTTTACACATATTGTGATGATTATGAATTATTGCCACATATGAAGAATCTGTTTCTCTGCAACGCTGTCAAGTGTCCAGGGCTGCAGCATCAGTGAACCTGGCAACAATCGTTGACTGAAATTTTGCTTCTCTCTCTTGAGCCCTCCTCCAAGAACACAACATTTAACTAGACACATTAGTCTTTCTTCTCCTCCTTGATGAGTCTAGGTTGATTCCTGTCTTAGAGGTCTTAGAGCTCTTATATTCTTGGTTCCATCTTCTTGAAAGGGTCTTTATATCTTCATATGATTGCTTCATGCTCATGACTAAGGTCTCAGACAGAGCAAAATGTTATCTCCTCACTTGAGACGCAGAGGTCCCCAGTTAACCGACCATATCATCCTATTTAATCTTTATAATGCTAATGAAGCCCCAAATTTATCTGTTATTGTTTATTAGTGTTAAATAAAACAAAACCTCTGCTATCACATAATTCTATACATCTCACTTAGAAGACCATGTAAAGATTTTCTCTCTGTCTTTAAGATTTATTTCTTAAAATTATAGACTTAAGTCATAGAAATAGATAATACCATATACTTTAAATTGAAAAAAATGTTATTAACTCTTTCTGTTCTGTTTTCCTTTTAGTAATATTTTTATCTGCAGTCAAAATGAATAAAAATTCTTTAAATTACAAAAGCCATTATGAGCCATATGAAATTGTTGTCTTTGTAGGTAGAAGAAAACAGCTTAATATTGATGGTTTCATAAGATTCAGCCAAGTAGACTAGCTTTTGAGACTGATAATCTCTAGAGCCCATTTGCAGTTTTTTAGACTCTAGATTTCTGTCCCCCAAGTTGCAGACTTGGGGAAAAAATTACCCTCTATAACAGTTGTCTTTTGTGAACAGACTAAAGTTACTTTCTACATCACCCAAAATAAAAGTTGTGCTAAATAGAATTCTGATTTGCCTTTATTAAGTTTTATGCAAGTGTATGTTATGAAACAGTTAAACATTAGCTTGACCATATAGATTTAAAAAAAAAAAGGGAAAACACTTTGTAATAGGCATGGTTAATGGCTTTTTTTAAAAAGCAAAATCTAACTATAGGCACACACACACGGAGACACAGTGCATCCATCAACCTCAGAAAAAGATTTCTAGTCTGAGTATTGACATGCAAGATAGTGGCAGAGTTCGAGATAATGGAGCAGCTTTATTCCTAGAGTGATGTTTTTAACTGTGACTTCATTGATGTGTGCGAGGTTTCCTGAGAGAAAATAACAGATCAAAAGTGTCTGGATATCTGAGGTTCACAGGAGATTTTTTTTCCTAGACAAACATGTGAAATTTTCCTAAAGGTGACTAGATTTCACTAGCTCTAACTTTGGACAACTCTAAATTATTCGTATAGATTATCCAATTTGTGGGTTATTTGTAACATTCTTTTTCTTTCTTGTTTAGTAAGTATCCAACAACTGACCCACTTCTAAACTAGTCCCCTTTCTCAGGTAGCCATCAACATGAACTCAAGAAATAGTTGCACACATAAATCCAAATTTAAAAAGCAAATCTTTCCAAGATAAAAGTTGTATAAAACACTCCAAAATATTTTGAAATTTTATATTATATTACATCATTGTGACTCCATGTTCCTTCACTAGGATGTAATTTACTTTCCTTATTTTGACTGTTTTGATTAAACATCCCAAATGTTTGTTTATCACCTTCAAAGAATTACATGTGAACTTGAGGTACACTTAGTAGAGATAGGTGTCACAGCATAGTTTTAATACTGCCTAGTTTAGATTATAGTCATAGTTTACTGAAATAGACCAGTAAACATTCTAGTCATTCAGTTTTATAAAAATTATAACTAAAGTCTTTAAAAAAAAGCTAAACAAGAATAATATTGTCAAGAACTACATTTAAGAAGTAAAACAAAATTGAAAGAAATAAAAAAAAAACAACACTAAACTATAATTCATTAAAGTTCTTTGATTAAACCATACTTCATAACAAGTGAGAAGGATTCTTTCCCTCACGAAATAGTCTCAGATTTAAGTACTTGAGCTTGTCCTAATTCTGGCTTTTCATACTTGAATTTAAAAGCCTGACACTGGTAGGCTTCTCTTACTCAGCTAGAAGCTAATATTAAAATCTTCCCAAGAGGTATTCTTTAAAGGATAAAGGCTTTGAAAGTTCTCTTGGAGACAGGGCCTGGTACCTGGGATGGGGCCATGTGTGGAACTGCTTGCAGGAAACAAGAAGAGAAATGCTTCTGTAATAGAGAGTGGTGTTTCCTGGGGAAGGGTGGTGGCAAAGCCAGAAAGACGGGGGAATAGAGAGGTTTTGTGAAGCTGTTGCTGTGTAATATGTTGCTGTGGGCTGAATTGTGCCGCTTCCCCATTCATATATTGAAGTCTTAGACCCCAATAAATAAGACTATGGCCTCATTTGAAGATAGGGTCTTTACAGGAGTGATCAAGTATAAATGAGGTCACTAGGGTGGGCCCTAATCCAGTATTACTGGTGTACTTGCAAAAAAGGGGAATGGTGGACACAGACAATACAGGAAAAATGTCACATGTACATAAAGATGGCCTTCTACAGATCTTTTTTTCATAACTTTCAGAAGGAACCCCTTGGTCTTGGATTTCTAGCCTTCAGAATTGTGAGACGGTAAATTTCTGTGGTTTAAGACACCCAGATTGTGGTATTTTGTTATGGCAGCCCTAGCATGGCATAAGGATGTTAAACCCTTTTCCATCTCCACAACAAATTCTTTAGTAAAATTTATATTGCATGTTAATTCTTTTAGTGCAGGGAATTATGCACAGAAAATGTAAAGTGCTATTGAATTCTGGGCATTTGTGAGTGTGTGATAAGAAAAACACAAACCAAAGCTGATGCCAAGGCCTTCTACTTTTTCCTTACCTCACAATGTACCATGAAAAATATTGCATGATATAAAGTAAAATATGCAGTCTCTTCTAATCTCCATCTTCTTCATGCCCACATCCTCATCCCCCTTTCTAGTTGCTCTGCTTATGCAGTGCTGTGTAGTAGTAAGTCTGAAATTTAAAATTAATCAGATGAGAATTTAAATGACGCTGCCACTGATAATTTACTTAAATTCCCTGAGCCACAGTTTTATGATGTTCAAAACAATGATAAAACATGCTTCTGTTGTTAAATAAAAGGGATAGAAAAACAGGTTAAATAATACTCCAAGGAAGCAACCAATCAAATGCAAATGTGAACTACTCTACAGGGTAAATGACCAAGTTTTCTTAATAAATAAATGGCATAAAAAGGGCAGAATGTCACTTAAAGAAAAAAAAAAAAAAAGCCCTAAGAAACACATCAGCCAGATACTGTGTGTGCAACTTGTTTGGATCCTGATTTAAGCAAACCAAGTGTAAAAGATTTTCCTTTTAAGTAACTGGGGAAAGCTGAAAACAAAGAATATAAAGTAACATTGATAACCTATTATTTGCGGGTGGAGTGGATATGTAATTGCTATGGTCTGAATGTGCCTCCCAAAATTTGTGTTGAAATCCCAATGCCCAAAGTGATGGAAGTTTCTTTAAAAAGATTAATTTTTAGACAAATCTCTGGTAAGGCTAAAAACAACACATGTGTAAAACATTAAGCATAACACTGAGATACAATTAGTTATATAAATATTTTAAAGTTTATGAACAAAAACTTTAGGCAATTTTTTACTGAGATGAAATTTTTATGAAAATAAGTTAGCATATTTGACTCAAAATTCCATCTGATCCTTGGATGTAAGAAATTAGAATAGTTATCAAAGAATTATCCCTCAAGATGGCATTGGGCCTTAATTTTTTAACGGATAAGTCCTGTTGATTATCTATTCAAAGGACAAATCATTCTTATCTATGTTTTAAAAGATATTTTTAAAAACATAGTCATAGGTAATATCACAATCCACTTTATAATGGATTGCTCAGTGAAAAAATTCTCAGGAGAAGAAAACCACAGCACAAACTAGTTTAATAACAAATATAAAACATTCTTTAAAAAGAAATTAACAAATTGAATACAGCAATATTTTAAAAGTTTAGCATATAATGCCCAATTGAGGATTATTTTTAGGCTGCAAAGATGGTTTGATCTTAGTAAGTCTAGCAACAGAATTCATCATATTAATATGCTAGTGGATAAAAATTGCTTAATCAACTCAACAGATACACAAAATGATTTTTTAAAATTTTATAAAAATTCAGAATAAAATGTCTTAGTAAAATAAGAATAGAATAACAGTTTTTACCATGATTTGAAAATCACAGATTTACACAAACAAGGATAAAGTATTCTGCTGAATGATATGGAGTAGAGTCATCTCTATTAGAACCAGAATAATACATGGATGTCTATTAACATTATTCTGGAAGTACAAGGAGTGAAATCATAAGCAGAGTAGGGGAGGGGGAATATGAATATTAAAGATGAGACAGCAAATCTCTCATTGTGATTGTATAGTGGGACACAAAAGAGAACAGATGAAATTTGATGACAGCTATTAGAGGGTTCAAATACCTCTAGTTACAGACGTTTGAGAAGTTACACATCTTCCATTCTAAAAATGGAATGTTATTCTATTTACAACTCAGCCAAAATTTAAAATGTCTAGGGGAAATTATTTAATACATGGTGTCTTAATAAAGAAAACTACAAAATTTTACTGAAGAACACAAAAGAAATGTGAATAAATTGAGACATCATGTATCTGGATGTGAAATCTCAATATTGGAGAGATTCCAGATCTCTCAAATTATTGTGTAAATGTAACAACATCATCTGTAATTCAGCATTAAGTTAATGTACAGACCACTGAGTTAGAATCCCAGATTCATCTCTTACTGTGAGACAATTCACTTAACATCTCTGAGCTTGTTTATTCAGCTTTAAACTAATCATTAAAAAATATCTGTTTTGGAAGATTGCTATGGAGATTAAACATTGTGTGTAAAATGTTTTGCAGTATATCTTTAGTTAAAATTTAATAATATTGGATATTTTAAATATTATTATTTTACTCTGAGTCAGAGGTTTTAAACATTTTTGGTAAAAAAAACTAGATAGTAAATATTTAAGGCTTTGAGACTATATAATCCCTTTCAGATATTTTTCTTCATTGTATTTTTACAACCTTTTAAAAAATATAAAAATTATTTTTAACAAAAGTTTGTACAAAAAAAAAAAAGAGCCATACATTATATTTGGCCAGCATGTTTTAGTTTCTGAACCCATATTCTAAACAAATAAGACAAATTTAATCTCACAAATAATCAAAAAATGCATTTAAATGCAAGTTATTAAGTGGGTAAAGATTTTTCTAAATCTGCAATATTTATGATCTGATATGAGGAAATGAGTACTCACATGTACTACTAGTGTATCTATGACTGGTGACAAATTTGATGCATCAAAATTATAAAGTATTTTTTTTTGCAAAGGAATTCTATTTCTAAAATTATTTCCTAAAAAAATAATTGGAGACATGAATATGTTTGAATAAGAAAGTTTACCACAGGGATAGTTATAATGTTGAAAAATCAGTAACTACAAAAATGTCTAATCATAGAGAATTGGTCAGACAATTATAGTGCCTCTCTGACGTGGAATAATATGCTGCAATTAAAAGTAATGAAGGATCGAATCCTGCCTTTTTCAATTGAAAAACAGAAGGCTGAAATAGTGCCTTTGATAACTCACACAAAGGAGCTCATAGAAAAGCCAGGTAAATGACTCAGCAAAGGGCTGGGCACCACCTTTGATGGATACAACAGAATAAAAACACGAACCACAAAGTAGAATAGTTACAGTCTACCAAGAAAAAATTCCTTCATTTTTAGATATGTTCTTTTTCAAAATCTTTTTAAATGTTGAGATCCAGTGTAATATTTTTTCAGATTCCCTTGTCATCTTTAAAGAATTAACAATTCATTTAAGGCTAGTGAAGAACATATGGAATTCACGAAATAGCATTATATTTTTCCAGGAAGTTTCTTCAGTTGTCCAGTTTCTTTACATACAATGTATGCTCAGAACTTTGGGTTTGGGTGAGACTTCTTCAGGACTGAAAACACTGAAGTTAGCAAAATTTATCACCATCTATCATAGTAACTTCACTGACTTTGTGTGTGTGTGTGTGTGAGAGAGAGAGAGAGAGAGAGAGAGAGAGAGAGAGAGAGAGATTTCCTTTAATCACATTTATTTACTACCCCAAAATTCCCTCAAATCTTTATTCTTCAGTCTGTACCCAGTTGCTTAGATGCTCTCACTTTAAAAATAGACTCCATATTTTATTGTTTAATAAATTCATGCCACTGCAGATAAATAGTGTATTATTTCTCCAAGACAACAAATAAGATTTTTAAACTGTTGGCCTCCACAGATAAGGACTTTTCTGAAGCAAGTCTGTTTGTTGGATATGAGGCAACTTGGCAGAATAGTTGAGTAGAATAACTAAAAAGACCTTTAATGTGAGATACTTATGTGGAAGGTTTCACTGTAGAGAAATCTACATTCAGGTATTTTTTAGTGAAGTTAATGACACTGAAAGATCTTATAAAACTGCATGTTTTAATAGGCCCTTCTGAAATCCTATACTTTGCCCTGAAAACTAGATAAAATTGTGGCTGAAATTCCCCATATAAATTTCCTGTGAAAATTTACAGTTGCTCCATCATGTCTTCCTTTAAGTTTCTAGTATTTGCTGATTTTGTTTTTAGTTTTCTTTTCTGAGAGTTCCTCACATCCTTTCTCTTTTCTGTACCCCTTCCCCCAATTCTTATTCAACCCAGAGTAACCAAGGAGAAAACAGAAACCCCCAGGCACCTAGGCATTTCCTTTTAATCCATCTATCTAAAGTAGTGAGTGTACTAGAGATTAATTAGAAGAGCACACCTTATGATTCAAAAGAATTAAGAATTCCAAGGAATTAATTCCAAGGAATTAATAACACAAGGAGTGGGGTGGAGAAAACTAAGCAGGATAATGGTAGAAACAAAAGGAAAGGAAAAAATGAATGCAAAATGAGCAAACAGAAGTGGTAAAGCTACAAGACCTTTGGTATAATTCTTTGATGAGCAAGTGTATGCATGACCTTCAGAGGAAACTTACCTATTTCATGATTTGTTGACAGGCTGGTGTGTGACATTTTGACTAAAGGATCTAGTTACATTGTGAAGAGAGGAAGGTACCCTTTAGGTAAGGAATATAAACAAATGTCTTCAACTCAGACATTTTTGAAAGAGCTCAAGAGACTCCTGCTAAAGAGCATAAGGATGACATACTGTAGCAGCTTTCGAAAAGAAAGATATTTTAGAAACTATGAGCTTGCTGCTAAAACATTTTTTCAGATTTAAGAAGACAAATGTCATGGATAAAATTTGATCATTTAATACAAGAATTAGAAAAATGCAGCTACTCTAAAGAAGGAGGATTTGGGAAACAAAAAGGCAAAAAGGGTATAAATGGAATTTGTAAACGTCTACCTGTTTTTCAAATATATAGAAATACCCTTGAAATTTCTAATCTGAAATGAAGATAACAAAGGGAGATTGATGTTTCTACTCATCTTTACCATAAAGGACATTTGGAATGCTCCTGCTTCAAAGGTTCTGTTTAAGAAAAATTAGAATATTTGACAGAGATTGAAATCTCTAAGGGGAAAGTTATGAAACATCTTGAGAAAATTCAGACTCGCTAGAACAGCAGGAGTGGATGACATTTAGCAATTAACTCCAAGGAAATAAAGAAATGTGCAATAGCAAAAATGCTGATAGGTTTTGCATAAAACGGAGTAATCTATTTGGCCTTGAACAGCTGTTAAAAGTTCCTTCAAAGTCACTAGCAATCATCTGAAAATTCCTTTCTTTTATCTATGAGGGAAACAAAAAAAACAAGATTCAAGCATTACAGATATTTGTTAGGGGAAAAAAAAGATATTTTTCTTTTTAAAGAGTCATATTTTAATAAAGGATCCAAAAAAGGGTTTGTAGGCATGGCTTTAGGTCTTTCTTCTCCAAAAGTAAATGTACTTGCTGGATAATTCTATCTAGCACATAAACCTTTCCATGAATCATCAGGTCCTGCAAGATGAACATCCTAGACATTTATGAATGAGATGCCCTAATGGGCACCTCAAATACTCTTGCTAAATATTTTATTTTATATAAAAGGAAATTCATTAGAAGTATATTAGGCATTCTTTTGTTAGAATAATGTTGGACAGTTGATATCAAAGAAGAGCTACACTTTAAATGATTTAAATTATTTTATTGCTTTTTACAAGCCAAAAGTCATTATCCACTAGCAGAGGGTTCCACTTAATCAAAAATAAATATAGTACAGCAGTTACAAGCATCAAAGAAAGGTCAGGATTCAGATAGAGGCTCACAAAAAAAGTTTCTGATTGTTCTGAAAGTTAATATACTCTAAAAAAGATTTTTAAATTATTTAAAAAAAAAAACATTTCATTGTTAGAATTTTAAGAAATGTCAGCGTGTGTCTTTGTGAATATTACTGACAGGATTAATTACTGATTTTAATAATCAAAGGCATGTTTGTGCCCATAAATATAAATAAAAGTATATATTTTTATTTAAAATCAACATAAATTAACAATTATTTTTTTTCTATTTTAGACTACCAGTTATGTAAAGTTATTACACAAAAATTGTTCTAAGAAGAGCAAATCATGAACCTTTGTAAGACATGAATAAAACTAAAAAGATAATTTTAATAAAGAATCTATATCATATCATTCCATTCCATGCTGGGCCCATCTATTCAAAACACCAATTCTCTATTCTCCACTTAGCTACCCTTCAAAACTCTCTCAAGTTCACCCTTCAATTCACATTCATCTCTTTTTTTCTGAAGCCAGGGCACTTAAAATTTATAGCACTCATTTAGTAATTAATCATGTAATGACCTGTGATATTTCTTTAATTGATATTATTTAATCTCTCCCGCTCTCCCTCTCTCTTTCTTTCTCTCTCTCTCTCTCCCACCCTTTCTCCACTCCATTTTTTCATCTCTTTCCAACTCCCTGTTTCCCTTTTCCTTATCTTTTAAACTATGTTTTAAGCTTTTATGTGAACAAGTATGCAGTAAACTGTCACATTATGTCACATTAATTCATGGCACATGATGCTGTGTCTTGCTGCCAATAAGTTTGTTGACTTAAAAAGTAAGTTTAAAAACTTAATATTATACCGGACACCTGGCAAGTATCTGTAAAAACTTAATTATATTGATGAGCTATGATTTGAGAGCTAGGAGGTGGTAGGTAGCTAGACAGTGTGGTGTAATGAGGCTTGGCAATCTTTCAGAGATATTGCGCCAAATCTTCATTCATCTGTTCCTTCCCAAGGTCAGATTCATGGCAACTTCTTTGAACAAAGAAAGCATGGCAGATTCTCATAGATCATCTACCCACCTGCCCCAACAGAGACCACTATAGAATAAAGCAATTTCAATGAGTCTGTCAACAGAGGAATGCCAAGAACTTGAAGAACAAAGCTTCACAGGCCTTAGACTCCTAGAATCACCATGGAAGGAGAAGAAGGAAATTTGAGAGGTTTTTTTTTCCTATATCTTTGTGTTTATTTTAACATTTAAGGAATCTGATATCCAGAATCTTAATTATCAGCTAAGAAAGCACCGGATTTTTCATTTACAACTAAGTGACAGGAAGATAAGACACTTGGGGGAATGAAATGAGTTTCTGAGAGAAATTTGGTATCCTACAGACCTCTTACTTCTCATTAATTTGTAACATCAAAACCATCTTAATACTATCCTAGACATAAAAAGCAAAAGGCATTTGGGAAAATTTAAGAGGTTTGTACCAAAAATAGCAAATCGAATAAAAAGAAACAGGACTGACTGGAAGTGGAGGGGTAAAACCTTTCTCAAAACCTTTAGTTTTCCTCCCTTCAGCTTGGGGTATATTTGTGTTCTGTAAGATGTTTCTAGTTTTACAAATGGATAACGTCACTGAAGGATTCACTGGTAATTGAGTCACCAATGGTACTTTGTCAAATTTAAGAGCACAGTAGAATAACAGAATCTCTATGTTCACCTTCCAGAATGCTAAGTAAATTCTGATAGATCTTGAATCAAGTGCTTATAACTTTTATGTAAGTTTAAAACCATTGGAAACCACTCCAGTTTTCTGAGGAGGAAAGAAAAGAATCAAACTATAATTTGGAACAATAATAATTGAATGTAAGAATATGTGGAATTATACATAATTATATAACTTCATTCATGACTTCTTTGAAAACAAACCAAAAAAAAAAAATGCACTTACCAAAAGATTTAACATATAACCACAAAGGATCCAAAGACCCACCTGTTTGAAACCATAAGAGTTAATAAACTTCAGATTAGAATGCTTTTTACAAATGGAAAGACCAGCTAAATGGAGGCTAGTGAGGAAGCCAGTGATGTTCTCTAGACATGTGGCATCTTTCTTATATCAAAGATATGACCAAGATAGCTTAGTTATTAAAAATGCTGTAGATGTAGTTTGTCTACTTTGACTGAATACAGGTGCAGTAGATAGAACAATCTCCCCCGAATATATCCACATCCTAATTCCTGAGAACTGTGAATGCTATCTTACTTTGCAAAGGAGAATAAAGCTGCAGATGGAACTAAGGTTACCAATCAACTGACCTTGAGGTGGAGAGATTATATCCTGGATTATCCAGGTGGGTCCCAAGTGATTACAAGGGTCCTTATACATGAAAGATAGAAGCAGGAGAGTCAGTGTTAGCAATTCAGTGTGAGAAAGACTCACAGCCATTGCCAGCTGTGATGACTGAAGGAGGCCACAAGCCAAAGAATCCTCTAGGAGTGGAAGACATAAAAAAATTGATCCTCCAGTAGGGCCTCCAGAAAGAACACAGCCCTGCCAGCATCTTCATTTTGGCCCAGTGAAACCCAACTCAGATTTCTCTTTAGAACTATAAGATAATAAATGTATGCTGTTTTAAGGCAAAAAATGTGTGGTAGATTCTTACAGTAGCAAAAGGGAACTAATACAATATGTAAGAAAAGTGGAAAATTGTACAACTGCTAGCCTGGAACACCAGATAGATTGGTATATAAGTTTTTTCTAGAGAACATTTCAAAGAAAACAGAGCAGATCAGCATTCCAGAACTCTGGGAGGATTTGATCTGAAACCTGTTTACTGGAAAGTAAAAGTTAAAGACAAATAAGTAAATAAATAAATCTAAGATAAATCAATAACACACTCCAATAAGCACTTATTAAACACCCACAGCCTGTGAAGGTAAAGTGTACAAGATCACTGTAGGTGGCACAGTCCCTCCCTGTGTACCAGAGAGGAGGTTTGGCCTCAAAGTTTCTTTCTAATGGCAGAAAAGAAAAAGCAAAGATAGAAATCAAGATGAAAAAGTGACCAGTTTCCATTTTTAGCTACTGTCTTTCACACTTTAATACATCAGAAGAATTTCTACCAAAGGTGAGTTACTATGCTACACATAGGTGCAGCTGCAGTGAAAATCAGAGCATTTCCCTTACAAAATAATGTATTTCTTGTGATCTTAAATATAAATCCCAAAAGTAATGTTTTATATTACTTAGTTCTTCCTCACACATCAGTCTCCCTTGTATCTCTCCTTTATCTTTTCAAAACTCAACTTGACAATAGTACCTACACTGGCGGGTTCTAACAAGTAAGTAAAAACATATTTCTTTCCCAAAAATCTATAGACAAACATTAAGTGTCAAGGACAGAGTTTTTTATCCTATAAGTTTTGAGGACCACCTACAACAGCCATGACAGCTGTGCTAATCGAAAAAGCAAACGAGGCCACAAAGGACGGTTCTTTGACCATGTAATCAATTTTCCACTCAATGCATTGTTCATTCTTGGAGACTTTAATGCCAGAATTGATTTTAACAGCCATTATAGAAATACTTAAGTCAAAGGGCTTGCAACTTTTTTTTAGCATGACCAATGGAATTTTTTAAATAGATATGTGAATAAATCATTGAGTATGATTCATATGCTTTTTTAAAAAGGTTCTTTGAGTCACTGTCCAGACACATTCTTTACAGGTAGTCAAGTGGACTAAGTAAAATCCCATACTGAGAAATAGTGCATTAGCTCAGTTTATGCTTATAAAATTATGTTTAAAACATCTGTATACCATTTCAGCAGCTTCCAGAAAAATCCAATAGGTAATCAGTTAACATATAATGGATGAACATTCTTCAACATGCAAAATGAGGAAGAAGTTGTTTAAGCAATCCTGATGACGATAAGTGACCTTAATTTGTGTACAAGGCAGGCACCTAAAACTTCAGAAACAAAGAAATAACTCATTTTTGCTCAAAGTAACCAAGTTACAAGTTCTTCCATGTGAAACTGAATGTTGAAAGAATTAATTAAATGACTTTATGTACTTTTCAAACATTCAAAGAGCAAGATTAACTAAAATCCTTTGCTTATTCATATATCTTCTGACAAGAGTTACTTAAGGCATTTCATGTCTGCAAATGGAAATGCACATAAAATGAAATCTAAGTCATAATTAACATAAAGAATAAGTAATATATTGGAAAGGGATACAGATTTACAGACAGCTTACATATGGAAGCTTATAACTGCTAGTAAGGCTTTTAATTTGTACTCTCACGGTTGAACAATTTCTGATAATAGTAGGGTGTATTTAAGCTATCATAAAAATGAGATTACTCAACAAGAAATTGTTTTGTCCAGAATTTTACAATTATGTTGAGTTCATATTTGACTGGAATGACATAGAATTTAAATCCCATGATTGGAATATCGATAGCTAAATCTCATCATGATTAGGACCCCTCTATCTTACTGTTGTACAGACATTCATCAGCTTCCAAAAGACCTTTGACCCTAGCAGTACATCAGGACTCAGATGCTGTCATTATAGGGCACATGCACAGAGATTGTTTGGCAGGCAGTTATTTTTCATGGAGTCAACAGTGTTATTACAGCACAAGCAGGCATCTATCAGAGTTCTCAGCGCCATACCACTCTTAAGGAGGTCTCCTTATGTGTGACAGCATGCCTGCATGACACCATCATGACATCAGTGTTAATAATCAGCATTTATCTTGAGGTCTGCATGCACGGAAAGCACAGCTTTAATTCCATTTTTGGTTTCAAACAGTAACAAAGAAGGTGGGCAAAAGATGATGTCTTTGCTCATCTTTCTTCATTATCAGAGTTGAGCACCAATCATTCATCTATCAACTGAATGTGACTTCTTTCTCAGTTTCTTATTTTATAAAAACAAGACAGAAAATATTTCCAGTATAAAATAATTTCAGTTTCATTCTAGGAAAATGTAGTTAAATTCCCTAAAATTGTTCTTTTTTAACATATTCATTCTTAACTTCTTGAGGGGAAAAACAGTATATTTATTGACTTCATAGTCAATAAAAACTCAGGTTGAATACACTTTGGACTTGCTTCTGACATTGTGAAAGTTACCGATATTAAAAGTTCATTAAAAGTCATCTATAGGAGATATTGAATAAAATTTCAGGGAAGGAAATAGTTTGAATTACTTTCTCTTTGAAGATCAAGAGAGTAAGTCAGCTTGACTGATAATATTAGATGATTTAGAGTCATGAAAAAGATCTATGAGAGCATGCATTAAAAATGGCATCACACCCCTCTGTAGGCCCGACTGACAAGGGAAGTGATCTCAGACTAAAAACTTCCAGTAATTTTAAGCAGTTTATTTGGTAAATTTTAATCTTATCCCTGATTCTGTAAACAGAAGACATTTAGAAGCTGCCTAATCTTCATTTGGGACAAAGTGTGGACTTTGAAAATCAAACACACATTCTTCTTATACAATAATCTCTTTGTACTCTAATTGTCATTTTTATTCTGAAAAGCATCCTTTTGACTTCATCTACAAAAACTAAATATAGGTTCAGCTATATAAATATTAACAGCATTTCTAAAACTATTTAGTAGGTCACTGAAGTATCTAAATGGCAATAATACACATTTCTGCATTGAGTGGTCATATTTTGGATAGAATGGGTTATGTGCTCTTGTCCTTATATCACCTTAAAAATTATTTGAATGCACTGACCTATATTTTATGAGCTTCAATAAATGCTAGAAATGTTAAGGTTATGGATGTGGAGAATATTCGGGATAACTATTAACAAGCTTCTCAAAAAGTTCTCATCAACCAAGTGGTTAGGATTGGAATACCTGATTTCTAAATGAGAAAATACAAACATCATTGATATATAAACCAAGTTTTAAGTTTTCTTAGCCTTTTCTATAAGTGGGTAAATGCCCAACTGTTATCTGACAAACTTGCTTGTATTAGAGTGTTCCATGTACTGTTGAGGACAAATAATAGTATGATGCTTGCGCTACTATTAGAAAATGAAGTACAATTAAAGATATAAAGGCAATACACTGATGCTTAATTTATACCTCAAGGTGACAAACTCTTATAGATAAGATTACTCCATTGTAAACCAAACCTCCTTTGGTTAAGACTACTTCATGTTCAGTAATAATTGCTTTGTGATGCTACCTACATTATAAGCATTTTCCATATATGATGTTTTTAATCCTCAAAACTCAAGAAATATGCACTATCATTATTATCATTCTCATTACACAGATGAAGAAACTAAAGCATAGAGAGCTCAACTAAATTCCCACAATCTCCCAGCCAAGAAGTGGTAAATCTGCAGTTCAAATCCTGCCCAGAGCTTCTTGAGTCCTCACTCTTAACCACAGGGCTTAGCTGCCTCTGAGCATTCTTGCTTTTGCTGGCCAGTCTTCTGCTTCTGTCACTCAGGGTTATATAAAGCTGTTTAAATCATGGTGAACTTCCAAAGAGGATTGCATTCGTGAGCAGCTAATTCAAACTCCTTTCTCGTCTCCAAGTGCTCTCCACCACCAGGAACAGATCCACTTCACCTCTCACTTCTTGCTTAATCAAGCATATCAGTCACTTAAGTGCATCTTATGTTTGCCCCGTATGAGCCTGACTTGAAAGAAATAGCATTACTGCTACATAATCCAAGAAACATAGAGACAAAAATATATTTTCCCATTGCTGTAATTTGTACTTTAGTTGGAGTCTAGAAGAAACAAGAGAGAATTGTTCCTTTTCTTATGACTCTCATTTTGAAATGATCTCTCTCTCTTTTTTTTTTTTCTTCATTGTTTTACATCATTATCTGGACTTGAGGATTACCATCCTCCAACTTAGCATGAGCAGAACAGGGTAGGATGGGAGGTATCGCCAAAGGCCTCCAGGCAGCTAAGTCACGTGTGAGTCGAAAGAGCCTTTTTATTTCCCCCTTTTCTGACCACGTTGGCTCTTTCTCGCTGGGATACTATGGAGAGGAGAAATGACAAAAGCCACAGCTTAAGACACACGCAATGCAGGCAGAATAAATCCTAAAGGGTCTCATCTCTAAGTCAGTGGTGAACAGTGCCCTATGGGGCAGACAGCACAGCAATGCAAAAACTCGATCTACTTTAGAAAACTGTTTAGGAAAAGAAATGCTGCACCTCAAGAGTGGGAACGGAAATGGGACCCCTCCAACCTAGGCCAGGTACTCCAGCTCGCCTCTCCCCTTCGATTCTCACATGAACTCTTTTTTACCCCTCCTATCCCCCAACCAGATTGTTCTCTTTTCTTCTCACACCTTTTCGTTCAGTTCATGAGACACAGAGAACACATAAAGGCAAGTCAGTTGCTAGAGCAAGATATCAACATAGTTGATATATTACTGAAATATCATCCTTAGTTAATCTGTTATTGAAAATGTTATTGCAAAGAAGAGGGCGGTTGGGTGTGGTCTCATGTCGCATATGGGAAGAAGCAGAGACTGTGTGGCTCTTCCTGCTGGGCCAGAGTCAGCCAGGTGAGAAGAGCAAGCGCTTCCCTCAGGGCAGAGAAGGGGCTGGTGGCTGAGCAACCCATCCTGGTGTCCAAGCCTAGAATCAGTCAGTGTCCTGCACTGGCTGCCCAGCCAGAGCATCAGACCTGAGAGTGATGGGGCTGAGAGTCTGAACACTGCAGAATGCCTGCAGAGGCAAGCCCTCCGCTCTCCCTTTGGACATGGATGTTGTGCGCTGGAGTCCTCAAAATCCGAGCCACACTGATAGAAAAGGAACACTTGTGCTTGCCCAAAATAATTGACTAGGGTTGGTTAAATTTTTCCAAGATGTGTATTTAAAAAGAGTTCAGAATGATCTCACCTACAAAACAGACATTTCGATAAGAAATAAGTATAAAGGGTCATAATTTTAAAACTCGGTTTCTCTTGGGTTTAACTTTGCTGTCTTAGTCTTTCAGTGTAAAATATTTTGTCTCATGAATGTATGAACTTTCTTGATGTGAGTGTGCTTGGAAAACTAAAGGAAAGAGAATCATTCTGTTAAAGAACCACAAGGACAGGAAGTGTTTTGACGAGAAAACGTTATAATCTTTATGTTATAGGAAGAAGTAAAAAATGTTTAGTTGTTCTAATGTTTTTTAAAATATTAAGTGATTTTCGTTCTGAGGTATCTTCTGAAATGCCTATATTTTTACTTGCATTGCTTGCTTTTTACTTCAGCATATCATTTTCTCATACATTAGATTATTAATATTAAATTGTTAGATAAATTTTGTATAAATTTTTTCAGTTTACTTAAATATTTGGGCAAAATCATATAACATCTTAAATGTCTTATACAATAAACTTTATATAAAAAGCATTCAGAGTTGGAAAAAAGCATCATACATTTAAATTATAATCACAATGTGAATTATGATTTTCACTTGACAGCTGTGAAAATTATAAAGTATGCAATATTTCATGTATTTATAAAAGTCAAACTAAGATTTCATCTAATTGTGTAATTGTATAGTATTTATTTTCTTTATTATGATTTTCTAAATTATCTAACTTTTATAAAGTATAAATAATTCACTTAATTTTTAAAAATTAGCATAATAAAAAATTAAGCAAATAATTTCTTTGCAATATCCCTGCTACCTTTGAAACCTTCAGAAAAGAAAATCAAAATTCATATTCAAAAAAGACACCAGACTTCCATTTCTGACAGTATAATGAACTGGGTCATAACGGCATTTTTTCCCATGTAAGAGATACATAGTAATAATAGACACGTGTCTCTTACTTTAATCAACTTAATAAACTTGGTAATAAACGTTAATTGCACAAAGTTGCATAAACCTTCCTTTGCTATGGTGTCTTATTTTAAATATTCTAAATAACAGGTTGCTTTGATCACTATTACTGCCATATAGCAGAATCCACCTAAAACCTCAATTGACTGGTGGCTTGCCTGTTTCCTGTACCTTTACATTTATCCTTCCAATGGGAGACTTCTGAAAAAAATAAAATTAGAACTCACCCCAAACTTGAAATTGCCTTACCATTTCTTATTTTTCAAATAACTTGAGAATATTTATTTTAGCAAAAAAAAAATTGTAGAAACAAATACACAGCTAGCTATTTCTCTAAACATGAGCAGCAAAATATAAATATCTCCTTTTTAAAATGAACAAATTACTTAGCCTCCTCTTTTACTGTCAACTCTTCCTTTAAGTTTATCAATGGATTCTGACTTTTCTTTCTTTGTACACTTATTAAAATTGCAAAAGGATTCTCTTCTGATGTTGGCTGTCATCACATGACTCTATCATTGATGCAGGACCCTATGTGAGAGCTGGCATCCAGAACAGCTTTCCATATCTTTCCACTTCATCAATTCCCCATCATTTTCTAATCATACATGAGAGCATTTTTTTTCCATCTCACCTATTAAATTTTCTTTTCTTCTGTTCATATTTAATTCCAATATTATTTTAACTCTGAAATGTTGGCAGTTGTAGCATGCATATAAAAGCTATGTAAATGAAGCATTATTGTGTAGATAATACATGTAAAAAACCATGCAGTAGCTACGCAGCCAAACCAGAGATGCGTGTGAGAGCAAGCACAGCATTTAAAAGAACTGGGAGTGGCCAATCTGCCTAACTTCTGATTGACAGCTCCACTCCGAACTCTGAAAGTTGTCTTTTACCTGTATACATGAACATTGCTGGCTGACAGAAAGGGTGTTATTTTGATGTTATACACAAATATTTGAAAGGGAGGTATTTGTAATACACCACTGCCGAAACTGAAGAACTCCCCTAAGTGAATAAAGGTATTTAGCAACCCTATCAATTGCTTTGTTATTATACTACATCATTTCTGATACTTTCTAATGGATCGGTGAAAATTACTTTCATTTTTATCTAGCCAGCAAATTCTAGTTCCTCTTTGCAAATGAGATGCCAGCTATTTGACCTCATAAGAATAGTGTGATGGCAGTTTTGGAGCAGATCATTTTCTGATGTTAACGATATGACACTTAGTTCTGATTGACCCTAAGCTTTAGTTGGTGAAAATATGCAGCTATATAGGAATACGAGGTATTAGCAAATGCTCAATTAAGTATTTCAACATAAATCTGTATCTGCTGTCTCAAAGTGTTAGAATTTTTATCTCTTAACTTGTGTGGGTGCCATAAATTTTACTTCAAAATGTACAGGTACTCTCTTTTTCATACAATTAAGGTCATTATTGATTGGTCTAGGAAATGAAGTCCAAAGTGTTCATTTAAACTCCATTCCCTTAGGATATTATCATTTTCATAACAATAATAAAAATAAAATATTTTAAAATACAAAGTTGTATGTTTCCTCCTCTCTCTCTTCTTTTCTGAAAAGTATCTTAAGCATAGCCTAATAGCTGGCTTTAGGGTTTTTCTTTTTTAATTAATATACCTTAGGTCAAAAAATCAATTTTAGAAGTAGCAATTTCAATTTCCTTGGCAGAGTTGCTAAATAGAATTTTTATTGACTCTAAATTCAACTTACTAAGAAAAATTAGTGATATTAACAAATGGTTGTACTATGCACATCCCTATGATAGGACAATAATGGCTATCGTTCACAGGATGGATGTGAAAAACATTGAACAGTCTGAAATGATATGCAATGTTCTTTGCCTTAAGATTTTGATTTAAAAAAAAAAAAAACTTAAATGATTTAAATGCTTATTTGACCACTTTACCACTACCCTGAGTGTGTTATTTTTCTCCATTACTTAAAAAAAAAAAAGTCAGACAACCACATTAAAAACTAAAAGAAAATATTTTTTCTTTCCTCTTTCCATTTCACCAGCTAGAGGCTGATATTGACTTGACCCAGTAAACTTCCTCATAGGCCTTTACTTAGGTCCTTTATACGTGAGAACCTAAGTTACATGAAAACTTTGGTCTAACGGAAATTGCTTGGCTTACTATTATACTACATCAATTTACTTGGCCCCATCATTGTGCCTGTTAATGGTAAATCTTTTTGTGTGTTATTATCAGTCTCCACCAATAGACTATTTTTTATTATTCTTTATACTTTCTTGCTCACTCTTGCAAAATTATTTTCATTCACTCTCAAATTTCCAAAGTTTAATGTCAAATCTTCATAAAAGCATTCCTCGTGGAATGCAAACGTTATCTGGAGACCATTTAAAGATTGTATCATTAAATCACTTCTAAAATGCCACGATGAACCCCAGCCAATCTGTTTCCCCGACACTGTGGTCAGAGCTTGATGTCTGAACAAGACTGACCATGCTCCCTCTCAGCTGAGGCTCCTTCAGCGACTCCTTGTTACATTTAGAATAGAGTGCCAAGATTGTTACTGAAACATGAAAGGCCCTTCAAAACATGACCTTCTATTGCTCCTGACTTATACTATATCTTACTATTTGCAGTCACTTCAAATTATGAGCACTCCAGGCCATATTCCCATATGTTGTTTCCTATATGTGGAATGCCCTCCCTGAACTCCATCCTCACCAGTCACACCATGATTTTATAATTAATTTCTATGGATTAGCTTAAAAATTCCACTCCAATGTCATTAGCTATTAGCAACCTTCACTGATTCTTCTCCACCTTAACTGATTCTTCTCCACATGATGAAGTTACTCCATCTACCTTTTGTAGTTCCACAGCAATAATACACACTTTGTTTGTGTTGTTCATAATTTTGATTGCAATTATTAAACATTTTGTTCTCCTCTTACATTTTATTGTAATTCCATTAAATCCTTTACCTATGTTCTTTAGCAGCTAACATAGTGCTTGGCACTGTCTTGGTGGAGGGTGGGAATCTGATATGCCAACATCATTTGTAGACCACAACCTCCACTGCCAAATCACTGTTCTCAGTTCCTTTCCTCTTTTAGTCAACAGATGCATATTGAGTGAAAATTTATAAAAAAAACTTATTTTTTCTACAATTGATGGATAATTAACCCCTTTATACCACTCCTATCTCTCCCTGCATAACACTGATTTTTAGTTTTTCAGCAGCATACTTTTATAACTTTAGATAACATGTAAATTGCTTTCTTTCTTGATTCATCAGTAAGCCAATTTTCTGACTCTTTCCAGTAAAAGATAAAGATGCCGGACTTCTTTCTTTCAACTCTCAAATTCAACCATATGTGCTTTTCCTTTAATGAGTAATGGCATTTATGTTTTATACTGTAAAGCATAATTATGTTCCTTAGCAGTTTTTTACTTACAAAATATTGATGGTTATATTGCTATGACTATGTAAATACTACATACTGCATAACCAAAAATGTACTATAATTGCATTTCCTTTTGTGTACAGACATTGTTTTGCTTTGTTTTGTTGGGTTGTGTGTTGTTTTTTTCTAGAGTTTCTACTTGCAATTTTTTTTTTTTTTGGTATTGATTACATTTATTGTGTCCTTAAATTGTTCCAAATTCCCAAAGACAATATTAAATGTCTGGGATTGCCTTTTTTTTCCTAGAACCACCTCCTCAATCCTGTGCCTATCTGGACTCATTGCTCTCCAGGCCTACTACACCATTGATAATCTTAAATCAACCCTTCAACACACTTTTGGAATCTATCTCTTTCTCTTTCCTGGTTTAAATGCCTGAAGTCAATCTTCCAGTAGCTTCTAAAGAAAGGAAGCTGAATCTGCATGCCTTCCAGACATGAAAATATGTCTCTTTTAGCTTCAAGTATGATGGAGAGATTAACTAGGTATGTAATTCTAGATTTAAATTGTTATTTCTCAAACCTTCTAAGTTATTGCTGTGTTAATTTCTAGCATCCTATTACACAAATGTGTAGTTAATGCATATCTGTTATTCGTTGCTTTTTAGATAAACTCTTTGTTTTTTTTTAAGACTTTTAAAGTCATTGTGTTATCTTTAGTGTTGTGAAAATTTCACAATTATGGGTTTAGTTTTTTTCATACTTTATTCTAAGCACTGATCCTTCTGTATAAGGAAACTGTCTCATTATATCTTTGATTTTGCTATTGGATTTTTCTCTACCTGTTATGTGTGTGTGTGTGTATGTATGTATGTATGTATGTATGTATGTATGTATGTATATATATATATATATATATATATATATATATATATATATATCTGCTTTCTGAGTAATTTCCTTGCCTTTATTTGTCAAAATGTATATTAAAATTATAATTCCTGCAATCATATTGCATTTCTAAGACTTCTTCACTTATAGCCACAAGTTTGAGCAAAAAATAAATAATTGAAAAATTAATCTACTTAAATGTTACCATTTAGTGTAATAAAACATTACAATACTTTATAGAGCATAAGAAAATTTCTCACTGAAAGTGTAAGTAGAATGATCATCATTCATTCTAATTGATTTTTAATTTGATATTGCTAAACAGCAATAGACTAATTTAGTAAAAATAAAATCCAAATAGGTTAGCCTTATAATCAGAATTTTAATGCAAATAATACATTGGAAATGTGTTGCTACACTAAGATTTATTTGCCTCATATAAAAAATGAAAATTAAATATTTTGTAGCCCATAACTTATGGAAAAATAATATATTTATATTTATGAATAATTAAATATTTTTAAAAGCCTTTGTCTTTACTTCACTTAAATACACAATTATATAAAATCAAGAATATAAAACTTTGCAAATCTTATGTTCACCAAACCAGTGACATTATTTGAATATTGAACTACTGTTAAGTAAGAAAAGGTTTTAAAATTCTAGTAACTTTGAGCTAAAATTTCCATGATGTTTCAATGTAGGTATGTGTATCCAATTTATATTCAACATTAAGAAATCCCTTCAAATCTAACTTATTTCATAGTGTATTTTGTACTTGTTTACAAATTTGCCCTAAGAAAAATTTAAGAATGTGAAATCAGAAATATGTAGGGTGTTGATTAGATTACGATTCAAGCCAGATGCCCAAAAGTTGACACTATATTTTTTAATTATATTCAGTACAGAAATAGATAATGTTATTCCTATTTACAATAGTTCATATTGGCCTTTAATCATTTGTTTATCCATGAGACTATCGATTGCTGCTCCAGCCAGAACAGCAGTGACACAGGGGTAAGAAGAGAAGCAGTGTAATTCTGTGCTGTTGCTGTTCCAAGCGATGAAACTATAATTCACAAAGTGATAGATAACAGAAGGTAATTTTATGGTTACTAAGAATGAGTTTGCATTTGTTTGTGTAGTTACTATATAAATTTATAGATGCATTTTGTTTGTATCACATTTTAAATTTTAGTGGCTGAGCAGGAAGAGGATTGAAGTAGTCCAAGGAGTGTGTTCATGAGCTCCTTCTTTAGCAGCCACTTGTAAAGGTGAACTGTAATTCAACATGAAATAGGTTCGGAATGTTCCCACAAACTCATTATAAATCAAGTTGCTTCGAAGGTATGGTGTTATTAAGTTTGTTTTTTGATTTTCTCTTGCCCTTCCTCCATCATTTTATCTAGAGGAAGAGTTTAAAGGCAGGAAAAGTAATTCAGCAAGGAACCACTTTTAGCAGCTGAAATAAAAAGTCTTGTTAGGTACATTTCACTAAAATAGAAATGCAGTTCCAAGCACAGGAGATTTTTCTTTTTTTCCATATCATTGACTGACTTTGTCATCTGATATCTGGCCAAAGTCTAATAACAAAGCAGTTAACATTAGACTTGTATTGTGGAAGCTGTAGATTACTATTGTAGGCATCCAAAGATAATGATGAACCTCAGTTGATTCCAACAATAATGCTGCAGGTTGCCTCTTATGCATTAAGGCAAGTTAAAATGTCAAGAGTTATAAACGTTTTCTTATTTATCCTGGCATAGATGCTAAAAAGTCATTTTAATATACACCATTATGATTTTTTTTTTATGTTATGGGATATTTTAGATTTTATTTACAGTAAGAAGTAGAATTGAACCCAGTAAGAGCAGGCCTAAGTGTACACTGAGAGAATTATACCTACATTATACTGGTAGGTCCTTTCAAGACTATGAATCACTTGAGGACAAGTAGTTACTCTTCATACATTATAATGACTGGCACCCCCAGCTGATTTTCAAAATATGTATGTTGAACAGGACTGGATTAAACTTTGAGAAACCTGTTTTATGTAATGAGTGATTTTCCCTAGTGCTTCTTAAATTCTCAGTGCACATTCTCACCTAGTAAACAAACTATCTCACTCTGAGTCATTCTCCACCATTAATCATTCTGGAAATTGGTTTTCCCTAGTTTTTCCAATTCCTCTGCCAGAACTTGGCAAAAAATAAGTACTAGGTAGTTATTTGTTAAACAAACAAAAATAAATAAAAACATTTTGTAGCCACAAAGTATCAGAAATCTAAGAAATTAGAGAATTGGAGAATTATACAATGTAAAAGCTTCATCTGAAGCATGAAATTCTAACTATTGCCCATTCAGCTAATTATTCCAACACTCTGTAAAAGTAAAGCTAAAAGAATTTCCAATTTCAGCAGGCCCTTTGGAAGATCAAATGGTTAAGTGACTTTTCATTAAGATCTAAAGAATAAAGGTGATATATAAGTCCAAAGTATATTAGAAAACAATGCTTAATAAAATTAAACTAATCAAACACATATTTATTGACTATTACAGCCTTAGCCTGTGCTACATACTTTAGGGCATTTTTTAAAAGCAATACAGCATTTCTAGAGGCTTTTAAAATAGCTATAAGGGAATAATCTAATAAAGCAATTAGAGATCAATGATGGATTAAACTACATTATAGCCAAAAGGGACTAATCACTCCTCTCTAAATATATTCAACATGTTCTACCTCCCTACAATTACATGTTATTCTCCATATCTGGATTGCCCTTGCACTAATTTCTGCACATTCTAAAATCTACTCTTCCTCATAGCCCAGTTCATGCCACCTTGTTCTGAAGCCGTTTCTAGTCATATCACTAAGAAGCACTGTATCCTTTCTCCACAATATCACTGCTCATTGACCAGTCACCCACACTTGGTCTCCTTTACATCACAGATTTGCACATTAACTCTTTATACTGAGACTGAAAGCTCCTTAAGGATCAGAAGTTAGGTATTTAAAATTACTAAGTAGTGTCTGATACATAGAAAAACTCAAAAATAATGTTTTGTGTTCTTCTTTCTTGTTTCTTTCTTTTACTCCCAAAAGGGCTTTAAATTTAGTAGGTATTTTAAAATAATTTATATTGAATGACATATATTAGGTATGATAAAAGTTTGAAAATTAGCAGAATTAAACTAGAAAAGAAAGATAGGAGTAAAATGATTAATGGTCATTTCATAGAGAAAGTCCAACTTCTGCTGGAATTTAAGGAAGAGTGGAAGATATACATAAGTGACATGAGAAATAATAAACAGGGTTTGCAGAAGCATGAAAGCAGGAGGATATCAGTGCAGAGGACTGGAAGGTCAGAACCGTTTAATGCCGCATTTTAGAAAGTCACCAGAAATATGATTGGGAGATGGGATGAGGTAGCTGTTAGAGGAGGCTGATAGCCTGGCACAGAGCTTTCAACGGTGAGGTAATAGAAAAATATCACAATCTCATAATCAGAGGAGAGAAAGAAATCAGGATTTTAAACTTAATCTGGCAGCAGAGTACAGTGTAGTACAGAAAAAAAAAAAAAACCAGATTAGATATAAACAGATAAAATGATGCCATAGCAATTAATAGTGAGTTTCTAAATTAGAATTACAGCCATGTAAATGGGGAGTTTAGAGAAGAGTCTAAAACATGAGATAAATGGAATATGAGATAAGAATATCAGATAAGGACTTGGTGACTCTGTAGACAGAACAGTGATTTCCTGTCTTTCAAATTTATTATCATGTAAAAAATTTTATAGGACTGACACAGTTTGTCAAATCTTATTTTGTCAAGTAAAAACATTAAAATAATAAAAGAAACATCTACCACTGCCATGTTTTCCTGAAGGAGAAGTTATTTTAACACTAAAATGTGCTGAGGACTTTCTACATTCTCTCCTACAGGTCTTTGCTTGTGGTCTCAATTGCCATGGGGTGTGGTCCACCTACTCTCTTTGAAATGCCATCCATTTTTAAGACCACCTCCAGAATCACTTCACAAAGCTTTTCAGGATAAGTACAGGTAGGAACAATTGATTGTGCTTTTTCGCCCTTTATGCATATCACATTCCTCCTCATATTAAATTTATTTATTTTTATAATTGGTTTTTTTATTGCAAGGTAAGTTCTTTAAGGACATTCACCTTAAATTATTCTTCATTGAGTAGCTGGCATAGGGTAGGTGCTCAAAAGACATAAAGGCTTAACAATGACTGAAGGGCTTCTAATGTCAGACACTAAAAGCAGTGTTGGCACTGAAAGAAATGAGAAGAGGAGCAGATTTAGAGAGGAGGTTACATGTTTGATTTCAAGATATGGAATAATAACTGGAATAATAACAGGAGATATTAGTAATTAGGGTATGAGTGAAATGTTAGACATTAAGCTATATTAAGAAGTTATCTGCATAGAGGAGATCATTGAAACAGATACTATCTTGCTGGAATAGGTCTAAACAAGAAAAAAAAAAGAAAAGAAGGCAATAATTTTGGAGACCACCATAATCAATGGGAAGAAAGATGAAAAGAAATTGGTGAAAAATATGGAAGAAAGGAAAGTAGAGGGAGATGAGGAGAAGGCACTGCCCTCAGAGGCAATGAAGGACTGGGCTTCAAAGCCTGGAGGTCAGAACTCAGAACTCAGAGTTGCCCTTTATAATTTGTATATGCAAACCTGATAAACAAAAATTAACAGTACTAAAACTGAAGGCAGACTGACAGTCACCATTAAGTTATGTTCTTGAGGGAAAAAAATCAAGTAAGAGTACATTATTTGTTGGGATGTTAAAGAAAAGAAAGGTCTACACGACAGCTACAAATAAAGTGAATGCTTCATAACAGCATGTGAATGAAAATAGTTCATCAAGAAAGGTTATATGTCATTTCAGTTAGATGTAGATTAATATATTTTTCATTCCATTTTTAACAAATTCACATTAAAAAGGCTCTTTTGAAGTCATAACGTGTTATTTTTTAATAATTTATTTTAGAACTTTAAAAATTAATAATATTTGCACAGGGCTACTTTATAATCACAATATAGGACTTCAAGGTGTGAATTATGATATAATAACTCATAACTTGTACATTTCAACAAGCACTCATCCCATGGCCTCATTCTTAGCAAAGCAAAAAGGTATGAATTATTATGTAATAATTTATGCTTTGTCACATATTATTACTTAATTATGGAGGAAGAGGAGAATTTCAACTCATTTCAGCCTTGAAAAAAATCTAACATTTTAACCTTGAAAATGCAAATAACGCAGATACTTATTTGACATAATCAAATCACTTTAAGCTTTTTTTCTATTCAGACCACTCTAGGTTAACTTTTTATAATATTTTTGTCCTTCTACCTCTTGCAAATATCAGGAAATCTCTAATAGAGAAATTGAAAATCCCAACATAGTTCTCTAGTCTCTATTTCACAGAATTATCTATTTAGATCTCAAAAAGAAAGCTATATTACTTCAAAAATGATCCAAAATATTACAAAGAAATGTAGAAATATGACTTTTTAACATAAATGAGCAAAAAAAGAGAGGGGGGAAAAAGAAAGAAAGGAGGGTGGAAGAAAGGAAAGAAGGAAGGAAGAAAAGTAAGATTATACATAATATTCTTGACTATAATCATCAGAAAGCAGCATATATATTTTCCAAAAATAGATATAAACATTCTCTCAAGTGTATATCACAAATATTCATCATTAAATGATACTGAAATTTTATTTTGAAACCAAGGCAATGAAATTATTTATTCAATGCTTTCCCTGGTGTTAAATCTTTTTTCTGCCCTTATGAAGCTTACTATATAGAAACAAAGAAGGAAAAAATATTAGAAATACTAGATATGAGACAAATAGCAATTCAATAAAACAGCTGACATACCAAATGAATACTACCAAGTAGTAGAGCTCTAATCCCTCAGATGTATCACTAAAAAAAATAATATATTAAAAACTTTATGGAGCCTGTGTGTTAAAATAAAAATTAAAAAAAACTCAGAGAGGAAAAGGTCATATACACATAGCAGAAATCACCATGCCATGATGCTAATAGGTCTGTCTTTATTACCATTAATCAATCAGTCAATGAATTAATGTTTAAATTTTATTCCACAAACTTTATCAGATGCTATTCTTTTCTCCTATTATTTCTATGATCTCCCACTTTAATTTACTGTTTTTTGGCCTTTTTGAAGCTTAGAGTTAGGAGTAATGAGTATCAGTGACTTAAGGCCTGGAGATCTCATACATTCAAATTTTATAGAAACTTTTCAATCAATATAAAGTTTTTTGGTGACACCACTAAGAAAACAATAGGATAACACAGGAAACAAAGTCATGCTTAAGAGCCACAGACTTGCCTGACTTACCTTGAAGTTTCATTCTAAACCATTAACACTTTCTGGCAACTCTTTCTCTCCTGAATACATTGGCGTCTCCTGCTTTGGTGTAATGTCCAGTGATGGTTATATGATATGCCAGTGTACCTCGAAATTGCAAAACAAGGTGAGTGTTTTCAATCATTTTTTAAGATCTCTGATGATATAGCAGCACAGAATGGTGTCAACCCTCAGTCTTTTTCAAGCTGGTCTAAACTCAGTTCATCCTGTTGTCTGAGTTTCAACATATATAATGGCATGTCCATATGGTAACAAATGACCAGATCACAATAAGAACCAGGATAAGTGTTCTCAAATTGTTTGTTTTGCAGCCAGTGATTACATCAATTGACTTACATTAAGGTTGATTGAATTAAATTGGATTTTTGCTAGAAATAGGACTCTAATATTAATCACTTATTTAATGTTTTATGTAGGTTTTGTTTTAGTTAGGTTATGTTATGCAAAATTAATTTGTAATTTTTTTGGTAACACACATATCTAAGATGAAGCAGTTTATTCCCATAATCACACATCTCTTCCTAAATAATTATTTTATCTAGAATACTCATAAAAATATTTTATAATGTTTTATTTAGACAGAAATTTGAGAAACTTAAGATAATCAATGTGGTCATTGCTTTACTTAAATTCTGTTTATGAATGCCTTAAAATGAAAGCTTCTTTAAAGAATAAGTTATTCATTTAATGAGAACAATAAAAATAAGATATTTTTCTTCATAGAATTAGATAAATTTCTAATTAGTTTTCTGAATGCTAAAGTCTGGATCTCATTTAATATTTCCTGGTTCTGAGCGAAATATAGTTTTATATAATCTAGTTAAAGAGTTGTGACAAGGGGCTAAATACCACAGCATTGAGCAATTTAAAAAAATTTTTTTAAAGAAAAATAAGGAACAGAGCAATGAGAGTTCACCTCAGAATGGCAAACATTGGATAAAGAAAGCAGATTACTAAAATTACATTAAAGTATGATTGTACATCGTATAACGATATTTACTATTGCCATATGTTTCTATGCTTTTAGTTGAGCAAGATACGTCACAGATGTCCCTACAAAATCCCCCAAGTAGCATACAAAATTAAACTCATGGCTGAATCCACACTTCACATGAGATATTTCCCTCTCACAGATGTTGGAGAGAAGACCTTATTTTCAGAGCAGAACAGTGACTTCTCTGGATTTGAGGACTAGTGTCACAGATTCCAAAACTGCTTAATCCCAGTGTTTCTCATACCCATCTGAATCAAATCTTTGTTCCCTAACTCCTTGAAACCAATCTCTGAACACTCTGAAATGGTAATTTACTCGAGGAATCAACTAGCAAGCTAATCTGCAATATCGAAGGTAAATTGGAGGAGTGACAAATGTTTGGTGATTTTTCTTTTTTGGTATTTCTTGAACATATAAAGAAAACAACCAATTTGCTCTCAGTAAGAAATAAACAAAAATATAGCGCATATTCTTTTATCTACATTTGTCCAGCTTCTTATTTTGTGCTATTTAGATTTTTCTGGTTATTTTTCTGTTCATGCATTACACCTAGTATTTAATGTCTCTCATAAAAGAGAATCATCATTCTTGCCAGGATTCTTTTTTGTTCCTCACTCAAAAAGTAAAACTAACTTGTTAAAAAATAAAATCCTAAATATGATTCAATTAGCAATAGCTAACACTTTCTGAAATTTTCTCCATAAAACTTGTTACTTCATAAGTGCATGTGGTATTTATTTTTTGAAAAGAGCTATGACATCAATTATTTCACAGTACAATAGCCTATATTCTTATATTCTAGCTAAAATTTAGCAAGGTGGTCTGTTACAACCGTATAAATGCCCTTTTAACACGCTGTAAATGCATTCTAAAATTTGTGCTAAATTCTGTTTGTAATAGGGAAGAATTAATGCATTTTATTAAATTTAACTTTTGCTGAATCTCTCCTACATCAGCTAAAGCTCAGAGCTGTAACTGGAGAACTAGCTTCTATAGCAATTAAGGAATAAAATACCTGGCTTTTGTAATCTTTTGTTCGGAGAAATGCTTGTACTTAAAGCAATATGGTGCTAGACAAGGGCTTGTGACCACTAAATATTTAATTTCATCAAAATCCATCCATATTCTTTGCTTTGACAGTCCTGTTACCAAATAGATATTATTTAAACAAGCAGGAATGTTTCAATTAAGGGAATACTTGAATTGCTTAGGCGATTATACCATACATCTTATCAAAAACCTACTACACTCCTCACAACACAGAGATACAAATTTCTCAGTGGAACTTGCTGGTCTATCCACCATCCCCTAAATCCATACCCTAAATTTAGCCACCTTCATTCCTTTTCAAAAGCATCTGCCTACTCCTAGAATACCTTTTCCTCTTTATTTATTTAAATCCTACCAGTTCTTCAAAGTCCATTTTTAAATGCAAAATAATCAATGATTTCCCCAAATACAATTAACTTTGTATCTGCAGTGCAGCTCCATTCCCAGTCCTTCTAATGGCAAAATTTATGAGTGCTTATTTCTTACCTCAAGATGTTAAAAATCTGTTTTCCCCCAAAATGTTAAAAATCTATTCAATGGGAGCATAATCCAAAATTTGTTTTCAGGTTTTCCCTATAGCTCAGTGACGAGGACATAGCAGATGCTCAATAAATATTTACAGATTTGAGATAGACGATGGACAGTCCCTCCATTAGGCCCAGATAAGAGAGACCACTGCCCTGGATGGACCTCATACTTGATAGAGCCCTGCATATCACAAACACACATGCAAAATTAAATGTATTAAAAAGCACAAGGGCATCTCTATCATTAGTATCGTTTCACAATATTGCCTGAATACAATTCATGCATAGTCTTAAACATCTTCTAAAACTTCTGTATCTAATATAGGTCACACTCCATAGAAATGCTTTTCTTGTGTGTCTTTGCCCAGTGTACTCAAAATATAAGACAACTATGTTACAATGCCCTAAATTTTGTAAATTTTGCTGCAACCTGTCACAGAAGCACTTGGGTAACAGAGATGACATATTAATTAATTTAGATTCTTCCTCTCAGAAAGCATGAATATGATAAATCCTTACATGGAGAGTGTTAGTTCCTAGTAATGCCCACCAGCCATTTTCTTGTTTCTCTTTGTATTAAAGCTAATGACATTTATGAATTAGCATAGTATTTGCAATTGTTGGAACATGGCAGCTGAAAATATTTTGCTACATTAGAAATTCATAATACCCTTAAATCTGTTTATATGTAAACATAATACCAATTATTTACATTGACTATTAGATGGTCATTGAACACTAGAATTAGGAATTATTTTATTTAAACAAAAATAGTAAGAATTAAATCAATTTTTAAAATGTTAAATTGCTACTTTTATATGACAATAGGCCATCTTATTAATTTATACCTCTAATATGTTTATACAAAAACTCTTTGAGACAGAAATTAATTTCCCACAAGAATATGAATATCAATAAACCTAAATCCTCCTTGTTAGCTAAGTAGTGAGTTTATACTGTAAAATGAAAAGTACCATAAGGATAAATGAAATTAAGATTGAAGATTAGTGAAATGCATATTAGTCTTACTTTCACCAGCATAGAAACTACTGAAGTAAAGATAATTTCCAGGTAGAAATAAGTAGAGAAACAATCAAAACACATGAAAATAAGTGTGAACTGTATTTGATAAAGGATACTGGATTCTAGCCTATGTGTGACAAGACAAAGTTAAAAAGAACCAGGTTAATTAATCAGTAAGGTAACATATAAATAATCCTATAGTTCAACTGCGCCTCAGACAACTGAGCCTCTTCAAGTGTGACTACAAAAGAGCACAAAGGAACTTTGTTGGGGTGATTTAATATTCTATATCATGACTGTGGTAGTGGTGGTCATACAATTTGTCAAAACTCATCTAATTGTATATTTAAATTTGATGAATTTTATTCTGTATAAATTATACCTCAATGAAGCTGACAAGGTAAAAAAATAAAATAAATAATGTGGGATTACTATCTTTTAAAAATTCTGACAATGCTTTATATGATAAAAGTATTAATAAAAACATAGTCCTCAAAATAAAGATTAAAACCTGGGTTGGGGGAATGTTAAATTGAAATTTCCAGCTTATTTAAATACTTTTGTTTTATTGATACCTATTAATAATTTGAATTTTTAACCAATAATTTTAAATAGCTAGAAGAATATGTTTTTAACAATAAATTAAATACTTTGATTTTTTATTTTTACATTTTATGTAAGTATATTTTTGTAAAAATAAATTTAAATTTTATACCCTTTAGTGGTGGTTGCAGTGGCAAAATTTAAAGGTTTTTTTTTGTGTGAATTTTGTATTTGTTATTTTATATTTTATTTTGTGATAAAATATTTATTTCATTACTCGAAAATATGTATAGAAAAACACACATGTATAAAAATTCCCTATAAACCAGTCACTTACATTATTTAAAATTTAAATGAAGACTGCCCCATTCCCCCTACTATTAACATTTTGGTGCATAGCCGTTCAATATCCCTGTGTTTTTGTGCATTTAAAAATATGTATGCATTCCAGCACATAAACATTTTTGAACAAAAAATCAAATCATAAAGTATACACTCACCTGCAACATAATATATCTAAATTTCCAAAAGCAAAATTTAAAGGAAGATTTAAAAAAAAGAAAAAGAGTTTCTTTTAACTACTTTAACATTCTGTAACTACATCAGAAATAGTACTTTGATATTAAATTCATTTGGTTTCTTTTCTTGTCTTCTGGAATAGACCATAGTCTAGATTTCTTTCTGAAATTAAATTCAGTTACTAACACACTTCCACACTCATCCCAAATTGCTCATTTTTTGGAAAGCAACTGATGTTTAGAAATTGACACTCATTTTGAAGCACCATAAATAAAAACCTTAAAATAATCTAAAAACCAGAAAAATTAATTTCCCAGTGGTCACTGACAATGCCATGTGAAATCAGTGGCTCCCATAAGAAAATGAGTAGACTTTATATAGGGGAATAGAAGTATAAATTTTCAATTTTGAAATGGAAATTTCAAAATTTTGAGAAAAAAAATAGTCATTTTCTAGTCTCAAACTCTGTCTTACATCTAGCCAATGGCTAACCATGGCCACAAAACAGAGCAGAGGAGGGGAAATCCATGAAAAGCAAATGTTTAGGTTTTCCTGCAGTCCCATCTTACTTCCACCACCTAAAGAGAAAGAAGATAAGAACATCTGTGGACAGCTATTTCCAAAAGGAGGATTTCACCCTGAACTCCTTCCTGCATTTAATCAATTGCACATGTTGTTTATTGCTCCACCACTGTGAACATTATCACTTAATTAAATTGCTTCCCTTTGTCTATCATAAGGGCCACATCTCTTTAAAGCCATGTTTTATTTAGTTAAAGTTTGTTTTATCATCTACAGAAAGAATTATTAAATTGAATGGGTGACTATTTCAGTTCAAGTTAAAATCAATAATATTTAGGTGGGCCTTGGGTACTAAGTTCTAAAACTCTGTTTTTCACTTTGCTGCAGCCCTATATCTAAATATCACTGACGGTTCTTTCTCCCGTGTTCATCTATGATTTATGACTGCTCTAGCAGGTGGGACGAAAGCTTCAAAGCCTCTTGCAGTGTTTAGGCTTCTAACAATCAGAGGGGTTTTCATTTCTTACTCTTTTTGAACTGATAGTATATTTCTCAATTTTAGAACCTCATAAAAAATAGATTTTTAAAAATTTCAGAGCTTAATCTGTTTTCTAAAATGGTTAATATTTGAATTTAGGGGAAAAAAATGTAATTCTATAAAACATACCCTCAAATTCCATGTGGCAAAATCCATTTAAGTCCTTAGATAAAGATTTTTAGCAATTCCTTATTTCTTCATTACTCCAAGATAATCTGCTGAGAGAGAAATTCTTTGAATGCTTTTGAGTGGTTTCAAAAAATTTTTCTGACAGAAAACTTCTCATTCATGAAACTTCAACTCATTCTTTAAGAAATGGTGTTTCTATTGTATTTAATTTACATATTGGAAATGATTATAAATAGATAGCATTACAGAATAATTAATTTCAAACCACAAATTGTTAATTGCTTGAACACAAGCAAATTTGTCAATCACTATAAAAATTATTTTTTTTATGTTGGACATGTTGAAACTTGACTATTTTAATAAGCATAGTCAAAATTTCATCAAAAGACACCCCCTCAAAATGAGAACTAAATTTAAAAAAAATAAATTTGAAGTCTAAATTATTGATAACTTTAAAAAATTATCCAATTACTAATTTGAATTACTAAAGTATATTTTGTCAGAAATGTTCTTTAGCAAGTAAGGTACAAAAATCCAGTTTTTGTAGCAGTATTACAATGTAATTATTTCTTTTTGCAGTTTAATATCAACATATCTCAATAAAAATTAAAAATCAACTAATTTCTTTTAAATTATATTAGGAGTTGTTCATTTACTGAAAACAATGACATGGAGGAAATTTGAAAAATCTTTACAGTGATTCTTCTTTAGTGTTTTCTATTTTTAGATCATTTCATCCATTCAAGTTCAATGTAAAATCTAAATGAAACATTATTACATGATATATTAAAAGTGATAAAGTTACACTGTAAAATAGTTGTTTTGAATTTATACTTTTAAATTTATTCTAAAATTTTAAAAATTAAAAAAACAAAACATTTTCTCTTAATAACACTATATGTCCATGTAAAGATTTTTATATGCTTTGAATATTTTATTCTTTTAACCAATCAGTCAAACATCCAAAAGAGGAATTTATCTAATTGTTTGTATTTATCTAAATGCTAATTGACTGTGCAAGCTCTATAGAAAACTCCTAAAACAGACATTTTAACTTGCCATAAAATTAAAGTTTGGTGTGGAGAATTTGAGGAGATATACTGAGAATTTGGGCTCTCTCCAACATACTCATAAAAAAAGAGACTAATTTCCAAAAATATGTAACCCAATACTGAAAGAATTAACCATTTTAATCATGATTAGTAAATTTACATCTAAAACAACAAAAACACTTTAAGATTATTGACTTATTTGAATGGATATTCAAAGTCTCCCCCTTTTTTTATTTTTAAACTTCTATTTGTAGGGAAAGGAAATAACCTTTACTGTATAGTAGGTATAAAAGGAACCAGATGATTCATCTCTGTGAATCTGCTTGTTGAATTTGATGGATCATTCTTAAAAGCGACGTTGCTAATCTTCAGGTTTTCTTTTTTAGGTTATTCACAGATCAGTGGGTTTTCCAGCTAATACAGGTCTGATGCTCTTCTGTCTTCACACATGGTATTCATCATATCTTGACAAGAAAAGACCTTCAGTCTACAAATAACCTTCACTGAAGTAAGACATGCAAGTGGGTTTCTTTATGAAAGATAGATTTTATGGCTGAATAAAAAACAACTGTAGTTAAAAAGTGTCATTGCATGGCCTTATTTGAAGATTTTTCCTTTAAGTAACTTTAATGTGTGTTGTTAAAACTACTAATAAACCCCTCCAAAAAAAGTATTAAATTACTTTATCATTAACCACGAATGCAACAGGAAGAGTTGTTCAGCTCAGTATTTTATCATTCTGAAGCATTCAGCCCTTAAAATATTTAAGCATCCACATTAGTTCTTGTCAAACTAGCATAAAGCAGTGCATAATATGACCTGCGTGTAAGAGCAGAACAAGATAAGAGGTTACAGTCAGGGTGAAATTTCCACAATGGTATTGCCCTGCGCTATAGATAATAGTTTGCCTTCCTGTTTCCAGACAATTACTAAATGATATTGAATGTTTTCTTTATGTTTTCACTTGGTCATGCTAAGGAAGAGAATCAAGTTTAGTTGATATTGAACTATCAAGGATGAAACAATAAATTTGAGGCATCCTACACACCCTGTATGATTTCAAAAGGCCAATTAGAAAATATTTTTAAAAAGATCAAATTTCATGGTGTCAGATAGTGTGGTAATTAGTGTTATCATGGTATAAATGACTGCTTTGATGAAAATATTAAAAACAAGCTGTGCAAGAAACAAAATGATTTCTCATTGAAACTAAAGTGTCTGAAGAATCTCTGCATAGAGCCTACTGTGCACTGATTAAAGGAATAGCTGAGAGACAATTTTTTAAAACACCCTTTAAATCCTTCCATTGGCTTTAACTATATTAGCATAACCAAAACATATTAAAATGTGATTATCAATAAAATTAATATACAGCATTTAAAAACACAAATTGTAAACCTACTACGTGGAATGAGAAATGGTAAGAAAATGTGGTTGCCAGCAGTGGGTTAAACAATACTAACAAAAAATCCTACAAAATCTTAAAACCCTATTTTCCATAGGTGTTTATTACAAGGCTATCCCATTTTTGTCTAGTTTTTAATTCAAACAATGATCCTGGGACAAAAATACTATTAATGAGATATAAGGATCACAATAGTAGGCATATATTAGTAAATGTACCCTCACTTTTAATAGTCATTCATTCATTCAGTCATTCAACAAACACTGAATTCCTGATAAAATATGTGATTTACTGGAGAAACAGTGGTAAATAAGGCAGATGAGGGTCCTAGTTCAAGGAGCTTACATGGTGATGGGGCAAAAAAAAAACAATGAACAAAAGTCAAATACACAACACTTACAAACTATAATATTCAATGCATAAAATAAATCAGATATTGAAATAAAACAGATTGGTTAGGGCAGTTTTCTCTGAGTAGATGATATTTAAGCTAAGACCTAAAAGAAAAAAAGAAGCTGCTGATTATCTGAAAACCAAGAGAAAGGTGTTTTATGTGGAAAAACTGCAAGCATTTAAAAGTGCTAAAAACTTAGAAAAAACCAGCTGTAGCAGTATTTAATGACCAAAATGAGGCAAACAAAATGAAATGGGAGAATTACCCAAACCACATGAACTCTCTAGGTCATAATGTATTATCATATACATCTTTGGTTTCAATTTACTAAAATTATTAGAAATTTTTGAACTTTTGGTCAAAATGATGGAGTAGGTGAATGCTGTACTTGCCTCCTATTCATGACCACATCAACATTACAACTATAGAACAGGCATCATTGGGAGCCACCTGAAGTCTAGCTAAACAAAGGTTTTACAATTGGGGCCACACTGAAGAAGCCACCTCAAGATTGGTAGGAGTGGGGTAGACACAAAATGGGCAAGTCCCACAACCACATAGGGCAGTCAAGAATCAGGAGAGATATCTTGGCTGCAGAGGCCCACCCAAGGAAAGCAAGGGGCCCCAGCATCATATTGAGCTCCCCAGCCCAGGGTTTCAGTGCCGGGAAATGAAGTTGCCACAATTTCTGGCTGTGAAAACCAGCAGAGATTGTGGCTGAGACAGATGGCTGCAAGAGTCACAGACATTCCTCCTAAAGTGCTCACGCACAGACTTACCTAGCAACAGACTCACTTGCTCTGAGATCCAGAGAGAGGGCAGCTGTTCAAAAGGTAGCAGGGATATATGGGAGAAACCGAATTGTCTGGTTTCAGGACAAGAGTTTGAAGGACAGCTGTCTTCCAGAAAGAAGTGCTAGCAAGAGCCATTCTTTCTTTATTGAGCCCTGCCCCCTCATCCCGAGTACACATGCAGGCAGCCACCATAATAACTCTCCATCACCCTAGCTAACACTCATTCATCCAGTCCAGGCAATTCTGAGACCTTGCACCTCCTAACTTGTGGGCCCACCTAAGCCTCCTCTATTGGCTTTTCCATACAAACAGCCTGTCTTGGCTCATGCTGCAAACTTTCCTAAAATCTTTCGAAAGTTCACAAAACCTTTACAAACAGCATCTGGCCTCAGAGTTCCCCATACCTCTTGCTAAGCAGCCTTGAGCCCAGCACTAGCGGCAGCCAGCCTTGGTTCATGGCTTGGCCTCTCCCGGCACATTCAAGCCCAGCATATGGTGGTGGCCATCTGTGGATTGTTAGTGGCTCATGTCTCACAGGACATCTACTACATAAAGCCACTCTACAAAGACCTAGAGACATAGCAACCCTATCTTATACAAAGAAACAAACTCAGAATGGCAGCCAAAAGGAGGATACAATGAAACATATCCAAAACGAAAGAACAGAATAAAGCTCCAGAAAAAGAACTAAACAAAATGAAGGCAAGCAACCTACCAGATGTAGAGTTCAAAACATTGATTATTAGGATGTTCTGTGATCTCAGTGAGAATGTCAAAAAAGAGATAGGAAACATAAAAATGGAGATAGAAAACATTTTTAAAAAGTCAGAAATGAAGAATACAATAACTGAAATAAAGTATGTATTAGAGAGAATCAATAGTCGATTAGATGAAGCAGAAGATTGAATCTGCAATTTGGAACATAAGGCAGCACAAAACACCCAATCTGAAGAGCAACAAGAAAAATGTATCCAAAAACATTTGAAGATAGTTTAAGGGGCCTCTGGGACAACATCAAGCATACCAACGTTCGCGTAGGGGTTACCACAGAAGAGAGAGAGAAAGGAATTGAGAACCTGTTTGAAGAAATAATGACTGAAAACTTCTTTAACCTGGCAAGGAAACAGACATATGAAGTCAAGAAGCACAGAAAGTTCCAAACAAGGTGAAACCAAAGAGACTCACACCAAGACGCATCATAATTAAAATGCCGAAGTTTCGAGACAAAGGGAGATTCTTAAAAGCAGCAAATGAAAAGCAGGACAAGGGACCTCCCATAAGACTGTCAGCTGATTTCTCAACAGAAACTTTGCAGGCCAGAAAGAACTGGCACAGCATATTGAAAGTGATGAGAAGCAAGGACCCACAACCATGATTACTTTATCCAGCAAAGCTATCATTTAGAATCATAGGATAGATAAAGAGCTTCTCAGACAAGAAGAAGCTGAAAGAGTTTATCATCATCAAGCTAGTATTACAGAAAATGTTGGAGGGACTTCTGTAAGAAGGAAAAAAGAGATAAAAAATATGAATAATAAAATAGCAATAACTGTAGGTCTGTTAACAATTACTTTGAATGTAAATGGATTAAATGTTTCGATTAAACGATAGGGAGGTTGAATAGATAAGAAAAGATGACCCTTACATATGCTGCCTCCAAAAGACTCACAAGATCAGAAGACACACATAGACTGAAAGTAAAGGAATGGAAATAGGTGTTTCATAAAAATGGAAGCAAGCAAAAAAGCTGGGGTAGCAATACTTATACCAGACAAAATGGACTTTAAAACAAAGGCTATAATAAGAGACACAGAAGGAACCAGTTATCCCAATTCTGGGTATTTATCCAAAGAAACACAAAATGTTACTTCCAAGGAACATGTGAACCCATATGTTCATCGCAGCATTATTTAAAATAGTTAAGATATGGAGGCTACCTGGCTGTCCATCAATGGATGAACGGATTAAAAAGGTGGTACCTATATACAATGAAATATTACTCAGCCATAAAAAAAAGAATGAAATCTTACCATATACAACAACATGGGTGGACCTAGAGGGTATTGTGCTGACTGCAGTAAG
Source organism: Cynopterus sphinx (assembly GCA_030015415.1). Taxonomy (NCBI): domain Eukaryota; kingdom Metazoa; phylum Chordata; class Mammalia; order Chiroptera; family Pteropodidae; genus Cynopterus; species Cynopterus sphinx. The sequence continues at coordinate 18,054,166 of CM057381.1, forward strand.
ACAGAGAAATACAATGCCATATGATTTTACTGACATGTGGAATCTAAAGGATAAAATAAACATACAAACAAAATGGAAACAAACTCATAGATACAGAGAACATTTTATTGGCTGCCAGATAAGAGGGAGTTGGAGAGATGGGTGAAAAAGGAGAAGAGATTAAGTATAAATTGGTAGTTACAAAATAGTTATGAGGATGAAAATGTAGCATAGTGAATGTTCTGAGTAATACCATAATAACTATGTAGAGTATGAGATGTGCACTAGATTTGTTAGGGTGATCACTTTGTAAGTTATATAAATGTCTAATCACTTTGTTGTACACCTGAAACTGATATAATATCATATGCCAACTATAAAATACTTGTCAAAAGAATTTTTGCATATAAAATAATGAGAGACATTGTTCTGTCTCTTAAAATATCTTTGCTTTTGGTATCAGGTTAATGTGGCTACACAAATGAAAAAGGAAACTATTATATGTTCTTCAAATTTATATCCACAATTTACAGAATTGGTAACACCTTTAACTTAATTATTTGGGTAAATTCACCAGTGAAGCAAACACAGATACAATTTTCTTCTTGACTTTTGATTTTGAAATAAATCTTACTTTTCAAAATTTCTTTTCTGCCATTGTGCTAGATTCCATAAGCTAATATGTTATGTCAAATGATTACATCTGAATTTGTAAATAGAATGGGAATAATAATTTTCTTATATTCCTCCTTGTGTTAAGATTATTAGAGGCTGAAGAAAATTGACTAGGTAGTTCATTTTGTGGTACAAATTTTGTAATATATACCCCTGCATACATTAAAGTTTAGTAAAGATCAAAAACCCTAAGCAGACTCCTCTGAGCTTTTTTTCAATTAGTCCTCAACTTTTAAACTTTTTTTCACCTCTGCATTGACCAGTTTTAGCAAGAATTCTGCTAAGACTAAATATTTATCCAGACTCACCCATCCTCCTATTGCAAGCACCCTTGATATCTGATTGGGTTCTTCACCCTGCACCATCCCCAGGCAATGTCTGATCACATCGACATGCCTTCAGCAAGAATCCTATTCATTTTAGCCAGAATCCTATCATTTAGCCAGAATCCTCCCTTTCCCTTGATATTCCCACTTACTTTACCCTGTTTCTTAGCTATAAATTTCCACTTTTCCTTGTTGTGTTCACAGTTGCGTCTAGTCTCTCACCCCCACTGCAAGGCCTCACTTGAATGGTTGTTTCACCTATTGTGATGCCCCACACCCTCTTGAATAAATCTGCCTTGCTATTATTTAACAACTTTTTTGAATAATTGTTTCTCTACCAACAATCAGAATGATAAGGAAGTGCAAGAGGCTGCCCAAATGCTAGAACAAAGATATGCATAGTAATCATTTAGAAGAATGTGGTAAATCCATGAGATAAATGATTGTTTAAAAAAAAAAAATGTGTGTTCAGGTGCATCAAGTGTCAAAATGGCTAAAGAGAAAGTGTCAAATAAATAAAGAGAAACTATGAAAATAAAGTCCTATGGGTAAAACAATCTGTCTCATTTTTCAATAATTTTTTTGATTTTCTTAATAAAATTTACCCTTTGCAATCAAATGAGGGGAGGATTGGGCAGGGGAGTGATACTGTACTTCAATATTTTCAAACAAAGTAGAATCTTTTTGTAAAGTCTCAACTCTACATACTCCAAAAGAAAGTAGATAGTTTCATGAAGCAAAGTGCTTTTCTGAACAAACCAACAATGTGTGTTTATTGTGTGGGAGCCCAGGACCACCACATGCGATTACAGTAAAATCTCTGCATTATTTCCATCTGGCAATGAGAACACAAGATGTTGTATAAACCACCAGAAGAGCTCTATTTCATTGTAATTAAAATTTAGTGTTACACTTAAGCAATAAGGCAACGCCAGGAGATGTGATTATCATGAGATAATGACCTTGGAGTGTTGCAAGGCATACAAGGAACCAAATGCCTCTAACCCTCTAGGCGGCAAAATTATTTCTATATAACAACCTCCACCTCCTCTGGCTTACCCTCCTCTGCCCCTGAAGTTGTATGATCAGTGAAAGAAGAAAGCTTGGGATTAAGAGCACCAATAGGATTTCTTCAAAAAGAGGACATCGGGGAACCGGTATATGACAAAGCTGGCATCGTAGAATGCTGAAGCAGCAGTTTCAAATGAGTTGTGTAGTTCGTGCAATAATTATGCAATGGCCTTAGAATTCTCTGGACACAGATAGAACTGTCAGTGATGTCACAGACATGTAAAGTAATCCCCAGCAAGGGCACAGAACTAACCTTTCCCTCCTGTTTTGATTTCATGATTTCCATTTCATCATAGCAATAACATATGACAGGTGGTACAGTTCTTATTATACTTCTTCGGTGGCTGAAGCCACTCAGCCTTTGGCCTGAACCTCTCAAGACATCTGAGCTGTATGATAATTCCCCCAAAATGTGATTCCTGTCATGTCTTATAGCTTAATTGCTTTGTATTTACTAATTCTTTTTACAGTGAACACAGATGATAGTGCTTGCTTTACAATTTACTCTAGACTCCCAGAAACTACTTTTACAGTGGGATAATGTGAAATAATTTTTACAGTAGTCGGTAAAAGAAGTAATATAATATTTCATTATATTACTGTTATAATCCCTAAACTAGAAGGTCACTTAAAATCATGGGAAATGTTTATGTTCTGTAATAATTTGTTGGAAAAAAAATGATAAACTAAAATCCAAGACTTTGATATAAAATAAGAGTATCCTCCATGGCAGCTCATGTTATGGAGACAGGTACTTCAGTTATTCAAGAATATCTCAAACTCTTCCATAGCAAAAAGGTAAAAGTGAGAGCTTAATTTACAAATAATATCTTTAATAAGAATAAAGGACCAGAACATAAGTATTAAAAGAAAGAATTAGCACACTGAGGAAAATATTTAAAAATAGTAATAGAGAAAGGATTTTTATATGTAAATATATACACGTGTATTCAAAATACATAATGCATAGACAGATTGAAATGGTAAAATGGTAAAGATTTAAACTATTAAAAATGTTTTTTTCTGGGTAGGGGAGAACCTGCTAGGGATGAGCATGATTAACAGTCTACCCAGATAAAATTTAGAATTTCATTGCCCACTATTTCATTTCAGCTAAGTATGGTCACGTCCTATTGACTTAAACTCTCCACTTAAGACAGTAATTTTTGTTTCTGTTGAGACTGAAGTTGAGAACTGGCTAGCTTATGAGTATAGAGTACTTTGGGGTGAATATGTGTTCTTGAAATTCAGAAATATCTATGAAAAGATGAATTCACTGGGTAAAAAAAGCATATCAATAAACATGATATAATTTTACAAATCAATGAATATAAACTGTACATTGCAACACTCTTCAGATTAATTCCTATAACGTGTCTGGTGATTTAAGTACATGACAAAATAATAAATGACATGAAGAGGACTCAATTTTGCTGAATTCTCTCATGACCATATCTTGAAGTTCCAGCAATTCAGCAGCCATTTCAATCAAGGACTGGAGCATGTGCCCAGCACAAGGGAAGGTGGCAGGGGAATGCTCAGCGCTTGCTCCACATCCAGCCCACCCCATGACTGTTTCTGAGTCACCTTTCTTTGGAAAACCAACTAGAAACTTCAATTCCCATCCCCTAATGGACTAATCCTCAGACCTTGGCCAAGGTCATTTGACCTTTCTCAATCCAGATTCTGTTAGGTTTGCTGATGGAGGAACACACAAGGCTGAAGGGGTTAAGCAAGGTTTATTGTAGCAGAGTGACAGCCGTGCTGAGCTGAAGATGGCATCAGCCCCAAATGCGAGGGGACCTAAAACTTATATGGGGCTTGAAACAGGCTTTTTCAGTGGTAATATTTCAAGAAAGTAAATTGACAGTGAAAGGAAATAAGAGGTGAGCATGTAGCATTGCCAACTCAGATGCAAAGTCCAGCTCTCACTCGAAGGTAAGGGAGGAGTCTGGTTCCCACACTACGGGGGTACGGATAGGGCCCTCCTGGACCTAACAGATTCCATATTTTAAAAAGAGTTAGTAACACCAGCCCTATCAATTTCATAGTTTTTGTGAAGATAAGTGAAACAGACACTTAAGCACAACTTGGGGGAAAGCACCAAACTGAAGAGATGATGGGGCAGAGCTAAGAAAGGGGCCTTGTTCCTATTTTCTAAAAGTGTCAGGCGAGGGAATGGAAAGATCATTTATAAATAGTTATAATAAGACAAATCTCCAAAAAGATAAACATGAGAAAAATTCAGCTGCTAGATTTCTCCTGCATTGGAAGGCATTTGTCACTTTTTTATGGAAGGGGTTGCTGGCTTTGGTCTCTTCCACGAAGCCTATCTTAACTGAAAAGAAGGTAACAAATTCCACTTTGTACTATTACCCTGGGCCAACAGAAAACCTTTCAGCTATTTATGGTCTGCAGTTTCTTTACATGTACACATTTTATTATTTTCATTATTATATTGGACTAACATGTAGATTCTGTTGTATGTGTAAATCAGTTCTATCATGGATTATAAACAGACCAAGAAAAAGGCCTGACATAATGATGATATTAAGAAGTGTTCAAAGAGTTTTTTGATGACAAGGAAAAAATCTTTTGATTTAAAATTTCACCTGTAAATATTGTTATTTAAAAATCCTACTTATACTGCACCACAATGTTAAACACCTATTTGTTTCTCTTTCTATATATGCTAGGAAGTCTTTCTTGATTTATATTACAATTTATCCTTGTATTGAGTATAATTACTCTGTTGCTCCTCTTTCTATTATATATAATATTGTGACTAGAGCTCTTTTTAGAAAGAACTTATAGTGGTGGTTTTATTTCAAATTCCTTATTTAAGATGCATTCTGACCACAAAGTGCAAGAACAAAAAGGAAGTTCTTTATTCTCTTTGACACAGGCAGCTATGGGGTAAATATTTTAGGGTGAAGCTATGTATTCTTGCAATTCAGAAATATCTATGAAAAGATTGATTCTCAGAGTAAAAAATATGTATCAATAAATGTAATGTTTTTATAAATCCATGAATACAAACTATATATTACAACACTCTTCCAATTAATTCCTATAACTAGTTTGAATAATTTAAATAAATATATTTGCCAAATTAGCTAAATATAATTTGGAAATCGATTTTGGTGAAGGTTAAGTCTTCTATTTCTTTCTCTTAATATATATATATTTTTACTATCAATAAAAAGTTCAACTCCCACGTGGTTTCCTAAAATTGTTTCCTTTGGTTTTCTTCCTTGAAAGAAACTGGATTCTTAAATCAAGCCTGCCACGAAAAATTAAAATTAGAATTGTCTAGAGAATAAAGACAATTTAGAAAGCAAACTAATACAATTTCAACTTTCTCAAATCATTTTTCCTCAATAGAATTTTTATCTATGGCGGTAAGACAGAAAATTATGGAGGTTTTTCTAAATCAAGTACACCCTTGACAGAAACAATTTGTTCACCTCTGGGAACTATTCAAACAGTATTTTCCAGCATCCACCCAAGGAAAAAAGCAGGACCATTTTTCTATAGATCAAATTTTTATTGCACAAAGAAGCCAAGTAAACACAATCCAGACAATTGGTAGCCAACACATCTCTGCTGACTATGCCTCTCTCTATCTACATTTCTTTAATGCCATCTGGGCAGAACACTGTTTAGAATGTGATGATCCATTCGGGCAAGAGAACCACCTTAATCATGAGTGCCCCGCCAACAACCTCACACACATGTGCAATATCTCGACAGGTCCCTGAGGTGATGATGAACTTTCCTGGTGGTGATGGTGGGGGCAGGTGGCGGGGGGCATTGCTGTGCAGCTCTGTTATTGATGTAATTGCTTTGTGATGAACCAGGAGTCTGGTATGTGAAATGGATGTGCTTTCCAGAATGTTCAGTTCTTTCTTGCACTTTCCAGTTTAATACACACATTCTGATTTATCTGTTTTTTTTTTTTCATGCCACTGGTTCCCATTTTCTATCTCACATTTAGCTAAGTGACACATAATCACACATTTGTCATAGGATAAGAAGTTCTTCAGAATTCTTAAAGAATCTTCATAATAGTTGCTTGAAACTTTGTTATATCCCCTGGCACCAGACGGGGTAAATAGGAGACTTCTTTTCTTAAGAACCCATCTGCACAATGACACCTTGTAAGTCCAAGATTATTAAATATTTTTCCTTTATTCACCTGAATTAAAATTACAAACAGTGTGTGCTTAAACTTCAGAAATATCTTTATATTCTATGGTCTTATCACTGTTACTTAATGGTAAATCTTAATGACTGTTTATGAATTCTAACAGTATGACTTTTAGGCAGAGATATTTAAGATATTAAGAAATCTTTATAGGATTGCTTACATGAAAACAGGTACTATTCCATATTTACCTTTATATTGGAATAGCACCTGGCATTTTAAAAGCTGAGTATTTTGTGACTGTGCTCACTATTTCTGAAAAAAGGAAAAAAGTTAAGCCTCATTTTCCCTGAATAACTGTAGTCTCTACCTTTGCCAACCAGAATTAGATTGACTCTGAATGTGAGAGGGGATCCCAATAAAAAAGATATCACAGCTCCACAAGACCAATTTATTTCTTCTATTTAAAAAGTGTTTTCTATGGGAAATAATAGTGTAAGTCAGTCATGAGATGACTCCGTTAATTACTACACTAGTGACCTGTCATGAGCATGGTCCATGGGTGGTGCTCACCGATTTATGTGTTTATTAACAACTGACTAGCAATTTAGACATGCTTTAGAGCTATAACAAATAGGAGATTTCACTCTTATAACTAAAGTTATATAAAAATGTGTTTTTTGCATGATTTTTATTTTCTTATTAAATGGTTGGTTGAAATTTTTATAAACAGCTTCATTCTGTAAGGCAAAAACTAAATAAATGAAAGTCTAAAAAAAGAAGTAGAAAACTAAACAAATACTCTACACCAGAAAATAAAAATGACACAGATCACAAAAGATTTTAACAGAATGTATTCAAAATATATGTTACTCAAGGCATTGATAGAGCAGAAATTGTAAAAATCAATGCATCTATAAACCTAAGACATTTTTTAAACAACCACTAAACTCAAGTCCCACTAAATCATAAATCCAGGTTGCTAATAAATAAAAATCTGGTAGGGGAGGGGGCTTCATCTCCTTTGACTTCCTCTCTTCAACTTCACAAATTGTGAAAATGTAAAATAGACAAGCAGTCAGTGAGAGAAACAATTAACATTTTACCAAATTTGCAGATTACGTTAATAATCTCTAAAAAAAAATTGGAAACAGCTTTAAAGGGGATTCAATATCAGAATATAATTCAATGCTGATGACTTAAGCTCCTACAATGTGCCAGCCTTGTTTCTCTCACGTCTGCTTCAGCAAGTTGAATTTGGAAGAAAGTGGATCTTTCAAGTTCACTCCTTCATCTCAGAGAATGGAGTCAGTCTAAAATGAATCTCTGCTTACATAAATGACGTCCTCGTTTGCCTTGCTGAAGGGAATGAGCTTATCAGAATCAGCCTAGTGACAAATCCAAAAGTTTCTTGATGAGATCAGATCATATAGTTCCAGTAAATTAGCACATGCCAAATACAGTATCTGCTGAATCCTCAGTATTCAGACTCCTATCCATTGTCAGCAGTAGAAAATGACCTTCAAGAAGACTGCTTAAATGAAAACTCTTGGAGTTAAATTGAGGCTGTAACTAGACCCAAAAGTATTGAATCTTTGCTCAACTGCTTCACACTAATACACTGTGCCCTCTCTAACTTCATGAATTTATTTATTAACTATGGAAAACTTTTAACACCAAAAAAGTCCAGAAAGATTTTTTTCATGCTTCATTCTAATGTTCTCAGGGTTCCCTTTGCTGCAGCCTCTAATTTAGAACTACAAGTTGGCAGAGGCTGAATCATAAGACAGTTCTATGGCTTCACTACCCAACCTAAGCCTCGGGTTCCTGTCAGCATTTCATATTGCTCTCTTAGTTCAAAGAATCTCATAAAAGAAGGGGAAGAATATTGAAAAGCATATGTAAAATATAGTTTAATAAATGTAAATTCATTTAGAGATCATGATGTACTTCTGATTTTTGCCTCCCATAGATTTAGCTCATTTCATCTGACCCCACTATCCAGATTATTCATTTATATGTATATGTATAATATAAACAAAATAGGTAAAGAATACATGGAAGTACTTTGTATTTTTGTGTTTTCTATACATTTCAAATTATGTCAAAATTTACAGTTAGCCCAATTAAAAAGTAATTCAATTGAAAAAGAGAAAGAGAGATGAAAACTATGATATATGATTCTGGACTGGATGCTGGACCAGAGAAAATTGCCCTGAAAGATGACAATTGGTGAAATATAAATAAAATCTGTATATTAGAAAATAGCATTATATCAATGTTAATTTTCTGATCTTGATAATTATGTTGTGGTTATAAAATATGTCTTCTTATTCTTGGAAAATATTTAGGGGTAAAGCGGCATAATGCCTCTAAGCTATGCGCAGTAGTTTAGAGGTACACACAAAGAAGAGAGAGAGAGGGAGACAGTGATAAAAAAAGTGACGAAATGTTAAAAATTGTTGAATCTGGATGAAGAGTATATAAGGAGTTTTTAATGTAATTCTTGCAACTTTTATGTAATTAGAATTTTTTTCATAATAAAATGTAAATATGTACATGCATTTATAAATGTCAGTCTCTTAAAATTAGTTTGAAAATAGAACATAGTTATACTTATGTCTTCTATAAGTTTCATGTTTTGCCAATTTACCATAATAAAATATTTTTTAAATCCTCTTTTCATTTCCCCAAATATGTTTGCCATTTTAATCTCCTATTTGTCATAGAGTATTAATGTTTGTAAAGAAAAATATTAAACTTTCAGAGTTGATAGATGGAGTTCTAAACTATATAATTTTTGTCATAGCAATATATCTTAAAAAGTCATTTTGCTATTACCTCATCAACATACTAAGCTTTTTCAGCATTCTTCCGCTTGTAAAGAAAAAGGAAAAACTAGCAATATTTTTGTGTATGAGCCTATTTTATTTCCCAACTTATTTGTCAGGAAATTTCCCTGGACTTGAGAAAAATCTCACGTAGTCCAAATACCTCAGTTGTAATATGAATAAGCAGCTTTTCAATAACATAAGATTTTAACAGTGGACATACCATGGAAAAAAAAATGAATGTCTTTGAAGAATATGAGACCTAAATCTCATTACAACATTCTAGTGTTTGTACCCTGAGGTCTCACTAGTTTAATTTCTCTATTTTTCTCTGTCCTTATTCTGAGCCTAAAAGGATGCTGATGGAGTAAGTGCGAAATCAGCCAAAATAATTTTGCCCAGTGAAGGCAAATAAGTCAGTACAAGAGAAAACAATATGTATGTTAATAACCAAGATTGTCTATTGACACCAATACTACTAGGAGTAAGAACTTGACTGTAGCCTCTGCTCTAAATCTCGGGACTGAAAAAAGTTTTAAATAATGAGTGAAGAATGCTGAAAAGTTAATATCAGACACTTTACTTTGGGGGGTTCAAATGCTAATATCCTTTGATACTGCTCACAAACAAGACTAAATGTCCAGAATAACAACAGTTACATCCCTGAAGATCCATGAAGTCGAACAACTTGGTAACAGATTCTTTCACTGAGCCTTAATCCCAGAGACCACTGGTAAATCCTGTTTTGCCACCCAAAGATCTTAGATGTTTGCACCTGAAAAAAGATGAGCTCTATATAAACTATCACTGATGATACTTTAAACTGGTGCCACAAGGCCTTGATCATTTCATCTTAAAGGATACTATACAATAAGCTGCCATAAGGGAAAGAAAAGGAATCATGAGGTAGTCTACGAAGTTTCTGTCTTGTTTTCCGTCTTGATATATGATTCATACTTCATACATTCATATCCTAACAACATTTCTATTAAAGAATAAGGAAATCTCTTCTGAGTTGTAATTGGATGTTGTCATTGTCTTTCACGCAGGTTGCAGATTGCCCTTCAGTAACACTCATCAAGTCATGCCCACCGAATGCCTGAAATAGCAGAGAAGGGGGTAAGGGGTAGGGGTACCCACAAAAAAAAGACTTCAGCAGCAGAGACCTGAGAAAACTGTGGGGGTCTCATTTAATTATTACTTGGTATTATTTTGAATAGCAAACAGAAGGGATATTTTTGAAAATCTCTTTGGATTATTTCTGCCCCGAGAATTCTGACCATTTTATGTCACTTCCTTGTAAAATAATCAACTAACTGGATAAGAGAAGGGATTCTCCCCTAATCTTTTCAAAATCTTTGAAAGGCATATTTCTCACACACACACACACACACACACACACACACACACACACACACACACACGCACACACAAAATCTTGAAAGTATATCTCTCACCGATGCCAGGAGTCATTGCTCAGAGACTCACTTTTCACAAATAGAAGCCACAGCCTATGAAGGACATTGGCGCTTGTATTGCAGAGCTATGCTCACTACCGACCTAAATGTTGCTGTAGAATTGTCGTTTTGTGAAGTTCACATAGATCGTTCCAGTTGGCCTGCCCTGACAGGAACCAAAGCGGACAGGTGTGATAGGCCAACCAACCCTTTCAGCATTGAGAGGGTATTTCCTGTATCCTCTAAATTAAAGTAGTCTCAAATAAAATGTATGATTATAACATAGTTTTCGCATGTTGTCAGAAGCAGCTCTGTGACCATCTACCAAAAATAAACCCTTGACTTGTTTTTCCTTCATGGCATTTAACCTCTCTCTAGAATTATGTCAGATGTTTATTTCCTGGTGTGTTGCCTCTCATCTCCACCAGATGAAGCCCATGAGGACAGGGACTTGTCTTGTTCACCATGGCAGCAACAGCATGAGGGCATGGCTGTCCCCCACAACAGATGCTCAGAAAGTCATCTTTTGAACAAATGAATGACAAAACACTCTCACCAATATGGCAGTTAAACACAGCTTTTCATAAGACTGATGTGGGGAAAAACCCCTTTAAAAGCATATTTTCCAAAAGGAAGTGGGGTCAGGGGATGCCTCTTGGAAGAGAATATTCTTCAGTCTTTAGGTTAACCTTTATGAAAACACAGAGAGACCCCCCCACACACACCTCCCAGGGAACTTTGTATCTATAAGACTCAATGTTTTCAGAAAAATCCTAAAATAGCATTCTAACATGAGTAGCTCACCTCTATGAAAGTACAGCGGGAGTCTGACAAAACCTAGAGAACAAACAACTAGAAAAACGTTCCGATCCATGGTACATTTTAGAGTATTCTGAACAGCTATATTCCATTCCAAGGGTATGATTTACAGTCCTACCTAAATCTGGTCTCTAGAGCTGACTTAGGCTAATTTCTAGATCCTACTGCATCTACTTAGATCCCGTTCCCCATATATTTTGAATGCTAAATGCAAAACATGTACACTATTTGTGGCTATATTTTAGATGGGGAATGCAATTCTTCCCCATAGTGGCAATACAGCATCCTCTCAGTTATAAATATCTTCACTTCAATGAGAAAAGATGATGAAATTCTTTTTGAAGACTCTCAAAGGGCTTGCAGATTTTTAAAAATATTACCGCCACTTTGTTTGGAAGAAATGCAGTTTGGTCATAAAACCATCATTTGTGATTGGATTTATGAGGATGACGCGCATTTGCATGCTGTGTGTGAAAACTCTGCACCAAACAGTGGTTTCAAACAAGGAAACTGTTACTAGTCAGGATTTCCTCATCTGTATTATCATCAGCAAACTACAAGTTCCCCAAGCTAGCGAAACCAATGTAATTCAAAGAATCTCCATTTGCATGGACAGAGTCTATCACCTTAAAATTCCTCATACCTTAATTGAAATTTTTTCAGTTAGAAAGGGAAATTCTTTTTCATATGTGTCCCAAAGCACACTCCCTTTTAAAGTTATATCAGGAGGAAAGTATGTTTTTTTCAGTTATTCTATGTGTGGCATGCTAATAACTGATGATCTATCTGTAACTTGCTTAGAACATTTTACCATCATTAAGCATAATACTTAGGAGTATGTTAATAAAGAAATTACTTCTTAAGTCAAATTTATTTATTCAACCATCCTGAATAGGCACAAGAAACTGTACTAGCACTAGATTTTTTTTAAGTAAGAAGCTGACTTAAAAGAGCTTACGTTCAATATTTCTATACTGCAAAGTAGAAGGAAATAAGGGTAAAAGTACATGTGATATTTTATACTAAAAAATGTAAAGGAGAAATTAATTAGGACTTGAGGGATCTGGTAAAACTCCCTGAGAAGTTGACATGTGTGTTTTGTTTGAACAATTCGTGGGATCATGATAAGAACGAAACAAGAGAAGTCTCAGGGAAGTGGAAGGCTCAGACTCATGGAGTCAGGGACTTCTCTCAAATCCTCAGATCAAAATTTCATGAAAGCAAATGCTTTAGACTGATATTGCAGATGTGAAATGAAGCCCAAGTTGGAATGTACACTTTCAGTAACCACAGTTAAGGCAGCCCTTAAGAAATTTGGTAATTGCCTAAATTATATGTAGTGAAATAATCACCATAGATGAGGTGAGGTCTACATTTTAAATATCCAACGTTTACATATAGAAAAAGTATAAATTAAGATTATATTTTGAAAATTTTTGACTATGCTCATTCATAGAAACAAGAAATCTTTTATGATTAAAATGCAAATGAGAATAATTTGGGCAGAATCACTTCAAGCACATGTAAAGTAGCATTATTACACCAGCAGCTGCTTTGGTCCCAGTGTTTTATCCTGTCAATAGGAAAATCCTTGATGTACTATTGAATACCAGTTATCCTGACAGCCATCTTCATGTAATATTCAAAATGGCTTTTACAAAGTCTCAGTTATAATATTATCCTGAGATCTAATGCTTGCTCTTTATTTAAGGAATGATGAACTTGATTTGATGCTTTCTCTGCTGTGAGCCAATTCAGATTCAGAATTCTCCTGGCAAACTTCACTATCTTTGACCGTAACTTTAAGATGTTCCTAACCAAAACTCAATTCTTATCAACTACTATTCTACACCAACAGTTTTATCCAGATTTCACGCAAGAGCTATTTTCATAAGCTTTCCACCATGTATTGGGCCTGACTTTTGAAATATCGTAGTCACTGAATTTCTATCACCAGGATAAGAAAGAACTGTCTTAAAAGCTCTATCTTAGCTCAAAAGAAAAGAAAGAGAAGGAAAGGAAAGGAAAGAGAAGGAAAGGAAAGGAAAGGAAAGGAAAGGAAAGGAAAGGAAAGGAAAGGAGGGAGGAAAGGAGGAGGGAGGGAGGGAGGGAGGGAGGGAGGGAGGGGAGGGGAGGGAGGGAGGAGGGACGGGAAGGGCAGGGAAGTGAAGAAGAGAAGGGAAGGAAAAAAAAATTACTCTATGATATTAACTTTCTAAAGCTCTTTTACTAGATAGAGTTTACCTGATTGAAACTCATGTTTAAAAAGGAAGGAAAGGAGAAAGGGAAGAAGGGAAAGAGGGAGGGAGGCAAAGAAGGAGTGGGGTTTGTGGGGAGGGAAGCAACTGAGCAAACACAAATTCTCAAAATATGCCCCAAAAGATTTCTCCATTCCATGGCTTTAAGAGGTTGGCTATACAAGCTCTAGAGTCAGGAATAAAACCATATGCTTCATTCAGAAATCATTTCAGATTCTGGGTTCTAGATGCAGCACTCATAAATAAAATAAGAGAGGCTTATATGCTTACTGAGGACGCTCACTTATGTTAGCATGGTCCTAGTAGAAGCAGATAAACTATTTACAAAGCTGTGGGAAGAATGTAAGGAAGCCACCGAGAGAGTGAAGTGCCCAGGGTTAGTAGGCGTGGATGGCCATTATCTCCAGACCTAAGGAAACCAAAGGATAAGGGAGGCTGTGAGGAGAGAGCCACCTGACAGGGCTTGTGACTCCAGGTTAAGGTACGCAGCCAGCCCTTGGCAACTCTGCAGGCAGGGAGCCAGAGGGATAAACACTCCAACCTCATTCCCCTGCCCCACACTCTGATACTCAGCTGGCACACCCACCTCACTAGTGAAATCCAGTGGGCGAGGAACCAATGAGCAAGGACACCCTCTGCCCTGTTCCCATAGATCCTCCACAGCAGCACGGAGCAGGGCTCAGTAAGCAGGAGGGGGAGAACTCACGCTGGCACTGATCGCAGAAATTCACAACATCACATTAGTGGTGTAGGTGAGACACATCATTGCAAGCAGAAGATATATGAAGAAAGAACAACAACGGGGGGAAAACCCAAACTCCTTACTCCATTGGTAAGAACACTTTGGCCCTAGAATTTTCTAACACAGTCAGTTCAAAGGTTTTGAATAGAATGTCCTCATAAAATGGTCCCTGCCACACAGAGACACAGTAAAGTATTCTAGTTCTTACAAGCTCAAAAAGGTTGATAGGCAATTGGAAAACTGATACCCTTTGCAGGCGCTATATGCGAAAGGTGGTATGCATGAGGATCTGTCTGGGCCTAAAAGGAGGTGAGAAATTCTGGACATGTAGGGAGAAGAGGGTAATAGAGAAATACTGCAATGCCTTTCCTTACAGGTTTCTTGGACTTCTTTTGAGCTGTGGTGGGGTTGCTAATTTAAGCATGGTTCTCTCAAAAATGCAAAGAAATATAGTATTTTTATATTTTCTACGTTTACCTGGGCTCACTTACAAGGTCCCAACATATTAGGTAGCAGGGGAAGAAAAAACAACTATGGTTAGTAGTAGAATTCACCATTTCTGTCAGTCTGAACATTTTTAAGAAGATAACTTTGCTTTTTATTAGATAAATGTCCAAACTGTCTCACTCCCTGCCTCTCTTTACAATGGCAACCAGGCGAGGGGAGAAGTGGAGCCCATGGGGCCTTGTGGCAGAGCGAAGAGGGACTAACATTTAGGCCTTCTTCTCACTGTTCTCTGGCAGCAAATCTATCCTGCCCAGTAGCCCTGCCCACCACTCCCGACCCCCAACACCACCAACAGCAACAACATCTCTGCCCACAGTACCTGTGGTCAGTTATCTTGACATCTGGTCAGGGTCTGGTGACTGTCCCCGCTAGCCAGGCCTGAGCTCAGCTCCTGCAGATGCTGAGAAGCCCTGAGATGTAGCCGTGACTGCCCCCTGGTCCTGGTCCCAGGGGATCTGCCCCACAGCCCTCAGCCCGGGGCAGCTTCAGCCCTACTACATGATTTCCTTGGTCAGCTTCCTATTCAGACTCTTTTTCCCAGCCCCCTTGGACATCCAGCCTGCTCCACCTGGGTGTGAGGTACAGCTCAAGAAAGCTAAATGCAGCACTCCCTCACGAAAGCACATTTGCCCTTCCTCTGAGGTATTGCTGGGGACAACTTCAGATAGACACAATTCCTGAGGTCACGAAGGCAGGGCCTGGGCCCAGAAAGAGATCAGATGCATCCCTGCCCTTGCTCTCCTACTTTGCCCTTCCTCTTATTCATCCCACAATCTCCAAGGCTGGTAAAGTCAACTTTTTTCTACATTTTTTCCCAAGATCTTCCCTAAGCTGTAGTCCAGGAGTTCTCAAAGTGGGAGCCAGGGGGCCCCCTTCTGTTTTATCAGATCAAAACCATTCTCATAATACTTCCATGTTATTTGCTTTTTCTTTTCAGTCTCACTCTTTTAGGAATGTACAGTGGGGTTTTCTTAAAGCTACATGATGTGTGATATCATAAAAGACTGAATGTAGAAGCAGATATCAGAATCCAGCTCTCTCGCATTAAGCTAGACATTTACAAAAATGCTAACCAATGCCATTCCTCTCACTAATTTTTTATGGTTTCAGAAAATAGTTTATTTAATGAAAAAAAATGTTATTTATGTTAACATATGATGAGGTTATTATGGACTTATTAAATAGAATTTTAAATGCATGCTTGTATAACTTCTCAGTTTTACGTTCTAATAAAGTGAATTTCAGTAACTCACATAACCAAAGGCTTATTGAGATCTTCAATAATTCTTTCAGAGAGAAAGGCATCTTGCGACCAGAAATCTGTGGCCTGCTGCGCTAGTCTCCCAGGCCCACTTTTTGACATATTAAAAAGTGTTGTTTAGAGACCCTTCCAAAAAGCCTCACAGCCTCACTAAGAGCTCAGAAGAATCAGCAGCAATGTAACTGCTCCTGCTGCCAGCAACTTCAGGGTCCTCCCTTTCTGAGTAGCGAGCAGGTAGTTCATATTTGAAGGGGAAATGCTGAAATATGGAAGATAACATGACTTAAAGGGGAGATTTAAAAAGTACTAGTTTGATATCTGCAAGATACTGCCCACAATACTCTCCTATGTGAGAGGGTTAGGGAGACGATAAACCAAATATGGCAATCTGGGCTCAAGCAGTGTCCTGTCAAGGGCACCAGTGACAAAAGATGACCCACCTCCCCGCGCCCCAGTATAGCTGTGGCTCTTTCACGTTCCATGCGGCACAGCTGTGGGCAGCTCCTGGGGGGGTCCCAGAATGGAGCCTATTGATAGAAACTCAAATCACAGAATGTGAACAAAACTTTCCTGACACTGGGACTCCCGGAGAAAACACACAAGGGTAAGAGCAGACATCTTGGGTCAAACATGTGGGATTCAGGCTCTATCAAGTCAACTATTAATCTTGATAAAGTAAGATTACCATTTTTACCTGTGAACTGGTAGGGCCTGGGACATACGTGTAGACTATATACCTATGATCACTGATGCGCCATAAGTTGGTATAGGAATGTAATACTCCCATATGTTAAGTTTCTGAATCAGCCAAATAATTTTAAAATTGCTTATTCTTATGAATATAAAATTACCTTTATTTCAAATGTGTTAAAGTTAAAATTATAATAATTAGAATTATTCTTTTGTGAATGCTGAATATTGTTCTAAATGCTTACTTAGAATGAATCATCTAATTTTCTGATCAACTCTGAAATATGTGTTGTTATTATTATTATATGTGAATATTAACTTCATCTCCATTTTAGAGTTGAAGAAACTAAGAAATCTCTCCAAGGCCACACAGCTAGACGTGTTCATATATATGCTTTTTAAATATACTTTTTTCTCCTCAAATCTTCTTTAACAGAAAAAATCAGATGCTCTATAATAATACATATTACATGATTCTGCTGTCTATTTCTACTATAAAAGATCCACTCCTCATGTCTCTATCAAACCCACCCACTTTGTCAGAGATACCCATCTCAAATGGTCTTGAGAACAGCAATCTGGTTTGATTTGCTAAGGGGGCAAAAATTCCCAATAAGGTTTAGTGATCACTACCGTTGGAATGTTTCTGAAACGAGGACCATGTTCCTGTCACAGCAAATTAGGTCAAAGTGACAAGACGTGGAATCATGGGATGATGGAATGTAAGAGTACGTTATTAGCTGATGTCCTCTCCGTTTTATTTTTCCTCAGTGACATTTAACAAATTGAATGTAAATGTTCAGAAACACAAAATGTTCCATTAGATGTTTAAAAAGAGGTGGGCGGGGGGAGCACATAAACTGGCAGTCAATATAACAATGAGACATGGACTGTTGTGAATATTTCAGGAAATGTTATTTTTCTGAGAATGTCTTTAAGTTATTTCTAAAGTAGTCCAGTACTTTTTTGCTCAAGCTACTGTTTTAAAGTTTTTCAGGACTAATTTTGTAAACCTAGATGGTAAAAAACAAAGCTCTTAATATATAACCCTCTAACTGTATATTGTGATACTATCCAAGAATTAATAAAAGTGTGAACATCTTAAATCAACCATATCGAACACTAGAAAATTGCAAACTTTTTATTTTAAATCTCATATATTTCAGACACTAAGGAAGACAGAGGGGCAGTATAGCTTGGCAGCTACATATGTGGACTCTGGAATTAGATTCTTTCGTTCTACCATCTACTAGCTTGTGATGGGCAAGTTAGTTAACTTCTCTGTCCTCTATTGAATAGTATGAAAATAAGTTTAACAATAATTATTTCCACCTCACAGGGTCTTTTTTCATGACAAATAAATGAATTCACATGGAAAGTACAGAAAACACTGCTTGGAACATAGTACTCAAGTTAGCTATTAGCATCATCTTAAAGTTGCTTAATTTTCACTGCTTTTCTAATTCAAATATCTTAGAGATAAAACCCAAATGAAGCACATTTTTTACCAATGTTAGAACAAATCAAAACCATAGGGATGTATTAAAGAGAAATACAAATGCTAATTGTCTAAAAAGAACTTAGATTTTACTGATGATTTTTCCAGATACATAATTATCCACAGCAAAAATTATAGCGTATGTGTTTTTTGAAGTAACACTTATATTTGCCACATATTATTTATTTTTTATTTATTTTTATTATTATAGCCACATATTTTTTAAAAGATCACTGTGACTATTGTATAGAAAAAGATGATACAACAAAAGGAAGCAAATAAGAGGTACTTGTAATTGTTCAGCGAAGAGATGAAGTTGAAACAGATTATAGTCATAGAAACAGATACAGAGAAAGTAGAAGTTCTTTATGAAATACTTAATAAATAAAGTTTGGCATGCTCGCCCACAGATACAAATAATATAGTTACAGACATTAACAAGTGTGGGCTAGGGTATGAAAAAATTTGAGAACTCACATACTAGTGGTGGGATTGAAAAATGGTACAGCCACTTATGAACAGTTTAGCAGTTCCTCAAATTGTTAAACATAGAGTTACTGTATGACCCAGATATTTACTCTTAACTATATATTCCAAAGAATTGAAAATATATGTCTACCAAAGAAAACTTGTACACAAATGTTTTTGACATCATTATTTATATAATCCAAGAAGTGGAAACAGCCTAAATGTCCATCAACTGATGAATGGACAAAATAGGACATATTCATTCCACGGAATATTATTCATGATTGAGAAAGAAAATATTGATACATGCTACAACATGAATAAACCTTGAAAACATAAGTAAAACTAGTCAGGCCCAAAAGCCTACATATTCTATTGTTCTATCATATGATTTATCTAAAGTGGCTAAATCCATGGAGACAGCGGATAGGTTAGCAGTTGCCAACACTCAGGGAGAGAAGGATTGGAGTAAGCACTGACAGGTACAGGATTTCTTCTTGAAATAATGAAAATGTTCTGGAATTAAATATTGGTGATGGTTGCACAACTCACACTAACAAGCCCTGCCTAAATTGTACACTTTAAAATGATAAATTATGCGACATTTAAACTTTATCTCATCAAAGTTATTACAAAAATATTATAAGGCAATAAATTTAAATTAGAAGATATCTGAGGAACTATTTCTTTATCTCTTCAATTCAGAAAATGGATAATTTTTTGAGATATGCTCAGAGTCCCCTTAGGATATTTTATTTGAGGATAGGGAATTTAATCTTCTGGCAATGTAGACTGAAAATGTTGGTTATCTTCTGGCAGATGCACCCTGTAGATAATAGTTATTATTCAGTGATAGTTTATGTGACATAAAATGGTTCTTAGATCAACCATAGGAAGGAAGAATAAAAAGTTAAACACTATCACCAAAAATTGAGCAATTTTTTTCCTGGTACTCAAAGCAGAAAGGGCCTGATTAGGTCTTCAAATGAAATATATTCTTACACCATTAAAACGATCAGCCAAGAAACAATGTCTGGGGTAATAAAAGAGAATGGTGATGTTTTAAGCTTTCTAAATCATCTATTTAAAAATCAATTGGATAAGTTAACTAATTTACTCTTAACACCCTCCAAGTTATTTCTTTTATGGTCACTGAAGCTTATATATATATACCCCTGAGGTTTATACAGGAGGAAAATACACCTGAATGCTTGAAAGTTGGATAATAAAGAGAAAAGATTTTTAACTTTCAAAATTACTGTATTATACAAATAGTGCCTTGGAATTTTACATACTATAGGTGTTTTACTAGATACCTTATTCACCTCAGCTAACTAACTTTGGATATATTATTATTGAAGGATGCTGGAATATTCTTGACTTTTTTATTCTTAAGGTAAAGTCTGTAAATATGCCAAAGCCCTTGATATTCTTCAACTAGGTTTATATAAATAGGGAACCATGTAGAAGTCAAAAAACTAGTTCTTTCATTTTTATGTCTATCACTTTTAGACTCTCTCTCATTCAGTTGTGGACCAAATCTCTCATATAGTTCTGAATGTGATCAAGACATTCTCCTGTTTGCAAATTGTAAAGGAGAAGATAGAAAAATAAATGAGAAAAAAATTGCATTTTGCTATAAGAGTCACATCTGTTTGAGTAATATGAAGATATTTCAGTTAAATGTTCCAGGTTATCATGATGGTAATTTCATACTTGCTCTGAAATATTGAAAATATTAAAAAATTAAAAATGTAGGTGCTTGGCTGAAAGAAAGAGCTAGAATCAGTCGTAAATACTTTTGTCAGAAAGAGTAAGAACTTGCTTCTTCAAATCTTGTAAAGATTCCAAATGTTCTCTCCTCCATTGACTTTTCATTTAAAATGTTCACCTTTCAAGTACAAATTTATATTATATATATTTCAAGTGCAAATATATATATATTTATATATAAAATTAAATGTAGTACAGAAAATGTTGTATATTTTTCTGAAATTATAGCCACAATGATTTTCATGCCAAGTTGTCTCAACCTACCCGCACTATGAAAACAGAACTATATTTTCTATAAATAGTTAAATACATATAAGCTAAGCTAATCATCCTTCTCATGCCTAGATAGACTTTTGAGTAATTTCTTTTTTTAAGTAAAGAATGTATTCACTTTCCTTCCCTTTTTTGTTTTTGTTTTTTCTTTTTTCTTTTTCAGATACACCTGTCACATTTTTACCAACACTCATCAGGTCCAGTTCTATGTCCAAACAACCTTTTTTTCAACATTTTGAACATTTGCTATGATACTTGATTCTCTAAGAATTCTGTGGGACCCATAGGTGTAAAGATCACACGTCTGTGACTTCAAAAACAGGAAAGAGAACACAACAGCTAAGCGGGGAAGGAAACTCTCTGGAGTGCAGCTACCTGGGAGAGATGGTGCCTGGTACAAACAGCACAGTCTTTGTAGTTAGGAAAACCTGGGGTTAAATCCTAATGCCCAGGTTTATGATCTTGTTTGATATTTTAATTGATCAGAAGTTACTTTTCTAAAAAACAAAAGAGAGAGTTACTTTTCTTTGTCAATAAAATAGAAAAAAATATGTCATCAAAAAATGTTAGCTCCGTTTTCTCTTTTTTAGAGAGACAGAAAGGTAAACATAAAGGGCAGAAAACAGGAACCTGCCCAGGCTGCCCTCCTTAACCCCTTGTTTACATAGCTGCCATTTAGGTTTTAGCCTCTCAGGCCCTGTTCTCTGTCCTCATAATCTTCTAAGCACTTGGGGTATTTATTATCACATTTAATCCTCAATTAAAAAATGACTTTAAATATTTATATATTTTACAGTACTGTTTCCTTCTTAAAAGAAATAATGGCATTTCTTTCCTTAGTTATATAAAAAATGTAGAAACTACATAGTTTTTGTTTGGTGTTGGTTACCTTTATTTCTCTTCAATACGACGGCACCTTTCATTTTGCATGATATTTTATGTCATGTACATTTTTCCATTATAATTTAAGTTTGGGCAACAACTATACTAAAGACATAATTTCATAAAAATTAAAAAGGGAAGTTATATAGAGAAATCTGTATAGATGAAGAGAGAGAGCTTGCTGATAAGCTCCAACTTTAGAGGGAAATATTCAAATTAGAAGGTAAAGCCCAAAGAGATAGCTGGCAAAGGCTAACGGAAGGGCACATAAAGCTTTCACAGGTTCAAGAAGGTCACAGTGGAGTAAGCCCACCACTTAAGATCCATGCCAAGTGGAGCCCTTCAATTTTGCATATACCGTCTTTGTGAAGAGATGGCTCTCAACAGTGAAAATGATCCCTCCTGATACTAAAGTTCTGTGATTCTATGATTTATATCTGACCCTCAGCACCGACACAATGCCTGCCAAATAGTAGTTACGCATTAGAACATAGAGTAAATGAATAACCAGGATTAACTGGTTCAGAACCATGTAATTTTAAAAAGATACAAATTTCAGGATAAGTTCAAACAGTTACATTAAGATCTCAAATACAATTAAACTGTAAAATTTCAAAGAGCCCTTAGAACAAGAATCTCAAAGAAATGATGCATTCGAAAAAGGAAAGGAAAAATTCTAATTGATAGGATAAGTATGATTTGGGCATCAGAAATTTCTTTCAAAGAAGTCATATATCCACATGTGTAATTTTAAGCAAGGTAGGCACAGTTATAATCAAAATAACCCCACCTACCTCCAACTGTACCAGAAATATCTGTTTCCATATCTGATTTCTGTGGCCTTATGTTTCTAATTATTTTCAGTTTATACTTTTATTCCCATGAAATGTAAAAAAACCACTATATCTACAATTGAACTGTGTCATTGATATTTAGCCCACTAAGTCTTCATCTGACTGAACAGATAAACAAGCAAATCAACTGTTGAGCTCTTTTCTGAATAAATTTTACTTTTCCACTTACTCCAAATATATTATCAGAAATCTCTTTCCATTGGGGAAAAGAAAAAAGAAAAAAGTTTCCAAGAAACTGAGTGGAAATTTCTAATGAAGGAGGAGTTAAAGCGTAGCTTCTGCCCTTGACAAAAAGACATTGTCCTGAGCCATTAGGAACTTGTAGAACAAGCAGTTCGCTCTGCAGGTCAACGGATGCTTCCTTAGTGCTGTTTTGTGTTTCTTTTGGAAACAAGCCACTTCATTTTAACATTTGACATACTCCTTCCCTTTCACCTAGCCCTGTGACACACAGGACATTCTCCCATGCCTGGAAATCAATTCTGTCAGTCTCCTTTGTGGAGAATAAGATGCTAGAATTAGTCAACAGCAACCTGTTCTGCCTTTAACACTGCAACCCAAAAACTGAATAACCTCAATGTTAATATTAAACAAATAGCTGCTATTTAAAAAATCTATAAATTAACATCTTCATCAATTTATCTTATTTGTAATGGGACTCACTAATTAAAATAGAAAATCAGCAAAGCTTTAGCCGGTTGATGCATTCAGCATTGTAGCAAAGTGTCCTGAGAGATTTTTGTCCTAACAGTCATTATTTCTGACTATTATTACCACGATAATTGCTGTCGTAAGGAGAGATAATAAACATAAAATGTGGTCTCTTCCCCATGAAGTATAAAATCAAACTGAAGAAACAAAACCATTGAAAAGTTTTTAAATTGCATGAAATGACAGAACTATGTTCTGAGAAGTAGAAAACTAATTAAACAAATGAGGCAGGAAAAAAAAACTCTAGAGTGATTTAGAGGAATAAAAATCACTGGGTCTGGACTGGATTTGGAAGTCTTCACAAAGAAGAAGGGCTTTGCAGTATGACCTGAATGATGGATGGAACTGAGAGAGACAGAGAGAAAAGAGTGCATTCCAGGCCAGCAGGATCGGTTTAAGAAAAAGTATAGAAACTGAAAAGTTCAAAGCGGCCTAGGGCAGAGTTTAGCAGGAGTACCGTGCCAGTGAAGAGACTAGTTAAAGCTGTCTCAAAGGTTGCAGCTCAATGGTCAAGGTCTTCCATTGTCAGAATAGGCCATTTGGACTTCATCTGGTAGGCTGTGGGGAGTTGCTGAAATCTCTGACCGGGGGAATGACAAGATTGAAAGAGTGTTTTATGACCAATTTGTCAGCTATATGAATGATGAATTGGCAAGAAGAGAGAGTGGAAGTACGGTGAATAATTAAAATTAAAAAGCTTCTATAATGGGAGAAATAAGAAAGGATGATAAAGCTCGGAAAGAATGGTGGCACCAGTAGCAGGAGAACTGGGGAGAGGAAAGGAATAAGACACATTTGGAAGAAAAATCTGGCAAAATTACTGACTGGTAAGATCAGGAAGACAAAGAAGAATATCCATGACATCAAATTTTAAAACCTAGATGACTAAGACAGAGTCATCTTACATTTGAGCCACACACTACAATTAATTTGCAAAATATGTCTATGTTGAAAACAAAGAAATGGACCCTGTTATAGCAAACATTATTCCTTTAGAGGATTATACAAAAACTTCTTTAACTACTTAGTAGACAGACACTTAGAGGGTGCTCTTTGGCTCATGTTCACCTGTTCAAAATGGCCCTTCCCAGCTGTGTAGCATGACTCTTTACAGTTCCTCATGTTTATACTGTGTCATCCATCCCTCCTTTGACCAAACTTGGATTGAATTGAGCTGGACTGGACTGAAGAGTGCCTGGGGTCATTCTGGCCACCCAAATCCAGAAATTTGGAAATGAAATCTCGGAAGAGTGACAGCTATAGGTGCTAGAATGTTAAGGTGATCTAAGTTCAGAGCTGAGAGAGACATTTTGGGGAAGCTATGAAGGAGCCATGTGCAAATATAATAAAGGAAACAGCTGAGAGAGAGAGACAGACAGACAGAGACAGAGAAAGGGAGGAAGGAGGAGCAGAATGAGAAATTGGCAGATAAGTATAAAAAAGCAGAGAGGAGAGAAAAGATTTGCCTTGGTCTGGCTTTCTGAGCAGTTCCTTGTCCCCCAGTGTGACCCAGCAGAACTTCCTCTCTGTGGTTCAGTTACGTACTATGTATCTTTCCACAAATGTCTCCTTTTACTTAAGCCAATTAAAATGATGTCTGTCCTTTGCAACAAAATTATCCCTGGAAAAGAAAACCATCTCACTACTTCAGGGTATCATGAACTGAAATAGGACAGCCAGGAGGGAAAGCTGATTTTAGGAGCAGATAGCAGGAAGATGGGGAGTATACTTTTAACATGTTTATGAACCTAAGACACACTGGGATTATAGGAGTGAAGCTAGTACAGAGGTTGGAGATGCTGAGTTAGTGGGTTAAGTAGAGATGATGATTGAAATCCTCTCACCAATGAGCATGTGTGACAGAAGACAGACACCCTTGGCAGGAAGAAGAAAACCTGGTAGAAAGGGTCCAAAAAATTGTCAGATTTCCAGGGATGGCCCTCTAAAAATGAGCTGAAAAGATGAGGAAAAGCCATGCAAATCTTGAGATTTTTTCTTTACCTTTTGTTAAAGACACAAGGGCATAATTATTTTAGAATAAGAGACAAAACAAAAATTACTAAAGTGAATATCTACTTTTAACGAGGATTTAAAAGTAAAAGCAGGTTTCATTTCAGCCATTAAAAGTTAAAGTTTAAAGTTAAAGTTTAAAAATATATTTTGACTATTATCTCTTTAGATCTATCTATTACTGTAAAGACCTTCAAACCTGAAATGGACAAATCACTTTTCTCATGGAACCTAGTGTCCCTCCTTCTCCATGTAATCTACCATGGAATGAAGTAGTGAAGTCTGCAGACTTAAACATGAAAAAATCTTCAAGACTACTCCTAAATGGGCGTATTTTTCCATTAAATCCTAATGTCTTAATTGTACATTTTTATGCAGTAAATTAAATATTACCATTTGAGAGTTAGGACAGGCCTGATATATCAGTCACCAGGAATGTTAGTTACTCCATCAACAGGATTCAGAGAGAGCCTGACACGTGGAGTGCAGCGAGGGAAAAATGAATCATTTCTAAACACCAAGAAGTGGGACCACTTGACTCACAATGTTCAGGGCCTAGCACAGAGCAGAAAGTACACTTGTACTTTGTGATCCTGAAAATATACATGCACGCAACTCTCTAAAACTATTACTACACTTGACCTGAAATCCTGGATTTATCTTTTAAAAATAGTTTGTTTTAACAAAGACTCATGGACATGGACAATGGACTAGTGCTTACCAGAGGAGAGAGGGAGGAGGGAGGTAGATGGGAGGGAGGGGAAATTTAAATAATTTCTTCAAATAAATAAATAATGAAACAGAAACACAAAAATTGAAAAAAAAAATAGTTTGTTTTCAACAACTCTCCAAGAACTACGTGGAGCTCAACTCAATCAGACACAATTCTGGTCTGTTACCTGCACTTTGGTGGGCATATTTCCTCTTTAAATACAAATATCCTGAACTTTAACTCAGAGACACAGTTGAAAATTCGAAAGTAATATCAGTGAAGTGCCCTTATTACAGAGGTAAAGCAGCTGTTTACAGCATAAAATAGTCAGAGTTAATCTTGTTTCATTCTTACAGGAGTAAAACCCACCGGCAAGCTTTAACTATGTTAATTTTCAAACTTTCAAGTCTGTACTCAAACCACAAAGCCAGCAAACCAAAGGTAACCAATGGAGCTGTTTGGTAAAGACAGAAATGAACTACGCCTTTTGAAGTGTTTCCAGGGAAATGTGTTTAGAATATTTAAGTCCCAAGTGAGTTACAAAGGTTATTCACTCACAAGTGAGATAAATTCATAGCTGTCAAATTGTCTGGCTTCTCTGTGTGATCACCAGGGCTTCAAATCATTTATTTTTTTTTTCTAGCAAAAGTTCAATATTTTCACAGCTTCAAATTTGCTCGTACTTTATAATTTGGAAATAAAGAATTGCTTCTTCCTCACCTGCTCACTGAAGCAATAAAAGCCCATGAGTATACTAAAGCAGTTTTTCTCTTCCACTGTAGTTATATTTTGTTTCTTTTAATAAAGCCAAATGTTTCTCTCAGTAAACTAACAGTATAATTAACAAAGTATCTGGTTTCACCAAACAGATGGGGAGAAGGAAAAGGATTATTGTAAATATAAATTTTACAGTGTTTTATATTCAACTACATCTTCTTGAAAATTGGGAATGAAATTGTTCAAAAGTGCCCCCAAATAAGTTTTGCTTCTTTGTTGTTGTTGCTGTTGTTGCTGTTTCCCTTTACTCTTTGAAGAGCTGCTATCGGAGGTGGGTCAAAAAGAAAAAAGGAAAAACTTGGTTTTAATTGCTTAGAGAAACTTAAGTAAGGAGCTAAGAGGAGAGTAAGAATTCTTAACAAAGACAGCAAAGGTAGGTGGATGAAAAGCAGTTCTTGACAGACTGTTTTACAGAGACAGAAATGAGCTGTAGCTAGTAGCCTACTTAACTTTAAGTTCACTTCAGGTCAAAAAATAAGGAAGAAGAGATGACATTGAGGAGCAGCATCCAGGCCGGGGCCATTGTGCTCTGAGAGAGAAGCAGAGACCTCAGGAGGCTCTGACCGGTCCACTGTGATAAAGCCAGAGAGCTTATGCATACACCGATGGGAAAGCAAATCAAAGCAAGAAGCTGATTGATACTTAACTGCCCTGTAAATCAAGATATTTCTAACTCTAGTGAGGAGAAGAGAAAAATCACTGTTACTCACAAACTCTCATTATTGACCTATTTAGTAGAAGGGAACGTTATAGGTGCCTTCAGGAGACTCATCTTTTTGGGGCGTCAGGGCATATATGAACAAGGCCAAGTTATAAAATGAAGTAAGTGAATACTTACCAGAGTGTCAATTATTGCTGAAGAAATGTGATATTGGAAACTGAAGGAAAGAAAGTGTGGAGATAGTTGGAGACAAAGGGAAAGACTGGGTTTGGGAAATGATGATCAGACCAGTAATTTTTCAGCAGAGGATCACTGTAGGGGAACAATGGGAAAGAAAGTTAGAGAAATAAGTAAGAGTTGAATTGAAAGAGAAGTTAAAGAGTTTAGAGGGTTAGCCTGAGCCCTCAAAAGCCTTTTCTAGAGGGACATTATGTGTAAAGTCATATTTTAAAAACGATTTTTTCTGATAGTGGCCTATAGGATGAATAGGGAAGAGATTGTAGCAAGGGAAACACAGTAGTTTAGACATGAAATGATAATGGCTTAGATGTGAGGTGTGCAATGAAATGATAAGGACGTGAATAGCAAGAGTTTATCAAGTATTTACTAAGTGCCACACACATCGCTACATGCTGTAAAATATGTGAATATGAAGTGAAGGATCGAAGACTAAGAAAAGGTAATAGGTAAGGTTAAGTACAGGATCGCTTTATGAATAATGACATATTCTGCATACAAGAGTAAGTTCTTTGAAGAGTGATGGAACATTTAACCAGATATATCCACATCTAATTAGAGATTTAGTCAGAGATTCAGGATATATATATATATATATATATATATATATATATATATATATATATATATATAAAAGATTTTTCCCATAAAACAATTTATACAAGTTTTTTAAAAGATTAATTTTTGTCTTTTGACACATTTCCTAACACTAGCAACTTTAGCACTTTGTTAATATGTACATTCTTTAGTTGTTTATAAATTAAATGATATTTTAATGATCTAAGGAAGACGGTTTTTTTCAGAAATCTTATTGTGAATCTATAAACTTTAGAACTCTGTAAAATAAAAAGTTTTTTGTGATATGACTTTACTTATTTTCAGAAATTAAACTTTTACAATAAAGAAAGAACAACTGTATCATCTTACAAGTTCTTTGCTCAAAAAGCTGAATAAATTTTAGTCAAAGAAAACAGGAAAGAAAAAGAAAAACCTTGTGAGAAACTTAAGTTTGGTTGATTTAACAATGTGGGGTGACTAGAGATAGAAAGAATGCTTATCTCAAGGAAAGATTACATCCAAAGGGTTGCTTTCAATTTCTAGTTCAAGAATATCACACGACATTAAAGAACACAATTAACTTAAAAATATTAAGGGAATGAAATAATGATTATTTTTTATTATTTTTAACTTAAAAAAATAATTGTCGATTTTGAAACACAATAATGAAAATTAATATAATTATGCACATTAGACTAAGAAATACTCAAACTGGACATAGTAGAAGCAGCAGACTTGAAGAGTGAAAATTGATGGTAAATTACTTTTCAGGAAAGATGTAAGAGTAATGAGATAAGCATAGAATAGATCATTTCAGAGAGAATATCTAGAAAAAAATTCTGGAAAAAATGATTAATTGTTGCAATAAAAAATTTTCTAATAATAATTTTTCTTCAGTTTTAGTGCATTTTTCCTAATTGTATTGCATTAAATGTCTGAAATTCACCTAAATGTTTTGTGGGATAAAAGACAGGATAATCACATGGACTCAGCAGTCAGGCTTCTTGGGTTAGGATCTCAACTCAGCCACCAACTAGTCATGTGAGTTTTTTAACCTTCTTAAACCCCACTTCTTTCTCCTCAAAAAATGTACATAATGGGTTTCTATCACACAGGTTTGTTGTTAGCATTTAAAAGGATCATGCATTTAACCGCTTTATACAAAATCGGGCCCACTATAAGAATTCAATACATTATTACTGTTTATAGAAAAAGTTAACAAATCTCTCTAGTTTCCTATGAAATTATCTTCTGGGAGCAAATTGCCTCCTTCTTATTGAAAGTTTACTTGATTTAACATACCCCACTTGCTCCAATTAAAAGGATATGAGGTTGCTCACAATTAAAGGTATGTTTCCAATATGTTGTAGAAATATAAATAGGATAGGTTAACCTGCACTGTAGGAAATGGGAGTAAGGTTACTATATTTGAATCCTCCCAGTGTTTTCCAGCTGCAAGGGAAAAATTGAAAACATTAAATTGTTCAAGTCATATTTTTTTAAGATACCAATTCTTTGGGATGAACAACAAAAATGATAACATATTTGAATAGCATTTCTTAAAATATTTCTCCCTGCAAAGTTTCATTTGATTTTCACAAAAATTTTGTGAGTCTGCTGACCAGCTACAATAATCCAAATTTACATATAAGGAAAGTAAGGCCCAGAAATGTCACACAGCTAAGAAAAAAACAGAGGCAAGATTTGAATTCAAGTATGGCAATAGCACACACGCAAAAATTAACAGCTCTGATCTTCCTACAAGGAAAGGCAAAAATGGTGGGGCAGGGAGAGCAGGGGCACACCTCTCGTTGTCTGATAAAATATCTAATAAAAAGAAGCATGCCTAGGGCCAGTATATACAAGCTTTTACCTTCCATTAAAACTAAAAGAAATTAGTAATATGGATATTTTTACAAGAGGCTTTAAACCACAAAGTCAACTGTGGTTTTAGTAGAAGTCTTTAAACAAAATGCAGACATGTTCTTTATATGTCTCTTTAACATATAGCCTGAGGGAGTAATTTTAAATTGGTTCTGTGAAGGAATTATCTTTAAACACAGATGGTTGGAGTAATGTTTTCTAGACAAATAGCATCCTTTTAAGAAAGATTTATTGAGAGCCTACTATGTGCCAATATCTAGGCGAGGTCGTGAATATGCAGCAATAAATGTTATGATTCCTGCCCTAAAAGGTCTAACGATCCAGTGGAGAAATTCATCCTCCTGGAAATAGAGGTTTGTGCAGAGGCAGTGGCAGTAATAAATGACAGCCCAGCTAAAGGTGGCCTGGGAGACATTTGCCAAGTGGCCAAAAGCAGAGCCAGTGCTACGAACAGAAGAAACAGAGACAACCCCGAGGTGTCACAGAGACTCCTCAGCTCTGTGTTCCTGGAGCTTCAATAAGATCTGAGGGAGGATGGAAGGAAAAGGTGTTGAAACAACACACAATGGTTAGGTAGGGCTAGACGTGCCCTACAGAGAGTTTAGAGTTTGCCTTTGAGTAACACAAATGTCTATTGAGCAAGGAACAAACATGATCTGATGAGGACCCAAAGTATTAGGTCCTTTTACCGGGTAACTGGTGTGGCAAATGATCAATATATTAAGTGCTCTGATTCTACAAATTTGCTGAAATCGTGTTTCTTACAAAGGTTACAGAGGTTTGTGAATTGCTAATTGGCTTGTTTTTATTTTGACCTCACAGCAGCATTTTAAAGAATGTGCAGTTTGCATCTGATGCTGCGAAATAAACAAATCAGGAGGTGGGATGAGGAAAATAGGCCTTGGCCAGGAAAAGAGAGAAGGCAAGTGGGCATGCAGCACAGACCAGGCTGCTGATCCAGAGAGGAAGTTCACTGAAGGGAAGGAATGGGGCAAGGTGGGCCAGCGTGAACCACAGCGAGAAATTAAGGAACAGAGACAAGAGATTATGGAGAGAGGACATGAGGGAGAATAAATAAGAAAAACAGAGAATCAGAAGGCAAGTCTGAAATCAGCGAAGGAAAGAGTGAGGGACAGAGGGCAGGGCAGGTTAAAGTCTGAGGGCCATGACACTGCACAGCGTTCCTGAGACCTACAATCTATTCTAGTCAACTGATGCAACAACTTTGTGGCAAATGGAATATTTGGCAGATCAGACATTCATGCATTTTATTTCCAGCAAATTGACTTTTGGCAAATTGATCCCCCCCCGCCCCCAATGGCCAGGTTCCAGTAAAAATGCTCAAAAGATTTCTAGAGCTAGATCTGGAACAAGGATGTAGAGTAAAGAAGAGATTTTTTGTTCGTTTTCTTGTTTTTTCCAAATAAGACACAAATAAATTCATAGGTGAGAAAAGAGAGTTAATAACTAAACATATCAAAAAGAGAAAGAAAATTTCTGTAGCAAGGTGTTCATTATCACTACTACATAACTAACTTTCCCAAAATCTAGCAGCTTAATAAATGATAACATTTATTTTGTTCACAGATCTGCAATTTGGCCTGGGCTTGGCAGGGTCGGGTCATTCCTGCTCCATGTAGTGTCAGCTGAAATGGCTCAAAGGCTAGGGGAAGAAACCAACTGAAGACTCACTCACTTACATGTCTGGCAGTTGATTCTGGCTTTTGTCTGGGGGCACCAGTTCTCCACTCTTACATGGGCTACTTTGGGCATCCTCATAGCATTTGAATTGAAGATCAACCATCTTAAGAGAAAAAAAAAAGGTGAAAGGTGTCTTGTCTTTTCTAACTGAGCCTCTGAAGTCACACAATGTCACTTCTACTGTATTCACAGAACCAGCTAGATTCAGGAAGAGGGAACATACACCCCATTCTTTAATGGAAAAGTGTCAATATCATATTGAAAGAAGAGTACAATAATTTGAGACGTATATGTATGGCCATATTTGGAAAATATGATCTGCCACCCAAGCTCACTGAGATGGCAGGAAAAAATTAGCTCCAGGGCACAGCAATAAGCTAGCCTTGGATAGGGAAGAGGCTAAGTTTTTCTGTTGCCAAGGAACCAAGCAAGAAATTCGACTCACTGTGTATTGACTTGAGAATAACAAGGAGAATCAAGAGAACGACATGTGTGGGTTTGGGCTTTTTTTTTTTTTTCCATTCAAGTTTCAGATGGTATCTTGATCCTGCAATCTCCCCTATTACTTCAGAGTTAGGTAGGTATAGCAAGTTAAAATTTGTTGCATTTGATTAAAATTTTAGTTCTTCTTTAAAATACTTGACCTTAAAATTTTCCTGTTTTATACTATAATTATTAGCAGGCATAAAAGAAGACCTAGCATAAGATTTGAGAGATCTAGTTTTTACCATATACACACTGTTTTTAGAAGAAAAAAGAAGTAAAAAATGGGGTCAAGAAGAGCAAATAATGAAACAAACTGTCCTTTCAGTTCCAGTCTGCCTCGGTCTATCTCCAGAATCAGCCATCACTATCTGTTGTGTTCTATGAGGTATGAAGAACCTGCCATCTTTCCAACGGTTAAAAAAAAAATTATTCTTAAATAATTGCATATTTAATAATACCTAATGCTTACCACTAAAGTAATGTCAGAATCTGCAAATTGCTCAGAAATAGTAACACTGACCTATTTTATTCTTAATGTCTACTGTTCTTACCTTAGAAATTATAAAGAATATTTTCTAGGCTTAATGATTTCTGGAGTACCTTATCATTTCAGAGATATTAGAGTTAATGACTATTTCTTTATCCCAGATCCAAAGGAAAGTAAATGTTAGGAGAAAGTTTAGATAAAATAAAGAGAAACATTATTTTCCGTGTCCAATAAGCTTAGAGAGAAGTAAGAACAACCTTTCCTTAACCTGTTGTGGAAAGTCAAGGCATGTAGCTGTGCCAATGGGTCAATTGCTGAACTTTTAAGAAAGGTTTGAAAGCAAAGACGTGGAGAGGTTTTAACTTCCAG
Organism: Cynopterus sphinx; assembly: GCA_030015415.1. NCBI lineage: Eukaryota > Metazoa > Chordata > Mammalia > Chiroptera > Pteropodidae > Cynopterus > Cynopterus sphinx. The sequence continues at coordinate 18,087,270 of CM057381.1, forward strand.
AAGCCATATAAATCTGTTGGCAGAATTTCTGAGGAGAATGTAAGTGTTAAAATGGGAATTATGAATGGTGACAAGCTGAGCACTTAAGAGGGAGCTCCAAGGTTAGATGCCATACTTGGCTACTAGAACATCTAGAAAAATTCTATATGTGATTCTTTTCCACCCTAAAGGAAAAGTTTATTTTATCTCAAAAAGATTATCAAAATGGCCTACAAATGTTCTGCAGCACTGTCAACTCCTTTTTCCCTCCTATTACATCAGAGAAAATGTTTCTTCTACTTTCAAACGTGAGCTTTAGATTCCTGCCTTTTTCATCTTATCAGACTTTATTTTTCAATGATCCCCACTTTCCTGCATCTTCAACTGCTCCAACTAGACTGTTTCTTACTAACACACCAGTGCATTCTTCTATTCTCATATCTTTAAAAATATCATTCATTCTCTTTCAATTTCCACCTCTTTGCTGTGCTCCCTGTTATAGTCAAACTGCTTAAAAAACTTGGCTCCAAACCCTGCATCAAAATTCTTCCTTGTTATCTATTTTCTGGTTACCCCTACAGTGTTTTTACCCCTAGGATCACACTGAAATTAATTTTGCCAAGGAGAGCGACAACATCCATGCTACAGATGTAACCAGCACACTTTTAACCTTGTCCTTCCTGAACTCTCACCAGGAGTCCACAACATTGGCGCTTGATCCTCTTCGAAGCATGGCCTCCAGTTTTTGGTGTCTTTGGCCAGCTTCTGACCACCAAACATTGACATTCTTCAAGGCACTGAGTGAGATCTATCCCTGTTTTGATCTCTTGGATGATTAATATTTCTAGTACCGCCTTTATATAAAAAACTTGCAAAACTTCCATCTCTAGCTTTGTCCATTCTACTGAGCACAAAACCTTTTTGATCACTGGCCTATCTGACATCTCCATTTCTCCACTTAGATGTCTCAGAAGTACCTAAATCTAATGTGCCTCAAACTAAAATTCTTTCTCCTGCCTCCAAATGTACCACTCTGAGTCTTTCCTGTCCCAAGAAAGAGTTCTATAAACCATTCAGTTTGTATAAATATTTGACATTTTCCTCTTTTTCAAACCCCCATCTAATTCACAACCAAGACCTGACCATTCCTTCTAAAACACATATCATGAATCATTCCACTCCTCTATAACCTCTTCTCTCTTTGGAAAAAAAAAAAAGGCGGGGTGGGGGACACAGGACAGTTTCCATAAATAAATTTGATGTAAAATACTGCTCTTCAAGATTTGGTTATCAGTGCTTTCTGTATGAGGAACTGTTTTGTTTGGCTCTTTGAACTTCACAGTTAAAGGAAGGTATATTTTCTCACAGAACTTCAAGAAATTTTTCCTGGAAATGAAGAAATGATTTAAGTTTTAAGAAGTTCCTTGCGTTTTGTTTCAAAAGAATAAATTTAGTTTTCAGTTCAAATTCTATCTGAATGTTTCCTCATTTTGTACAGCATAAAAGTTATATATTACTTTTCACCTCCTGAAAATGTCTGCTGGATAGAATTAAAGGTCATTCATTTGGCCCCAAGTAAAAGTGAACACTGCAGGTCAAATTCAGTCTACCCTTTCCTCAAGGAGTGTCTGAGAGATTTTCAATCATAATTTAAAAAGGGAGGGAGGGAGGGAGGGAGGGAGGAAGGAAGGAAGGAAGGAAGGAAGGAAGGAAGGAAGGAAGGAAGGAAGGAAAGGAAGGAGAAAGAGTGGGAGGGAGGTTGGAAGGGAGGGAGGGAGAAAGGAAAGAGGGAGGGAAAAAGGAAGGGAGAGAGGAATGAAAACAGGAAAACAAAGAAGAGAAAATAATAAAAGTTTTATCAAATTAGCACTCAAAAATTAATATCTAATGGCTTGTCAGTGAGAAATCTGAAAATAAGATTTAAACAGAAAAAGTTAAGTACAGCTAACAGCATTAAGGAATTTGAAATAAAAAGAAAAAGATTTCAGAAATTTATTCAACTCAAAAAATAAGAATGGCATGTTTTGCTTCCCAAGCACCATTGTGCAATTCAAGTTCGTTGCAGGTTGTAGTAATAATCGAAATTAAATTTTCTTCATTTTATCCCCTTAATCATAAAGAGTTTATGTACTTTTTAAAGAAGAGTTTATAATAACAAGAGCATAAAGACTTCTTTGATTTTAATACATTCATATGACTGAGTCATAGAAACTCATTGAAGGTGTTTATTGAGCTCTACCTCAGATAAAGGACTTTTTGGAATTAATAGGCTCTGAGAAACCCAACTTGTCAGACCCCCGGTGGCTCAGAAGGCTGTACATCCTTGTGAATATGACAAGACGTCTAAACACCCTGAACTTGAGACCACAGGGGAACAAAAGAGCATTGTTGATTCGCTCAAAGCACAAGTATGCAGATTTCCTGTGGACATGTGGACTGAGCAGATGGCAGCTGGGGATGGTACGCACTTCCCATGCCCAAACATTCAGGACTCAAAATATTCAAAAATTTTGAAGAATTACAGAATTAATTGATGAAAATAACACTGTAGCTTTAGAAGAGATTGATAGAATTTACTGAATACAAATTACACTGATGTCTATAGCTGTCTTTGGTGGTATAATATCCAGATGTGTCTGAACTAGAGAATGCTGCGCTATCGACATCATGCAATTTCACAAAAGATTATGTGGATTGTATTTACCTGGAAGATGATAAAGTGTCCCTGAAAATTTAACTTCAATGCTATGTCAGTCTATTAGATCAAACTCTTCATCTTGCTCTGAAAGTGTATTTTTTGCCTTAGTGGATGCTGCTGATGTCCTGGCCCAATCCCTTTGACCAGGACTTGTGTACCCATACCCTAGTTGGTACTGTTGGCTACTAAGGCATGAAACTACAACTGTTTCCAGGTAATTGTTCTCACCAAAGCAAGAATTACCTAATCTGGGAGATTATGCCCCACCTCACTCCTGCGAGCAGATTAGAGCTAATGACTACCTAGGGGCAAAGATGAGCTTCTCCAAAAACCAACTTGATCTTGCAATTCATGCCCTAGAGCTTCCCATGGAACAGGCTAAAGCTAAACTCCACCTGGAGCGGCATCCTATCATAAGTGCTCCACTACCTGCCCCTTTTCTCTCTTTTTCTCCTGAGAAAATAAATAATAGCCACCTGAATCTCTGTCCCAGTCTCCACTTTTAGGAAACATAACCTAAAATACTTGGAGTGATCTTAAGAAGCAGACTCTAAAGTTAGTATTCTAGAGTTGAATTACTTGTTAGCCAACTAGATGAGGGCCCCATTGTCAGTGGAGGTGAAGTTCTATGGTCCTAACATGTTGTAACACAATTATATCTGTGGTTAACTAGGACAGGATACAGGCAAAAGGAGAAATTCTGGCTCATCCAACATTGCTGATATTTGAGAGGAGACAAGGAAAATAAACATTATAAATAGTCATTATAAAAATAATCATTATAAAGTCTGTTGAAATAGGAAGCTGTTACCATGTACTTCAAAGAAAGAAAAGTGCAGGATCGGGGCAATCAATCAGCAATTCAAAGCAAAGTGTGAAGGGCGCCTCAGCAACGTTTTAAAGAAACTTTCATCTTCTGTAGAGAGGTGATCAGCATTGTGTGAAATCTACGCTCATAAAATATTGACTAAAGTTCCCTGGACCATCTGGACAGTCCACAGAATATCACACTGATCCACTATATTGATTATACCTATGAGCAAGAAGTGGCAGTTATTTTGAATGTGTTGGTAAAATGATCCCCAGATAGTGGGAGGTGAACACTGTAAGGTTCAGAAGCCTGTGTCATTGGTAAAGTTTTTAGAGATTCAGTGATTTAGGGCACGTCAGCATTTTGGCTCTTCTAGATTGCATGCCTGGGGACTATCCAAACCACCTACCCTGAGGGGTGGGACCTTAGTTTAATTGCTCTTGTTGAGGTTGCTTTGACTGTTTATTGATTATCACCAGCATTGGAAGCTCCAAAAGACACCCCCAAAAATATTTTTTTCAAACACACTCATCTCTGCCGTATTGTGCAGAGCAACCTGAGATAATTCTTCATGACAGTAGGTTCAACTTATACCAATATAGTAACCATTTTGGGGTTTGCTTGTTTGCTTGTTTGTTTGTTTGTTTTACTGCTGGTCTTTTGGTATGAGGAGTCCAAAGCACCCAGGTGATAGTAACAGTTTCAAATTCACTGTGAAAGAGTATTTCCCCACCTCCATCATAAACCAGAACTTCTTATTTAGCAGAACCAGTTTATGAAGCTAGAAAGTACAAATTGGTTACTGGGAGTTCTTGGGAGAAGGGCCAATCTTATGCTTTCTCACTAAACTCAGAACCAAGCTAGAGGTTAATGTATGTACCACCTCCTGAAAGACAGCACCCAACTCCAGCAGTACTATTCCTTAATAATACTGAGCTATTGCCTTAACCAACCACTTACCAGACCATTTTACCATTCCAGTAGGTTGATGAGATTTAGATAAGACCATTGATCTTGTGCCTATTGTCACATATCTTTATTACTATAAAATGGACCCCTTTGTCTAAAATAATGTCAGTGCAGGATATTACTCATATGTATCAGGAATTCTTTAAGTCTTTACATGGTAGTTCTGGGAGATCTTTTACAGGCAAGGGAGATGAACTGAGGTCTACAACAGGTGTCTACTCTGATAAAAAGGAATCACTGCCACCCTCGGTTGAGAGGCGTGCATTATAATTATTCTACCACCAAGAAGATAAACCCTTTGGAATATATTTTGGTTTATAACTTTGACTTTGAAATCATGTAAATAATATATAAATTTTTAATTAAATAAAAAAAATTAAGCAATCTCTAGTGATCAAAAGCAAACCAAAACAAAAGAATATTACTTAATCGTACATAATTTAGAACACATTACTATGACTGTACTTTCTTAGGTGAATATACTACAAGGACAAAAAAAATACACAGAAAAATCTTAAACAGCATTCCATTAGTCTTGTTATTGATAACACTTGTTATTTAAACTACTACATAAATGGAAGAATCAACCAAGTAAGTTTTATATTAATGTCACTGACAGTCAAGGTTTGCTTCTAGCTGTATAACACCAGAAAGATCTAGAAACCGTGTGAATTAAGTAACACAGATTATCTCTAACAATTACACTACGGTCTCTGAATAGCATTTCCTACTAAAATAAGCCAGAGCTCTTTAGAGAAAGGGCCAGCTGACATTCTGGGGCACAGGAAGTACACCAAGCTGTTATAGAATTATGTAGCTGTGCCTGAAACCAAACAAGTTAGCAAAGACCACATCGTGTTTCAAGACACAGGAGCCAACCTGAAGGTGCTAGCGCTAGCCAAAGATGGAACACTTGAACATCAAACAGAATAATAACTACAATGAATTTAAATGTTAAAATAAATAAGTTTTCAATTCCATAAGTTCACAGTGTTATTTATTTAAAACCTCACTGATCAGTTTGTGGGTTAATAGGGCACAAATTTATTCTAAAAATCAGTACATAAAGGGGAAAAAATCAAGCATTCATCCTGCTTTTCTTGATTGTGTTTAAGGAAAACCAAATAGTTAATAAGGTTATATTCTTTTTTTTTTTTTTAGGGAAGGGATGCAAAATCTTTATTTTATATATAAAATGTACAGTGTTCATTTTACAGTTGAAGACACTGAAGTACAGTGAGGTTAAATAACTTGACCAAGATCCCTGGCTAATAATGACAAGAGATGACAAGATACTTTCCCAAAGCCAGGAATTTTCTATACTCCAATGGCAGAAAGGTGTCTACCCACCAAGCTCCCACGCTTTGTTCATCCCTCCCTCATCTATGCTTGGGTTTGAGGAGAAGGACAAGCTAAATTATAAACAGTTTACTGGAACGCAGGCAGCTGCCTTCTTAAAGACCACACCAAGGAGGGAATTTTAGGGAAGCCACAGTCTTTCCCGTTAGCAGGGGAAGTACCAGGAGCCGCACATTTTTCTTCTCCCTGGACCACCATTCACTTAACAGGCCTCTAAATGCTTGATTTAGCTATGCAAAAACACTACTAATTATATTCATTTATGTGACTGACTTACCATTTGAATCTAATTGCCATGCAACAAAATAACTGTTAAAGCATATCATTAAACAACTTGAATAATTAGAGAGAGATTTGCTCGTTCTCCTAATTCAATACTAAACTTTAGGGCAGGGACTTTAACCTCTACCTTTTCTGTCTTAAATTAGCTGGGGAAAAAGGCTGTCGAAACACTGCATGATTAGCCATCTTTTCAGAACCCCCAGGTCTGCTGAACACCCCGGGACTTTAAGCTCCAACTCCACAGTCCTGCTCCAGGTCATCCACCACAGCAAGAATGATTCCTCCATTTTATTCCACCCCTTTCCTTGCAGACTTCCTCATTTTAGCTGTCCCTACCATTCATCCACCCTCTCCTCTAAACTTGCTAATAATATCCAGCTCTTCTTTATTCTTTCTACCCCACTCCTGGCTCTCCCTCAGCACCTGCCGCTTGCCCTTTGAGACCACTGCTCGATTGTGGGTTTACTGTCTTTCATGTAACCTCACTTCTTACCTTTTTGTCCCTTCAAGAGATTGATTCCTCCAGGCCACAATGGCTTCTCTTGTGCAGACTGTTTTCTCTCAAAATCTTCTAACTCAAAGAGTGGAATAAAGGCAAGGAGACAGCAAGCTCTAAATTAATTAAGGGCAATTTCATAACTCCATCAGGTAGCCACTCTTTTCATGGTTCTAATGATTTAAAGTCAATTTCCCTGTTCCAGATTCTTCAAGCCACACTGGTTGTTGGTTGCCCATTCACCCACAGCCCATAGCACCTCATCTACTTCTTTTGTTCTCCTTGGCCTTTGATTCATACTCTTCCACTTCACTATATCACCCAGTTTCATACTTAAAGAATCACCATCCTCACTAATTACCCTTCAGATTCTTTGACATTGCTCGACCGTATTTTCTTTGACATTTTAAAACTCCTGAATTCCAGTCATTGTGCCAGACACTGGACCCATAGTAGTAAACAAGATCAACATGGCCCTGCCCTTATGGAGTGCCACCGGCTAGTGGAAGTGACAGAAATTTAAACACACCTAAGCACACATAAGAACTTTCTAAAATGTTGCAAAGAAAAAATCAAAGAGTACAACAAAAGCACACGAGAGAGAGAGATAAAACTTATTTTGCTAGAACAGGGAAGGCTTCTCTGAGAAGACTGAAAGATGAGGAGTGAGCCAGATGGAAAGGTGGGAGGAGCACAGTCAGGGAAGAGGCTAGTACTCAATTCATCCCAGTTTTTCCAATATCTTTACACACTGTTATGACTACTCTGGACTTTTTCCATCCCGAATCTATTTTTAAGATATTTTAATATGCCCTCTTGAGCAACCTAGATGGCCTTACCTTTTTCTAAACCCATCCTCTCATTGTCAGTCATACATTCTAGATCACCTCCACAATTCATTCTGTTGCCTCTTGCTCCTAGAATAGCTGAACAATGTGAAATCACCATTTTTGTAGGTCAAGGGTTGATAAGTATCAACAATTGCTATGGTTTAAACTAATGTATTATTTAATAAACATATATGGCAATTGACCATCATTATAACCCCTTCTAGCTAGTGTATCTTCCTTTATTTTTTTATTGTAACCCTGCTTTGTCTACCCACTCATTTTAAACACTAAGACCTCCAGGAAAAAAGCTTTAGCAACCAAAATAGACACTCACTACTTCATAACCAATAAGTTATTTTGTAGGTATATATACATATAAAACCTACCCTTCTCCATTTCCCTTCAAAAATTTTAAGAAAAGGTGTTTTGTCTCTTCTGTAGAACAGCCTTACAGATAATAATAAACTATTATTTGTTATATTTCTCTGTCACCCTCCTCAAAACAGCTATTCTGGAATGACTCCATTAATACCATATTTGTGGTTTCTGCACAAAATAAGGAAAAAAGTATATGAGGTAATACAATTTACATAAGACTTTTACATACTTTATTGCCTTACATAATCTTAGAAATTATATAAGGCAGGTAATGTCTCCAGGTAATGTCTGGGAAAACTGAGCCTCAGAGATATGTAATTGTAACATAGACAATCAGAAAGTCTCACTTCATTTGATTCTAATTCTATGACCTTTTCATGTCACCTCACCTACTCTTGGTTTATGTCTATCCGGAAGGCTGGGGGCGGGATGGAAGGGGCAATTGAGGAGAGTTAAGATATCTTATTAAAGCAGATTCTTTGGCTTTTAGGGGTGAGATAAGTAGAGTAGATAGACTAGGTAAACAAAGACTGCTCAGAGCCTCTAGATATTATACTTGTCCTCTGTTACTAGTCATCCCAACATCAATATTCTGCCCTGACTCTATTCCAATGGTTTACCTCTTACTGCTTTCCATATTCCCCAACAGCTTGTTAACTTTTGGAGAAGTAGGTAAAAAAGAGTTTGTAAATAATGCTGAGCTAAGGCTTACCCTCAAATAATGAACAAGATAAAAAGAACAGTATGAAGGGAAGGCGAAAGGCAGTGCAACAGGCAATAATGGTACTTGTATTCTCTGTAAAAAGTTTACTTCCTCTTTATCTTATTCTGTTATTCTAGAGTCCCAGAAATTAAAAAGCTGTCTTGCACACATGTCTCTTTTAAAATATTCAGATCATTCTTGTACAAACAGCTATACAAGCCCATAAGTTCAAAGTCACATGTAAAGAGGAAGAATTGAAATCTTTCCAAGCGTTATAAAGTGGGTCCCCTTATTATACATCCTATAAGTGTGATACTCATTTTGCATTTTCAGAGGCCTGGGACATGAGTACCCTGGAGAAAAAGAAGGGAGCAAATGCTTAATTAAATTACTATTACATGCCACGTACTATGCTAGGAATTTTACATAGTAATACTTTCTCTGGAAAATAAAAATAAGGAGGTGTCACAAGAGAAAGAGCAGGAGGAAGAGAAGGTGGGTGGTGGTCGTATTTGTTTTATCAGGAAAAAAAAGAAAGGAAAAAGTTGTGTTTTAAATTTTTTTTCACAAATATTACACAGGCATGTGTTTTTCTAAAGACCAATATAGTTACCAGGTAGAATATGGGACAAATTTGGACAGCTCTCTAACCTGTAAATTTGCCTTCTTCTTTCACCCTCTTATTCTACCCTCTCCCCCCTCCCTACCATAAGATGAAATGATCTGGGACAAACTAATTGAGAAAACTAGTAGTGCATGCCTTCAGGAGGTTTTATTAATGGAACCAGACACACTGCTATAACAGAATGTACGACTGCTCTTTTACATTGATCTAATTAGAACATTTACATACTGAATGCCTCCTGGACAATTCTCTACCAATGACACTTACAGTGTGCACTGGACAAGACCACTCTTTAGGTGAAATTGAACAAAGAAGTCATCAAGTCTCTTTTTCCTCTAAGAAAAGTAACATTGTCAAGGTTATCAACAATCAATCAGCTGTCACAAGTTCAGTGTGGATGGGGATATTGCTTTTCCTTGTACTTTTGAAAGATGGGGAAACTGAACATTCTCATCTTGATCAGAAAAAAAGCAGCTCTATGATTTTGAATTAAGAATGAGAATAAGAAGACAGTCATGTTACACAGATTATCTGAGAATACAATGAAAAATATTAAATAATTTCAGTAATTATAAAATGGTTAATATTTCATGATTGTGTGGTATTTTAGAATGACCAGCATTTTCACAGGTTGTAGCTCTTTTTTATGCTCATATCAACTGTATTAAATCAGTGATTACTTTAGAGATGTGAGAAAGTGGACATAGTCAAAGTCACCCACAGCATTAAAGGCAGAGTAGGGCTAGAAAACCAGGACATCTAATTTCTTATTAAAGCTTTCTTTAATATATATCTGTGGAAAGGAATATTTTTTCAAGTTTTATCTCTCTGCCATTTCTCACACTCCTTGTAGCAATCTTGCATCACCAGCAGGATTTTTTTTTTTTTTGGCTGTTTTTTATTGCCTAAATCTTCAAGTGGGCCACAGAATCTCTGTATAGGTTTAGTACATCATATATATTAAGAATACATTGACTGATGGTTCATAATAGGGGTTATCTGAAAAGGAACCTAAGAAAAACAAATATTTTCAGAACCCACATCTTAAAAGAAAATTAAATTGAATGTGGCTATTTAGATAATATCCTTAAAAGGAACTTCTTCTAAGTCCTAGTTTTAGACAAAGTTTCAAAGTTCTATACAGTTCAAAAATGTGATGATATGGGTAAAAAGTTGATACCTGAATAAACGAATATATGTCAATACTAAAAAGGGAAAATAAATACACATTTCTTTTGCCTTCTCCCTCCATCTCACCTTATTCTCTTGTTTACTCCTCATTGATACTCATGAAAGAGAGAAACCAACCTCCTTGGAATGAGATTAAGTTAAAATTAAGTTAAAATTCTTCATAAAATAATTAAAGCACAATCTCATCCTTAAACAAAACAAAACAAAACAAAAAAAAACAAGAATCTTCTGTTAAGCAAAGAGAGATTGTAAAAAAGATATTTCTCTAGTCAAAAAGCATTAGTATGCAAAATATGTCAAGTACTGGAATCACATTAAAGAGATGGAAGACTTGATCCAAACAAGACTGTTTATATTGTTGACCAACAGCTGAACGAACATTGTATCTGACCATGATGAGCTTTTTATGGACAGTCAATGCTCTCAATGGTAGAGAAACAGATCGTTCAGACACAAGCCAGACATTTACAGAGAAGTCATTCATCCCAGATGCTCCTATATTCAGATTGAAATTTTCCACCAGCGGCTTAATCATTATGCTGTTTCATATACTCTGCAAACTAGACACATGCGTTCCTTTATGGGACAGAGAAGCCTTGTCTGGGCAACACATCCAGCTGGCCCCCAGCCTAATGGCCTAGTTGTTGAGACTTCATCTCACTGGTCTCTTCAGCTTTGTTCAGGCTCAAGGAAGTGCTGCTTCTCCTAGTTGCAACCCATAGAGAACCAACAACTATTGGACGATTAAATTTTCTGCCCCATTACATATGTTTATCAAATTATAACTCATATATGCAAGGAAAACATGGCTCCTTTATAACTGATTTGATCTTTCTCATAAAATGTCCAACTAATTGAGTAATGGTGGGAAAATTAAATCTAGTCCTATCTGGGTTAAAATGTAGTCTGGGCCAATAATTGAAAATCTCTCTCGATTAAAATCAGTCTTTGGAAGATGTTCACTCATTAAATTTTCCCCTGCCTTCCTTTCTATAGTCCCAAATAGCATCTTGGTATATGGTAAGAGACATAAAACTTCAGGGTGTTGGAATTAATGGGATGTCTCAGACTTATGCTGGCTCTCAGATATGCATGGCTATCTGGCCCCTTCTGTAAAATGGCTCACTCCTTTTTACATATGGCCATTCTTTTATACTCCACAGCTAATAATTGCAACTGATAAGCCAGAGGCTGATTTTTCTTGGCTTGTTCATTGACTGGTAGCTTATCCTATGGAGCTCACCTTCGCTTCACAACTCCACTCTTGCTAGTGCTGCAGACCCCACTGAGTCTCTGCCACATCCTCATCCAGCTCCCACCCACCAAGGTCCTTCTCAACCTTTGGCACGTCAAGCTCCAGAGTTGTCTACTGGCTCTCATCTCGTTATTCATGCCACACTGTAACCAATGGAAGTTTAGGGGTGCAAACTAAACCCTGTATCTGCCTGAGCCCTCCACTTTACTCCCTTCGAATGCATGGGACACCCCATGTAACTGCACGAGCACCCCGCTCAGTATCTCTTCAGAGCCACCTCGACACCCCCTACCCCCGAACACATACCAATTAAAGAACAGAAACTGGAATAAAAACCCCTGTACCTTTTGTCTGCATTTTTGTCTGGCTAATTTACCACCTTTTCTCTCAGGTTTTTGAGGCCATAGGGAAACAATATCAGGACACATTTCCAATAACTTTTCTCCCCTAGGCCTCTCATCTTTTCCTCACCAATTCCTCAGAACTGAAGATTAGGAGAGTTGGGTAGATCCACTTTCTCTGCCTAACTGAATAAAACAATTCTTTAGATCATATCTTTCTCTTTACCAAAATGATATTCTCTTTTCCCTCTTACCTGGACCCAGTACTGATAAAGGAAAATTGGTTTATTATTTAGGGTATATAAGTCAAGAACATTTATACAATATTATACTTTTTACATATATTTAGGAGAAATCGCAGAGGCAGAGAATAAAGAAAAGTCTTTCAGAGCCCAGCATTTGACCTGAGTGGGTTTCAGGATAAGCAGTGAAATGCTATATACCATTCGTTTTGTCTCAGAACCTTACAAAACTGCCACATTCTACAATCTTGTCCTAAGACTTATTATAGAAGACTACAACAGCATGTTTTATCTTCCCTTCTAACTATCTATACCCCTCCGTTATAAGCAATTTCTAGATAACAGGCCCTGCATGGGCTGACAGAACATCCTATCCTGTTTTCATAACCTGTTTATTCTAGAAATTGTTTTCATAGTTTCGAGGACAGAGTGAATACATTTCTTTTTTATAGTTCCCTTTGGTCTTTCGGTGTTTGATTTGTTTGTTGTTCCCATGTTCGACTTGGATAGTTCAAGGCCTTCGTAAGTGTTGGGTGAGGGGGAAGGCTGTACAAATTCATTTTTATGGTTGCTAACAATAACACTCTTTCTGAAAAAAGAAATTATCTTAAGTATTTAGCCGACTTGAACAAAACTCCATATCCCTGAGGTAAGTGGAGAAAATTCCAAAGGTTAAGTAGACTAATCAATCTTAAACACTTTCATTGAACACATTTCCAGTTTTCTTATCTTTCCATTGGAAAAAAAAAAAAGCTGGATTTAAAAGCATTTCTATTTTTACAAAAAGGAATAAATAATCTCCTTCTCAATGTTCCACCTCAGGGCCCACTAGCGAGAATCATCTTACCCTTGATTCTTGAAGAAAAAGCCAATTCTTCTTCGTACTGGACTGGAAAGTGAAAGCACTGTTCGCCATGTGCCTTCCATGAATTGTCTTCACTGCTATATAGTTCTTCCTTCATAGAATTTTTTAACAGATAAATCACTGAAATGAAGGACATGATCCCCAGGATGCCCCAAAGTTTGCATTTTTGTTTTGAACTGTTTTAGGATTTTTGTTGTTGTTATTGTGTTTATGCCATTTTTCTAAAAGACATAAGCAGTCAAGCCAAAAATAAATATATAAATAAATCACGACCCACAGAAGCTATTCAGTACACCTTACTTGATAACTTTAACATGCAGGCAAAGTTTCTTGTCTGAAAGTCCGCAAGTTGTGGCTGACATAATTGACTAAAACAGGTTATGGTACACCTGAGATTAATAAATTGACCTAGATTCAGAATTTAGTATAACCTTTCTAAGACCTTCAGGCCAGCATTTCATGTGGCCAATGTTAGGGTTTTCCTAACCAAAAATAAATAAATAAATAAATAAATAAATAAATAAATAAATAAATAAATAAATAAAAACATTATTGGCTAACTCAATGTGTTAGAGACACCATAACACATTGTTTCACTTTTTAATATTAATGGACTATTAAAAGTACTAATGTCTTGTAGATGCTATGTAAAAGGCCTGTGAGCAGATTCACTTGGGTCCAAAGACATGTTTGCCTCTCAAATTTCAAATCATATGCACAATCAGTGTACTCTCCAAGGTGAATTCCTCAGTTCTCCAAACAACAAAACTTGCCAATTGTGAGCATCTAGCATATCTTTAGCATATTTAATTTTATAAGTTGCAATATGCAGATTGGCATATAAACAAATCCTAGAAAATCAATACTAAGATAATGCTAGGATTCCACTGAGGGTGTGATTTAAAACATCATTAAAGATTTCAGAATTAAACCTTAGATTCTTAGTAACTTTCATGTAATAACAGTCCAGATTTCATCCAACCATAAAAATCATTTTGAACTAATATTATAGGAAATTAGATGAGCCATAATGTCTAGGCAAAATCAGCTAAGTTTAAAATGTAATGGCATATATAAATGTATATATTATAAATATAAATGAAACAGATCACAAGGCAGTCAAAAATGACAGCTGCTTTAATTCGTAGGAGTTTAGACTTCCAGCCCCTCTGGAAATTATGAAATGAGGAATAACAAAAAAAACTACCCCCTATTATTATCCAAGCACAAGTGGTATAAGATCATTTATCTTGATGTATGTCACCTTAGAGCACATATTATCCCTATCTCTCAAAGTGTTTTTTCCCCCTTATTTCATCTCTGACATTCATTGTAAATTTAATGATCCACATACGATTTGCTGGTGTCTCAGTCTGGTGTTTTGAATCATGAAACTAGTGCTAAATTTATGGCACTGCAGTACCACTTAGTGAATCATTAAGCAGTACAGTGATTTTAATGATTTGGATCATACTGGACCTCATCACTATATAATGAGGTTCCATTTAGTGTAAATTTTATGTAAAAATTCAATTTGCAAACCAACAACATGAAACTACAACATTTTTTTAACTTGACATTGTATTTATTTATCACATATTTTTACTAAGGTCTATTGTTAAGTTCATTACCAGAATAATACTTTATTTCATTTTTTTCATTAGCATAATATCTAAATGACCCTGAGAATGAAAGTGACCAGCAACATCTTAAACCACGTTAACCTCGTTCATTGTCAAGTTTGCTCAACTCGAAGATCTCAGAAATGATTGCAAACTTTTATATGGCTTTATTGTCTTTAATAATACGTATTCACCTAACCATTCACAAACTAAACTGCTTTACAACCTATCTTTCATGACCAGGATGAATTGTGGATGCAGAAAAGGAACAACGGTTATGGAATACCTCTCCCATCTCTACCACTTGACAGAAGTTCACGGCTTTCAACAATTATACCTTTTTTCTAAGGAGATACAATGTAACAGTCTAAGTGATATTGAATTAAAATTCCAACTAAAGTTTATCTGTGCCATATCAAACCATTAGTCAGAAGTTTTTCTTGAATTAATATTTTGGCCTCAAAAATACATTGATTATTATATGGGTGGCAATGAATCCTACAATTGAAATCACTTTAGTAATTTTAATTAGCAGAAAAAGGAACTGAGGTTAAGGGAAGTTAAGTTTCTGAGGCCAAGGTTATGTAGCGATTATGTGATGTCAGGAAAGAAACCCATGTCCTAGACTCCAACTGCTCTTTCCAAAACTCTTTTAAAATTGAAGAGTAACATAATAGTATATTCTTATTATGTCTGCAAATTATTTCTGATTTTATGTTTTGTATTTCATTTTCCTCTGCATCATTAAGAAGCATATCTGCATAGTGAGCTTTTTCACCCTGTATTAAATTATGGTTTTAAAAATTTAGTTCTAATAAGCATAGTAACAATAATATGCTCCTAAAGTACAATTAAACTTGATTTTTTACAGTCTGCATGGGTAGTAAAGTATAATTTCCCAAAGTGGTTCCTTGGCCTAAGAAAATGTTATTCAAAGGGCTATACTCATAGACGGTATAGAATTTATTTCTTACTCATGCTGAATAATACATGTTTAAAAAAAAACTGAATAAGAATGGAAATCAAGTACCTAATTTAAATAGACTCATGTGTTCAATAGAACTAATAAGCTATGGTGTCTTTTAAGATCTCAAGGAGGTCCAGTGTCCCTAAAATTCATACTTAGACCTCAATCCATGAAGGACTGAAATGGAAGAATAAAACAAAGCCACTTCAAGACTTATTTCTGTACATCAGGAACCACAGTGTATCTTGTTCCTGTGTTTATATTGAGAGGTTTGGAGTGTGGAAAAAAAGGTTTTAAAAATTTTCTCTTCTCAGGCAGATGAGTTTGCAAACGCTGCTAGAGAGCCCGTAGGGCCCCTAGCATTTAGGGCCAGCTTGAGTAGTGCTTATCCTATGCCCTCAGGACTCTAAAAGTTTGGGTCATTTTAATCATTTTTTCCCAAGTTGTCATTTCTTATCTTATTTGAGCTTCAACTGCTGTCTCATTTAGAAGAGCTCACACTGCAATCTGAGAACACACGTGGACAAAAAGGCAAAAGAAAGAAGCTTGTCAAGCAGTGAGGCCAGCCCACTATTTCATTTTTCCCAACTTCCGGTGTTTCCCCCTATTTCAAACACTCAGCAAACGTTACACTTTATACAAATGGCACTACCTTTTTCAAAAGTACTAATAATCTCAAAAATTAAGACAAATATTACTCTTCTGCTTTGTATATGTACTTTCCTTTTTTAATAGAAAGTAAAACTATTTATGTAGTCAAGACACTAGATTCAGATTTACTGCAAAGACATTAAGGTACAAAAAGGAGTAAGAATCTAATGTGGTCACTCAAAGACCCTAATTTACATAGGACGGTGTGGGAGAATACACAAATCTGGATGTGGTCAAGTGTGGGAAGAGTGTAATTGTAGATAAGACTTGAAAAGTAGGTTAGGTTCAGATTGTTGTGGCCAAACAATGCCCAAATGAGGAATTGTGAAAATATGTCAGGAAAAAACTAAATAAATAAGAAAGTCTGAATAGAGATTTGGACTTAAATCCTTAAACCTCCCTATGGGTTGTCTACTTTGTTTGCATTTCTTATCTTTCCTCTTCATTTGGTCTCTGTAACTATAGTCTTGGGGGCATGTTTTAGATAAGCCTTTTAAAAACACTTTTCTTGTTTTACTCTAGGGTCTTCTTCATCACCCTCTTTTTCTGGGGATGTCTAGAATCTTCAGAAGCAGAGTCACTGTGAAAGGTGTTTTCTGGTCTTCTAGACTCTCTCGGCCTGAATGGTCCTGAATGGAAGGGATGTGTGCTTAGCTGCTAGGTCACAGGAATCCATTTTGAGCCTAGAGCCTCAGTATCAAAAAACCAGCTCCTGAGGTGTACCTTTGACCTTCCCACCAAGTTCTGCATCTCATGGAGCGCCCAAAATAATGTGATGTATTTTTTCTTAGTCTTAAGGACTCGCTCTCTAACCTGGACACAGCCACTTCCACCTCTCTTTAAACATTTTTCTCTCCTCTTGTCCTCTCTGGTGGAGTCTGTCATTAGGTCTTCAAAGAAGGTCTGGCTTTTGAAAACCAAAATTAGTAGCAAATATGGGTTGGATGCAGGAGAAGCAGTTGAGCAGCATCTTCAAACAAATTCTATTTTCTGCTCTAAAAGCAATAATCTTGAGGCAAGGGAACTAAATGTTCTGGTTAAATTCTTGGCATTGAAAAGGGAAGAAGAGATTAACATTTCTTAATAGACAATTATCCTACCAAACAGATCAATCATAACAGCATTCTGTTCTGAGTAGCAAACATTTATTGAGCACCTACTATGAGCCAGATACAGTTACCAGAGTCCCTGTCACTGAGACACTCGCAATCAAGTCAGGGGACAGCCTATTTATAATAGAAAAGGGCAGTAGAGCAGACAGATGGATTAAGATCATAGCTCAAGTAGCATGTCCATAAGTGTGAAGAAATCAACCCAGGTAGTTAAGTAGGTGGCAAGGTAGATTAAATGTAAGTGACAGAGCTATGTTAACTATATTTTCATATTTTTATCCTAGGCCATGGAATGCTTTGCACAACTGATTGCCCTGGGAAATAGGCAGTAAAAATTATATTCACAATGGCATAGGTGAAAAATTAGGGGAAATGTGCCTGCGTCAGTCTCTCTAACTGTGTAGTTGCCAATTCAGGCCTCTGATATTAAATCTCACTCTCTTTTTTTAATTATTGTTATTAACTCCACTCGTGGAAATGCTTAGGCCTGAGGAAAAAAACTTCACTCCATTTTCACAAGCCTCAATGACACCTTGGTGTGACTGGCCTTTGATATAATTTCCAGTTTTGGAGAATTACTCCAGGTTTAAATATTGTAAAAAATAAAGACCTATGTTCAATTATACACACTAGAAAACTCAGTAAAATGTATCTCTTTTAATGCTTGTCAAGAGTTGGTCCGTTAAAAATTTTTGAAACACTAACTTAACTATATTTTAGTGATCAGGTGAGTATTTGACTTTATATATTTTAAACTTGCAGTTATGTCCCAATGGGTTGGCCTTTAATGCTTTTGGTGAGATAAAAATCAAGAGAAGTAAAATGATACTTGAGCATCACTAATGAGGTTACTATGTCAAGAATTCATTAGGATGAATAGTGAACCCTTGCCAATGTAGAATCCTCTTTTTACCCACCGAAGTCAGTTTTTAAGACAGTTTTCCCACCACACTCTTGTCCTCTGCTAAAAACTCTAAGCTTGGAAATTTCTATAAAAATAATAAACTTAGGTTGGAAAGACTTCTTATTAATTGCATAATAGTAAAACCTCCATCTTTGGGAATTTTGTGTTCACAGATTTACTCCTATGCATAACATTTATTACAGCAATTTCTTAAACTCAAGAAGTTAAATTCCAGTTTTTCTGGGTTTAGGACCAGGCCCTAATCTGATTTCAGTACCTACCCTGCAGAAAGCTACAGGAGAAAAGTTCCTTAAACCAAAATGGTAGAATCTCTTTGAAAAAAAAAACATGTGTTCCAAGTAGGCCAATGTGTGTGAATAGTGACAAAACTAGTATTTTACGCCAAAGACAATATGTAGTATTTACATCCAAAACAATTCATTGCAGTGTTCCAGGATAAATTTTTAACATGACAGCATTCTTGATTACTACAACTTCATGGGAACATGGAACTTTACTCGTTAGAATTTTTTCAACCTTTCTAAATAAATGGAGATTTGTTAGCTATAGGAAAAAATATATACTTAGCAATAAACCTGAAAAGTAGTAAATATGCTCAGGATTTTTGTCAGCTATAGGAAGTCCCTAATCTAGTTTTGGGTCAATAATGGTGTTAAACAACATGTGATAGACAGAAGAGTCCTCAAGCCTGATGCATCCCCTACAACCCCAAAGAGAAGCGTGAGAGCCCAGAAGCTCCAGAGAAGGTTGCCCTCTCCCAGGTGTGGGAGAGGGACCCAGGACTTCAGGGCCCATAGCAAAATCCTCTCCCTTTGTCCCCCAGTACCCACCATCATCTTTTCACCTACTGTTTGGCTTGAGATCAGCAGGATGAGTCTCAGCCCTTTATCTCTGTTCACATTGGTCACATGAAGCCCAGAACTCCCAGCCAGTCCCTATCCCCCTGCACTCTAATCATCATATGTCTCACGAGCAGAAAAGCAACAAAACCCCTACCCATGCTCCCTTGTACATTCTTACCCACTTCAGTTCTTTGTTTATTTTTATAACATTTATCATGATATGAAAAATCATATTTATATTATCTCATTATTTCTCTTTACTAGAATATATAGTTGGTGAGGTCTTGCCTGCTTTTTTACACTGTTGTAGTCTAAACACTTAAAATGACTCACAGAGAATGACAGGTGCTGAATAAATATTTGTCATATGAAGGAATGAATAGATGAATGAATGAAATACAAAGAAATCATATGAATTGGATTTAAATCAAGTTATATATATCATGCATATAGATGTGCCAGGCACTTGTATGCGATAAGGAGATGAAGGGTGAGATCTGAAGTCTTCATTCTACTAATCCTTGATCTTTCATACCTGATATTTGCCTTGAATATGTGTGAGTATATTTATAGATAGATAGATGATAGTTAGACAGACAGACAGACAGTAGATAGATGATAGAATTTTCAAGCTATGTGCTAGAGAAAATATAACTGATTTTGAATATTAATTTCTTCTCCATAAGAGAAAGAATGTATAGACATGGTGCTCCCTTTCATCACCTATAATTTTTGATATATAGGCATGGTATATTATAAAGGTAAATTTATGATATTACAGGTAGTATTGAGTGAGAAATCCATATTTTGGAGGACTCAAACAAAACCCCCTTACCTGGTAAATAAAAATAATTTGTTTAAATGAGAAATTTTTAATGAGGAAAATAAATCACCAAAAGACATTGAAAGTCAGAAGAGAAAACAAGGTTATTAGTAGGCCTTTATGCAATTTATAATCACCTATCTCTGGAGGAGTAAAAATGGTCCCATTTCTCATTGTTGGCAATTCTTTTCAATGACTAATATGTCTACCAACATTCTCTTCTAGAAAAATACTGTCAAAGTTGTAACAGAAAATCACAGATGCAATCAAATTCATACTAATGGTTGAAATGCACCATATGTCCTCAGATACCTATGCACAATGGGGTGCAGGTTTAATGACTTTCTTATTGTGCCCCTGTTGTAATTAGGTATTAAAGGACATATGGTATGTTGCCGTTTTAACAGTGAATTTCCTTGTTTTTTATTGTTTTCTATCAGAAGCTTAACAGTCTTTCAGGATAGTATTAGTAGTGAGAATTAAACCACATGTTGATTTCATTTTTTTTAAGGATTGGAATCTCATCTTGATTAGTCTTATTAACTTAGTGCCAAAAACATCCAAATCAAATCTATTTTCAGTTAATGTGGAGTAAAACATGTTTGAATTGGCAAGAAATAAGTAAAAACTATTTTGGAAATTTAGACTTAGGATACTGTTTGCAGAATTTTAAAACCAAATAATAGCTTATTTGTCTAGAAAGTCATTAAAGTTTGATTTGGAAATTTTTTGGCCTTCTTACAAAATATTTATTTTCAAAATCATTTTTGAAAATAAGCAACTACCTTATAAAATATTTCTGTATGGTAGATAAAGAGCCTAATGAAATCCCAAACAAATGTCCTCACAACAGAAATCAAACTGAAAACAAAAAAAATCACTAGAATGGGAACACTGGAAGATATGAGTCATGATGTTCAGTTTAGCTCATTCAAACCTAAACTTAAAATTTTTCAAAGACCCGAAGACCATGAGATAGGTGTTATATATATATATGTGTGTGTGTGTGTATATATATATATATATTTTTTTTTTTTTTCAGTAAGTTTGAAGAAAATCTGAAGCAACTTGGAAGACCATTTTTATCACCACACACACAAAAAAACTGAGGAAACAGAGATATAATGGCAAGCTATACATTATTTCAAGGCATCCTCTGAATAAATTTAATCCAATCTATTCTCAGAAATTATTATATATATATATCAACCAAGCACTGAGCGGTTTTACATTCAAATGACCTTTAGCATCTAGAAGAAATGTACAGATTCTTAAAAAAGGAAATTTGCACTGGACACACCATCTTCCTTAAGCCATACTAGATTTCTGCATTTCAGGTCAAAGAAAGGGAGCAATCCTACCATGCAAGTTTATATTCTTCAGTTGTGAACATGGCCACACATCCCTGTCCCAGTCAGCGTGAGGGCACATTACAAGATAGCCAGCCAGGCTTCCAAATGAGCCATGAAGATTAATAAAACACAATCTTCAGTGGATGTCGGCACCTCCCTGTCAAGCTAGCTAATGAGTACTGTGTTACTGTAAGAGTCAACTGTCACATTATCTCTGGACTAATAAATGGATTCTAAGACAAATAACAATACACAAGTAAAATTCCGTCTGAAAAGAGCTTTTCACTGGTGCAGCCCCATGAGGCTCTCTAGCTGTCGGCACCATAAACGTTGTCAGTTTTTATAGGAAGTATTCAATAAGGACAGACTCAGTTTGGGCAAAAGAAACCTGGAATTCTTTTTCCAAATTTCAGTTTTACAAGTAAGAGCAAACAATTCTTAAGTTTAATTTATATATTCAAACAATTTATAATATTTAGAAAAAAAACGTATGTCTAAGCTAAGTCTCCCATAAATCTGGTGAGCAAAGGTTGTTTTAGTGAAGGGAGTTCACATTAGGGGGGTTTTAATATAAAGAAGAATCTATATATTTATTTTTTTAAAATTAACTTCGTCTTAAAAATGAGATTCCTCTACAACATTTTTGTGTGTATACCTTTCCAGAATCTGTAAGAAAGCAAGAAGTCTACTCAGAATTCTATGCATGTAATTCATATAATTGCATTCCTAATTTCTTTCTACTAGTTGTAGTTTGGGTATCCTTGAACTTACCCTGATAATGAAAGTACATATATATAATAAAAATAAGTGATTACCAAATAACTATAAAAGATCAAAATTTGTGATAAATGTGATGAACAGAGTAAAGGGAATGACGTGGAAAGCATTTTCTCTAGTTTCTTTTACTAAGAACAGAACTCCAGTGAAGAGAAACAAAGGGAGGTGGAGGAAAGGAGAGGAGAGAAACAGAAGGAAAAGATAGAAGTCATTCAGGGCCTTTATATATTTAAATACGTTATTATTCGTTTTAACACATCTGTGTTTTATAGTGTTACCCCGACCTGTCATTTGTAATAATGCAATAAACCTGAATTCTCCTCTTAATGTCAGGGAAAGCATCTTCCCAAACACAAACAGGAAAGAGGTTTATTTCCTCACTGACTTCTGTGAGAATTGTGGAATGGGATGAAAGTACAAAAGAATAACCAAAAAGATTTCTAGTCTATTCAGGCCAATGCTCTAAATTACAGAAGTAGCTTAGGACTTGTATTTGGAAATGTCTCTTCTATTTGTCTTCAATTTCTGTCTGTTAAGTTCATGTGACAAACTGGACTCTGGAGAGCTAAGAAATCCCTCTTTATCCCTTACGACACACATACATCCATGACATACTCTGTACGGTACTGGCTCATAATAGGACCCTAAGAAATATCAGTCTCCCCTTCCTGCCAGTCAAACTTTCTTCACCTCACTCTTCCCTCTCCCTACTCTGGATTCAATTTTCAAACATGAATTGTCCAGAAGGTAGAAATCATTGTTCTACAGGTGGCCATTCTATAGCTGCCGCTGCCACTCCTCACTCCACCAAAACTGATGACAAACAAGGTGTTTACAAAGATTTTTTATAATTAAAGGATTAATTTTTTATTTCATTTCATTCTGATCATTACCAAAAAAAATATGATTTAGTTTATTAAGCAAATGAGATAGTGAAATGTTCACTACTATTATCACCATACTATATTATTGTTGTTGTTGTTGTTGCTGCTGCTGTTATTGTTATTGCCAAAAAAATTACTAATTTTTTTTAATTACTGATGTCACCCCTGGAAGAATGAGCTCCCTGGGTTTACTTCCTTCCATTTGAAATAGTGTTTTTTTTATTTGTTCTTTGTATTTCCCACAGCCCTTGTAGAAAAAAAGATTCTAAACCCAGACTGTTAAGTTAGTTAACTGACTAAATTTATCTTTTCAAGCTTCAAAGGTTGCTTTCTCATTCTTGTTTACCCTCATCTTTATTCTTCCAAAGTTCTGGAGACGTTTAATATCCATTATTACTATTATTAATAACTGTCATGTGAGCAGTGGTCACAACCTTCAAAGATTTTCAAGCAGAACCAAATTATTTCTTAAATTCTCACAACCAATTTGTGAGGCAGGCATTATGGTTATATACATAAGAAAATTAAACATCACAAGGGATAAATGACCTCTCTAAGGTCATGCACCAGAATATAGAGGATTAACTAAAATGCAGTTCCTCTGACCTCACAACACACCCCTTCCAGCTCAGGTGTTATCTGAATCCACACTCCTGTTCATCCCCCTTCTAGAGTAAAGAGTTTTTACCTTTGCCAGCTTCCAGAATAGTTTCAATCTTCTCCATCTGCCTTTAGATGGCACTCATTGTCCCCTACCCACACAACATCAATCATTTTTACTATCTTATCAGGCCTTTCTCTACAATACTTTGAGGTACATTTACATTGCAGATGTAAACATTCAATAGTTTCACCCAAAGAAAGAGGAAAGGAGAAAAGGAAGGTTAGAAGAGGGTGCCAAAAGATGGGAAAAGAATTGCTTCCAACAAACTTTACCACTGCATAAATGTGCCCTATTCTTATTCTTATGATGCCATTACAGAATAGGACACACTCAGAGATCAGAGATAAGTCCATCAAACACCACGCATACTGAGAACTCTTCAGCCAACACTCCACACAAGAGTTTGGCAGGTCTTCACAGTGATTCCTTCCACGTGATACATAGAACAATAAAAACAAAGTGAGATCCAAATATGTGCCAGACACTTTACACGCATCATCTTATTTAATCCTCACAGTAACTTAAACATAAGTACCATCATGGTTCTGATTTTTCAGATGGTAAACTGAGGCTTTGCAAGTTAAACTGTGCAACAAAGGTGACATGGTAAGAGTCAGGATGCAGACTCGGGCTGTCAGGCCTCCTCCCCCTTAAGAACAATATTCTGCCACCGAAACGAAACCTCCACTTGGGCATCTCCCTCTGAGGGTGTTTCCCGAGGAAAGGACTGTGATCAATATTTGACATTCTCTCTTTTACAAAGCAGCTGTCCCCAGAATCCCCAGACGACCACCCTAATCTTATTCAACCCTCGTTCAGGGGGCTGTAGAAATATAGTGTAGCAGCAGTCACATCATTTCATCAGCCCACTAAGAGAGTGGTTCTGCTCAAATGAATCACTTGTGGGCACAGGCTGGAAGAACCATCAAAGAAACATTTTCCCCTCTTCGACCCAGTTCAAAGGAATGCATTATTTGTGTGTTCCAGACCCAAAAGGAAGATTTGCAGAAAATGACCCATGTCAGTAGCATTTGTGGGCTCTTTGTCGGGTACAGGACTCCAAATGGCTGAACCAAAAGCCTGAATTAATTGGAGAGGACGCTGTTCATTCCCACTAAGCAGGCTCTCGTAGGCAGTGTCAGAAAAACACACCGCTTTTGTTGTATCTTCTTTGTGTAGGAATGGGATGTTTTTCCAGCCGTGTCAGTTTCGTGCCAGCTTTGTGAGCCCGGAACTTTTTAAAAATTCACTTAAAAAAATAAAAAGCATGTCCAAGAATAACAAATGAGAAATTTATATCTTCAAGATATGTAGATTTCTGATTTGTTTTGGAAAAAAAAATGCACAAGCTCTACTGAGCATCTGTAACGATGATATATCTACAGATTATATGGCCGGCTATCTTTAGTTTGTTTTTATATCCTGTGGAGTGTGACATCTGTGCAAAAATTATGAACTGACTCATATACATGAGGTGCTTATTCAGAGTTTGAAAAATGGGCCTATTCTTCTACAGTCCAATTATTTATGAAGAAATTAGAAAGAAACTTTAAAATATTGGAATCTTTTTCTTAATTTATTTGCGTGTTACCCCAGTCAGCCTGATCAAGCAGAAACTATCTGTAACAAGGGTGAAGGTTTTTCTAAGTGGGTTAATTATATTTATTTTCATGGCCACCAGTCCCTCATTTGCTTTTTATAAATTACTCAGGGCAAGGGGCTAATCTCTGTGATCGCTCTCAATCTAGATGTAACAGCTCAACCTTTCATTTGAAGTGGATCTTTTCTATTACAACCCTTTTATGAACCACCTGTAAAAGGAAGGAAGCCTATATCCACATGGAGATATAGATATATGCATATAAAAATTTATAACTATTCCCTAATCACTCAGACGTGTAGGCAAAGCATCACTTATGATTACTACACAGATACTATTATAAAAAGAAGTACATTTATATGGAAAACTAAAGAAAGCTTTTATTATAAGAATAAATGTTCACTGATCCTTAACTCTAACTATCCTATTAATGCAACAATAAGGAGGTTCATTCATCTTTGTCAGTCCATACTTAAGCCCCCTTAAGTGTGTCTTCAGGCAACTAAGAGAAATTAGATGATTCTCCCACTTTGCTATCCTGGCATGAAATTCTTCCTCCCTCCCCTTTCTGGATTTTCTCTCTACTCCTTAATAAGTTTTAAATTAGTGTTCCAGTATTGGAATAGAAAGTAATCCTTGATGTGTTTAAAATCTTTGAAAACAGCTCTTTGTTCCAACTGTTTTGACATCAACCATAGTGAAAGGCAGAGGTTGGGGGTTGGCAGGGATAGAGATTGTACATCTCCATCATGACTGACTTCTCTCTTTCTACCAATTCACCTTCAAAAGTTGATTCCAGGGAAGGGGGAATGTGAGAGGGAGAATACAAAGCAATGGAGAAGATAGGTGTAAGAAAACTAATTTTCCTCAAGTACGTATTGTGTGCCAGGTACTGTACATAGTATATTAAAGTATATTATCATGAGGGATGATTTCTTCCCACTCTCTCAGATTTGGGGAATTTACAATTGGAAACTGATGAGCTCAGAGTCAATTTTCCCTTCAGTTTTAGAGATCCTTTATATGGAAGACTAGACACACACACCTCAGAGAGAAGCACTGCATTTTCTTAGACCTTGTATTTTCTGTAGAGAGGCAAAACCTGTAGGGGATGTGTTCTCTAGCATCCCAAAAAGCAGAGAGAGCTTTACAGATGAAATAGATAACTTCTTCTCTGCCATGTTAAAGGAATTATTTAGCAGCAGCCTCATCCACAAATTGTAAGCACACATCATTTCTCTAGCATAGTTTTGTTTTTACATTTTCCAAGATTCCATTTTTAATCTATACATGGGGTCACATGTTGATTCAACAATGAGTTCTATCTTATTTGTCAGTTAATAATCTTGCAAGGATTAGTGGGAGATGATTGATTCTTTTGAAATCTGAGATGTGGGCCTGAAAGCTGACCTAGGAATCCAGCCTAGTGGAAAGGGTGGATGGGAGGAAACGAACTCTATAAAGAAGGAAGTGTGTTGGTGCATGGGGATTAAGGGATAGATTGATACATAATCAATATTGGCTATCTGTCTACATTTTAATGAATAGTATGTGGAGCAATTGTATAAATACACTAAAAAGAATTAAAGCCATGTCAGTTGATATTTTTATAAATTCTATTGGCTGTTTTGACTTTTTTAAAGTGCCCTAATTATGCAAATCCAGTCTTTCCCATCAAAAAAGGATAGCTGTGTCTGGCTCCAAGACACACTAAACTTAAACTGAATATCTTGTGAACAATCAGAAAAATCAACTGTGAGAAGAATATGAATATGATTTTTGATAGCTGGAGAATTCCTAAAAGCAAGATGGGCAAGGATTTGGCATTTGTGGTTTGTGAAACGATACTCTACTGTCACTCTTTTTTTCTTCCATAACTATCTTGTTATAAAACATTTTTTCAGGTAACTAAAAAGGAGAAAAAAGCAATCCACAGAGAGAAGGCCCCTTTAATATTTTGCAAGGCTGACATCATCGTTGTTAATAAGGCATTTATTGGGGGCCCACTGAGCACTGTAACATTCCAGCTTCCCTCTCCCACTTCCCACCACGTTCTCCGCTGGACGCCAGCCTCTCTGTGCATAGTTAAACGTCTGCCATGAAGCCCTCTCGGTTTATTGTTAATTAACTTTAAGTCTAGATTCCCTGCACATACAATTTAAAATACAAATCGTGAGCACTTTGAACACAAAGTCTTTGAACATTCCTCACTAATTGTTTAAATGATGTGTGGATTTTGTCTCTAGCAGTTGGTTTCACTTTAACCTGTGGACAAATTGAAAATTTTTTTTTTCGTAAAACGCCATTCCTCTTTGTAGTCTTAATTTTGTACCACAGGGACTGTTTAATAAGCAGTTTACAGGTAGAAAAGAAAGACCTGATGACCCAATATTCTCTGTTCCCCCCAATGATTAGATGTAGAAATTAGTCAAAAAAAGAAAACTGGATTATGATTGGTTACACATATTTTGGAGCAATTCCCTGAAGTCGTTAAGAGAGCAATAATGAGAGAGAGTTGTTGCTAAAATTGATTTTAGGCGGAATCTAGTTTCATTTTCCTAAAAAATCTTTTGTATATTTATTTAGTAATTGGTTGTGAAATAGTGCTTCAGACAGGCATTTTAGAAAGCATACCTCCTGTTTAATAAATCTGAGGCTTTGATATTTATTAATGCACAAACGCCGGCAGAGAGATGCTTTATTCCCTATGTCATGGTACAGCTATTAATGATACTCAAAGGAGTGAAAATTACCATTTCGGAAGTGTCCAAAGCAGTAAACTGGTAAACAAGCCTGCAGTTAGGGCTATGGATGATGTGAATCAACAAGGGTGAAAAGATTTGGTTACTCTGTGTATTAGTGTTAATAGGAATAGATTATAGAGGAATATTTGTGATGTGACCTTCTGTGCACTAATTGAAATAGTATTCAGAGTCAGCATTGGCGTAATCAAGTTAAACACGGAATCATAAATCATCATGAAAAGTGCTGTCACAACTTCGCCGTTAATGCCCCGGACTGCTGGGCAGCCTCGAGAAAATATCTGCTATGCCGATCTTTAGGTTAATAGGAACAGAAATGGCATTTAAAGACTATTTGGATCAAATCTGCTCAGAGGTTGAAAGTGTTCCTCTGTTAATTTACTGGTAATTTGAAGTGATGTAGTTAGGGTTAGAAGGAGCCCAGCTGTGCCCCTTATAGCAAAACAAAGGGCTGTGGGAGTTTCTTCTAATATTTATTTAATTGCTTTAGGGTACAATGCTAATCAGTTTTAATATACATGTGTAGTTTCCTTTGTTTCTCAGATAGAAAACAGTTGGCAAGGTGATCAAATGCCTATTGTTAGTTATATAGTTTGAGGTGATGCATTTGACAAAAACAACTTCGGCATCCTTATAGTTGTCAAACAGAAAGGTTTTATTGTGTATACATGGAAATATTTCTGACAAGTTAAACTATGATGTGTCCCGAGAAAGAATAAGAATTTACAAGCAATATTTTTCTTATGAACATTTTCTATTGATTCAATAGAATCAAACTAACAGGCTTAAGAAGAAGCACAGAGGAATTTGTTAAGAAATGATATATGCTACTGCCGATATGTCCCGTGTCTCAGAGAAAGGTTGTGCCAATTTAATCGGTTACTCATCAGATTGTGTTGACAGTAAGATGTGTGATGCTAAGAAGTAAAGGGTTTGTTTATTAAAATTTGCTTCAAATGCTATAAATTGATACAAATACCAGCAGGCAACTGAGAAGCTTTCAAAAGTACTATATTTTACTTCAAATCTGAAAAAGTCCACCAGACTTTAAATGATGTGTTTAAAACTTCGGCAAGTTAGGTGCATAAATATAGGTCTGTTTGGTAAATAATCCTAGAAGAAAGTTTTTTCCTAATTGTCCTTCACATGCGTAGGGAGGAAATTGTAGGAAGAGTTGCTTACCTATAAATAAAGGACATTTTTAAGTCACTACTGAATTTCAAATAATCTTAGCTTTCTTACCCCAGAAAAATAGATGTAGAAAATCCAGCATCATTTCACAGTTTGGATATGTTAGGTTCTTCCTCTTAGGAGAAGTGAGATTTTTTTCAGTCCTTTAGGTTACTTGAGCACCATTTCCAGGATCTTAACACTGGCAAATTGTGGAGCCCCCAGGATCTTAACACTGGCAAATTGTGGAGCCCGGCTTGGCCATCTCAGCCCAAACCTAATTTAGAACTAAGATCGCTGAGTTTAAGGGACAAAGCAGTTTGTCTAAATTCCCATAGCAAGCCAACATTTGTGGCATTTAATGATAACTCATCAACATGAATGAAAATTGTATCCTGAAAATTCTCACTTTAGTTTCTTATAAGAAAAGTTTATCTTTTCAGTGATACTTTTACATGCAATACTTTTCAAACTTTTCTACCTTTGACAATGTTTAGTAAAAATTTTCAGTTCATATCCTTTGCAGCTAATCAATTACTATAGTTAAAAGGGTACTGCATATTTTTTCATATTATTAGCAAATATCAGAATTGATTTCTACAATGAAATTACTAAAATGCTGGCTAATAAATCATATTCACCACTTTTAAGAAATGGAGGTCATATTTTAGGAAAATCAAAGAATGTTGAAAAAAGTTCCAGTCAGTACCTTTAAATGGGGTGTTAGTCATGGCTGCTGATCTCTTTATATTAATTTCTCTAATAAAAAAATAAATTAGTTGTCGTAATACAGAGAATTATCTGCACTTTGAAGCTGGTTCTACATCAAGTAAGCAGGGTGAGGAAAGGAAGACTGTTTCCCCCATAGGAAATTGTATCTCCCAACTTTTCTTCCTGTATCACTAGAAATACAAACATAAATTGGTTGCTGAGGTTGGTAAACTCCCAATGTAATAGAGACATATCCCTAGAGTCACCGAGATAGATGTGACCTTAAAGAGCTCTTAGTGGATTAGCTTCCAGTCCTGTGGCCCTGCCTCTCTGCTATTGTGCTAGGCAGCCTGTGGAGCAGAGCGCGCAGCCCATCCCGCCCCTTCCAAAGCTCTGAAATCAAGTGGCAACAGGAAAGGAGGGATGCTTGAGACACTTTCTATATACTTGAGGGCTCTGCAAAGTGACGCAAAAGTATTAGCACTGGCAGCAGTGGCAGTCAGCCAAAAACAGTCACCCTTTCACAATGGGATGCTGTCCCCTAACATCGAAACCTGACAGGGGACGGCCCTGGAAAATCTTTCTCTCATGGCAACTGATGACTTGGTGTTCTTATTTTTCCATGGCCGGTGACACTCTCAGTCTAAAATCAATTAATATGTAAGGCAGTCAAATATGTGTTTTTAAGGGTTTTTTTTTTCATATTAATTGTTCTCTGGTGTCTTCTGGAAACCACACTGTTCTCAGTTTGGGGTTTTCTTTCTCATTAATGCTTCTAGTGAGCTAGAATAGTGCCTGGCACACAGTAATGCTACGCAAATATTTGTTAAATTTTAAAAGTTACCCATGCTTATTATTATTGTACATGTCAACTCTGGGGCCATAATTTTAAATTTTTAAGATTTTTATTTATAGATTTCTTTTTAGCAGTGGGTTTTTGAGAAGTGTCCTAGAAGCATGAATGGAATTGGCATCTGAGTGGAGATGTACTTTAGCGTAACAGTTCCACATCTGACACTAATTCTAAAATCTTTTCTCCCAAATGCCCGCTCACTACTTCGGCTTTAATAGGCCGACCTGCCATCTGAGAGCGTAGCTGCGTGTCTCCTCCACTTGAAGAGCCCCATGAGCATAATATAGTCAGTGGGAGTGCAGGACAGAAAAAATATACACTGCTTTGCACACAGCCTGAAAATCAAGGCATAAAAGAGAGAAAATAAATCAGTGTGCCCCATTCAGGCTTTGCATTCATAATTCATCAGTAGAACTAAGTATCTGATGTTTTACCAAGGAGTGTAGAACGAGTTACTTTATTTTTCATTAATATCTGAATTGTAACTACATCTCAGACAAATCCAATATAGAAAACTTGGACTATAAAAGCTCCATATTTAAGTAATACAAATATCATCAAGTAGTTGACTTTTGAAGTATATTTATTATCTTAAAAGTATAGCCCATACAGTTTTAGGGTTGATCTATAAAACTGAAAATTATGCAAACCAGTTAGATCTTTTTACAAATAGCTGAAAGATAATTAAAACATCAGTGCCTTGAGATTGTGAATAGAAATTAACATTGAGCTCTTTCAATATTTTGATCACTACAGTCAGCATTTTCAAATACATTATCTCATTTAATTTTCCCAATTGCCCATGAGATCGGGGCTATTTTCTCCAATTACAGTCGAAAGCACTGAGGTCCAGAGAGACGGCATAACTCACCCATGATCACAGAGAAAGTGAATGGCAGAGTTAAGGTTTCATCTCAGGTTTCTCTGATCTAAACCAAGTCCCTGTTACTACCCCAGCTGCTTCTCTAATTGGGTCAACAATTGCATATAAAAAGCTATATTCTTGAAAATAGATGCACGTGCATATATCCCCACCCTATCAGGACAGTGGGGAACAAAGCTCAAATTTGGGGTCTATTACCTTCCTACTATTCCTTTTTGCTCAGTAATAATAGCCCTGCCAGCCCCTTGTGAATATTTGCTACTTAAAGTTCTCTCCTCCAGCAAAAAGGGTTTTCAACAAATGAGGAGCTTTGCTCTCTAGGTATTCTTTTATCTGTCTTCGTTTTTCTATTACAATTAAACATCTGAAATAATCACATACATCCAGATATTTACATGGTATTAAGGAATGAAGAAAAAGAAGACTAGACCAATAAATACAGAGGGGACAGCAGAGTGCTGGGGATGCTTCTCCTCAGGGTATGAAGCCTCACCTTTCATTGTTGTAAGACTTCTGCAGAAGTCTTACATTTCACCCTTTGTAAAGTCTTCCTCACAGGAATGCCTCCCCTGGATCAGTAGAAGAGGAAAGGAGAAGAGTGTACTTCACCTTCATCCTCTTGATCTGGGGCTTCCAGGTCCTTGGCCTGTATGTGACTCTCCTACAATGTCTCTGCAAAGGAGTCAGCACAGCTGAGCCTCAACTCCCCTCAATGCTATGTAAAAGAGAAGATTAAGATTGATAACTTCAGGTAAATGAATCATCAACCACAGAAAGGCAGACATAATGTTAGATGTATTTTCTAGATCATAGTTTTAAAGATTTGAATATGACACTCTGCAGATAGAAAAAGTTATTATGAAATTCACTCTAATTCCACTTCATCCTGTGGTTTTTGAAAAATTCCTATAGCTAAACTGTAACTGACATTTAATATATTATGTGAACATCAGCTAAAAATTGCACAGTATGAATACCACGTAAATTACATTGAAAACAAAATATATAAACTATTGCATATTTGATATAGACAAGTTTATCACATAATTTTTTCTTTTATTCCTTAAAATTTTGGAAATGCAATTATTCAACTCATGAAATAAGTACATTTATATCAATGTTGTCAGCTTCACAATATTCTTACTGATCTCTTTCCAAGATAGTTGTTTCTATATTCATATAATGAGCCTGCAATGTCTGTACATAAAAGAGCCAAGTCTGATTGAATTTAATGTTAAATTTTAAAATAATAATTTTTTTATTCATCTTTCGAGATGTTGTTCTACACTAAGTCCTAAAATATTTTCAAATTAAATTGTTCAATTCTAAAACTCCATGCATGGTTGTTTTAGTGGAGAGGCAAAATATAATCCTTGAAATATGAATTAATAAAAATTAATAAATTCTATCCTATACATTACTCTGCCTGGCAATGAACAAAGTGCTTGTAAGAGAAAGATAAATCTAATTTAACATTATATCTCTTTTAATAATAAAAATATATAGATTCAAAACCTCTCCAGTGACCCTGTCTCACACAGTATAATTCCCTAAAACTTCTAAGTCACTCAATGATAAGAGGCTGATCTAAACGCTTCCACTGCATTAATCAAATACCAGGTCTAATTAAAAGAGCCATGCACAAAGCTTTTTCAAAATGTTGCTCAGGTATTGCAATAATTTCTGATCACCCAAGCCTGGAAGACAAATAATTAGAGCTGCCAGAGCATTCTGATGAGTGATGTCAGCATCTCCAAGTGACCTTCCCTCCACTAATTAATTTTCATCTTAAGAAAAGAGACCCTGTTGTTGCACATTATTAATTGAGTTCACTAAAAGATGCGCCTGATTAATTTTTGTTGATAATACTTGTCATTCTAGGCAGCGGCTGTAATCATTCTATTGGGTTTTATTTTTTTAAGTTGATCTAAGTTCTTTGCAATGTGACTGATATATCTGATACAAAATATCATGCATAAGGGCATACCCTATAATGCGCCTGGGCTATTTTTCACTGCAGTTGTTTGCCAAGGTAAAATGAAATGTCAGCGGGGAGTTTTCCGAGCTGCAGGAAACTGCAAAGTGTCGTTTCACTTCGCCCTCAGAGCTTAGTGAGACCTCTAATTCTCAAGTTCCCCAAAGAGATCACTGTGCCCATTTTGTAGCCTCCTCTTGGGTTTTATGGTGAAACATCCTATCCCTAAAGAAAACGTCTATCCCCAGAGAAAATGCTTCATTCATCTTACAAGAGTTCATCACGTATCATTATTACCAAAGATTTTATACAACTTCCTTTGTCCTCAGAGTGGAATGGATAGTCTGTTGAGTAAGTCCAGCCCCTGACCCTGTGTGAGAGGCCAGAACCTGGATTATTGCCCTGTGCCTTCATAAAATATTAGGATTAGAAAAAAATAGAGCTACATTAAAGTGTTTATTTCATGAACCAAAATAAAACAGGAAATTCAGTAAATAGTCACACACCTAATGAATGTAAGCTGTACTCTAACATGGGAACATTCACATGTCATTGAATTGAACTATTAAAATCACCATTTGTTTTCAGTGGAAACTTCGAAATACAGAATTAATTTCTTGAGAAAATATTGTGTTTCAGTTTCTAAGCGAAAATATTTCATATGTATTATGAAATGAACTCACATGTCTTAGATTTTAAATCAGTTCAGCTAAGCGAATTTTGATGAATTAATCTAAGTGAACAAGAATAAATATAATTTCATGAATACAGGTGCTTCACAATTAAGAGGAAAATGCTTGATGAAATGTCTTTTTTGTTTGGCTGAATCTGAAACCTTTGTAAAGTATCTTGAGTCTGTTAAAACAGGCAAGGTTAGATTTTACCATCCATGCCATATGCTATATGCTGTCTGTTTAGAAGCTGAAAGGAATTCATAAACATATAGTATAGATGGAAAACTAACAAAATTATGTCTTTTAAATCTCTTTTGAGTCAGCCTTCTCTTCTTCTGTTGTAAACCTGTTTATTTGGTCTGTTCCCCAGTGGGTATATGCAAGGTGGCCCTCAACTATTCTAAATCTAAATTCAGATCAAGTTGCCCTATCATTTAAGCTGCATGCGCACCCTGCTGTGAGTGATCTTAAGTGGAAGGAAACGTGGTACTGGTTCCCATATAGTAGAGTCCTGCCTCATTATTATCGATCAATATCATTATTAAATACCCATCAGGAATTAGGCACTTTGTATATTGTCTTTAAAATTTCAGAAGACCTAAAGCTCAGAAATTCCATGCCTTGTCATGCTCAAGGAAACAAGAATTAAAAACCCTGAGAGCTGGGGGTAAAGGCCATTCTTATGTGAGTTGGTGAGTTGAAAGATGGATTCATAATGCAAAATATATATTGTAAAGACAGCAAACCCAATGTTTCAGGTTGTGAAGTGCAGCATAAGGGATATAGTCAATAATATGATAATAACTATGCATAGTGCCAGGTGGGAACCGGGTTATAATCAGGGGATCACTTTGTAAATTATATAAACGTCTAACTACTGTGCTGCACACCTGAAACTAATATAAAATAAAAACAAATAAAGTTATTGTTATTATTAAATTTAAAAAATACTAAAGTTTCATAGGATGTTTTATTGTCACAGTATTTTAGAACTGAAAAGAACTTCAGACATCACCTGTCTCCAACATTTTATGTATAAACAGATTCCCAGAACATTTGATTAATCAAATAACAAAGGATTTAGTCCTTTGTTACGTGAAGGAAATGAGTAGAAAGAACAATGATAAACATTAACTTGTATTTAGTTAAAACATCTTTATTTAGAATCATGAGCCTATTTCTCAGGAAATGGTAGAGTTGTTTTAGAGCATTCTTACGAGTCTGTGTGTTACCAAATATAGATCTATCGGTGTTTATGCCTTTTTTACCCTGTGATACTAAGGGATCATATGTGTTCATTCTGCTGTACCTATTCAGGTTATTGCCTTTTCGGCTAGGAGATTAATAAATAGAAGAAAGTGAATGTGATGAAAGGAAAGAAAAAGAGGGGAGGAAAGAGGGGAAATAAGATTATTTGGTTCCATCTCATTTTTTTTTCTCATTATGCTTTTAAATTTTAACATGCAAACCTAGGAAAGATGACTGACCTCTGTCTGACAATTTGTGAGCAAATGTAATTTTTTTCCTTAATAAAATTAACTTCTGTGGCAGCTGAAGGAAACTGGACTTTGGGTGGTAATCACACAATAGAATATATAGATGTCAAATTATACTGTACACCTGAATATTATATAATTGTATTAACCAATGTTACCCCAATAAACTTAATAAAAAATTAACTTCAAATATTAAACAAATGGGGAAGATAAAACCAGGCAGTTTTATGTTATGTCATATTCCTCACAAATCTACTCTGTGTGACTTCTATGAAGTGGAGTCTCACTGACAGCTAGGCACATCGCTGTGACTGATCTCAAGAAGATAGTGTTATTTCCAAAACACTGTAAAGGCCACGTATTAGGATATAGTTTTTATCAGTAGGGAAAAAAATTGTCCCTTTAATTTGAAGAAAGCATAATGACTTCGAGGGAATAAAGTTCTGGACTTTAGGGAAGGAAGGACAAATAGGTTCCAGGAGATATTCCTGAGGACAAGGGAAAAGAGGGTGGAGTGGAACGTCAGGCGTTGTGCTGAGTCTGAGAAGCACAGCTGAAAAAATAGTCTTCAAAAGGGTCTTTTTTTTTTTTTTTTGAGTGATGTGATTTAAATCAATATGGAGAGATCATCTCTGCCTAATATATCTGACATTAATTTTCTAATCAGATTTCACCTATAGTCTGTCAGCATTCCCTTCAGAAATCATCAATATTTTACTTGGACGAATATATCATAATCTTTTTACTTTCTCTTATGGCTTTATTCCTTTTAATAATATTACATTCTGGTAATTATATCTAACCAAACTAAAAACTGAAATAGGAGGTTCTCTGAACTTGAATTCTGACTTTTAGCTATGTCATCTCCCTTGATGGCAAGTGGAGTCTTCAGTTTTATACAAAGATGTTATATAGGGTAGATGTTATGAAGTAATATTTGGCCCTAGGGTATACATCTATCTCCGCTAATTAACTTCAGTTTTCATCACAATTTATATTGACTGAGCTGTCCTCAATCCAATAAATATTTACCCAATGAGTGAATGAATTTAATCTGTATTTATAGTATGTGTGGACATGGCATCTCCAGAAGCCCTAAAGTATTCGATGCAAGGGATATGGTAGCAGTGGGGCCCAGTAAATTATGTATATGATCTGGGGTTAGATTAATTTTGAGAGTCAGTATGGCAGGAAAAAGAACATTCTGGGAGATTTGGAATCAAACAATCCTTGGCTGGAATCTTCTTTCTTAGAGAAGTTACTTAAATTCTGAGACTCAAGTTATATATCAATAAAATAATACATTTTACATTCACCTCACAAGATTGAGAGGAAATAAAGAAAATAGTAAATATGAACGCATCCAACCCAGTGCCCAACACATTGGAAAAGCTCAGTAGAAATTATTTCACACTCAGTCGAGGTCAATTATTACTATTTTATTTATAGAGAAATTCTGCTCTTTTAGCAACCCAACTCCCTCACTTCTCTCTCCTCTCAAGCAAAGGAAACATGAAGAAAGAATGAATGATCTGGAATCGCAGCTGGACCAAACCAAACGGGCCTATTAGTCAATATAGAAAGTGTGGCTTTTAAGACTGGTCGGAGTAACATGACAGTGGCAGAATCCCAGAGATGTAGGGCAAAGTTCAAATTCTTACTCAAGGTCAAACTTGATAGAAAGTTTGAAATATGTCATGAAATAGCTCATATTGGGGAAATTTGAAAAGGGTTGCTCAAACGTTTTTAGATGCAAATAGGGTAAGGAAAGGATAGCCCTTGGCAATAAAATTTAAAATAAATTGTTTTACTGTTTTTCAACCTGAGTCTTAAAGCTAAAAAGGCTGGCAAGCATCATGATCTATGGTAGTTTAACTCCTTAAATGGAGTTTCACAGATCTTACTAATTTTAGACAAATCTCACATCATTTAATTTTTTAAGAGATGTGTTTGACCAAAGATATTTGAAATACCTTTATATTTGACCTAAAAGGCACCTTCAGCCCAGCCTCTTTTAAAGATAATTTTGACAGAAAGTTAGCTTTGGCTAGTAGCCACACCACTCTAGTTTTGACCTTGAGTGAGCTCCAATTTCTAGTAGTATTTGAATAAGTAAGTTTTACATGGAAGTTAGAGGTCAGGAACAAAAGTGCCAAAGTTATCAGAATTGATTTTTATTATTTCTTTCTCATTAATTGCCTATACATTACCCATCCCCCCCACACACATAATTTAATAGGTTCTGAAAGTTTCCTTCATTTATAAGTTATTAACAGCGATTTTAACATAGGTCTTGTCCTATTATAACATATTTCAAAGACTTATCTGAAGCAATTTGATACAGTGGAAAGAAATTTAGGCTTGAGTAAGAATGCCTGGATTCCCATCCTGTCTGCCACTATCTTTACTTTAGATAAGATGATGATAATTAGCTCTCCGACCTCACAGGGTCTTCACGTGGTTTAAATAAGTTCTTGCCTGTGAAAGCATATAGAAAGCTGTAAAATATTACACACATAAATCACCACACTAATTAAAGTATGTTTTTGATTTATGGTCTTGAAAATTTGAGAATCAAATATTGTTTCAATAAATGACTCCTGGAAATAATTTTATTTAAAATATATTTTGGAATTAAGAATGTTTGTATTCATGGAATTTAGGCTATAAAATTCAAAACTGCAATTCCTAAAATAATTATATTCTAAAAAGTTAACCCTGTGCAGTAAGTAATGAGAGTTCCTTAAGAAGTCACGTTGCTTCTATCCCTGTACTTGGAGTCTAGTTCCCAGAAAGATCCTTTTAAATAATGGCAGATCATTTCACTCCTCTATTCAGTGACTTCCCCTGTCACTCAGTAAAAGCTGAAGTGCTTACGATGTCCAAAAAGACTGAACGTGATTGGGTACCCCATTAACTCTCTGACCTCATGTGCTACTAGGTTCCCCGGATCCAAATTCTCTTCTTAGGATCTCATTGTTGGTCACTGCCTGGAATACTTTTCTCCCTGATGAAGCTAAATTACTATGGCATTCAAGTCTTTGTTTAAATGTCATCTTCCCAATTAGGTCTACCTTGACCATCCCACTGAAAATTGCACTCTTCCTCCATAAATCCAATAACACTTATTCTGCTCTAATTTTTTTTCTATAGCATGTATCACCTTCTAACATACTACATAATTTGTATATTAATCATGTTTATTGTTTGTCTCCAGCTACAATAATATAAACTCCACCAGGGAAAGGATTTCATCTGCTTTGTTCACTGATATAACCCATGTACTTCAAACACTGCCTGGCCTCTATAGTAAGTGCTCAAAACTTACTCAGTGAAAGAATAAATGATATAATGATGATACCACATATACCTCCATCAGTAGGTGTGCTGCCTTCTCTGATCCATTCTAGTGACCAACCACAAGCTTTTACATATGTGCACTCCTAAAAAGATGGGAAATGTGGCTGTAAAAAGAGAATGAAACCATCAAGCTCTTCTAGACACAGAATCCATGACCTTGGAATATCTTCATACATTTTTTTAAACAATGGTGTTAACAGGATTTTCTTTGTCCTAAGTCTATAGAACATGACAACATTAATCTCTTAGTAAATTTGCATAAAATTTGCAAATATAATTTCATGATCTGTAAAACCGAAATCAAAGTATAATATAGCAATTTCACTGACTTAATCTCCCAGAATTCTATCAAGAAAGTAATCAGATTTTCTTATCATTATTTATTCTTTTGTAAATGCTTATGGTCATCATTCTGCTATTATCTAGAGGCTGATCAGTAATTTTTCCCCTACATATTTACTCCAATGTTTTAGTTGAGATTAAACCAATTATATCTACTACTTAGAATTACTCTTTCATCTTTTAAACCATTAATACATTGTTTTTAATTTACGTTTAGAAATCTAAAGTTTTATACTGGCTTTTTAAAACCCAATATATATTGGGTCAATAATTCTGCTGCTTGGATATCTTATACAGATGGGAAAGCTAGTGCCTATACTTAGGGCTGTGTCACACCTCCCTTCGTTAATCATGTGATTTCAGTGGTGGCAACTGTGGTCTTTGGTTTAGAATTCCTAATATCAGTCTTCTTTTCCAAATCACAGCTGTATACTAGAATGTTGGTTCTGTCTCCAGATTTCTAATATGAAGCTATGGCATTCAATCTGAGCATATCATTGTAAATACTGGTGAGAATCAAGTAAAAGATCCAGAGATGATCTTATCAACATTTCAATTCTTAAGATGGCTTCTACACATAGTCTT
Organism: Cynopterus sphinx; assembly: GCA_030015415.1. Lineage (NCBI taxonomy): Eukaryota > Metazoa > Chordata > Mammalia > Chiroptera > Pteropodidae > Cynopterus > Cynopterus sphinx. Next base: position 18,127,324 of record CM057381.1, read on the forward strand.
CACACTATGAGCAATGTTGGCTCTCTTAGTAATACCATATAAGAGTAAATCCGTTCATGCACTCACTGCACCATGAAAGTTTATATATTTTTAATTCAATCACTCAGTAACTTATTTTTACATGGCCAACTTTTTTTTCCTTTGGCCAGCTGAGCAGCAAGATTGCCAAAGGGTTTCTAAACGCGTTTTCTAAGGATTTTCATTTTTCTTACTTCTACTCTAAAACTTGAAATTTCTCTTCTTTCTCTTTTTTCTTCACTAACTGAGACCTACTCAAACAGAATGCACTCTCGCTAGTTGTTAGGGAAATTGAAATATTTATCAGAATTGAAGTGAAAGATAAACCTAAATCTACTTCACTAGATGACAACTATACGTCATATATGAAGAAAATTGAAGTAGTAAACCTTCTTAGTCTGTTTGTGCAAATAGGACTTTAAAGACATTTAAAACAACACAGATTTCATGGTGCTTCTTTTCTTCCTTTTTTCTGTGTATAACCTGGTTTGTCTTCTATAGTTTCAAACATGATGATTATACAACACCATTCTATAAATTTGTTTTCTAAAATTTCTCCATTCCCCTCATTAGTCTTTAAAAGTTTCATTATTTGCCTCCTTACCAGAATATATTTCTCTAGAAACATTATATGGATATTATCCAGGTGTGCTAACTCCAGGGTTTTGGCTATTGTCCAGCTTGAACAATTAGTTAAAATTCTCTTTTAGTTTTAACCAGATGTTACAGTCCTCATTTCCTGACCTAAAAGGCTCTTTCAAATTATGAAGGACTTTTAAATACTTGTCTCATTCTCTTTCTGAGCTAGCTGCACCTTAGTGCTAACTTAATATGGCTCAATATTCAGTATGTACATATCATTAGTGAGGTTTATACAACATTTGGAATAAATCAGACTTAAAAATATTTAAATATAAGAAGGCAAGAATTAATTAGCAAAGATTTACACATTATATATCTGTTAACTTTAAAATCTCCTATCACTATGGTTTTTAGTTGAGATTTTTAATTACTAAAGTGATCAGTGCAATAATATTAGAGTTTTCTAAATATCCATAGCTTCATCTATTCAATGAGACCATAATCCTTATAAAGATATGCCTTTTATCCATTTTGCAGCTTATCAAGGACCTAGTCAATGCTCCTTACGTTGTAAATCCCCAGTATATATTTATTCACATGTAATATGATGTGTAGTTATATATTTTTACATTTGAGGAGATTTCAAAAGCAAATTATTTTTTAGTCCTAATAAACATTAGTCACCCATAATCACAACCATGTAATCTATTTTTTCTCTTAGCCTTTAATTTTCTATATTTCATTAACTTCTCATAGACCTTCAGGGAGCCAAATTAAAGCAACTGTCCTCACTCATCATTAATTACTAAAATTTCTAAAAAAGTAGCTGCTGTGGGCCCAGAACCATTGAGGGTCAAAAGCAGTTTCCTTCAATTCTAAACAGCCAGAAATAAGGGTGATGGGTTGGATACAGAAAAAGAGTAAAGGAAACGTTTTAAAAGTCCAATCAACTGATTAGGAGAAAATCCGCAAGGTGTGTGGCCTGTGCAATAGACTCCCAGGAGAAAATACTCTCCAGAAGCCATGCTTAACCTTCCCTATACCTTAAGTCCAACAGATATTGAAACCAAATGCTTAGTTCTCTTAAATCCAGCCTTTGGGTAGGTGGTGTTCTGTGTTTAGACAAAACTGAGTTCAATATTTCTTTATTAATTGTAATGGTATAAACATTTCAAAATTACTCTGCAGGCACTCTTCCATTAATCTTCCGTTAAAATATATTTGCTGGGTGAGCAGCCAATGTAATCCTGCCTAAAGAGATAGGGGAAAAGAGAGCTGGTGATTAAGGTGACTTGTTTAAAGCTGCCCAGCAAATCAGGAAGAGAGAGGAAGCTCAAGTTCTCATCCCTGCTCTGAGCTGCGGGTGTTTCTAAGGGCACATGCTCAAGAAGAACAGCAAGAAGCTGATGCTTGAAAGTTGCAAATCACATGATAAAATGACCTCATTCTGGTCATTTCTGGACCCTTTCTTTAAAAGAGAATTCCACAAGTGAAATTTCTGAAAAGTTTAGACCAAAACTCCACAAGTGAAAAGAAATGTTTTCTGTCATATCAGTATTTTGAGTTGTATTCCTTGCATAGCAGTCAGCTTTTAATTATCTAGAGAATAATTATCCATGTGTGGTTTATTAAGGCCCCTTTCTTCTCTACTGCTTTCTGCCTTTCAGCCATTTCACTGCTCATTAATATTTGTATCAGAGGCCAGACCTGCCACTTTGCTGGTGACTCTGGTGGAAAGATTTGGTGAGCAAAGAGATAGAAACCATTAAATGTGTAAAGTTTGGTGATTATTTTGAGGTTAATCCATCCACACTAGACTAGATGGTTGAACTCAATAACAAGTGATAATGTAGTAATTCATTTGTCATGGGAAGGGCTGCTCCTTTTTGCTTTTTACTCTGCATATCTATTTTTCTCTAATTCTATACCTGAATCTTTCTTATCAAAGATAATTGAAATTTGACAAAAGGTGCAATCATCTGTCTGATAGATTTTGACAATGCTCACTTTTTTAAACTCTGCATTTTCCCACCCCTGAAAAAGAAATCTCAATAAACACATCTTACATTTATTGAAGAATAAATGAAAGGTGTTCTTATTCCATATTATTTGTGGGCTGGAACATAAAATATGGCAATCAGCATCCTGCCACCACTCCCCCTCAAGGATTCTCCCTGGTTAAAGAGCTGGTGCTGGTGGTGGCGGATTAGTCAGAGTTCTGATTGCCTCATGAATCAGGGTGAAGCTCCTCACAGGTGGCAGTTAGTTTGATCTTCCTAGTCACTCTAGGAGGTTATATATCTTTTGTGATTACCTCTCACAAGGATATCCTTGAAAGAAAATGAGGCTGCCTCACCAAAACACAACTAAATGAAACAAACAAAAATGAACAGTGACAGCGGAAGAGAGCAACAGAGAGGATTCCTGTAGAAACCACACAGATGAAATGGAGTGTGTTGGTGAACTCCCTCTGCTGCTGCTCAAAGCCCTATTCCTAGAGCTATGCTGACCACATCAAAACAATGCTGCTGCATAAGCAAGGGAATAAACAAAGCAAAGACCCATTAGCTCTGTTTCCATTAGACACGCAGAGGGTAAAAAAAAAAAAATCAATAACAGGCAAACGGAAGATAAAATTGATAGGATAGAAATGTTAATTTTAGGGCTTTAAAACAAGGTATTGCAAACAATGGCATGCAATAAAATCTTAAAAACTATTTTTAAAACTTTCAAAATCATTTACATGGGGAAAAAGAACTCTAAGCAGGAACATATACAGCATATTAAACTTTAGTGCATTTTTAATGACTTGTCTTAAACAAATTATGCATGAGATAGATTACATATCCTTCACCCACTTAACAAAAAGGCATACCCACGAACAAAAAACAAAACCAGGTGGCTTTTAAAAAGAAATTAAGTGTATTCTTGGTGACTGATTGGGAGAAATGCCAAGTGATGTAAAGGACCTCACAGAATAGAGTTCTCTTGAAAGAAGCTAGATTGATGGGCCTTTTGGCCCAGACTGTAGGCAGAACAGTACAAACAATATAACAACATCAGTCTCTGCTTTTGGACTTCATCCTGGACATGTTCTCAGCAGACAGGGTTGGGGAGATGAAAGAACAAGGACTCTGGGATAACAAGCCTTAGATCTCAGACCAGCCCTGCCCCTTGGTAACTGCAGACTTAAACAAGTACTTCGCCTCTGCTTCTCCTCATTTGCAAGATGGAGATTAATAATAATAATAATAATTAATAATACTGTCTTACTTTCCTAACTTGGAATAAGTCCCAAGCCTTGGTATTTTTTCAGGGCCCAGCTCATTATAATATACAGGCATGGTTCAAACCCATGGTTTAAAGTGCTGGCGCTCAAACTACAGGGTCATCTGAATGACCAGGAGGGGTTCATTAAAACAGATAGCTGAGCCCCACCCTCAGAATCTCTCACGCAGGAGGTCTGGGGCAGAGGAGAAAACTTTGTATTTCTAACAAATCATCAGGTAATTCTGATGCTGCATGTACAGAGACCACAGTTTAATGGCTTTTGGTCATGCCTGGAGATTCTAGTGCAGTCCACAGACCAGCAAGGTCATCATCACCCCGGAGCTGGAGTACAGACCCGTCGAGAGCACTTTGGGCATGCCAAACCATTCTGCTGAACCAGAATTGGCATTTCACAAGATCTCCAGGGAATTGGTATACCCATTAAAGTTTGAGAAGTACTGCTCCTGAGAATCTTTGGAGGGAGCGGAGCCAGTAAACGACTGACAATCTGCTAGATGACGCTTGTAAGAAGAGAGCCCTCAATGCGAACAACAAAATCCAGGTTCTTGGCACTGGCGTCCCCTCCCCAAATCCTGACAATACACACTCACTGGAGATAGCTGTTCTCATCATGGGGCTTAGACCCACTGCATAGGTGCCACATGGCTGGGTGAGCAGTGAGGCCAGATTCGACAATTACTATAGTATCTTTTCACTCTTAATATGAATGTTGTTTCTTTAGAGGATGATCTTATCAGCCCTTCCTTATTCTCTTTTCTATCATCCTGTGGAGAGGTTCCTTGCCTTTCCTGTGATGTGTTCATTTGGTACCTAATTATGGGCTTGGAGGTGATAAGAATGTTGGTCAGAAGCAAAGGAAGCTGAAAACACCAAGAGCATCTCCATCAGGGAGTACTTTAGGCTAAAGAGTCACTGGGTTAAGTGTCAATGATCTAATATCAACCTAGCATCACAGCAACCCCTTCATTCAAACACGGCTGCCTATTACGTGGAATACAAACGAGAGCACCAGCTTCACATTTGTGAGATTTATATGACCATTTAGTGAAAGTCTTCTTGTAGCTCCTCTGATAGCATCACTGGCAATACAAAGCTGAATGGTCCGCATCAGATTTCATCTCTCCTATGTAGTGGTTTAGTGTTCGAGAATGAACTTACAGACTACTAAATTTATAAAAAACAAAGACAAATATACAACATAAAACAATTCAAGCTCCAAAAGCTTTATATTAGCTTTTGGAATAGAACAGCTACAAGAAGAAAAAGACAGTGAAGATTAAATCTCTTAAGATTCAATTTGTCTATTCTGCCATATAAGGCATAACCTCGCCGGAGACTTAGAATTATGCCTTTATTTTAGTCTACAACTAAGCAAAGCAACAGATATCATTTTGATTATAAGTTTTAGAGTAAAATCAATGAGAAAAAATTCTAATTTTCAAGTGATAGTAATAATGTAAATATAAGGCAATAATGTATATATTACATTAACATTGTAAACATCAACCATGGATTTTCCTATTTTACTTTCATATGTGATTTTTCTTAAAGGTGAGGACATGATGACAAAATTAGTAAACTGTGAGAACCTAAAGGATTTTTTAGGACGAAATTATTTTTTCAGCCTACAGTCTGCCTTTCTTCTTACTAGCATTGAAAAAAGATATCTTTCTCACATAAATCAGAACTCTAAGCATGGTCTCCCTTGAAGGAAAATGCCTTCTACTTCCAATAGTTCTGTCTTTCTAATCAAATATTTCTCTATATGTGTCTTTTTTTTTATGCTAGTTTACTGTTACATCTAAAATTTCTCTTAACTTTGTGAAAATTAAAGAATTCATGTTTCTCCATTGTGAGTGATGGAAATCATTCTGTTACATACTTTCAGGCCACAGACCTTATTAACAAATCACACTGCATACCTACCTATGGAAAGAAGTATGATCATTCCAACTGTGCTGTGTAGAACTGAAAGCAACTCGGTTATCCTATTGTGTTCTACATGTTTGTTCCATAAATGACTCATCCCTGCAGAAAGGGATGATTTGTCAAAAAGATATGATATATATTTCAAACTAAGCTCTTAAGAATATTAAATATTGTTGAATTAGTGTTGCCTTAAACAAAATCTCCTAGGCCATAGTTTTTTTTTTTGTTTGTTTGTTTGTTTGTTTGTTTGTTTAATACAGTAGACTAAATGCCTTTTCTAATGGGAGTCACAGGAAGTTTAGGACTGAGTCTGCATCTCAGCTAGAAGATGGTATCACTTTGAAGAAAGGACTCCACATGCTTGTGGTCAGTCACCTGCAAGGTGCCCTGCACTCTGCTTTGTTGAGTGGATGGAGGAAAGAGCAGAGTTTGCCCCATTTATAAGCTCTGGGTACAACCACTTCCACAATGTGTAACCACTGAGTTCTATAAGGAGAATAGCTGCTTCCTACTAGCAATATTGAATAATGGGCACTGAGTAATGATGGACCCTCAACCAAGCAAAGAGAGGCTTCAAGTTTTTGGAATCATCTCTATTAGCATTGACTCGGATGTTAGCTCCTGAAGACAGGTCCTTTGTAAATGCCACCAGGCCTTGCCCAGAGCTTGGCACATAGTACATCCTGTTCATTAAACTGAATCAAATTGACTCAGTAAAAGCCAATTACAGTCACCAAAAATAAATACATTAACACACAACTTCATTAGAGGTATCCTGTTTTAAACTCTCCTTTCAAGTTTTATATCATTTTTTTTTAATTAGGTAATGCATGCAGACGGTACAAAATTCAAAAGCTATAAAGGGCATGGAGTGAAAAGTAAGTCTCCATTGCCCTGACTCTCAAGTACTCAGAACTCACCATGGAAGGGAAAACCTGAAAACTTACCTTTTTATAAAAGGAAGTGTTTTGTTGTTGTTGATGATGTTGTATTTAAGTCCCATGAAAAACTAATGTTTTTTTTTTTTTAGCCTTTCATCCTCAACTTAGTCATTTTAGATCTGAAAAATAACTTCTCCTGTAAGATAAGTAAAACGCGGTACACCCACTGAGATCCACAAACAGTATTAAGGAGCCTGGCAGCAGAGAGCCTAAAAGCAATCTACCTGAAACCAAAAGGCTCTCCTCTTTCATTCTGCTTCAAGCAAGTATCACACTGCCAACAGCACTGTCAAGGGCAGTTCTTGCCTTTAACAGCCCGGGGCTGTGATAGAAGCTTGCATAGGAAGTGTCCTATGTTTCTGAGGTTATCCCTCAAAGGTATTCAGACAGTCAGGCAGGAGTTTAAGAAAGCAATGAGTGGCTTGCTGCTTTCTCTAATCCAGTGGGTAGACATAAACCACCCCAAGTAAGAATGAAGATTGCGGATTAAGACTACAGACACAGCATTTATACTACAGCACTTCCTGATGTTTCAAATCTCCTGCTCTTCTATTTTGTTCGTTGTGTTTTGCTTTGTTTTCTTAGATTACACAAACCTTTCACCTAAATAGCATAAGAGTACAGAAATTTCACTAAAGCACAGAAGAAAATGTATGTTTTTGTGTCTAAATAAACACAGACACACACACAAAAATGTATCTCAACCCTAACATTATTGAGACCATTTATGATTTTACATTGTTTTAGTGACAAGAGAAATTCTTTAATGTTTCTTGATATGTTTAGCAATTTTTACTCTAAAATGATTTTAAGGAAGAAAAAAAAGAGGCAAAGAGTTAACATAAAAAATATATACATTTTGGAGACAATGACGAATGCATCCTATGAAAAATTATGAAACATTTTATACCTTGCCAGCCTCTTTCACACCATCCCATAACACTGGCCTTGACCAGAAATAACCATTTTTTACACATTAGATGAGCATTAAATTGTCTTTACATAGTTTTTAAGCACCTGAGATATCAAGGTACTACTTCATGCTAAATTAAATAAGCGAATACTACAAGCAGATCTTCTCAGGTATTATGAGTTTGCAAATCAACTCCGCAACTCAGGCTGCTATTCTGTTCTCAGGGCAGTTGGTCTAAAGTGCTACATATTTTGAACAATCACCTACTAAAACCTGCATACACATGCCTAACGCTGACTTTTCCAAAATACGTGATAATGCATACTGTATAGTAGAAGGTAAGACAGAGAGAGCCCTTGACATTCCCCCCTAGGGATGCCGCTCTCTCTTTTTCTTCCTTCTCACCAACAGCAATGATCTTTGCTCTGGTTTTGCTAGCCTAAAAATGTTTTATGAATTATTTCAACTTCGATAGAGTGAATCAGATTTAATCCAAAAAGGGACATAGTAGCATTTATACTTTCTGGGAGCTGGCAGCAAGATAAATCCAATGTGACAAATCTCTGTGGGCTATTAAGTGGATTTGTTATGGAAAGCATACAGAAGGCAAGCCTAATAAGAATGTAGGGTGAAACGAGCCATTATTTATGAGTTCGAGGTGATATCCAAAAGAAATGCACTTAAAGATCTAAACACTGATCTCTCCAGGGCCTGAACTTTGCTCTAGGCTTTACTCAGGATATAAAATGTGGTATGTGATCCTTCAGATAACCACACATTTTATAGGACAACCATAAGTCTCTAAAGCCTCTGGGCTTTTCATTTTACTGAACAAGATCCTAATTCAGGATTGTCAAGGTGAAGATCTGTGCCATAGTAGAAAGAGTTCTATCCTGGGAGTCAGAAATGTTAAATTCATCTTCTGCTCCAGAACCTAGATGCTTCACCTATAGTATAGCATGATAATACCTTTCCTACCCACTTCACAGTGTCCTTGTGAGTTCAATGAGATAATTTACTGGGAAGAGATTTTGAAGTTTGAGTGCTACAGACATATAAACTTTTAGCATTATTAATACCTGCGAAATCATCGTAGCCATTTAGAATTCCCTCTATGTCAAAATTCCTTATGGCCAGGCAAACTCCCCACCAGCCCAGAGGAACCAGTCAACACAACTTTGTTGCTAAGAACACAAGAACAGAGCCACCAGGAGTTAGTCTTTCCACCAGATTGTGAGCAACTTGCGGGCCCAGATCCTGCTTTGTTCATTTCTGTATCCCCAGCATCCAGCAGAGTTAGTTCTTGCAAAATAACTGTTAATTAAGTGAAATGCAAGAGATGCCCACAACCAGCAGAGGACTCATTAAGCTCTTTGACAGACAAATGAGTCATCATTCAGAGAAGCAGAACCACTAAGAAATAGATAGATACTAAGGGATTTATTATAGGGCTTTAGCTCTGCTTATTGTGGGAGTCAGTTGAACTATACACAGAGACCGTTGATTTTGTGTTTGGTGGTGAAGCCTGAAGTCAGTAGGGCAAGCAGTCAGGAAGAAAAGGTGGCTGTGAAGAAAGCAAGGACATGATGGAATCTGCAAGGATGAGGGGATTCTGCAAAGGGGAATCAGAGACTCACCACCTCCAAGACTCCACATTCAAGGATAAAACTGACCTGCTAGAGATGCTTATGCTCTTCCCCACTTGGCCTGGGAGTGAGGAAGTCTGAAGGAGGCCCGAACACTGCCCCACACCAACCAGGTGAGCCAACAAATAAGTGACGACGTACATGAGCCATAACAGCATCTCACATGCTGTGCAGTTCTTCCGACCTCAGAGGGTATGGAAGCAGTTTCACTTGCATTCTCCAAATATCACTCAAAATGTTTCTTGTGGCCCATTAACTATGCAGAGAAGAGAATTCTGGGAAGCAAGTGTTGCCTGGCACTTTGTGTACCCAGTGGAATCCTACAGCCTCACAGAATGATTATTTTCTTTGTTTCGTAGATGAAAACTCTGAATCCCTTAGATAACCTCCTTGGGGTTTGCAATGCACCCACGTCTGCGCCTGCAGTCCACGCCTTTTCCTTCATTTTTGCCTACAGAGCCGCTGGAATATTAACAAACGTCCTCAGTCTGGCTTTGAGTATTCCTCATAGCAAACCTAAGGAAAATTTCCAGCATCCAGAAAGAGCTTCCTTCAGTTTCCCCATCCTCAACAGCAACATAGATACAGAGCTGATGACAGACACTCTTTCCCATTGTCTCTTTAATCACACTTTAAGAGATCCTAAGAGGAATGAATTAAGAATCCCAGAGATCATACCTGGGAAGAGGTAGAAAAAGCTGATGGAGCCCTCCAAGCCTGCACCCGTAAAGCTGGCTTAAGTCTCTCACCTCAACTGAACAAATACGTAATGAGGAATCCACGGGCCTGGACGGCCTGGCTGCATCTAAACCTCAGGTTTCTGCAGCTTCACAGAGTGTTCACCAACACATCATATATCACACCGACCAGGAAACAACTGTTCCCAACCCGGAGCCTCCTGTAAATCAGCTCACATTCCTGAGTGGCATAGTCAGTCACGTCAGGTGCATTTTCCAATTCCTACTTTCTTAAAAGTACAACTGCTCATATCTCCATTTTTGGTAGTTATGACTCTCTCAAGCACTTCTCCAGCAACTCCTCAGGCTAGAAGTTCTGGAAATCACAGTTTATTTTATCACTCAGTGTTTTCAAAGTTTGAGAATGAAGACAGAGAAGTCACCTGTGCCATGGGAAGAAAAATACAGGAATCTGTAAATTTGAGTTTCATTAATTTTTCAAGAAAATTTTTATTTTTAAAATATATTTTATGGATTTATGTAGAAATAATGTTATGTTACAAAGAGTGTGAGTTTTGAAGACTTTCAAATATTTAAATATAAACACCAATAAAATCACCTAAAATGTATGTCATGTTTTAATGTCTTTTTTTGCTACTAATTGTGTGCATAAGCTGAATGAGGAATAGAATCGGTTCCATTTCATTTTAGAATTAGCATGTCTTTCTTCTATCCAAAGCTGGCTTTAGGCAAATTGGGAAGTAGAGGAAGTTGAATTTTTCAGAGCTCTCCAAACCTGCATCCTTCCAGAAGGCATTTTAGAACCCATAAGCCAGAAACTTCCAAACACAAAATTAATTTCTCCTCTCCATTCTTTCTGAGTCTGTCTATAATACCAAAAAATTGGATTAATACATTTGTGGACCAGGGTTAACAATGACCAGAGCTGATAGCACAATTTCTTTATACAGAGATTTTCAGAGTCTTAAGAAGTGACTGATAAAGGTTTTGTTTTGTTTTATTTCTTGTTTTCTGAAGAGGAAATCAGATAGACGTTTCGTTAAAGTGGTCAAGGAAAGTTAGTCATAGCCAAAAAGGAAATTTGCATTTTTAATTAAAGAAATATGGAAATTTTACAGAAAAATATTATGGTCATAAAGTAAATAAAATGCGGCTCATGGCAAAATGCACTTTTATGCCATTCTCTTTTAGGTAAAATGATATTTCCACACAATATTTTTAGGAGGATAGAAATCACCTTTTCCATCTCCCTTTCTATTTCACAGTAGAGCTTTTTCCAAGGTCATTAAAATGAAAGAATGACAGTAGACTTTCTTATCAACAGCTTGTTCCAACAGATACAATACATGGGTTGGGGATCAAAAAGAGCATGAGTAGCATTTCTGCCAACATTGTAGAAAATATTGAACATCTGCTATATCTGGGATCCTGGGAGTTGTAATTATAATTTTTTGAAATCTGTACACAAGAGTTATAAATATTAGAACTGTAGCCTGTGAAAGCCATGAAATATTTAACTTGTTTGGCAGGCTTAAGCAAAACTCATAAACTTAATTTAAGCAAGCCAAACACTATAGTTTTACCAATTTTATATCTTTCATGTCATTAGTTAGATAAATTAAAGCAAGCTATAAAACAGCCTAGAGATGGCCGACTGAAAGTCCTGGGGGGTATACCAGAAAAAAAGTGCATTTTGAGAATTAACTCATTTTACCATTGCTTGACCTTTTACCTTTCCCAGTTATCTACACTTGTCAATGACTCTGGTCTGGGGATCAGGGGTGGGCATGGGGGATTTGCTATTAAGAAATGACTTCAGGTTAAATAAAAAGAAGAGCAGGCTTCAGGCATTTAAAGCAGATTCACAAGAGCCACAATAAGAAACAAAGGCCACTAAAGGCTACAAGTGTTGGTTTAATCAAAAACCCACATGCTGCCCTAAGGGAAAACCTTTCAGACCTGAAAACAATGGCCTGGTAAATAGCTCTGTGCTGTGGCAGAAGGTAAACTGAGAGGCTGAGGTTGCAGAGAGGAAACAGATTTCCATCTTGGTAACTATGTGGCCCAGTTTCATCACTGAGAGTTGTCCTTAGAAAAGAATGAGGACTGGAACATATTCAGCCATGTCCATCCTGCACATGACTTTTAGACTTAACTTGTGACAGTGATAACGAAGCCAACTTTAGTTTCTAAGATAAAAGTACTATTTAATTAGTTTCAATGCCTTGTCATTTATATCCCTTCCACACTCTCTACCCTTATCCCAGGCCCAGAATGTTCTTCCAATAAAAACTAAGGATGAGAATCTTCACATCGAGAATATTCACATTATAGATTCAGAAAGAAAATTATTGATGATGCTACCATTTATTTCATAGCACTTTATGTATAGAATAGTTTTTGCAATTGAACCTCAAAGCAATCCTGTTTATTACTGTGTATAAGTGACTTTTACAAATTAAAAAAATAAATAGCCACAGAAAAGTTACAAAGTATACCCATGACCATACAGCTGACAGTCCTAAAGCCTCCTGAGGCTCGGTCCAGTGCCCCAGTCACAAGGGAGGCAGCTAATTCCCAGAATACATGGCCGACAGGAAGGAGACTGAGCAGGAAAGAGCTGAGAGACCCCAAGTCCAGGCTTGTTGGTCGTGCTTCCAGACTCACATCTTCCCTCCTGGCCCTTCTCTATGCCCCGGCGCTTTTGAGATTCAGTATCTCAATGAAACCTTCCTACTCCTCATCCCCTGCCTCATCTCTCCCTCTTAAGCCCTACAAAGAACTGAAACTGGCTGTCAGCTCTGGGGCTTTGCCACAGTCACAGCAGCCTTTGTTAGCAAGTTAAGAATCTACAGGAATCCCCTCTTTGCTGTCTCTACACTCTGTACATGAGAGCAATCAAATGGATCAGCTGGGAACCCCTGGCTGTGAATGCATAAAAGAGCAAATGAATAGGAAAGTGCAAACGAGATATTTCACTGAAATATCCTGCTGATCCTGTTTTATTCTGCATTTAAGAAAATAAAATTCATGCCCAAATAGCCTCTTTCTCCCTGAAGTAGAGGGTTGATATCACGCAGACTGTCTACACAGGGCAACCAATTCAAGGCAGAACTGAAAGTTCCGATTCAATCCAATCAGCCCATGTCATATGTCTGGGGCCAGGCCAACGGGGCTTAGGATGTGATTTGAAAGAGTCAATGTGACTTGTCGGTGGCCCACACAGGCAGAAACTGACACCTCAGGTTTACTTGGATGAAAAGTGAGCCCTGAGGTTTTTTGAGCATCTCCTAGGAACCAGGCATTTTGCGAGAATTTTTCTATATGTTTCTTAATTCAACTTCCCAGTCAGCTTATGGGATAGATTTCAGTTTATTATCTATCTTTTAAACAAATATTAAGTCACTTCTTTAAGATTAAAAAGCCTGTAAGAGGAAGATATAAATATTGTATGCAAATCTGCAGCAAAAGGAAATTTTAGGAAGAATCCACATTCAACTTACCCTGGAGAATGATTTATTTCTATGCCTGGCTTCGCCTGGGACACAGAGCCAGCTAGGAACAAATAAGCTAATGAAGCTGTCCTTGTCCTCCCCACACTCTTGGGACAGATGTGGGGATGCTAAAAACAGCCCAGTTAGTTCTAGGAGAGTCTCTGCAGGGGTGGTGGGCCTACACTCTCTCTCCAGTTCCTCCCCTCTAGCTCTCACCCACCTGTGCCCCTATTTCCCCACCCGAAATGGCCAGGGCCCATGGGGGGGGGGGGCATGGAGAGCATGGTCTCATCTTCTAACAGCCAAAGCGTGAGGGACATGATAAACAAGTCTGGAGAAATGAGTGCCTTTGTCTTTCCTCTGGTCTTCCTTTTGATCTTCATCTTGGGTAAAGTGAAAAATAAATAAACAGACAATAGATAATAGATGATGATAGATGATAGATAGATAGATAGATAGATAGATAGATAGATAGATAGATAGATAAAAATAAATAAGGACCAGAATCAAGGCTCAAAGACTTTCACACACGGAAATTAAAAAACACAAATGCCATGATTTGACATTTTTTTTCTTTTACAAAGACCAATAAACTGGGGATTCCAACAGCTCTGCAGAAGCATTCACCTCCATTTCCACTTGTAGTTGAAAACCAAGTTTCTGCTGCCCTGGTACTGAGTGTTGTCACCCCCAGGAGGGCATCACCTCTGATTACACAGACAGATTGAGGTCCTGAGGGTCAGGCCCGCGGGGTGAGGGCCAGGGGAAGGCGGAGCAGGAGTGTTTAGTAAGACCTGCCTCGTGTGAGCTGGCAGGCTCCTGGGGCCTGACACCTCGTTGCTTTTCCTCTCTGGCTGCACACGGGCGGTACGACTCGGGGAAGCTTTCCAGGACAGTTGTGTGAAAGGGAAAAGCTGTTACTCCTCCAAGACTGAACAGCGACAGAGACACCTCCTCTAGGATTCCTCATCAAGCCACCGCGTCTGGTGGGAACTTCATTTTCCACTAAGATTGCTGGGCTTGTTTGCATGTGTTTTATTATGAGCTACAGTAATCTGTTCACAAGAGACAGAAATCCTGGTGTATCAATCCTTCAAGCCTGTTGACATTTGTCCACTTGGCAGATCATAAAAGCCCCTTGAAAATCACAGGAGTAAATGTGTAAACCGCTTACCAAATTATATGATGTAAACGCCAAGAGAAGGCATTCCGCAGGATAAGATCACTGAATCGTGACTGCCTTCCGAACATAACTTTATTTTGGTCTAGAGTTACATGTGAGGTGTTGCCAAGAACAACTGAAAAAGAGACAAAGACATGTGAATTCAGCCAAAAGCTGGCTTTTAAGTTCTCTGCCTTCAAAAAGACGAGAGATTCTTCGCAGAGATGTAGTTTTGCATAAACAGTCTTCGCTAACAAGAGTTTTCCCCAAATATCAGTTAAATTTTAACTAGTTCCCTGTAAACATGATGTGAGTGCCAGAAATAGTCTCGGCATTTTGCAAGAAAAAACTGGAACTAGCTTCATGACATAAATACACAGATAAAATAGACCCCGACATGGTTAGTAGCAATCAGACTGCAGAGGGTTGAGAGAGTGCAAGATCACTGCCACCACCTTCCCAAGAATACCTCCAGCGAGACTTCTCAGAAGACTTGAAGAGGAATGTAACAGAATAATTATGCATGAAGCAATAATAAGTACTGTCTTTATAACAGTGCAGGGAAATCTCTACCAGAAGCTGTTGTGTCTGAATGGAGGTTTAGCCCAGGCTCTTTGAGGAATCAGGTCTGAAGTTGAAAACCCTCTTTGTCGGGGCGATCTTTATAGATATTCCATTTTAAATTTTTTGCCTCAGTTGACTAACAATTCACTGCTTGTATCTGAATCTTCCGTAGAGACAGCACATTTATTTCATTGCATCTCTCCACTGTTTTACACATCATAGCAGATATTCGGCTAGAAGTGAGAAGCCAAACTCAAAGGAGAGAGAAGAGACACAGGGGAGGAGAGAGGTAAGGAATTCCCGTAACAGTCATGCAACTCTTGCATCAACGGTAAAGAGTGGTTCTCAGGTCCCCAAGGTGACAGGAAGCCCTTCATGTATGGAGAGCTCTTATGAACAGGAGGTGTATGACTTCCTCCTGTGAGAGGAGCCTGGGTATGGCTTCTGGTACTATCCAGGGACCCCACCTCTTTAGCAGGATGAGAATTTTAAATATCCTTCCTGGCATCCAGGAAGGGTTTTCTAAGAGTTTGTAAGTCCTGTGACTGTTCTTCTACAACCCATGGACTGCAGGCACCCATCACACACCACTGCCAAATTTGACATTGATAAGGGACCTTACGGAGGAACCAATTCAGCATCCTATTGAATGTATGCAAACCCGATCCAGTGTCCTCACTCGTCTCACCCAGCCCACACAGACAGAGACAGAGAATGCCCTGTCCCCAGGGCAGCCCCTTTCATCTTTGGACAGCTCTAAATCTCCAAAAAAAAAAATTTTCTAAAGGAATAAACAATGCATTTTCTACCCATTGGCATTAGTTCAGTTCCGGCAAGAACCTAGAGAATAAATGCAATTCCTCTTCTTCTTGAAATATGAAGCAGAAGTCAGGGCTCTAGAGCCAGCAGTCATGTGTGTCACTGGAAATCTTTCCCTCTCCATTCTTCTCAGTTTAGGAAAAGAAGAGATAGTGTCTAGGATGTATGCAGCTGCCCCTACTTGGGCTCCTTGTTTTGGGGACTCTGTGGCATGCTTTGGAAGCACCATATCCCCGTGGGTCTTAATGGAGAACAACTCTTCACAGGTTTCTAACATGTCAACTGTGCTACCTCTATTGATGGAAGAGGTTTTTAATTTAATCTGAACAACATATTCTACTTATCCTCTATTTACTCTACATACATTTGGCAAGTGACAATTATGTGCCAGTTCTAGATTTTATGCTAAATTCAGGGAAATTTAATGGCAACTAAGACATCGTCCCTGCCCTTAAGAAGCTGATTATCTAGAGCAAAATCTAGGTGAATAAGCAGGCAGATCGAGTATATCATGGATAGGATCACAAGAGTTTAAAGTATCCAACCCAGGTGTAGGAGGTCCCAGAGGAGCTGATGTCTGAGACAGCCAAGCTGTAGACATATAAATGGGGCAACAACAGAATGACACCAAAGTGAAGGGAATCCCAGGCAGAGAGCCTGCTGTATTCCTGGGACCACACAGATATGAGGTGGATAGGAACATGTGTTTTCAAATATCCTGTGACTGTGTCTCTGCACAGAAGATATGAGAATGACGCTGTGGTCTATGCAAAAGACTTTATGCATTAAATCGTGTGCTTGTGTTTAAGTCATACTTGAAGACTAAGGATTAAAATTAAATTCACTCACTATTCAAAGATCAAAGTAAGTACTGAGATACTCCTATTCTTGGCTTCCTAGAGCTCAGAGTCTGGTGGGGGCAATATTTTTTTCTTAACTTGCATGTTGTCCAAAGCAACATTACCAAATAGTAACACTGGTTATTTAGTTCTGTAAAAAATATATATTTTAATTGTTTTGAGTACCTGGCTTGAGTAAGTAGTCTTCTGAGACAGAAATGCAAAATAGAAGTCTCCTACTCCACAATGCGCTCTCTCCTCTTAATCAAAAATAGTAATAGGAATCAAAAATAGTAATTCCTATTCTTGCATGTTAATTGAAAATCAAAATAAATGTTCATTTGTGATTAGTTCAACGACCATTTTTTCCACTGATCTTCGAGAGTCTCTACAGAGCTAAAATGATAAACTGCTGAATCGCATTGAGGAGAGGCTGTGTGTAGTGTGGCTGCGGCAAGGAAAAGGCTATAAGAAGAAGCTCCCAGTGAGAAAATTCTGAGACAAAGGGAAACCATTGCTGGCAATTAAATGCTTGCCAAGGAAATACTAGTGAACTACCGTAAGGAGGTAAATTTGATTAGAGAAAAATGTTCAGTATTCTAATTAAGAACTCCCTTCACCCCCATTCAAGGAACATTGTTTAAAATCTGCTTCTTTTAAATGGAGGTTTCTCAACTTTGGAACTATTAATATTTGGGGCTACATAATTCTTTGCTGTGGGGGTCTGTCTAGGGCATTGTAGGACATTGATCAGCATCCCAGGCCTCTGTCCACTCACAGCATGCCAGTAGCACCCCCAAATGCACACCTGCTGTGACAAGCAAAAATGTCTCCAAACATTCCCATGTCCCAGGAAAAGCAAAATTGACTCACTTCAAGAACTAATTATTTAAACTAACAGGGACAAGGACACAGAGCAGAGTTAAAAGAATGCAGTGAGAACACGGAAAGTATCTTTATGGAAAAAAGTATGATAATTTCACTATGGAGATTATAAATGCTTTTCAAATTTCTTAACCTGAATAATCTTTAGGGTCCACTTAACACACAGGAGCACATCCAAATGCATACAGCCATGCTCACTTCGGCAGTACATTTACCAAAACTGGAACAATACAGAGAAGATTAACATGGCCCAAATGCACAAAGCCAAATGCACACATCCAAATGCACACACACACAGATAAAGTGGATTTTTCCTAATTATCTTTATGGTATGTTGGTATGAAAATAAGTTGTGTACTCTGTAATACAAAAATTAAATGGATTTCCAATTCAGCTTCCTGGGGTTTCAGAATAATTTTATATTAACGTATCAGTGTTGGGAGAGAAAAAAAATTTATCACATCAAAACCATTCCAGAAGCACCTCATTTTGATAGGAAAGTACTTTGTGATGATTACCTAATAGACAGCATTTGTTGAAATGCTTTTAATAGACCTTTTTTATCACATGCAAAAGAATTTCAATGCTAGTTCAGTCTCCTGTTTCATTCTGTCATGAATCAATTTGTAGAGACATTTAGAAGTCAATAATCCACTGCAGCTTTGATGACAGGTGATTAATTTCTACATTTTAGAGACATAATAAGATTTAGCAATAAAAAGGCCTTGAAGTAACCTACCAAACAGCTTTAATCTCAGCCTTGGGACTGTTGCTAAATATGAATGCTTGTACACAAATGTGAATGATTTAAGTTAGTAGGTTTTATTGCAGACTCCTTGTGTTTTCATATTAATCTTGCTTTACAATCAGCCTATCTATACAATCAATTTATGTTGAATATTTTCTCCAACACAATGCTTGCAGGGAGGAGGGGGCTAACAAATTATTTACACACAAAGGGTTTGTTCTACAAAAGAAGTCATTTCACATGCTTATTGCTGAGGGGATGACTGATTTTATTGGTGCAGCAAGGAAAGAGGAAAAAAAAGAAGTGAAGGTGGCCTTCAAAAGATTCAAACAGGGACAGGTTCAGGAAATGGATGGCGATGAATACTGAACAATAGCTAACACTTCCTTCCGAATAATCTGCTGTTCTCTTCTTCAATCCTTTTTATTCTCAAAATTAACAGAGGCACAGAGGCTTCAGAAGAGTTTCTAGTCTTATCAAGAGATTTCTATAAATTCAAGTGCTAATAAAAAAGAGTAAAATTAATCTAACCTAAAAAGAAGTTTGTCGTCTACTACTGAGAGATGATAAAAACCCAAATATGAATGTTTGTTTAAAGATAAATATAGAAATAAGAATGGATACATTTGATGTTCTACATAATTTATCATTTCTGACCAACAAATGGTGCGTTCTTAGAAAACACTAAATATTCCTAAGGCAGATGTTCCAAGTTCAGTCAGGTTGTACTGTGCTTGTTAAATCTTGGTAGCTGGAAGTTTTTCTTTGTTCTGACATGTTTTTGATGTAAGTGGAGGATCATTCCTGAAAGTATTTATGGAAGAAATGTCTTTGGTTTTTTGTTTTGTTTTGTTTTGTTTTCTCAGAAGGAAATGACTAAAGAAGAGTTAGCTGCTTGACACACATAAAAATAATTTTTTTAAAAAATGTAAAAAAGCATAAGAGACAGCATGCTTCTGAGAAAGATCTAAGAACAGGACATGGAGACAAAAAGAAAAGACTTCTCAGGGGACCACCCAGCAAACCAGAATTCAAATTCACCTCTCATTACTACACCCCTTCCCTTCACCAACTACCACAATCAAGATTTTGCTTTCCTCATTATTCCTGTTTTAAAGATTAGACATCTGTTATTGTCTTTCATTCTTTCTTCTTTTTATCCAAACTTTGGCATGGCTCCCATTAAAGCATTTCTTAAAATAGCTCCTTCTTTATTCTCTGATTCAGGCACCAAGAACTTCTAACTAGGTTCTCAGTGCCCTCAAGAGGGCTGAGCTGCCTCCAGCCTTACCCTGACTTCCCTCCTATGCTTCCCCAACGCTACTGCCAGACTAACCTTCCCACAAGACTCCTTACTCATCTGTTTGCAATTTTATGTTCATTCACACATTCAAGAAGCAAGGCTGAGCAATTAACACATGCTGGGCACTCTGGTAGGGACTAGGAATTTAAAGATGATGAAGACATGGTGTCTTCATTTAAATAGCTCAAAATTTATCCAGAGGGACAGACACCTAAATAACTAGATGAGTGGCAAGTTCTATCATAGATCTGTATGTATGTGTTCATAAAAAGTGCAGTAGGTACTCAGGTGAAATTGTTATTAACACCTCCTAAGGAGAAGACATCAGGGCTGATCCCCGTCAAGTCTTAACATGGGGAAAGAGAGAGAGAGAGAGGAGAGAGGAGAGAGAGGGAGAGGAGAGGAGAGGAGAGGGAGAGGGTGACAGAGAGGGACAGAGAGGGAGAGAGAGGGAGAGGGAGAGGGAGAGGGAGAGGGAGAGGGAGAGAGAGAGAGAGAGAGAGAGAGAGAGAGAGAGAGAGAGAGAGAGAGAGCAATCTAGACAGAGCAAATAGTAGAGCAAAGACAGAATCATCTTGTCTTGAGGATGGAAAGATAATTAGATAGATGATAGATGATGATTGATAGATGATAGATGATAGATAGATAGATAGATAGATAGATGATAGATAGATACAATCTCCTTCTAACTTCCTGACTTTCACTCTCTGCCTGTCTCTTTTTCTCTCACTTCTATGCTCTTCCCATTTCTTCCCATCTCCTGCAAATTTTTTGAAAGACTAGTCTATGTTTGTTGCCTTCCCACTTACTTCTCAACTTATCACTCCATTGTCATGCTTCCCCCACTTAAAGGATAAGTAACCTCCTAGATGTCAGATCAAAAGCATCCTTTCCCATCATTATCGTACTGGACCACTCTTGCATTTTAAACTTTTGTGTAAGCCCTTGTATAATAACTATTTCTTTGGCTTTGACACAAACGTAAATTTTCTTGCACACCTTCTCCTATCTCTCAGGCTCTTTTGTGGGGTGTTTCTTTGTCTGTCTTTCAAGGCTGAGTTCCTGAAAAATCTCTTTTCACTGTACACACTTTCCTTTGGGGTGAGCTATTATTTTTATGGTTATACTCAACACCTATCACCATTCCCCATCGGTCATCAGTCCAGACTTCCCTTCTGAAGTCAGAACCATTGTATCTGACCACCTGTAGAACAGCTCATAATGTTATACCTAACTACCTATAAATCATCTGTCAATGGGCCACAACATGTTTTATTCTAAATAACAGGATCTTCTCTGTTACTGTTTTTTCTTTTTTTCCTTTGCTCAAAAAACGGAAAATCCAAATTTAAAACTTAAACATAACTGTTATCCTAACCACATAAAACTACCACAAAAAGTGTGGGACAACTGTCCACTTTCTCTTGCTGGTCTTTCAATATTTCTCACTAGCCAAATAGAGACATTTAAACACATACATGCACACACATGTATGCATACATCTGTTAATCTCTCTTTTGTTCAAATAACAATATCTAGCATTTATTAATGTTTCTGTGACAGGTTTTAATATTCTACATGTTTAAACTTATTTAAGCTTCAGAAAAACCTGATGAGGTACATACTATTATCATACCAACTTTACAGGAAACAAGAACGGAAAATAAGTAATTTGCAAATTAGATAGAAGAATAAATTATCAAGAACTATAACACATGAACTCTTAACTTGATAAATATTGAAAGTAAAAATTTACTCCAACTTCTTGCTTTCAACATCAATTGTTTACTTTCATAGATTTACCATGTGTAGATGCAACATGTTAGGAAACAAGGAAAATTATTAAAAACCATAACTAGCCTTATTATTCACTTTTCTGTAATTTTTCCTGTGTTTTCATGATCGTAGGTACTGAAATATAGATCAAAGATGGAAACACTGCTAAAACAGAGGACAATTATTTGCTGGGTTTTAGAGCTATTGCAGCGTAGTAACATCTGTAATGAAACGAGGCCTGCCTGTTTTTTCACTAGTGTCAAATCACCATGAAATACTGAGGAGAAGGGAGGAATCAAATCTTGCAGTCTTCGAAATCTGATATGAGGTCTATAACCAACCCTGTGAGAGACAGGTAACTTTTACAGCAGGACAAACACACTACAAGGGAATGAATCAAAGCAAAGGATTAGATAATTGAGGAGGTGACAACACATCAGATAGCGGGTGGCAGAGTGAGGGATGGAACAGGAGTTGCCTGCCCAGCAACATACAAGAAGAGTTACGACGCTGATGCATTTTCATTTCTACAGGTGGGAACCTCAAATCATTCCATGGACTAACCTCTGAGTACCTCTAATCCAAGCCTGCCAAGGCTCAGTTGATATACTCTTGTAACGTCAAAGATGGACCCAACATATTTTCAACAATATTTCTTTGGTCCTAACAAGACACATTTTAGTCTAAATAACCTGTAAATTCAAACCTTATTTTCTATGTTTAAGAAATATGCCGGAAAAGAGGAAAAAAAATATGCCATTATAGGTTCTATTGTAAATGGCCACAGAGCCATGAAACATTTTTTGACCACCTACTCCATGCCAGCCTGTGTAAGACCATTCTCCTATAATTTACCATTTAATCCTAACAGCCAAGCTCTGCTGTGTGTGCTATTACCTTCTTATAAAATGACAAAATAAGAATCAGAGAAGTGAAGTGACTTGCCCAAGATTATATATTTCAGAGGAATGCTTTTCTTTCCTTACCATGGTCGATCTGATTGCAGCTGCAATGCTGAAGGACTGCAGGGCTGGAACGTGCCTGACTCCTGCCTAAGCTCAGAAGCTGAGAGCCCAGGTGCTTTCTCTCTACTCACAGGGCTTCAAGTAGGGATTTCACACCTGGTGAGTTAATCAAGGCTGTCAGCTTTTGGCAACATGTTTACTATTTTATTTCAGACAATACATTTGTCCTTTGTTATGATAGCATAAAGGGGGGTAGGGGAAGGTTAAGTGGGTAAAGATCAAATATATGGTAGCTGAAGGAAACTGGACTTTAGGTGGTAATCACACCATAGAATATATAGATGTCAAATTATAATGTACACCTGAAAATTATATAATTGTATTAACCAATCTTACCCCAATAAACTTAATAAAAAAATATATAACATAAAATTTTATTATTTTCTTACTTTGCCATTCTCATATATTTTACAATTTTGCAAGATTTTCTTTTCTTAAACTTTAGAAAATGAAATAACAGCATATGGCTAAAAGACCTAAGGATAAGCCAGCACTTCGACAAAAGATAATCAGCCCTCAAAATAGATTCTGACCACTTCTAACAGATCGCGATTCTGATTTTAAATTATCCTCTTGACCTTAAAGACGGTGCTCTGTGGGAGTGAGACACCTAAAACCACTGCTCTTCATGACTCAGTCAAGTTATGAATTTAAAGTTTCTCACAAAATAGCAATAAATCCAGATGCAAAGGCAGTTTAGGAAAGCTACAAGAAAAATGTTGCTCTCTCATCTCAAAGACTTTTTGGTCTTTACAAAATTTAATTATTTAAAATCTAGGGTTTTGAATTTATAGAACTTTCTGAAATTAGTCAGATGATTTTCCAAAAAAAAATCTGCCTTGTAACCTTGGAAGATATCAAGAAAAGGTCAGATCTGGGGAGCTCCTTAATGTAATCTTGCTGCAAATTTAATTTTGAAGATAAAATGTTCAAACTTTTGATGGGATTACATGTAGGGACTCATGTTGAGAGAGAAGCAAATACTGAATGAAGTAAGAGGGATAAAATACGGAAATGAATGGGACTAGCAGTCGTCATTGCTTCAATCTTACTAACGATTCAATCTAAAACCCTATATTCATAACTCTTTGGACACTTTGTTGTCTCACCTGAAAAATGTAGGAGCCTCAACTAAGTTATTTGGAAACCTCATCTTATAATGTGCCATCAGAATAAGCAAAATTAAGTTTATCCATCTTAGCTTCACAATGGAATTATCTAATACTAAGTCTCAGCTCATTTCACTCTCAAAGCCAACTAGAAGTTGGTTGAAGTTAGAATAAGTCTACCAAGGTCCTTAGGATGAAATCGGTCAGACCTGTTAGGAAAACACTTCTTTCAATAGAACAATCTCAGAATTTTATTTAACAACCAGAGAATGACTGGAATTTCAAAGTTCTTCTGGGTAGAGAAAAGGCACCATAGTAACAATATGATAAGTCAATAATAATCTTCCATCATGTACTGGATGTCAGTGGGTAATAATATTAAATAGACTTGAGTCCGCTGAGAAAATGGCCAGTTTTGGAGCCAGATAGTCAATGAGTAACTCATTCTATTTCCCCAGGAACTGGAACAATAGCTAATATACTAGGATCTTGACACATATTTGATAAAACACTAAATTAATGAATCTGTTTCAAACTCTTCATTTTACAAATACGGTCCAAAAAATCTGAGCAATGTGTCCTGGACCACTAGCAAACAAAATCTAAAACCCAGAATCTCTAGATATTCTCTGTCACATTGCAACTTTCCGTTTTTAAAGTTTAGAAAACTTAAACCTGTATTAAGACACCAGTCAGTTGAGGTACTGACTTAACTCAAAATGTCATAGCATGGAGCTTTCCAAATGTGCCCAATTATAGAAATCACCTGGTGTGTTTATTAAAAAATTAAGGTTGCCAGGCCTCTGTCCAGAAATTCTGACTCAGTATCCTTTAGTAGGCAAGTTCAGAAAACTTTGGCCTACCCAGGTCACTGGAAAGAAAAGAGACACCTCTTTGCTCTTCACAAGAACACCTATCTCAAACCAAAGAGAAGAGATTGAGGAGATCCTGGTTGGGTTGCAGTAATACAGGATGCTTTGTTTATTGCTGGTAAGTCAAAGGACACTGATGAGAGCAGAGAGGGAGGCAATTTTGAGGGCAAGAAAACACTTGCAACAGATAGTACCCACTTTCGATTCATTAATTAAAATCATAGAAGGCAGCTGCCCAAGAGGTCTTGCAGCTGTACATGCTTTCCCCTACTCTTTTTATGAAAAACAAATGACCTAAAGTCAGGACCAGAAAAGTTAAAATGTAAATATTTGTCAAATGGATAAATAGAAAATATTCTCTTCAACCATTAGCACTAGTATATCACAATTTATCTTGATAGTCCTTTTCTAGAATCAAAATCATTTCCTTTCAGGAATATGTATACTTAAACTACATTGTTATGGATATTAAAGAGAAAAGTCAAAGAAAGTGTCAATGACAAAAGAGTAGGAAATGGAGGATTTAGCAAACATACATGCTAAAAGCCTTGAGGAAAATAAAACATAATGAGAAAAAGTAAACTTGAGCATTACAATTGCAGTCTAGTTGCTGTATTAGTGAAGAATGAGGATATGCTTAAGAGGGATTTGTGTCTTTTTGTTTTCATGAACTAAGCTAACATAATCCTGGCAAATTCTATGAACACTGTAAATAATTGCTGCAATGCAAGTTTCACAAGAATAAAGTCAATGTCTGCTTTACCTACTATATCCTCAGAGCCTAACACATGGTACACATTCTATAAATATTGGATGGATGGATAAATGAACAGATGGATAAATGGATGGATGGATGGATGGATGGATGGATGGATGGATGGATGGATGGATGAATGGATGGATGGATGGATGGGTGGATGGGTGGATGGATGATCTTGGATATTTGAGGGCTGAGCATAGTCCTACCTACAAATATCCTAAGCTCTTTTAATCTTCAGGAGCCAAACTGTTCTAAGTCTCCAAGACCATGGTGAGATATGGATTATGGGACCTACAAGACAAAAGTCAGTAACTCTTCCTAAAGTCAGACATGTATTAAATGTTGATGGAAAATCAGTGTGTTAGTTTATTGGGGCTGCCATAGTAAAGTACAACAAACTGGGTGGCTTAAACAACAGAAATTTACTGTCTCACAGTTCTGGAGAGTAGAAGTTCAAGATCAACCCATTGGTGGAGTTGGTTACTTCTGAGGACTGTAAGAAAGAATCTGTTCCATGCCTCTCTCCTCTTCTGGTGGTTTGCTAGCAACCTTCTGCATTTGTTGGCTTGTAGATGCACTGCCCTAATCTCTGCCTTAAAGTTCACATGGCATTCTCTGTGTGTGTGTACACGCCTGTCTCCACATTCTTCCTTTTTATAAGGACACCAGTCATTTTGGATTAAGACCCACCTTAATGACCTCTTTTTAGCTTGATTATAAAGACACTATCTGAGATTGAGGGTTATGACTTCAATATGTGAATGGGGGGGAGGGGACACACAATTCAACATATAACAACCTGTATGAAAATAAGTGCAATCTAAACTTGGAAGTTAGAGGTGAGGAGTAGAGATCAGCCTCCCTCAGAAAGAGAAAGGACTTAACCTCTTTCCAACACATTTACTTTTCTTATTTCCTCTTCTATTAATAGCAAGTCCTCAGAGATTGGGAGAACATGGACCAATTTGGTTAATTATGTGCATTGAGCTCTCAAGGTCATACAGTTGTAAATAATCAGCCTATGCTTTCCAGCCCTTCAGTCAGCCAGTTCCAGTCCAGTGGGCTCCACCATGTGCCTTTTCCTCCCTGAATAGATTGTACCAGCAAGCCAACACTTGAGCCTATCTTCTCGCCTGTCCTGAGGACAATGCTTCAGGCTTTATCCAACACCAGGCTGATTCCGGATACCTGTAGAAAAGCAACTAAGTTTCATTCATTTCTGATTCTTCAGAGTTTAGCATTGCTTGGCACAGAATAGGCTATAAGAACAGCAACAATATCTGTTAAGTAAGGGGTCCCAAACCCCTGGGCCACAAAGTGACCTGTTAGGAGCCAGGTCACACAGCTGGAGGTGAGTGGCAGGCAAGTGAGCAAAGAAAGTTTCATGTGTGTTTGCGGCTGCTCGCCAGTGCTAGCATCACCACCTCAGCTCCACCTCAGATCATGAGGCATTAGATTTTCATAGCTCTGGTCCTTGGTCCCAAAAAGATTGGTATTGATGTGTTAAATATTGAACAGACTCTTCCTTGGTTCTCAGAGACTAAGCATTATGTCCTCCATACACAGTATTTTCTTCCTACATTTTCATTCTTTTTAGCAATGGTTCCTAGGATTAGACAAACTATAAAACAGTGCTTGTGTGCCTCTGTGTCATGGGTTTTCTAAGAGACTTATTATGTCCCATTTAATAGAATCTACAACATTCAATTACAAAATAAAACTGTAGAAATTTTCATAATAATGAAAAAATAGAAAAAGAGACAAGGGGAGAAAAAGAAAAATAAGTGCCACCTAGAATGTATATTAACTGTAACAAAATAAAACTAAATTATTATTTAAGCTTCTCATTGAAGGAGAGAGGTTAGTAAGTAAAATTAGTACAAATTACTCATTGTTATTTAGCATTTCTAAAATGTCATTGATGTTCTCTTAATTTAATTGCTCTGTACTAGTTTAGTGAGTATATTCACTCATTGTCTAAACACACAGTTCTAGTGTAAAAATATTTATAAAAAGCCTTAATATTTACCTCCAACATCAGTTCTCTCTCTTCTTTTACATTTAACAGTTAAATGCTCTACCTTAGTATTTTTAAAGAAGCTAGACACCAAGGTTAGAAAATAAATATCATATACCTTATTGTATATCTTTTTGAAAGATGTCAGTCTTAAATAAATTTAAAGTTATGATCATTGAAAGAATAATGTCCTCAGAAAATTTACTTACCCAAATAGCTTATTTCCTGACAATGATGAATAACCGAGATTATGTTATTTATGGACATGATTTAGCTGGAAATATACAAATGATAAAATTCAGCTCATTTTATTTGAGAACAAGTATCTTCATGATGAAGGAAATGGAATATTAAAGGAATAGACAACAAAAATTGTAAAAGCTTAGATACATTGTATAAGTCACATCCATTGGGAGTACAAAAAACATCAAGAGGAAAAGATCAAATTCACTGTTATAGTAACAGTCATCATATTTGGCATTTTTGCTCTATGAAAGAGACATATCCTCTGAGTACATTACACTTGAAAAAAAGAAAATTAGGAAGACTAAATCTTAAATCTTACACTTAGAAAGTTCACAGAAAATACAGTTATGATCCGACAAACATAGATTTTAATTGGGAAGATAAACTAAGAGTGATGGAACTCCAAAAAAGAAAATTTATCTCACAGCCTGACAATTATAATTGATCCTGAAGAGAAGAAAAAATTTTTTTAAATCAACAAACTTTGATATAAAATCAAAGACTCATGTGTACTTGAGCTAATTATAGAGTTGTACAAATGAGCCAATAAAAGAATACACTGAAGACTATATTTCCTAAATATCAGCAATATTCACTTAGAAACATGTAATTATTAAATTACATTTACAGTTGCATCAAAATATACAAAATACCTAGGAATAAATTAAACATATATACAAATAATATAGATCTACATGTAGAAAAGACAAAGTGTTTCTGAACAAATAAACTAAATGGAAAAGCATAGCAAGTTATTGAGATGACTGAATACTAATATTTTTTTTACATTAAGATTTTTCCACTGAAAACTTCATTAGAATTTTTTTGACAAAATGAACCCAAAGTTCATGTGAAAGAAAAATGTGCCAGTATAACCAGAAACATTTTTAGAAAGAAAACTGCCCAGGGATTTGCCCCAGCAGATATTAAATGTATTTTTATAAAACTATAGTAAAGCTACAATAGTTACATGAGTTCAATGGGCTACAAGTGCACATTATGACGCAACTTAATATAAGGCTGGGGAAAAACATCTCCTATAAACTTAGACTGCAGTTTCATAAGAGTAAGGAGAGCATTAACAAACTAGAGTTCATCTAAAGGGAATGCTCTAAAGCACATTGCTCGATGGTAGAAATTTGGCCTCAGGGATTTCTGATGTTCCTTCCCACTTTAAGACTCTATGAAGAGAGTAAAATGGGTCAAATATATGGTGACAGAAAGAGACTAGACCTTAGGTGGTAGTGAACACACAATGCAATATACAGATGATGTATTATAAAATTGTACCCTTGAAGCTTATATAATGTTATTAACCAATGTTATTCCAATAAATTTAATTTAAAAAAAAAAAGACTGTGAAAACAGAATGTACGCAGATGACCGTGACACCAAGTCTTTTTAAAAATTTTCAGCAGAATGCTCATATTTTATCAGAGTACTGTAAGAGTCCCTGTGACAGGTAAGTGGGAGGAGAAAGGTGTATGTTTAAGTCTGCATATCATAAAGATCATTTGACAGCAGTGTAATGGATTAGAGGGGGAAGGACATACACCAGGAAGACCAACTTGACGCTTATTATAATAATCCAAGCAAGAGGCTTGATAGAGCCAAGCAGCAATGGAGGTAGACAGGGAAAAAAGGAATCACGAATTATTCAGATGGTAAAATTATCTTGGTGATCAATGGCATATCAGAGTAAGTATGAACAAAAGTATTTCACAGGTATTTGGTCTTAAGCAAATGGGTGAAGAAAGATGGGCTAAGAAGGAAAGACAATGAGGTTAATTGTTAGATCTTTTTTTTTTTAAGAAAGAATCTGCATTTTTCCATATTTTGTATATTTAATATATTTATTTTACATTATTTTATTTGTTAAAGGATTCTGCTGCTTTAAAAAAAAGATCAAACACTTCGAATTTGAGTGAGAAAGTTTGCATAGTTATGCCAATTCCCATTTTTCAAAAAAGAAAACTAGGTACTTATAGTTACGTGATTTTCATCGTTATACCTAATCAGTGTCAAACATGAACATTTCAGCTTTAAAACTTGTGATCCCAGCTGCATGCTCAGATCACTAGACCACAAGTGGTACAGAACATCTTAAACACTGACTTATGACCTTAAAGTTTTCCTAGTCCAACCCTTTGATTGCTCAAGAATCTGATTCCCAGACATTTGTCTCAGTTTGCACAGTGCATGTAGTGATAGAAGCCAGATTAGAATCCAAAAGAGTAAATCCTGATACAGTGTGTGACCCACTGCCACATCTCACCCCACAACTGGATGCTAAATCAGGCAGTAGAATTAACAGCATTAAATGACACGTTAAAAAAATTGCATTTCCTATTAATGAAATAAATTTGTTATCTTATTCAATCCTCACAACTCCATGAATTAGGAACAAGATTGCTGCTATACAAATGAGGAAGTTAAAATTTATAGAAAAAATAACTTGCTCAAAGTCACATAGCTAGTATTTAACTTGAACCCAGATCTTGAAACTATAAGCTCTTTACAAGAGAAATGAAATTAAACACAGGAGGAACTAATGTCAATCTCAGATAGGTCTGTTGCAAGATGGTGAAAAATAAATAAAATAAACAAAGTTTGTATATCCTATTAAAATTAGAATTTTAAAAACTGCTTACCTAATAGATTTACCTTGACATCATAGATTACCTTTAATATTCCCCTTGCCCCGATATATTTGACCTCTATTCATAGAAAATGAAACACAGCTGTAAGAATTGATTTTTAGATCTCTTTATTCAAAGTAAAAGATGAGCCAAAATCAAATTTCAGTGTGTCTAATATTTATGCTTACAAAGACAGTCTAGCAAATGTTGACATTGGGTATATATTAGCATTATGGAAGATCAGCAGGTATTGGGTAGAAAAGCCATCATCAATAAGAAAGTCCCATATAACAAGAAACACAGCTTCAGAGTACTGTTTTAAAATTATATGCAGACCCTCATTTAGGTTGCAGTTATTTTTTAACAGTATTCTTTAAGTTCATTTTTTCTAACGTGTATAAAACTAATTATTTCTCAATGCCGGATTTCAGAGAACTTTCTCCCTGATCACAAATTGATGTAATTGGCCAATATGCTAAAAAGCAAAATGGATGGAAACCAAAAGCTCTGGATTCGTGTTCTAGGCAACACGGAAATGTGACTAAGGGTAAAGGTTTAACGAGCCACCGCATTTCAATCCTGACTCTACCACTTGCTAGCTATGTGACAGTGGCCCTGCTGCTCTGTTTCCTCATCTGTTAAATGGAAATTATAATAATTGTACCTATCATAATTTATCATCAGGAGTGAACGAATACCTATAAAGCCCATAAAATAACCTCTGGAACAAAGTAAATGTTGGATAAATTTTTGTCAATGAAACAAAATTTAGACAAGTCACTTAACTCGTCTTACCCTTGATTACCTTCTCTTATAACACAAAGTGATTACACACCTCTAAACTCTGCCTGAGTCATATCTTTGGGAGATAACTAGAAGAGGAAACTACATAACATGTAAAGCAGAAAGAAACATTAGAGTCGTCACTAGAAATTAAGTCTTAGGAGACTACTAGTAGGCTCATGGTGTTTAGAGTTTGAACTTTGTAAGCAGATCCCAGCTTCTCCTGAACTTGTGCAATGACTGACAGATTCCTTAGCTTCTCTGAGCCTTGCAATCCCCATATGTATTACAATTTAATAGCCATCTCTGCTTCACAAGTTGTCAGGAAGGAGATTAGGCATATAAAGCATAAGGTCTGGCACACAGTAAGAATGCAATAACTAACCAGTGTTTTGGTGTTGACGAGAATGATGATGACCATGAGAGAATGATGATGACCATGATGTCTATGAGAAAATTTAGCAATTTTATAACTAACTCTCCCATCAATTTGCAAAATTTTTATAAACTACAAAAATTATATTAAATGTGAGGTGTGAGGCTTAGCTCAGCTTAATTCCTTCTTTTAGTCATCCGGTTTTCCACACTTAAATCATAATAACAAAATGTGAAAGTAGAAAATTAATTTGCCATCACAACTTATCTCTTTCATTAAAAGTGTTTTGTTTAAATACTCATAACTTTAAAGTTTTCACATGGAATTTTTAAAATAACCAATCAACTATTAGATAATTTCATTCTAAATTTGAGGGAGTGTTATTCATAACTCAAGAATGGATGTGTGATTGCACAGTAATAGAAATCTATCCTTCAGATGTGAAGATCTTTCTACTGGTGTCATTATCAGAGTGATTGGTACAGCTTAAATAAACAAAATTACTAACATTTTTACAGGGTAAATAAATTTTAGTAAGCCATGTAAAATTTTAAACTATTTTCAAAGCTACCTATAAACATCAAATTCACGAGAATGTCTTTGGAAGAAAATAATGATGCTAAGCTCTAATTTTATATGTTTCTTTTTAATGCTTATGAAATATCTAATGTTTTCAATTTGTATTTACAGCATTACATTTTTGATAAAATATGATAAATATCAATAAAAATTAATGTACAAAAGAAGATAAAAATCATCCAAAACCTGCCACTCAGAAATAATCTTTGTCAATACTTTGAAAAATATGTTAGACCTCTTTTCGAACATATATACACATGTGAATTATGTACATATGGTGTTACATTAATTATATTATGCCAAATGGTATTCCTTAATATGTTTTTCTTTCAACAATATGCTGTGGTCACCCTTTTTATCTCAGTCAATGTGGATCTATATCATCATTTTCATTACCATATTGTACTCACTAATACATGTTAACAAATTTACTTAATCCGTCATTGATGAACACTAAAACATTCTTTTGTAATGATTTCGTGGACTGTGATCATTTTCTCCCTCTGGTAATCCTTCTAGGCAAATAAAAATTATTTTTTAAAAAAAATGAAAAATATTTTTTAAATGAGATCCCATTCACAAGCAATTTAAACATTTAACATGTTACATATTAACATAATATATATTAAATTGTTTTTATTCACATACATATCAAAAAATATGTAGGTCCTGTAATAGAAAAACTATAAAATTATAGTAATTAATTACAGACAGGACTTGAATAAATGAAAAAATAAACCTATCTGAGGTGTACAGATTCAATGTTATAATAAAGCTAGTTCTTTCTAAGTAATACTCAAATTTGGTGCAATCCCATGGGGATTTTTTGATGATTCTAAATGTCATCTAAATTATAAGTATGCAAGAATATTAAGAATATTCAGGATAATGCCACATACAAAAAAAGGAGAATTGGGAGGAAGAGAAAGGTACAGTAAAAGATGTTGGAGTGTATTATATAGCTATCATGATTAAAACAATGTAGTACTGGCACAGAAATATAAAATGAAATCAGTGAAACAGAATATACATTCCAGGAAGTATATAGTGATTTATTATGTGATAAAAATGTCATTTTAAATCAAATCTGAACTATTTAATAAATAGCACTAGGGCAAATTGTCATTGTTTGTAAAAACATATATATTAGAAATAAGTAACAACCTTAGTCTTTACACTATAACAGATTCCAGATAAATCAAATATTTGAATTCCTAAAGTAAGCCTATAAACTATTAGAAGAAAATTATGATGAGCTGTAATATAGTTTTTAAACAACAGACATCTTTTAAACATGGCACAATGGATGGAAATAATAAAGGGAATTGATATATCTGTTTGACCATATAAAATTTACATTTTCCATATGACTTTTTAAAGAAACAGCATACATAATGTTGAAAGTTGAACCACAAACTAGTATCATTTTTATAGCATTTTTTCATTTTAAAGAAGACTTTTAAGTTAATATCATTGCCTAAAAAATTGTTTTTCAGTGACTCAGAAATCCCAAGACAGGATGGATCCTTTAACCTACATTATCTATATAAGTATCCGATATTTTAAAAACTGCTTGGTTCCCCCAGTTCTCCTAAATAAACATCCACTTGAAGATTAACAATAATTTTTTAACAATTATTCACAGTGTGAACCTATTCAACTATAATATATCAAGTCCAGTTTTCTTTTATCATGCCAGTAAATTTCACATTTGTCACTGATATTTTTTTGAGATATCTCTCCATCAATGAAGAAATATTGGGAAAAGGTTCTTTTCTCCTGCATGAGGTATATTTTTTTCAAATACAAGGGTCCCTGAGGCATTTATCACTAACTGATGTACAATATCAACACAAACCACTTTGTGAATTGCCTCCATTCTAATTCAGGATGCACAATAGCATCATCATATTTTAGCCGAAAATAATTTTTTCACATATTTGTCTTCCTGTTGCTACCAGAAAAACATTATAGCAATAACTTAGATAAATATCTATTTTCTATATTTTGAGGATTAAAAAAATTAACTCAGGTAAATCATTTAAATCAGCATCTTAGCACAATGTAAGTGATCAATAAATGTGAGTTGCTAATACCATTATTAATAATAATTATTTAGTCTAAATTAAGTCTGGAACACTGTAGAGGCAAGAGACTATTGCTTATGCATCCTACGAATAAATAGTACAGATATACCTAGCTCATACGGGAACTGAAGGAAGGAAATAGATGGTGGCTTTGAGCTACAGATTCCAGGTGTCCTACTAGTAATGTCATGTCAAAGAAGGATCAGCGAGAACAAAAGTAGACAATGAGGGAAAAGGAGGATGGTGAGGACAAGGTGGGAGGTGCCATTGGTGCTCTTACCAGAGTGAATTTAAATTTTTCCTTTCACACAGTCAGAGGGAGAACACAATGAAGAGAACAAAGACACTGGGGTTTCAGAGATGACATGGCAGCAACACATCGACAGCCCAGTAATTGATAGGTCAGGGAGCTAGGACTTTTAGAGCAACTGAAAAAGATGCTATTTAGAGGAAAGTTTGTGCAAGTGAAACCAGAGTGGGTAACCTGGGGCAGATGGTAAGAGACAAGAGCCATCTCAGGCTCTCCTAAGGAACTGCAGTCTGGACCAGAACAGAGACTTATCCCCTGGCCATGCCAGTTAAGAGTTAAGGGTCATATTTGTTTTTTAAAGTAAAGAGACTGAAAAGTAGCATCTGAACCCACTATGTTTCTTTTAGAGTATGTTGTATATTCAGTAAAACACGTGTTATTTTTAGAAAACAGTTTCAGCCACTTTCAACATATCAACAAATCCAATGATCTTTTCAAAAAAATCCTGGATTCCTGAATTAAAGGAAAAATAAAGGTCAACACTCTAGTACCCAGAATGGACAAAACCAAAGATAAGGAAATTGTTTTCAAATAGTATGTTAACAAATTTATTGCAACCTAGTTATGGCTACATGGTGGATAAGGATTTCTTAAGAATGTAAGACACTTAAAAATTCCTGAAGATTTAACAGATGTGTCTGTTTTGGGTCACATTTGCTTCAAACTAGTCTTCTATGTCACAGAAAGAGGAAGTTTTCAGCCACACTATTTAATCAGTACCTAATTAAGAGCATCAACAGGATAAGTGATGCAGGTTCTGGCCCCAATGTTTGTACCTGGGTATGGGTAAACAGTTTCTAGTGAGTCTTGGCTGTCTGACAGCTCTCAGCTGTCATTGGCACTATAGAGCCCAGGGAAGGTGCTGACACTCCTTGGCAAATGTGCATGAGTAAACATTCAAAGCAATTGGAGAAATCCAACCACAACAAGTAAACTACGAAAAAGAAAATTTGGAAGTCTGGATATGGCAACAGACTCATATGTGTATGCTTCATATTGAACCTAAGTTATTACTCCAGGCACCTGAAAGAATGCGTCAATATCTTTCACACTTAACTAAGGTACCAGCTATTTCAAGGGAATCTTCAAGAATATTGTTCACCCAGGTAGAGTCCGTGCAACTGCCAAAAGCTAAATATTCATGTGAGGCAAGTAAAATCTTTGATGATCTGCAATTACCAAATTGACTTGCCTCTGGGGAGCAATCTGCCTTATGCCAAGCCACTGAGGAAAGAATGGCACTACAGACCCGGTAATATCTGGGATTATTCACCTTTGTTACCATTAGGCAACTCTTTTCAAAAGGGAAACTGGGTGACTGAGCTTCTCGTACTTTGTTACACACTAACCAATTATATGACCTTAGACTCACCATTTAACATCCTGGACCCCAGTTTCTTCACCTATAAAATGAGGGGATTAGCTCGAGTGCTTTCTATGAGCTCTTTAGTTCTAAAATGATATGATTTGGTGCTGCGTATTTATATAGCATATTCCTTCTGCAGATTTCAAAATCTCTCAAGAGACTCTCATTAGTATTCTTAATATTGCTGTGAGGCAGGCAGGTGGCAAGGTTTATTATCCCCATTTTTTTAAAAAAGAGACAATGAGACAGTTTGCTGACACAGCACTTTTGACCAAGTAGAAACTAAAAGTTAGGTGTCCTAATACTAATCAAGAACTCTGTTAAACCACTTGGCTACTAAACTAAACGGAAGGTCTCTGATGAATAAAATATTCTGTGCTCATGGGGGGAAAATATAGTTTGATCATCTTGCAGAGATGTAATGGTTTAAAACAATGATTTCCAAATTGTAGCCCATATAATACTTCAGGTGTTTTTCTCAGTTCTCATTGATATATCCCTATGTGTGTTTTCTCTTTTCTGATACAAATGTCAAAATGTGAATCAACTGAAGTAGAAGAGTGTAAAATAGTATGCAGAGGAAAAAGAAAAAGATAGTGGGAGGTGGAAATAATTGAATTTGCAATGGAAAATTTTCAGAGAATAAACTATATAATCTATTTTAACATATAGAAATTACATCTAAATGAAATTATACATATCATTGAAATGAGATTACCACCCAAGGAATAATCTAAATAGATTTCAATAGTATATATTTACCAAGAACTCTAAGATTTTACCCAACCTGCAAGCTAGCACGTTAGCCTACTGCAGTTTCATGAGCACTGGCAGAGGACACAGTACTCCTAACAAAGAACAAGAATGCAATTAGCAGCAGTAACAGCAGTAGCCAGAGTATTGTTATTTTTGCTTTGGTTTCTCAAGCTCCAGTTCACACGGGCAATGCAGAGAGGCACTACCTACGCAGTAGGTCATATTGGAGGAGAGAAAACTATTCAAGGATCCTGAACAGTTTATTATACTAAACCCTAAGCATGTCTCTCCTTTTCTCCACAGTGAGACACTATCTCCACTATCTCCGTCTTCCAAGGTTGTTCACTGTACAAATATTCCTTAAAAGGTAGTTCAGATCAAAAGCAGGCAGTACTTCTGTCTGAAAAAAGTGCAGAAACATATAAACCCATGGAGAAAATCTCCCAACATCGTTTTCTGATTTTATTTGATAACTTGGAGAATTGTTTCTCAGCTACATTTTTTATTTGATTTGACTGTGTATCTGGTGTTCTGAGAATTCTTAAGTGCTCAAAGCAAATAATGTAACAATGTTGATGAGGAATAGGACATTTCCCCCAGCCTGAACTCCTACTAGATGTCTCCTTATTTCTGTCTCCATCCTAGCATTTCAATAAATTCAAAGCAGAAAACTAAATGCTTTCGTTTACCCTTCCCTGCCTTATCTTACTCCCTTCCATTTATTAAAGTAGGCTAAAGTCTGTCTATAGGAGAGAAAGTATGTGAAAACCACCCTGAAATTCATAAAATTCCACAAGAACCTAAAGTGAGAATTCAAAATGCCTTGTCTTATTTCTAAGTACCCTGAAAAATTCACGAGTCTTTTTTATTTCATAATCCTTTGAAACTCCTTTTGTTTCTCTTTAGCTCTGAACCTCAAGTCTTAAAAAAAAAAAAAATTATGGCCAGATACCTAAAAAAAAAACAAAATCACTGGGAGACCCAGTCATTGAAATAGGCTGATCATCAAACATATGCTTTTGGGTAAAACTGTGGTCGGTAACCAAACAAAGGTTCTAGCAGCACCTAGAAAGCCACATATTCGGTAGGTGAGCATGCAAACTCTAGAGCCGGGTAATGGCCATCAAATCCTGGAAGTGCTACGCACTAGCTATGGAACTTGGGTTAGTTTTAAGTCTCTCTATGTCTCAGTTTCCCATTTGTAAGATGAAGGTTATAACATCTACCTCTTAAGTTTTGGGGGAAGATTAAAGTAATTCACATATGCAAAGCACTTAAACACTGCCTGGCACATAGGCATTTGATAAAGGCCTGCTGATGAATTAACTTTCCTAGCTAACGAGGGAACCACTTACCAAATGCCAATGTTAACAGCAACATTGCTAAAATATTGACAGTTAAGAGAATATGTAGATAATGAATTGCACGTTTTTGGAACCTACATATAACTCTTAGTTTGTTCTTATAAACTGGGGTGGGGGAGCAAAGAGATGATAATCTAGTCACACATTAAAAAAGAAAACTATTTGAAAAATGTTACTGTATTAGATATGTCTCGTTGATTATTAAATAAGCATCATCTGCTGTGCTCAAACTGCTAATTTTGTTTCTTAAAAGATTATGTATGAAATTATGTTTGGTGAGCTAGGACCTTCCCGTCTGTACAGAGAAATTTGGTTTCATGTAAATATAAATTGTTATTTTAAGTGGAAATATGAAGGTCTTAAAGTGGTCTAGTGAAGTTTCACTCTGTACAAACAAATATAGAACAAAAAGAGGTAAATAAATGGCAATGGCATTTTTAACATGACATTTCAGAATATTTCAAGGGACCACAAGAACAATAAGTGCATCTTGTGTGCAACTGTCTTTGAAGTTCTAATCTCAGTTCATGCTACTAAATCATCAAGGCAGGTTATTTTTAGCTTGTTATGTAAAGGCTTTAGGAAAAAATCAAGGAGCTCTGTCTGAATATGAAAAATATATTTCGTCAAACAGAAAGAGGTTTTTGTACATTCCTAGTGTACTAAGGTGATAGATGCATAGATCAGAGAGAATTCATTCATCTCCAAGTTTTCCCAAATAGCATGAAAAGATTTACAGAATGGGAATGATATATTTTTTAAAACATCTTTTTTGAGATAATTTGTAAATGGAATATTTGTGTGTGCCTAAACCACAGTACAGATTTAACCAATTAACAAAATATCACCCCCAGAAACTAGATATAAACCAGATTACGAGGCCCCCTGGGGAGAAGCAGTCTCTCTGTAATTTCAGAGAAGAGCTTTAACACCAGAGGGAGGGAGGACTCTTCCATCCTAGGAAAGGCCCAATGGATTTGCTCCTTTTGGAAAAGTCTTTTTCCTCTCTCCATTTCCATTCTTTCCTCACTTTTACTTTTCTCCTGTCACTTCTCTCAAGTACACCCACACATCCCTGTGTTCTTACCTTTCTTAAGCTTGTCTATCGCTTCGCCAAAAATTAAAATTTCCACAGTGACTTCCTTCACCTAAAATAAATATAAAAATGTTTTCTCATGAAGTGAATTTTGTCAGATCGTAAGGCAACATTTTGACTGTGTGCATTCTTTACTTTCTGTCAGTGTGAGAACTCTGCAGCCATCAGCTTTCATCCAAGAGAGCGAATTTGCTCTTTTCGTTCACTGCCCACCTTTCTTTCATCATCTCTTGAAATTTTTATTTTGAAAATGGGAAACATAAACGGTGCCATCTCTGCAGTTGAGGAGAAAACGGAAAGGTCCAGATTTCACTCACACCTTAATGTGGGTGAGCCATGATCTACTTGTTAAAATTCTTGGATTGCTAATAAAAGTCATAATATACCAAATGGTGGTAATTTGGATGAAACAAGCATATCAATCATTGAGGAATGGGCTCATGGCTCTTTATCTGGGCAGAATCATTAAGTAGAATTTATGATATATAATGTATACTATTAAGCAGCTTCCATTAAACTTGCCTGCCAAACTCGTTCTATTTAGAGGGCCGTTTCTAGAAGCAAGATGTATGCAAGAGCGCCACCTATGGTAAAACTTCCACATTTATTTTACAGAGTTGAAAACCCACAGTTTGCAGGATTTGAAGCTGAAAATAGAGGGGAAAAAAGGCAAAGAAATAAAATGTTTGGCTTAATTTATATGTTCAAACCAACTCAGTAAAAAGAAATTGTGTAAAATGTATTCAAATAAAAAATATCACAACATTAAGGCAAATTTTTCTCATTAAGAAAAAGTACTCTGATTTTGCAGAGTTGAAACCACTGGAATAGGTTTTATTCTAATTTAAATAAATATTAATTCAAACAAAACCATTGCACTCTTTGACATTCTTTAAATATTTCTCTATTTTGCTTTTTGTTAACTGTATTTTCAGCTATCTGTTTTTTCGAAACCTAAAAACAAAAGCCATTTAAAGTACAAATAAGTCCACTTCTTTCTAATGTTTAATTTTTTAGAAAGCACATTGCCAAAATACTTTACTTCAGCACAAATGTAAGATAAAGGAAGAATGCTAAGGAAATGGTGACTGGCACTACTGTTGTGAAATGTCCTTTAGGAGTTGATATCCACAGAAATTTAGTCTTAAATACTTGTTACTTTGACCTAGACGCTAATTATGAGGGAGTTGAGCCAAAAAGTGAGATGAATAAAAGAAATTTCTTTGGTATTACAGAGATAGTTGCCAGAAACAGCTTACAAATCATGAATCTATGCAGAGATGAAAAGTGGAGTCTAAATTATTATTCAACTGGGTCCTTAAATCAATGAAGAGCAAGAAATGATTACGGTGGAACTTTAATTTTCAACTATAAAAAGTCAACATGGTGGCTTGTTCAACAGTGTTTTACTGCAGGCAGTTAAGAGAACCTTTTCCTTTTTCACTTCCAAAGAGAGCATGCTTTTATAAAAAAACAGAAGTTGCAATCAGTCATCGCTGCAGATCGCATAGGAAGCTGCTTAGCCGTCCCACCAAGTGTGGTTGAGCAGGAAACAAACCAGAAGATGATGCCCTGGAGGTACCCCTCATTATCTCAGACTCGGGCCTTTTTGCTTTTCCGTAGGCTCATTGTTCATTTTGGTGAGGCTGGATTTTAAGCAGATTCAGCACTCATCAAGCAAGGTGCCAAACAGAGAGCACTACAAACTGATGTCCTCTGTTTGCCAAGCACGAGTGGCTGGGACAGCAGTAGCTTCCCCACGGTGCACTGCGACGACGCTTCATCTCTGCCCTGGGAGGCCCACTTCTCAGGATGAGAGGATAATTCACTGGCTATAGCCCATTCAATCTTCAGCCTCTCGACTGACGCTGCCAACAGAAGTGCCAATTAATGCCAATTACAATGGTGACTTTTCTGATATGGGCACCTACTCTTATAGGCCATCAAACAGCCATCATATATTAATGACTGTCAGTCATCACCAATATGGGCGAAGTTTGAACTAGTGACCTAGAGGAGAACTGCTCTTTATCCTACTTCCAACTCCCTGAACCGTCCAATTCCCCTCCCCCTTTCTTGGCCAATGTTCTTAATTATAGTTTTGTACCTGAATAATGAATGTGCTACGTTTTGACAGTGACAATTGCTGAAACTGTGACAGCAGAAGTGCAGCTACTGTCTGCCATTTAGCAGTCCCTGTCACAGCCTTCAGGCCAGCAAGGTCCAGCTCAAAGCTTCAGGAGGCACTACTGTTTTCTTTGTCATTTTATAGGGTGTATTTTTTTTATTTGTCTTTACTACTTCTTAAAAATGAGAACATTTTTATGCTGATAAATGTGCATAGACCTTTATGCAGATGCTGCCATTTAGTCCTTTCTTATCTGCTCATTATTTCCTATAGCCTATGAGACAGAAATTCCCCATACAATTAAATATGCTGCAAATAAATCTACAAATGCATTTTTCAGTCTCTAAAAGGGAGAGCAAGTTAAACACAACAAATATTCTAAATGATAGAGGAGTGTCAAGTTCCTTTTATAAAACACACATCTTAACCTTTTTTTTCTCGACTTTCACGTAAACCCAATTTGGGGTTAAACCCTAATTTGGGGTGCAACCTCTAAATGGCCAGTGCTGTCTGCTGTCTGACTGGAGAATTATCATATTTTCAGAGACCTCAAGACTCACCTTCGCTTAACTCAGAATGCACTCAGCCTGCAGTAGTCTGGAATATTTGTTTCAAAATTGGATTATTTCTAGATTTGGGGGCAGAGAGAACTTTAGGAGAAAAAAAATTGTTACTCTCTTCACTCTACCTTCAAAGAGCATGAATAAAAACCCAACAATCGTCCTAAGTTCCTCACACAACCAGAGAAGTAACCAAACCGTCAAATGTATCATTCTTCCAACCCTTTACTCTTTCTCTGATAGTGGCACGAAAAGACAATTTGTAAAAATGTTCTGGAATTTCACTTAACTCCTCTATACCCACAGTGTTTCCAAAATATGGTAATTTCTTCAGAAACATTTAATTTCAAACACATCAATCTAGAGACAAATGTAAGTAATCTGTCATATGCATCTAGTCAAATGGTGGCAAAATTAAGATAAAGACTCAAGCCCAAGGCTTTTTCATTTTTTTTTAAGCCATTTCAAGTTTGCAATCTAGCAACCTCCCTGGGTGCTGCACACACATGATTCCAGGCAATTGGCAATCTGGACAGGATTTCTAGGATTAGCACCATTTTGCAGAAAAGGAAATGGAAGCTCTGAGAGGATAAGGCAAACTGCCCAGGACACCACAGCACATGAGTGGCAGAACTAGGATTGGAACCCAAATAAAGAACACGACCCTTCAACTGCATCACATGACCTTAGTTCCTAGAGAGATTTATTGGAGAAGTAGTTCAGGATCCCTTAGGCCAATTCAACTTGCTGTGCAAAATCCTCAGGCAGTGTTTGAATTTTCTAGGTTTCAAGTCACTCCAGGTTACCAGAGCAGGACCGGCAGCTTCCTATGCTAAATAAAGGCGACAGAAAACACCCTGGCTTCTATTCTTACCCAGTGATTCTGATACCATAAGGAAAAGAGACTGGGAGACAAGAAATGTGAGACATGGTTTTGCTTTAAAATTCCAAGAACATGAATCCCAAAGGGCATTGTCTAATAAGACTTTAAATAAAACACAATGGCTTTATTTCTATTATTAGTGACCATTCACTAAATTCTACTGAAAGTTATATATGTATTATGCATTATGTAATCCTCACTAAGGGTATTATATCCCATTTAAGGGATGAATAAACTGAGGCTCGGCAAAGTTTTTCAAGTTGACCAAATGTACCAAGCTGGAGCAGGGGTCTAAATTCAAGAAACAAACCAGGAGCCAGAGCTTTTTCTCACTCTACCTAAGTAAGATCTTTGGTCTCATAGCTTTCTACGTTTATTTGGGTTTTTTAGGGGAGAAGAGTCTCAGAAATGTATTTCTAAATAGGCTAAGGAAGGTATTTTTAAATAGACAAGTCTAAATAGACTAAGACTGCCCTGTTTCAATGGGGAAACAGGTGAAAGAGCGTGTAAAAATATATTTTTAAAGTATCAACCTCAAGAGAAAAGCTCAACAATATCCTAAGATGATCCTTTCTCTCAGTAGCTATTTTAAATGACAGAGGTTTCTCCAATTTTGAGAGAAGGTTGGGAAAAAAATAAGACCAGTGTATACAATGAACAGACTGCTGAAGTCTGGGGGGTTGGCGGGGTGGGGAATAAAGGCAATTGCTCTCTAGCTTCATCCCGCCTGCCTTTCAGAATAGTAAAACAACTACATGAGCTTGCATGCAATACAAACTAAATTTCTCGAAAACACAATGGTCACTGGTTCTTGAAAAACATGTCACTCTGCCACTTCTACCATGCCAGACAGGCTGACACAATATTTCCTTTACATGAAATATATTGAGACTCAAGAATCTCTCCCAAATGTTATGTAAAAAAAAAAGTACATAAAATATTTAAAATAATTCATGGATAAATTAAAAAAAAAAAAACTAAAATTCTAACTCCTAATTGGACAGATCTCCAAAGAGCACAGTACCAGAGTAATGTGAGACCATTCCGGACCTAACACAAAGAGATTAACCTGGATGATAAGCAATGTTAAGGTCACAGTAAGAAAACATCTAGGATTCAGGAATAATAAATATTACAGGAGTCGAAATGCACAGTCATGAAAGATTAAAGGAAATAATAAAATGTTTGTGACTTCAGGAAATCTGACTTTGAGGAAATGTGTCACGCCCTGAGGAATTCGCTAATAGAAAATCCACTCCTGAAAAGTGGGCATTATTTGTCGGTCCAGCCAAAGCGAAATAGCTTCTGATTCTGTGGAAGACTTATATGTGGTGCAATGTCAAGAATTTCTGACAAGTGTTCCGCAGAAACAATTGAGGATATCTTTAAAAAGGACAGATATTTTAATGTTCCGCTCTTGAGGCCAGACAGAAAAATAAATATATGAAACAAGAAAAAACATAAGGACAGAGATTTTGAAAAATAAGGAAGAGGAGGAGGAGGAGGAGGGGGAGGAGGAGGAGGAGGAGGAGGAGAATCTAATGAAAAGATGGGAACATCAAGAGTGGGAAAAAAATGAAATAAGGCACTAAACAAACTAGTTATAATTTAGGATCTAATAGTTCCTCATCTTGAATCTCTTCTCAGACTTCCAACTCTTAGCTGACAGTATTTTTCTCCTTTACCTACATTTTTCTTTCTAAATTTAACTAGTTTCCTTTTCCTGGCTACATTTGGAAAGCAACTATTTCAACTTTTAAACAGTTTGTATGCAAGATGTTGTTTTATGTAAAGAAAGGAAAAGATTGACAAATCGAAACCAAACAGGGAAGAATTATAAATATTTTGCTTCACTATTGCAGCTTTCTCCATATGCCTCAAATAAAACATGTTCAATCAAGCTCTACTTCTGCAGAACACTTAGAGACAAAATAGGTCTTTATTAAGTGAATAAACATGTGTAAATGTAATTAGGTTTTTTAAAAGAAACAATTGAAATATGATGTTTAT
This sequence comes from Cynopterus sphinx, assembly GCA_030015415.1. Lineage (NCBI taxonomy): Eukaryota > Metazoa > Chordata > Mammalia > Chiroptera > Pteropodidae > Cynopterus > Cynopterus sphinx. The sequence continues at coordinate 18,171,898 of CM057381.1, forward strand.
GAAAAGGAAATAGTTTGGGTTTTTGTGGGGGTTTTTTTGTTGTTTTTTGTTTGTTTGTTTTGTTTTGTTTTGTTTTGTTTTGTTTTCAAATGAAATCTGAAACTGCATAAGCTATTGACAGACTGATGGCTGGGTCAGTTGCCAGAAGCTGTTTAGGGAAGTCAGTATGAAGGTCACTAATTTCATTCTGTTTTATTGCAACAGGACCTTGACACAAAAGAACACAGGCTTAAATAAATGGTGAGGAGGGCTGGGTGATTAAACTAGTGCTTTACTATCAGCACGGTATAATGTTTAAAAATAGGAAGATAGAATTTTATCAGAATGTATCTTCCAAATTTTATCATAAAGTAAAATGACTGAGAGTAAAGTGAAGAAATAATATTTGCAGCAGTGGCTAATTTTAATGTTTCCAATGTTCCTTGCATTTTCTTTTAATCAAAACCATTACAATTTGAAGCAATCAGCTAATGCTTTTTTTTAAGGGGATTGTCTGGGTTGTGTGGAAGATATTCTTTGGGACGTTTCTAAACTTTCTCCATTTATTAGGAGCCTGTATGCAGAACTCAGATAAAATCTTTTGTCTTGTCAATTTCATTTTTTTCCTCATTAATTAACAGTGGAATCACACAAAGGGAATCCATTTCCCTGTAATGGCTACTCATAAGTTATTCTTTTAATAAATTTAACTTGTTTAGAGAAGGGGAACAGTAAATAACAGATAAAAATACTTATTTTATTTTTGTGTTTTATTAAAGAGAAAACTAAACTCATATATGGCTTGGACTGTTGTAACATGAATGAAATTACTATGCACAATAGAATTATAGCTTGAAGAAGTTGCCTTAAAATCTAACTAAATACAAAACCCTGAATAGTATAGTTCTTACAAAAAAAATAGCTTTTTTTGTACTGAGAATTTCTTTTATGTTGCACACACACACTCAAAAACACAGAAAGATTAGGGGGTAAATTTAGCAAATAGCACGAGAGGAAATTAACTAAATAAATTAATTAGTCAAAAAAAGCAAGAGAAATTCTAAAATATTCTACTAAATAAATACAAAGCCAACAAATAAACCAAGAATGAGACAAAAATATCAAGCAGACCCCCAAAAGTCTTAAGGTGACATGGGTTTTCTGTGACTTGAGTCATCACCAGACCAGGACAGTGTCAAGACATGCCCCCTTCCCCAATAGTATCAAGGCCAGGCCCATGCTTTCAGACAGTGTGGCCAAGTCAGGCCTCAAGACATGGTCCACTGAGTGACTATCTGCTGGATAGAAAAGAGAGTGCATATGTTTCCCTTTGGCTACAAAAACTCTTCTGCATTAAGTAAATCCTTCCAAAACTACCGGTAAGAGGACATTGCCTAGTACTGTGGACTGAAGGTTTGTGTCTCCTTAAAATTTACATGTTGAAACCCTAATCCCTATGTGAATGTATTTAGAGACAGGGCCTTTCGGAAGTAACTGAGTCATGAGAGTGGGGCCCCCAGAATGGGATAAGTGCCCCTGAAGAAGAGACAGAGAATTTATTCTTTCTCTCTCTGCCATGCAATGACACAGCAAGAAGGTGGCTGTGTGCAAGTAAGGAAGAGAGACCTCACCAGGAGTCGATCATGCTGGCACCATGATCTTGAACTTCCAGCCTGCAGATCTGTGAGAAATAAATATCTTTAAGCCACATAGTCCATGGTTTTCTTGTTTCAGGAGCCCTAACTAAGACACCTGGTTTGATACACCAGTGATGAGTTCATTTTTCCCATATCTATACTACCCCCCTTTACCAACACTTTTTCAAGCCAGAGCTGGCTATTCCCTCCTTACGGCTCCCAGACCTGTGGAGCTTCAGGTATACATAGGCTGAAGACTGAGAATCACAGTTTGCCTAACCCAGCTCAAGACTGGGCTTGCTGCAAGTTGTCCCAAGACTACAACTGTGCATGGCGGCACCTCACAGCAATTGCTCTGAAAAAAACACTACCTTCCTGCTCTGTAGCCAGCAGACAGGAGGGTTCCTGGCATATAACCCTTGCCACAAAAGAAGGGTAGATATATCTCCACAGGTTTTGTTTTTATGCTGATTCCAGTGAAATCTCACATTCTCTCAACTCCCTTTTTGCACCCTCTTACTTTGATTCACCTCAAGAAGCCAGAATCTTTTTTACCAACAGTCTTCTTTATGCCCAGCCAAGATGGTTCACTACCTCAAAGACAGTGGCATGGTGAGCATCTCAGCAGGACCTGCAAATTCTACCTGCTTTCTTTCTCTGGCTCTTAGATTCTTCAGTTTTGATGTTTGCCAACCAAGGACAAGCCCTTCCTCATGCTATCCATGGAGTGTCATGTTCTTTAGACTTTCTCCACCAGACCCCTAAACTTTCCTGACTTCTGAAACACACTTTTGTATAATCCCCAGAGCACCCAGTCACCAACTCTCCTGATTATCCAACACAAGCAGGTAGACACACGCCTGTATAGACACAAACAGGTAGACACATGCTGTAGATTTCCTGTTCTTCATAGCTTTGGGGTAGACAAAATAATTTCTCTTCTTATTTCCTTTCAATACTAACTTAGTTTTCAGATTGTACATTTTTAGATATAAATTTTAATCAATTCCCCAAAATGTTCTTGCTTACAAAAGTGTCCCTTGGTGGGGAAAATATTGATTTAAAATTTTGAAAGATCCTTATATTTAAATGTTTATAACCTATTTGAAAACATACATACACATACAGAAAAGTAAATATACTAGTGATTAGAATTTATAATCAATGTTGTTCATCTCAAAATTTTTATTTGTTGCATATTAACTTCACAAAAGAATATTACAGTGGAACTGCAGCTTCATGAACTTTACACATCAAGCATTAGCTTACATATCTTGCTTTTCTGAATTAGTGCTTAAATGTTTTAATTTAAATGGAAAATAATATTTAATGTAATATCTAGCCTAAAGTGTCCCTGAAGCTTCAATTGCAAACAATCATAATAAAGAATGTTCTTGCTTAATCTACAAAATAAGTACATTTGATTTTAATTACTTGGATAATGACTAAGCAAGTACATCAGGCACATCCCTTCCAAGAGATAATGAAAGACACAGAGGAGCAAACAATATTCCTGCGAACAGACCATCACATTCTGACTCTGAGGATGACTCCACTAATGAAAATCTGTCTTTGCAAATGACTCATCTTCTGAAGACTGCTCTGAAGATGTTGGAAATCAGAATGATGCATGTGAAAATGAAATTAATCAATATGAAGATGGGGAACAGCAGTCTATCACAGAAGGGCTGTTTGATAATAATGAAATTGAGGAAACAGTCAGTGGTAGAGAAACAAATGTGAGCACAGGAAATGTCAGTGATGATAATGAATAAGTAATCCTTGAAATTCAGAGGAAGAGTTAGCAAACAAAGACAAATTATCATCCAGAAAAATGACCAAAAAATGAAACTACGATTACTTTTAAGTTTACTCCAAATTTCTAAAGATATGAAAACAGTAATATGGTAGTAAATTTAACAGAAGGTGGGGGGGTCTGAAAATTTCAGAACTTCACATCATTGTTACAGCTACGAGTTTTACTGCCCAACTTGGCTGGAGGAATCAGGGTTGCCGTGGGAGATAAGACTAGAAAGTTCTACTGGACTTCCAGGAAGCATTTGGGAAATATCAGTATAAATCTTCTTTAATTGAGTTTACCTGTTTTTTAATCACAGTGTTCCAAGCCCCCAGTCTCACTCTAGTCCATTTTGTCTGTTACTATAACATGATAGTTCTCTGACTCTCTGACTTCAACTATCCAATTCAGATTTTAAAATGTAGAGATTTTTTGGTCTCAATTTTATGCTGTTAATAAACCCAATTTCTCTCATAAATTTGATGTTGTTTATAGTACCATTGGTGAATTCACACATCCATGGAGTGGCACCTGGAAAAATTGTAGTTCCCCTGTGCATCTAAAGATCAAATGCCTTCTGCTCTGTTTTGAATGTTGTCTAAGAGATTCTTCGCTAGCATGCAAATAACCTGTTCTCTATACCATAAACATCCCCATTTCTCACTACCAAATTCCCCACTCCAAAAGAATCATTTGAAATCAAGGCTGAGTTTAGCACAAGAAGCTATTATTTAACGCAGTCAATCCTCTAAATATTTGGTACACTTGCATATAATTTATATTTGTTTATCCTTTTCTGATTTCACATAGACCTTAGGTTTCTCTTTATTTGGTTTACATTTGTTTTAACAAACTCGCACATTATATTTGAGATATTATTTATTCTTATCTTATAACTTACCAGCAATGTTTTCCTTGGGCTGGAACTTACTCAACCAAAATCCTGGCAATTAATAAGCATCAAGTATTTAAAAGTTAAGAAAATTACTTTAAATACCAATCCTGCAACATAAATAAAATTGTGTATATAACTCAGAGAAAAGTTTTGCTCTACTTCTATGTTATTCAGCCAATTATATTATAGAGAGAAAAATATAATTACTACATGCTTTCCTGGCATGTGGTAGATACTTGCTATAGGAAGTGAATAAATAATTAAGTGAATAAACAAATGGATCAGTATGTCATTTGTTCATCTTCATTGTGTCATAGAAAAGACAAGGGGATAAGAGAATTTCAAGGATAAAACCTAAAACATTATCAAATGCTGTGAAGAGGTCAGAAATGATGAAACTAAGAAAAATTCATTAAATTTGGAGGTCATTTGTAACTGTGGAGATCTATATGTAAGTAAATATGGCTTCTGCTTTTGATTTTTGCCCCCTAAATTTAAAAGAGTATTAAAAGTTGATGGGTCTATTGACCTGGAAAGATGAGTTATTCATTTTTCATTTTATTTGGCTTTCTCTTATTTTAATACTTACATTGATCACAAAGTATTTATTTAATAAAAGTAGTTAAAAATAAAATTAAAAGCATTTATCTAAGGCCTACCATTTGCTAGACAATGGGGAGGGAGAGGGGTTAGGAATATAAACACTGTACTTTCCAGAAATAAACAACACAAAGGAAAGATAGGCAGGACCAAATGACTTCCTTTAGTCAATGAACTTTAAGTGGAAGTGAACATGACATGTGTCCACATGGAAACAGTTCATTGCTGTTGCTCTGTTGTCCAGCCTACTCTTTTTCTGCCACAGAAATCATGGGAGAGTATTTAAATAAGAAAGAGTCATAAAATCAAAGTATTCTGGAATGTTAGGCCAACTCTCATAGCACACTTCGTATAAGTGAGAAAGCAACTACAGTAGATTAAGTCACAAAGATTTAGGGTTTTTCACTGCAGCATAACATAACTTATCCTGACTGATACACTGGGACAGCATCCAAGCCTCGGAAGGAATTACCCAGTATCGTCGACATCAAGCCTGTTAAATACTTCATTGGTTTATCACCAGTCATATAGTGCCCTGGATTTCTGGCAAACGAACTTTGGAAACCAGTGTTTTTTTTTTAAATATATAAGCTCTCACTTGACTCATATAAAAGTTTAAATTTTTTCAGACATACAAACTTACAAATATTGCAAGAATTGATATCATTTGTAAAATGATCTAGGGAACACAAACCTTGACACTATCACAATCCTCAAACTTCCTTCTAACCTTATTCTTCTCAACTCCCTGTCACAAACCTTGTACTCCAGGAAACTAAAAGAAAAAAAAAAAAAAAGGATTTTCCTTCATTCCTTTCTGCCTCTTTTTCTTAACTTATTGCCTAGAATTTCTTTTACCCACCATCTGTTGATCTCCAAATCCAGTAGACCCCTTTATTCATAAAGTATTTCCTTCCTCCTTTACATCTACACACACACACACACACACACACACACACACAACACATTCACCCATTTATAATACACACAAAGTAATCCTTCCCACCAGCGAAAGAAAGGTAGAGGAGCTACATTTTACTCAATACCATACTATGTACCTGCCCCTGGGCATGGCACTTAATCCATGAACTCCCAGAACCTTCATCTTCTTCTCTCCTGTGATATTTAAAACTCTATGCCTTATTATGGTATACAATAATTTATGAGATTTGAAGACAAAAATCAGTGTGATTCACAGGGCCCAGCCTGGGGTCAGGCGTATAGCAGACTCTCAAAAAATATACTTTAATGAGTGAACACCTTCGAATATCTCTTAATGTCTTTTACATGTATTTATATTTAAAATAGTTGTGAAGGGGAAGAAAAATGACTAGACATTAACATTGTCTTTTGCTTCTACTGTTGTACCTGATTTCCTAGCTTACAGACATTCCAATGCTAGGCTTGCAGGATCAATTTAAAACCTCATCCTTTCCAAAAAGAAGCACTGAGAGCCAGGAGCTGCTGGAAGGACCTTCCTTGGACAGACATTTAGGGATTTCATCTGTTACACATATCTTATGAACATGATAACTTTCATATCCTAAAGTAAGACTCATTGACCAATCAGAAGACTTGGGCAAATGTGGGAGAAAGCCCAGAGAAACAGTAAAACAGCTTTAGACTTCACAGGACACTAATTAATCATTTTGGCTAGAAAGCCCCTCTCCCCATGGAGCTTAGTGGCTTCCAAGGAAGGTTTGGATAAAACATCTCTCCAGATGGATCTAGTACCTACATTAAGATTCTGCCACCCACACCCTTATGTATTCATTTATCTTTCCATAAAATATCTGATAGTGTGTTAAGGTAATAGAGTTTTACTAACAATGGACTAAAAAAAATGTTGTATGACAATTTACCTCCAATTTTTCATAGCCAATTGTATACTAAAATGGAAAATTATAATTCCCATTATGTCATCAAAAACTCAATATTTCAACTTACTTTATTCTTTTTGACTAATAAACCAGGATGGTAGGATGGCAATGGCATGCTAATCCTGAAAAAAAAAAAATCAGAACCTATTTTGCACAAAATTATTCACATTTAGAGAAATAAAATGTCTTATTGACCTCAATACCACATGGCCAAAAAAATCTTTATAGTGCATGTTTCCTTTAGCTATTATATTTAAATTATAGGTTACATAACAAGTGTTGCCATTTTTTGAGCACCTATGAGACAGATGTCATTATCCCATTGAACAGATGAGGAAAATGAGGCTAAAAGAGGTAAAGTCACCCAAAGTTATCTGATTTGTAATGGGTAGAGTCAGCATTCAGACCTGTCTTTATATACAAAACCTCAGCTCCTTCCAGTATCATACTTCATTATATATCACAACACTTTATCAAAGTTTTTTGTTAAAAGGTTATATGCATATATAAATATGCAAGAAACAGGTTGGACTTGTAAAGGAGACACACATAGGGAAAAAAGATTTTAAGAACTCAACCTTCTGCCAAGAACAGACTGACAAAAGAACTCAAGCACAAAATATTAGTTTTGTTTTTACCTAAAAATTAATAATGATCAGCTTTATTTGCAAGGCTTTATAGCAAAGGTTAAAATAAATGTTGATAAATTAAGACTATTAACACAGACTGGTAATAGTCTAAACAGCAATTTAGTGACATTGCCATCTCACACTTTAATGAAATAAAAATGTGAATTGATTGTATAAGGAAAGAATCTCTTGTTTACTCTAATCTTAATATTATGGTTGATAATTTCACCAGCAGTCCTGATGAAAATATACCTGATAAAAGAACGCCACAGGAAACTAATGATCATAATGAATCTACTTGTCGCTGAAGTACAAAGACAGAGACTCATAAATCTTTTAAAAATTACTGAAAGCAAACAAATGATCAGGACAAATTATTATTTTAAAATTGTTTATATGTTTTCTATTTTACAGTTATTGTCTTATTTCCTAAGGAAAATGTTTAGAATACCTTTTAAATATTTGCATTTTATTTTAACCTTTACTATCTTTACTCCATAAAACCCGTAAAGGCTGGATTCCAGCAGCCTTTGTTTAATTTTCATTATGAAATGGCTATTCACTCTGTTTCTTCTTCATCAAAAGATAATCAATAGTCAAAAGACAAATACTGTTAGTATTCACCTCTCAATACAACATTTTGCCTATTTTTAGGACTTTACCACTTTATTCTAAATAATTATTCAAACTGCACATTGTGGCCATGATTTTTAAAATATTTTATTCCAATATTGTGTCTAAAAATCTCAAGATATATTTAATTACTTATTTTATAAATGAAATAAAAAGTTCAATAAATTACACAGAAAGTTTCACTGTTCACATCATCTCTGAAAAAAAACTAAACAAATTAAAACAAAAACTTTATTAAACATCACTTAAATAACCACCTCCATTGTAAACTTTCTACTTTTAATAATGAATATTTGAGGGGGAGGCAGACAGGGGGAAAATTTAAATCATTTCTTTAAGTAAAATAATTAATTAATTTAAAAATAATAATAAAATTAAAATTAATAATGTATATTCCAAACATGATCAATCTGTCATGAGCAAGAATTACATTCATGCACATTGAGTTCAGATAAATAGGAAGACAGATTCATTAATCTACCTTTAAATGAAAATCAGAATTTTTTAATTATTTTATTATAATATTTGCTATTTTTAACATTTAAATAGAATTTAACATTCCTGAAATCTTGGACACTATCATATTTATGATCATTACTTACAAAAAGCATTTCAATATGCAGAAAGTCTCCTCCAGTTAGTTCAACCATGATCTGAATGAACTAGATTTCTTAGGTAGTATTATAAAACAACAATATGACAGCAGTCATGGGCACAGAGGAGGGTTGGTGAATGTGTGACCTTACCAACAGAAGACAGTTTAAAGTTCAAGTTCTTGTGTCAAATAAACTTAGGTTTGAATTCCAGCCATGCCAGTTATTAGCTACATGACACTGATTGAGCCCCTTAACTTCTGTGTGCCTCAGTTTCTCACTCTGTAGAGTGGGAATAATCAGATTACCAGCCTCAGAGGTGCATTGTGAAGATTAGAGTTAAGACGTGCAAGTAGTTTGTGTGGGGCCTGTTACATGTGACATACCCAAAACTTATTAGAGTTGTTGTTCTTTTTCCTAACCACACAACCATGCATATTCACACAAATTAGAGTCCATGCACAGTCCCCTAATCTTAGTCATCCCCACCTTAGACCATCAGCTAAACTAATTTAGTGCCCTTCTAATTGGTTCTGCAGACTCCAGTCTTGTTCAGCTCTGATCTATCGCCCATTGCCACTTAAGAGTTCATGATCTGCAGTCTCAGTTTCCTCCTCTCAAAAACAGATTATAAATATAGTCCTTCACAAGATTATTAAGATTTAGTGAGTTGATTGTGAAAGAATCTTAAAAATGTAAAACTCTGCAACTATTATTTTCAGGAGGAATTCTGACCTTAGTCAGGAGTGACTTATTTATTCAACAAAAATATATTGATGCTTATTAGACATAGGCAAAACAGTGTGCAAAGTGCTAGTGGCAAAAATATCAATGAAACATGATCTCTAACCTTGAAAGAGCACAAAATCAATGTAGTAAAAACCCTTCGAAGTGTCTGTCCAGTGTAGGCACTGGCTTTTCCTGCTCTGAGAGCCATTCTCATTCACAAGGTGAGTTTGTACAGACAGATGTGGATTATGTGACTATTCTCCCAGAAGTAGTAGAATGGACAGGGATAGAGGACTAAACAAAAATCAAACCATTAGACATGCTTCTCCAGAGGATAGGAAACTGAGATTCAGAGACAGCCAGTTAGTCTCCATAGGTGATTAGAATTGTGACTTGTGTAAATCTTGAGTTGCCATATGTCTCAGTGGGGACAGGGGAGCAGAGAAACTGGTCAACAGAAGAAAAACAAAAGATGCCTAAATTTCTGATGACTTTTAATTACTTACCTTAAGTCCCTGCCTGAGCTGGTATACATTTCTAGCTCTTGGGGTTCCTGATTCCCTTCTCCCTCTAGCCCAGTAGACTTAAAACAGCACTTTCCTCCTAACACTACCCGCTCTGGTTTCCATTAGTTCCAACCAAAGGAACATTTTAAAAATGTAATATTCATGTAATTAATACCAATATAAGGCAATCACTACTATAATAGAGGCATACAAAACAAGTCTTGCAAGCCCAGAGATGGCTGCACATAACTGTTTTTGAGATTACATTAGAGGAGGTGACATTTGGGTTTGTATCTATTGTCCTGTTTTCTAGATTATCTGGTGTTCCTGATGATAAAGGCTTTCTTCAGCACCTGTGATCTGCTATTGTCCTACTCCAATGAAAAGGATCACTTCCAAGCCCACTCCTAGCCTGCTCTGTCAGACTTTATTTTGCTGACTCACACAAGCTCAAACTGCAACATGCAAAACAGTCTTTTTAAGCAGGAGAACTAGAACACACGTTTTTTGTTTCAGTTACTTGCTCAAAACCATAGTCATTAAGAGGTTTTAAACACAAGTATTATGTTTCAAATTACTACACTTTTCCCACAGTTCTGAGGTGGTACATAAGTCCAGTGAGGAAGTCAGGTGGCTATGGGAACACAGATGAAGAAATTTTCTGGACCCCGATTGTCTATATGCTCAAGTCTAAATTCCTTGGCAGGGCATTCGAGGTCCTCCGCAGTCTGGTTTCAACCAGTCATTTCTATCTATTTCCCCACATATCACCATATCAGGCTTTAACCATACGTCAAACACACCACCCATTTTCGTGCTTTGCATATTATTCTCTGACAAGCATGGCCTTCAACTCATTTCTACCATCTATCAAGCCTTCTGTACCTATTCACAGATTTCATCACCCAGTACTCTGCCTGACTTAGCACTTTAATCATCCCTCCAAAATAGTAGCTAGCCAGAAGTTCTCATTCCTCATGAGATTGTGTATATCTGTTAAATTGGGTTTTCTATAGAATTACAGTTAGACACATCTACCCAGAAATAGGTTAACAGCAGAGACAGGCTTATAGAGAAAGAAAGTGGATATAATCTGAGGTGTGGCTAAGACCATGCCAACAGCTGAATATTTTTCCCACCCAAGTACCACAGTACTTGAAATTACACTATTAGAAATCTGTTTCTTTGAGTCTATCATATCTGGTCTTCTATTAGTATGAAAATGTTTAAGTAACCTAGGTGCAAATTAATTTGGGATATAATTCCTCTGTGACCAGAGAAACTAAGACACAAAAGAAGCAGGTGCATAAGAAATGAGGTATAGAAAAGAGTAGGAAGGTCAGAGGAAGGGAACAACCAGATAGTAAAAGATGAATTTGGCAACCCTTAAGAATCATGCATTAATTGATTAGAAAAGAAGCAACTGACATCACTATCACAGATACCACAAAGATTTCATTTCATTCTCTCAAAGAATTTGCTACAACCAAAGGTTGAAATGTTATTTCAATTGATTTTTAATACATGACAACTTACATTTCCTTTTGCCATCTTGCTGTTCCAATTGAGAAGGTCCTGGCGAAAATATTAATAGATGAAAGGACCTAGTATACCCATTTTGTAAAAATGATTTGATAATGTAATAGAAATAATTTAGATTTTGGTCATTTGTCACAAGAAATGCTAAATACCCATCACTTAGTTCCCATTGGTACAAACTGCCTAATGTTCCTATTGTAGAGTAGCAACCTGAAAAGTAGCGAAGTGAGAACTGTGAGATCAAGGCAAGAAAGTAGCTTAACCCCATTTTTATTTTGTCCCTAAACCTAAAATGTAATAACCACCACATTGTGTAACCTGCATGTGGATTTCTCCATCCACAAAGTTAGGACAATAAAATTGCTTCTCCTCAAGTAGCAGAAATTGAGAAATAACTATTTCAGTACATTAGACATGTAAATTGACCAATTTTATGATAAACAATGTAAATGAAATACACCCTTCATCACAAAATGGTCTCATAATGAAAAAACGTTTTATAAATAAATGTGTATAATCATCTTTAATTTCGTAAACATTTAAGAAAGTGTATATCAAACACAGTTTTAAAAGCAAGTACACTTTATACCTCAGGTATTAAAAAAGGGTTTGTTTTCATGTTATTCTCTGGTATGGGGTCCATGCTGCATTCTATGGGTTGAACAGTTTTAATTAATAGTCTACCAGTAGTAATTCTTTTTAATGAATGTAAAAATTTAGTCTCATTACAGCAACAATAGTAATAACATTAGAAAATAAAACAAGCATTTTCTTTGCAGCATCTCATTTAATTAGTGTAGTTAATTTTACAAGTAAGGAAACTGGGAGTTAGAGAGTTTAAATAACCTGGTTACAGTCACACAGCTAGTGGAATGGTAAAACTCAAAACTCCAGTATATTCACCTTTGCCACAGTTTTCTCGCATTGGTGGGCTTTATTTTTGTTCTAGGGTTGTTAGGGAACACAAGTCATGCTTTGGTCTGAATGTTTGTGTCCCCCAGCAAAATTCATATGTTGAAATCCTAATGCTGTTTGTGATGATATTGGTAGGTGAGGCCTTTGGGAGGTGCTTCAGCCATGAGGGTGGAGCCCTCAACAGTAAGGATTAGTGCCTCATAAAAGGGGCTCCAGAGAGAGCCCTAGCACCTTCCATCACATGGGAGCAGAAGAAGACATCAACTATGAACTAGAAAGAAGACCTTCCGGAGAATGCGACCATGATGGTGCCTTGATCCTGGACTTCCAGGCTCCAGAACTGAGAAATAAATTCTGTTGTTTATAATACACACAGTCTGTGTATTCTGTTATAGCAGCCTGAATGGACCAGGATGCATCCCAACTAGATTTCAGCAAGTTCTAAGATGCAGGCACCCAGGCACATCATATCATATTCGCATCAGCCTGCATTTTACACCTGCATTGTACGATATTTGTTGTGTTCAATTCCTAAGCTGGCCATTGAGTAATAGTATGAGCACTGTAGTTCTTAGTCTTCAGATACTATTCTTTTGGCATCTATTTCAGACTATAGACTGCAAAAGGATACTGGCTGCTGGCTGTGCATGGGACTTACACAAGATTATAGGCATGAATATCAAACAGAATTCTATGTGAAATATGTTTTAAAGTGAAAATGTGCACATATTAACCATCTGTATAGAATTACAGTCTTCTCTTTTACTATGTGGCTATGATAATTGACCAGCTATATTGCAACAGTATTTAAATATCCTAACATTCTAAGAATAATCTCCTTTTCCTATTAAGTCTCTAATTTTTTGTTTCTGCCAGCACACTCCATGTTGGTTAACAACCATACCCTTTACATAATTCTAAAATATTGAACTGTATGCTAAATAAGCAAAATATTTTAAGATAATGTCCTGAGGGAATAGTATTTCATATTATAACTCAATATGCCCTAAGGTAATTATTCAGATATCAATATGCAAAAGAGCAGTATGTTGTAGTACCCTATATTTCTTTTTATTTTCCTTCTTTGTAGTAAGCAATAAATTCCAAGGTGCAAAAAAAAAAATGTTAAAGGGAAAGTTTGCAGTTGATTTTCTTCATGAGATTGTTTGCCTAGAGAGAGAGGAATTTCACTTGGTCCTTTCCTAATTATTCATGTAAATTAAATTCTACAAGTGAAGAAAAATTCATAAAAGTCATACTTACTCATCTGAGAGGGAGATATGGCATATGAATGGGGCCCATAACCTCGGAAGGTGAAATGTAGAAAATATCACAAGCAACTCCCACATTAAGTTAAGTGAACCAAAAAAAAGGGAGATTCTTGGTGTGAAGGAGACTTCAAGGATATCCTCCCTAATCACCTCTTAATAGTCTCAAATCTCTGACACAGGAAACAAATCAAGAATTCAGGGAACATAGAATTATTAATCACTTAAATTTGATACCAAATCTAAGCACTACTAGACACATTTTACATTCTAAAACCTTTTAAATATAACATATTAAAAAGCAGAGGATATGATTTACATTTTTAAGACATTAGTGTGTGGCACATCTTAGGAAAAGTTAATTATACATTTTTTGTATTATTCTGAAATCTGTATTCATTTTTCTTCCTGAACCTAATATACATTAGGATAAAATTTAACAATAAATTTAAAATTTAGCATTAGATTTGTATGCTGACTAATGTTCAATAGTCAAAGTAAATTGAAATAATTCAACAAATATTTATTGAATGCCTCTTGTATGCAAGGCATTGTGCTAAACAATGCTGTAGTCTGTCTCACTTCAGATATAAACAGCTTAATCCTTTCACAAAAGACGTAATCACTAAAAGAAAAGTATATCACAAATCATGGAAATGTTTTACTTTGCATCTCCTCAGGATAAAAGGTAAAATCTGTGAAGGAAGGATAATCCAGAGCTGACGACTAGTTGAATATAGAAAATGAAGATGAAGAAAAAAATAAATAAAACTAAAGATAAAAGCCAAGATGGTGACAGAAACTGGGAGACAATTGGTGAGACTAGGATGAAAATTTAAGAGCAAATATGTTGAGCCAGAAGTGATAGTCGATACCCAAGGACAGATGCATTAGAGTCAACTAAAGGTATGTAACCAGAACTTGAGAGCTCTGAAAGATTTTCTTAAGACATACAATAAGAAAGGAAATACCAAGAGTGGAACCATCTGATACTGAGTTTTGGTCACTCACATCTAGTAAAGATAAAAAAGAAAAGCCATAGCCAAAAAAGGACAAAAATAATTGTTGATGAGGTAATAGTAACCCACAAGGTCAAAGCACTGACAGATGATGTTGAGTTAAGAAAAAAGTACTGGTGCACAAGTAAATAGCAATAGTTATCAAGAAGGCTAGCATCTAAGAGACAACCACCGAATTTGACTAAAATAGCATTAGTGGCTTTAATGACAGATCATCCAAAAGATATACAAATGGTCAATAAACACATGAAAAGATGCTCATCTGAGTAATCATTAGAGAAATGCAAATCAAAATCACTATAAGATGACACTTTACACCTATTAGAACAGCTATTATTTCAAAAAGGAGAAAAAGAAGGAAAAGGGGAGGAAGGAAGGAAGGAAGGAAGGAAGGAAGGAAGGAAGGAAGGAAGAAAGGAAGGAAGGGAGGAAGGGAGGGAGGGAGGAAGGAAAAGAGGGAGGGAGGAAGAGAGGGAGAGAGAGAGAGAGAGTGAGAGAAAGAGAGAAAGAGAGGAAGGAAGGAAGGAAGGAAGGAAGGAAGGAAGGAAGGAAGAAAATAGAAAAAAGAATAGGTAAGCATTGGAGAGGGTGTGGAAAAATTAGAAATTAGAAATTAGAAATCAGAAATTAGCATCGCTGATAGGTATGTAAAATGGAGCAGCTGCTGTGAAAAGCAGTTTAGCAATTCCTCAAAAAATTAAACATACAATTACCATATGATCCAGCAATTGCACTACTAGGTATGTCACCCAAAAGAACTGAAATCAAAGATTTGAACAAATACTTGCACACCAATGTTCATAGCAACATTATTCAAGACAGCCAAAAGGTAAAAACAACACAAAGGTCCATCAACAGATGAATCAATAAACAAAACGTGGTAGATACATACAATGGCATATTATTCATCCGTGTAGGGAATGAAATTCTAACACATGCCGCAACATGAATGAACACTGACGAATTACGCCAACTGAAATAAGTCACACACAATAGGCACAATTACAGAGGCAGAAAAGTAGAATAGAGGTTGATGGGAGCTGAGGTGGAGATGGAGGAGACTAAGGAATGTTTATTCGTTACAGAGTTTTGCTTGGAATGATGGAAAAGCTTTGGACATAGATGATGTTGATGGTTACACGACATAGTAGATTATTTGGTATCATTAAGTACATTGAATTGAATACTTTCAAATGTTTAAAATGGTACTATTTTAATGTCCTTAAATTTTATGTTCATGACATTAAAAAAAAAAGTCAGGGAGAGAACAAATCTTCTCTTCAGGGAGAGAAGAAAGCAGACTATAGGATCGTGGACAGGTGCCCAGGGATGAAAAGGAATTTACACATGACCCTCACTAGAGAGGTTGGTATATTCACAGAACCTCATGGTGAAAGTACAAACATTTCCCTCCAACACAGCAAACTAAAAATAATATTTTTTGTAAAGAGGAAATGAGACATTTCCTATTAGCTGAGTCACTCCATTCCAACCCTTGTCGGGTACCAGGACCTGGAGGTACAGATTTGATAAATTGTGGTCTCTGCATCTAAAAGTTTACTAACTGTTGGAAACTGGAACTAGTTTTATTTATTGATTAAATCTTTTAGCATGTACTGTATACACGAAGCCCAGAGCTAGGCAACAGGGCTGCTGGGGGTTGCCAAGGAAGCAGGCAACTATCGACAAGGCAAGACTTCAGGACAGTAACACCCCTTTCTCTTTACCAAACTCTCACAAAAAGATACTCAACACAGCTCCAATGCTGTTAAGACTTCAATCCCCATGATCATAATAAAATTATTAAATTTACATTTTCATAGGTTCTCTTTAAATTTATTGAGGTGACGTTGGTTAATAAAATTATATAGATTTTAAGTGTACACTTCTATAATACACCATCTGTATATTGCAAGGTGCGTTCACCACCTAAAGTCAAATCTTCTGTCACCATGTATTTGACCGCTTTGAATAATAAGAGAATGGAAAAAAGAATATTCAAAGAACAGAGATGGAGGTAGGGTGAGGGGGTGAGTTATAATTACCGAGAAGGAGAGATAAATTCTGCAAACTCCAGGCCATGACTCTTGACAATAAATCTAGGCAAGAATCCACAGCAAGTTACAAAGGGGTGTTTGGGAGCCCCTAGAAGACAGCGTAAGTTAATCAAGAATAAGACTCACCTGAGTTCTTTCTTGAATTTCAGCAAAATTCATTGGCATGGTATACTTGGACTTTAATAAGGCTTGTGACAAAGTTTCTCATGCTATTTACACACACAAGATGGAGATATATAAACTAAAATAAGTGGAGAATAAGAACTTCGAGACACAGGACTACAGAAATTTGAAAGAAAAAGTGTGTCCCTACTATAAAGAGATTCCAGGGAAATGGGCTTTGTATTTAAAAAAGGTTATTCAATTAATTTAGGAAATTAGTCCAATCACTATCCGAATAAGCTTTATAATAATAGTACTTAGCACTTGCTACATGGCAAGTAGGATGCCAAGCACTTTTCACAAACCAACTCTTTTAGTCTTCACCACAAATCCTCTTAGATCGATATTATTTTCCCCTTTTACAAATAAGAAAATTCCGAGAGGTTAAGTCACCCAGCCAAAGTAAACACTAGCAGGTGAAAGAATGGTATTAGAAGCTGGGTCTAAATCTCAGGGCTGTGCTCTGAAGCACTATGCTGTACCTGGGATAACACTCGGCATTTACTCAAAATGAGACAGAGTAGCACCAGGCAACGTGGAGAGACCAACGTAGGCCTGATGTGAACAGGGAAGCACCTAGAGAAAACAGCAGCTCTCGAAAGCTAGTTGTGTATCAAGCAGAAGGGATGATGAGAGGAATTCAAGGAACAAGGTAACAGGGCCTAGCTGGACAGACTTGGTGATTGCAGAGATAGAGAGAACAGGGGTTACTGTTAATGAAGCAGGCTGGAGTGACGGTGTGATCTAATTTTCTTCTAATAAAGACATTAGAACTGCACTCCATGCATGGCTGTGCTCAATGCAGTTGGCACCTTGCTGGTAGGAAGTAAATAAAACGGTTGATAGGTAGGTACTCTTACGCTGCTGATAAAACAAATACTTCTGCCACCTCCTTTAATGATTCTTAATAACTTGATTATTCTTAAAAATTTTCGAATTAAAACATTTGGTCTTTCTCACAAAGAGTAAATTTTATTCATTGATCAAACAAGGAAAAACATCATATAAAGTTTCACATTTTTAAAGTGTATACTCCTTTAATCTTATTTCTTTTATCTACAGCAGTACCATATTTAAATAATAATAATTAATATCTATAAACTTTTAAACAGTAAAAGATACTGCAATTACATGTTGTCAAGCATCTCAGTGAACTAAGCATAGTTAATTTTTTCTGAACTTAATGTGTAATAATATCTGGTATTTAAATAACAAATCTGGAATTTGAGAAGCAATTAAAGTTTATGGGACTAAGTAAGAAAAGGTTCAAAAGCAACAGAATTTTTAAAGTTCCTGTGATAACTACACACAGATATTAATATAGCTAAATAATACAAAGGCAGCACCATAAATGGGGAGTTAATATCATAATGCGGTGTGCATTATAATGTGTGTGAACTTTACAAATTTTGAGTTCAAACAGTGCAAAGGAAATGCTATTTTTATCCAAACCTATGAAAACAGTTGGTCACCTGCTGAGCCCAAGGAGAGTCTAAAGTTTTCTGTCATTTATAAGCAGTCTCCTGCCTTAAATATAAAATCATTGGCTTACACAGTGAATCATTATAAATCTCGCACAAGCTTTTAAACCACTCAGTCAAGCTTAGAATACAGTGATTTGCAGAATCATAGCTCTGAGGCTTTGGGGCCTCACTGTTCAAGGTTGGTAGATGTAAATGATTTTGTAACTTGTAGAAACATAAGTTAGTTCATTCTTTACCTCCCAAGGAGCAACTGGGTTTGACTAATGAGTTTACCTTGATCGTGGTCCGGGATGGGGGAGGGTGGGGAATCTGTTATGTTATTTTCTTTCCTAACTCCTGGGAGAAAGAACCAAAAATAAAAAATAAAAAATAAAAGGCAGTGAATCTGTTAAGCACACAAAACCTACTATACAGAAAACTGCCACTCAGAAAAACTAGATTCTTTATGTAATTTGTAGCATAACCAGTGAGAAAAAAAGCATTTCTATAGCAATGTTATCTAAGTGGTCATTTACCCAGTTTTCCCTGCTCTGGGCAATAGAGTCTTATTACAACGAACAGAGAACATTCACTGAGTATCATTGCCATTCTAAAAAAAAAAAAAAAATTCCTTCTGCAGTATTCATGAAATAAAGTCCATATCTAAAAATAAATCAATCCTATGCAGAGCTCAGATGACTTTTTATTTTCAATTTGAGACTTAGTTTCATAAAGTTAGCAAAAGGAAGAATGGTAACAACATTTTAAAATGAGAATATATACATACTATCATAGCTAATTAAATTTTAATTACACACAACAAAACTATAAATGATGTAAAGGAGGTTCTGATTGTACTTAAAATTTCTCTTCACTAGAGACCTATCTAAATCTCTTAGCCCAAAATGAATAAAAATAAAAAAATTCCTGCTTTAGGTCTGATCTGGATTTGTCATCTTTTGTTATTTTAGTTCTATTGATGTTCTTCGTGTCCATGATGTTTTTGTTCCTCTAGTGTCATCTACAAAGTCATGTCATCACAGTGTCAGGACACTAATTATTTAGTCTTTGTTTTCTTTCTCAATGTTTGAGTTTTAAATAAATTCCTCAAACTGACTTTGCCAAATTCCTTCTACTCGTCACCTCTGCTTTTTCGAATCTCAGTTCCAGTGTCCCCAGTCACGCCTTCTGCATGCTTCATTTTAATGCAATTCTGAAGCAAAGAGGACAGTTTTAATATCCTTTTAACAGGATTTTTAATTAAAGTCCAAACTGAAAGAAAAAAAAAATGTCTGGCTACCCCACAATAGGAGAAGTACAGGTAGCATGAAACGTTCTACTTTCTTCTCATCTCCTGCTGTAGTTGTTTAAGGAGTACTTCCACTTACCACGTTGTGCCCATTATGATGTAAGGTAAACTTACACACAATAAAGGGTAAAAATTATATATTACTTTATTTAAGCAATTATTTCTACTTTAACACTTTTTTGAGGCCAAATTTTCTTTTTTGTAAATATAGTCACTTATGATTTTAGATTGTGATATTAAACAAACTTTGAAATAGTATTCATGTACTTTTATAAACCAAAGACAATTTTACCCTCTCATTCTTGAAGACACCTTCTGCACCCTTTTTTCTACTCTTATTAATCTCTTTGTTTATATTACATTTTCCATCCCTTGCTATCTCTAGTTGAATATTTTAATATACAGCTAACATATCACTTCCTTCATGTACCCATTTATAATTATTTCAGTTTTTATTTATACATCTCCCTTATTTAAAGTAGTATAATAAACTGAATAACTAACACATTGAAAAATATTGCTTTTTTGCTGACTTTGTACATATATTAGTATTATCACCCCAGTTATACTATAAGTATCTCTCTTATATTTGTGCATTTATTACAATATTATGACACCTACGAGAAGGACCAATAAATAAAGATGGGTTACTTGATTGATGAATTCTAAAAACATCAAAAATGAATTGAACATTAAGAAAGGGTAAATGTATTATAAAATGCTAATAAAAATTGAAATATTTTAGACAGATATATAATGAGTGGAATTATAATTCAAATTTATTTTTTAAATTAATAGAATACTAAAATGAGGGAGCTTAAAACTTAGAGAGGTACATTTATAAAAACAGAAATAATTCTCCTCCTGGCAGGCACCAAAGTATGAAATCCTACACCAAGAGATGGTACAAAATGAAAACAAATGAAGAGTTTAGATCACTTAATTCATGCAAAAACCATAAATACCTAACATATATGCAATTCTTATCATATGCCAAACACTGAGTCAAGCAAACTATTATCTAATTTGATCTTCATGAAACATTATATCTATTACATCTTTATTTCATAGATGAGAAAACTGACATAAAAAAGAAATTAAGAAACTTATTCGCAGTAACCTAAAATTTACTGAACTCTTATTTTCTACAAAGCTTCTAACTAAGCTGCAGATACAGAAAACAGGAGTGTGAGTGGTGCAATGTGAGAAGTGACCTGGGACCACCCAGAAAAGTCTCACTCATACTAGGGGAACAGGGGTTACTTCCTCCAAAGAAAGCCAATATCTTTTGAAAGATGAGAGTGTGTTAACCAGGCAAAACAAGCCAGAGAAGGATGTTCTAAGAGGATAGCACGAACAAAGCAAGGTGTTCCAAGAAGATATAACACAATCATGTGAGTGCAAGTATTGACGGAACTAGAACCCTAAGTAGCATGAAGTAAATCTCGAGTATCCAGGATCCCATAACTAGCACACATGCGTGTACATATGTGTAAAAAAGGAGCATTTCATCATGAAGTCGAAGCATTTGAAGATTTTTTGTTCAGCAATGCTTATACAGGTTTGGAAGCAAAGATAAATCAAAAACCAGAGAACAAAAACTGATGTATCATCATATATTCCAATGATCAAGAGAAAACATTCAAGGGAGCTGTGAGAGTGGGATATAACCAGTCTAGAAGGAGAATTTTTTGAGAGGTAGGTTCTGAATCAGCTGAAAATGGACATTTAGAACAGTATACGAATGAAATTTAAAAAGAGACAACTATGGTTGATAGGTGTGAATATACACACTTCTCTCCAGTTAATAATTTTTTCTTTATGTGCTGCTAAAAGTATAACAGAACTAACATGTTCAAGACACAAGATCTAGCATGTCATACCGTAAATCTTTATTTCTATGAAAGAATCAATACCACCTATATCAAAACAGATTTTATTTCTTTGAAAATTTGAAATAATGGTTGCTTAAAAGTATTACTAACAGAATACAATTAATTAAAAACAAACAAATCAACCATAAATTGGTTCAAAAACTGCTTAAAGAAGAAAAGAAATTTAAGAAGATAAAACATTTTGAATAGTTTTACGAGTTTGACCTCATTCCCCTTTATTTCTTCCAACATGAAATACAAAAAAAATTCTTCATATATGGGTAAAAAATATTTATTGGTATGTGAATAATTGTGAATTTCATTGTTAATTGGAATTTTTAGACTTTGAAACATGTTTCTTAAATCACATAAGTTATTTATATAAAATATTGCATTAATAGAAAAATAAGTAACATTGAATACTGAAGAGTCTCTCAACTCTGCTTTCCCAAAAATATACCAAGGGAAATGGACTCAGGTAAGATCTTATGAAAGATTCTTGCTGAATACAAACAAAAATGTTGGCATTATGGGTAAAATAATACAATGAGGTTGTGAGAGATGATAGAATGCCTTTCCTAGGTATCTTCACCCAGAATAATGTATTTATCTATTTTTTAATTGAATAATTACTCTTCTGAAAGTAGAAGACCTGACCAAATGATTGTTCTAAAATCCTTCAGAAGTGATACTATTACCTTATTGTGTGTGTGTGTGTGTGTGTGTGTGTGTTGTGTGTGTGTACAGGGATCAAATAAATACTAGTATTTTTCAATACCTGTACTTATATTATTACTAAAAATTATATATGTACTAAATATCCTGCTAGAGTTTTATTTCCATGAATTGAGCTTTAAATCTCTTGGTCAAGTTTCCAAGCATGATTATGAACAACAATCCAATTACATCATTTATGAGTTAATTTATTAACATTAATTATTGTTCGTAGAAAGCTAGAAAATGGAATCTTAAAAAACTAAGTTTAAATATAATATCACGGAGCCAATATTTCAGCAGTAACATGAATCAGGTAATAAATAGCTCCCTTTGATCATTGTTTTTAAAGTCTCTTGAACCATGCTTTGATTAGTTCTATTTAATATTTAACATCTGGTTAGTCAATTTCAATCTGCAGGAAACACTGCTGGAAAATTCTATGCTGACTAAATACATTTATAATACTACAAAGCTGACATGTAATTGATTTTAGTCCTCATAAAAGGATTATGTTAACTTTCCTTAATCTATATATTTGTATTTTCTACAGTCTAGTGAATTCACACCAGAGATGCAAAATTTTTATTTCTTATCAATATTTTATGTAAAATTGATGGGATTATATTTTAGTCTAAGTACCACTTTTCAATTTTCCCTTGAAAAGAAAATAACATACTAAAAAATATTGCTGCACAGTTGTAGCACTAATACAACAGAGGCTGACTGGCTGGCTGTAGTACTTCTAGTTACTGAAAGGCACAAGGTAGTGAAATATTTTTATAGACTACCAGGACCCAGAGAGGTTTTCAGATTTTTTTAAAGTATGTAGCCATGAGTTTGCTCTTTTTTAAAAAGTATTTTCTAATATAGAAAATCGAGAATTTTATCATCATTAAATAAAAGGTGGCAATGTTGGCAAAGATTTGTTAAAGCTAGTATTTTGAAGTATGTCAAATTCATAATCAATAGTCATTTCCAAGGTGGCTATGAATTTTATAAAGCAAAAATTTTGGTTTTAACTTTATAAAACTGTTTCAACTGACAAAAATTTATTTTTTTTAGATAAATAAAACTTACTTTTCCCATTTGGTTTTAAATACCCAATATGTTGAAATTGGTGAATTTTCTTTTAATTTTAGTATTTAGGTTCTCCTTTTTCTGTGGTGGTAGAGAAGAGTCTAATCACAAGGTGATATGAAAATTATGAAGACAATGTTTAAATTTCAATTCTTTGGCTAATCTTCTCTAAGTATGATCTACCATTATCATTTAATGAGTTAGAAAGATACTACATTATGGGGAGAAAGTATGTAAACCAATATTAAAAGAATAATAAAACTTTTCTTTCTAAAGAGACGATCACCAAAGATTTCAATCTCTACCAATAAAAATGCTAAAGCAGTGGTCCCCAATCTTTTTGGCACCAGGGACCATTGCTCCTATGAGAATCTAATGCCTAATGATCTGAGGTGGAACTGAGGCGGTGATGCTAGTGCTGGCAGGTGGCTGCAAATACAAATGATGCTTCGCTAGCTTGTCTACCGCTCACCTCCTGCTGTGTAGCGTGGTTCCTAATAGGCCACTGGACTGGTACTGGTCCCTGCAGAGGTTTAGGAACCCATGTAAAGAAATAAAGATTTTTCTGCAATTACAGTGATTGGTTATTGCAGCTCCACCCAAGTTTTCCACAGATCTGTTGGATACTCATAGTGCCTGGATTAGTACTGAGCACATGCTTGATAAACAAATGCCAATAAATAAATATTATGCTCAATAAATAAATATTAATGGATAAAGTGCAATGAAAGCTTGTATATAGGAAGTAATTTTTTTAAATGCACATGGTAAGAGCTAATTTAAAGAGGGTTAACAGGTATCCATTGTCTAAATTTGGCATTTGCTTTATCCTAATACAATTTATACTATGTTGCTAAAATAAAATTTGACTACGTTGCTGAAATAAAAGTGGTTTTTGTTGTAATGACTTTGGCTTTTACTCTGAATGAAATGGGACGTTTTGGAGAATTTTGAGCCAAGTAATGACATAATCTGATAACTGTTTTTCACCATCACAGCTATGTTGAGAATATACTAAAGGAAGCAAAGGTAGAAGTAGAAAGACAAGTTAGGAGGCTAATACAAAAATCTGGACAAAAGATGATGGTGACTTGACCAGGAATGTAGTGAAAGCATTAAAAAGTGGTTGCAGTATGCACGGGCATTTTGAATGTAACACTAAAATATTTGCTCACAGAGAAGATGTAGTCCAAAATAGAGGAAGGGGTTGAGGATGACCCTGAGGACTTTGAACTAAGCACATGGGGAGGTTGAGTTTGAGATGTTTGTTAGACATCCAGCAGAGACTGAGAAGGCAGATGGACATATGGGTCTGAAGTATAGGGAGCCAGCAGCAACTATGAAAGTTATTGGACATGACAGGTCTGTGAGGTCTCACTCTTTTCACGATTTTACCACCATGCCTGGGGCAAAGGTCATTCAATATGGCTAAAAAGTTTACAATTGGTTAAAACTTGGAGATTGGGAAGGATACTTTATTCATCTTAAACTATAATGACTTTGTCAATTCACATCATAGTTTAACTGTCACCTAATGCACTGGAACCTCAAGAGAGGAGAGCAAAAGAGAACAGGCATTTTAATACAGTTATATTCTTTCTGACATCTTGTGGGATTTTCTGGAAGTGTATAATATGGCAAATACATTTGTTGTAATTCCATTTCATTTTAACAGTATTTATTGAGCGTTTGTGATGGGATGGTTGCCAAGGGACTTACAAATTAAATATAAATCCCATAAATTTTGCAAATATATAAAATATTATGGCTCTCAAGATACCTATAGTCTGAAGGGGAAATATACACAAAATAGGAGATATTATTTGACTACAGTAGTTCTTAGGCTTTAACACGCTTAAAGAATCTCTGCACTCAACCCCAGGGATTCTTTTGGTAAATCTGGAGAGGAACCTAGTATATTAACAAAATTCCATGTTATTCTATTGAAGATAGTCTGTGGCTTTAAATAATGATACTTCCAAATATACCCAATGAAAATTATTCTTATTTATTTATAATGTTATAGGCTTAACCCACATAGAAGGTGGGGTCAACTTGTCCCTTGATATCTGGATAAACTGGCTCAAAATCTGGCCCTACAGAAGTCTGAAACTCTCTTAAAGATTTATGTACATTCTGGGGAAGTAAATTTTCAGTCTTATTTCTGCCTTTCACATACCTGCTTCTATACATACTATTTCCTTTCTGTACAGTTTTTACAGATGTAAACCTTCCTTCCCTTCCATTCTATTCTATGTATACACACACACACACACACATGCACACACACACACACAGTTTTGAGGGGACGTGTTGAGACAGAGAAGAGTAGACACTGTAAAATAATATTAACTTCCAATTCAACAGTAGACATCACATACCCCTCTCTCATTCATAAGTCAGAAATTTTACTGACTCTAAGCTTTGCTAGAATTATATGATGCCATATATTTGAAGCAGAAATGAATGATATTTAAAACTAGTGTTTTGTGGAGATATTGAAATATCAGATCATTCTCTAGAAGTATCCCTCATTAAGTGAGGGAAAGAGGGGCTACTGTGATTTCTTGGTCTTAAAAAAAATAGATGATATTTTAGACTTTTCTATCCCTAAACTTCTATAATTCTATCAATAGTTATTACTGTTTGCATAGACCTTTTCTCTAAGGCTCCCTAAAACAGTGTATTTACATATGATATTAGTTCAGTTCAAAACTTACAGTAGTAAGCAGTTCATTTAAAATTGGGGGACTTAAGAGACTAAACAGGAAGTCAGAAGGGCTGTCTGCTATGGAACTGCTAAACCAACAAAGGATAATTTCAGAAGCTTGTCAGAGAACTCTGTATATACAACACCCCTTCCAGCCTAATTTACAGAACCCATGGCAAAGGAGAAAAGGTCTTCAGATTCTTCTCTATGGTATGGATAATTCTTCACCCTGATTCAAAAAGCAATATAAAATTATATTGTACAAAAAAACATAAACCCACCAACTACATAATCAAATTTAGTTATATATTATTGACATACACAATGTGTTATTACTATTCTTGAAGCAATTAGGCAGAATGGAAGAAAGAAATTTTGGAAAGGGCTCTAAGGAGAGATTTGCAGAGATTTGCAGATGGGAAAGGATGGGCATATATTTTTAAAGAGAAATGGAGGAGTTAGAGTGGAAGCTGATACACCAGTGAAAAATGACAGAAATAGTTACCTGATTAAATCAACATGCTCACCTGTGTGCTATAGACATGAGGTAGACAGTTTGGATGTATGCAAATGGCTCATGAGGAATGCTGGAGGTTTAAATTCAAGTTGATGATTGGGAACAAGAAGATGACCATTTACAGACTTGGAGACAACTTGGGGGAAAAGGAATAAATTTTTAAACAGGTTAAATTGTGTTGTGAAGGCCGACTATTATAAGATGCAAGTGCCTCAATATATGATGAATAATAAATGAAATCAAGATTATTGCAGTTGTTCATATAATAAAAATAGCTTAAGTTTATTGAGAGCTTACTATGTGCTCGGCACAATTATAAGTACCTCTACATATATTAACTTACTTTCCTCTACGATCTGTTTATATAGGTGTCATTATTATACTAGTTTTACAGATGAAGAAATTGAAGCACAGGGTGGTTAAATAATATGTCCAAATTTGCATATTATATAAAGAAACTGAGTCTTGAACCCAAGCACTCTGGCTCTTGGATCTGATCTTTTACCACTATAACTTACAGAGAGTGCCTGTAGGGAAGCAGAGGAGAGTAGAGGAGAAGAGGGGTGAGGAGATGAGGGGAGGGGAGAGGAGAGTTGAGGAGAAGAGAGTTGAGGAGAAGAGGAAAGAAAGGAGAGTTGAGGAGAGGAGAGAAGAGGAGAGGAGAGGGAGTTAACAAACATTATTAAGAAATAGCTGTAAGAATTTAGGAGGCAAAAGAGAAAAGAAATGGAAGGTGTTTCCAAAGTTTCCAGTGTAAGAAACAGGAAAATCGATAGTGTGTTTGATAACTATTTAAGATTTAAAAGAGTATTAGTGACACAGTAATAGAGAGAGGTGATGATGTATTTACCAATCAATATATGAACATCATTTCTTTTAATATAAGGAATTTTCCACACTGAGAAAAAAATAGATTAGGAGTTGATTGTGCCTCTTAGTAGCTATACTTAAAGTATCACAGCTATTTTTCATGTGAGATAATACTCTCTATTTATGTAGCACCTTTCTTCTAAGGAGCTCAAAGCATTTTACTACACACTTTACCTTATTCATCCTCATAACATCCCCTTTTAAGAAAGGAAGTGTCAAGTATAATGACCACAATTTTACAGATGGGAACACTAAGACAAATAGAGCCAGTGACTTGCCAAGATCATAGAAAACCCCACAGCAAAACTGGGTATAGATCTGTGCTTCTTTAAAGTCAAATTCCTTTCTAATCTCTTTTCAATGATATAGCTCAAATTCGTCTTAACTTTTGGCATTACTTTATCTATAACTTAGCATGTTATAATCTAGTATTACCTGAGAACTGTGCATTATGAATCTGATCATTTCTAATTGAATAAATCTATAAAATGGTAAAAAGCAATGCTTTCTTCTTTAAAAAATAAAAAATAAAAACTCTTATTAATTAGGCATTTAGTATGCCTGGTTTTAGCCCTAAAGAAAATGTTGTATTTTACTTGATGAAACTTTAATATATGGAAGCCCCAAATTATCAATTAATGTAAAGGAAAATAAAGATAATACACACACACACACACACACACACACACACACACACACACACACACACACAGAGGTGGTGGTACTATAGTAAGAAGTCAAATGGTGTCTTTAAAAAAAATTAAGTATTTTGTTTCACCTGATAATAAAAGGACAAATGATATCAACTTTAAGTCTTAGGAAATGTTTTAAATATTTTAAAACTCAAAAATTATGTTACTACTCACTTCTATATTAACTAGGATTTCTATCTCATTTTTATTTTGCTTCAATACAAATGCAATGTAAAATTAGTTGATAATTATATACTTAGACATTCAGGTCTTTTAAAGAGAGAGAGCAGACAGAAAAAGTGTTGACTTAATTTTTTCTAAAAAAGAGCTAATAGGATATATTCTCTGTCAGAGTCCTTTAACAAAATCCTTATGTACACCAGTGGGTGGTAAACACAGTATACGGTATGAGTTGCATTATATCCAGCAATCTAAGATCAAAGGCTCAATCATTGGCTTACACAATTTAGAGCAGGTATGCATTTTACTTTTCTTCCTTAAGTTACACATACTCTGCTCTTAAAATATGTAAGGCCTTTTAGAAATTCTACCATCAGTTCACAAGATATTCCAGTTAAAAAAAGAACTGGAATAGCTTTTTCAATGATAATGTATGAAAAGAACAAAAATGAAAAACAAATGATATACAACAATGTGCCAAAAACTATTCAAATCAGATCCATTGTTATCCAAAAATTCAAGGAACTATTCAGGAAGCTAAATTGTATTTCATGTTCATATCATTTTCTATAACGAGTATAAGGTTTCATAGACAAATATTAACATTTTTCTGTGCCAAAAAAATTGCCATTATTAACAACAACTACTAAAATTCATAGATGATAGTTGACCATTTTCTAAAAAGAATAAAATAAAACATTTTGCATAATCAAGTTGAGTTGTTTTTTCAATTTGAGTTTTCTGAATGACTCAAATTATTATTACATGTTTTTTGTTTTATAAAATGCCATATTTAATTATCTCGAAATTGACACTAACAAAAATTTAGTTCTTTCAATAACACAAATAAAAATATGAGTTCACTTATTTATTCAACAAGTATTTGTTGAACACTTGCTATATATCAAGCACTGTTGAGAGCAATGGGAGTAAAGCGATAGGCAAAAACAAAGCACACCTTTCATGGTCTTCACACTGTTTAGTGAAAAGATAGAAAATAACTTATAATTAATTAAATAATTATAATATGTAATATGTCCACTGGTGATAATGGCTGAAAAGGAGTTGAGGATGAAATGTGTAGTAGAACATTACATCTTTTTGTTACTCGAAATAAGTAGAACTTAAGAAAGTACCTAAGGAAACCTAAAAGAGTAAAATTGTGTATCATACCTTGCCCTATAAGAGAGCTCAGGAAAATATAATACAGTTGAAGAAACACATCTATTTTGTCATATTGTTAGTTTCTGGGATTTCTTCCATGTGAAGATGATGAATATTCTGTCTTTTTATTCATTCCATAAAAATTTGTTGAGGACCTCCTATTTACAAGGGCATATGTTTAGGAGAGTGGGTGGGGAATAAGATCCAGATTTCATGCTCAAAGAAATGTACTGTCATAGAAAAAGACTGTTTTATAGAGAAAGTGGCATCTGAGTAGATCTTGGAGAATGAGAGAAGGATTTAGGCGAAAAGAACGGCATGAGCACAAGGGAGTATGAGAAAGATTATTCAGTCCCTGTGGGATCTGATGCACAGGAAGTGGCTGGAGATGGGGCTCAAAAAGTAAGGTTAGAAGAGATCCTGTAAAGACCTGGATGAATAGGTTTAAACTTTATCCTCTATGTAATTGTGATCCCCTGAGCCAACTAAAGACACTGTCAAATTTGGGTTATAAATATGTTTCTGGCAGAAAGGTAGAGGAAGAACAGAACACAGAAAAGAGTGAAGTTAGAAAGAATTAGCTCTTGTGTTAGTCTCATAAGAAATGAAAAAGATCCAAACTAAGACAGCAGAAATTGGAATTGAAAAGATTAATGGCTGAGATAGACCTTTTTATATGACAACCAACTGGTGAGGCATGGAGCAGTGGAAAAGTCTTTACATATGTCAACAAATCTTTCAAATTATAAGTGAGACAAGTAAGCACCACAATTTTTTATGTAATCAATTCAAATATAAATATCCTGCTTGCAAAGTAAAGCTTTCTACTTAATAAAGTACATGTTGAGGTCATAATGATTGTCTAACACTGTGTGGCTCTGTTTAGAATGAAAATATAAAGACTTCAGACAATTCTTACCCCCCCAAAAAAAATAAACTGTTAAAGGTAATATATAATTCAGAGTTTAATTACATAATAGAATCTAAAAATGATAATGTGTCACTAGCAGTTAACATGAGCTCTTGAGTAATTGGTAGACACTATATTAACCAATCTTAGATTTAACATCTTTGACTTTTTTGTTCATGGGAAAGAATGTGGAGTTAAATGACTTGATCAGATTTTCCACTTGCCATAAAACAACTACTCACAATCAAGAATCATTTCCTGTCTAGTTTCACATCATCAGAAAGAATAAGTGTTTTAAACTTCTTATTAGAAGAGTTTTCTAAAAACGAATGCTTTCAGTGTCAAAGAGTTCTTCCACTAAATTACTCCTGGTAACTTACTCTTTTATACCATTTTAAGCAATTCTCCTCCCACCCTTTTAATTTTCAAATATTTGTAGAATCTTATAATACACCCTGTAGTCATTACTTGCCTAGCTATATATTTGTCCACTTAAATCTTTTCTGATAAATTAATCCCTTCCTTCTCTTAATTTTTGCAATGGCTTTCTCCTGTCCTAGCTTCAATTTTTCTTCAAATTATTGGTTCTGAGTTATCTAAAATCTAACACACTATTCTAGGCTTAAATTATATTTGCATATTGCCTTTTTATTTCTTTATCACATTGCCTGTGTATGTATGATTACTGCATACCATTGCTCCATAAACATTTGGTCAGGCTCAAGTATACTTCGTATTCTAAAGGTAATCATAAGTCTCTCAAATTTGATAAAGAAAATATGTTCATTTTCATACATCACTTTTCTGCTATCATAATGTCTAAAGTAATCCACATTAGTATTAGTATAGTTAGTCTTTTTTTTACTTCAATTTTCATTTTAGCATCATATTTTTCTTTCTTGTCTCTATAAAAATTAATTAAATTGGGATATTTTATTTCCCAAAGTATGTATCACCTAGTAGAAATGCATATATTCTCAAAAGTACTTTGTATATTATACACTACCTAAATTAATACATGGACTAAGAAATTTTAATTAGAAGGAATAATTACCTTAGTTTCAACAATAAAAAAAGTGAATTTTTATTTTAAAAATTTAGGTTCTATGTCTGTTCTGCTTCTAATTGTAATTTTTAAAATATTTTTTCAACTTTCAAAAACATTTTAAACCTAGTAATTCAAATAAGCACATAATTCTCAATACTAGAGAGATAGAAAGTGAGCCAATACTCTATTTCTAGATTTATAGGCTTTAAAAATGTGCGTTCCCTATGCCAGGAAAATAAATAAATGATCCTTCACCCATGTCTCAACCGTATCTTGACAACACAGTTTACAAAATTATATTCTCTCTTTTGCATCTAAAATCATGGGATAAAGAGATTTTTTTTTTGCCTTTTCTTTCCTCCTCTTTATGATCTCTAAATCAATTATTATCCATATTGAACACAGTATCTTCCTAAAAAATTCTGAGTTCCATTCAGGCAAAAAACATATTTTACCTTCCCTAACAGTTAGTAGAGTATCCAACATATACTAGTTATTCAATAAACATTCACTGAATTCATGAAGTATAAATCAGTGAATAAATCATAATCATTTCTCCAGTGCTATCAATCTATACAAAGATGGAGATATTATTTTCAGAAGGAATGTTAAAAAAAAAGTAGGCTTTTATTTACAGTAAAACTATCATACTTTTTTTTATTATTATTTTCCCTTTACATTTTCTCTGACTCCTAAGAATTAGATGTGTTAACAATGCACATTTCTAAAATTGTTGGCCATTCGACAGTAGTAAATCTCAATATTAGAAAGCAGTCAGTGAAATTTGAATAAGCTCTGCAAATTAGATAATAATACTATGCTGACTGTTAACTTTCTTATTGTGTACTATGATTATGTAAGGTAATGTTCTTGATTTTTTAGAAATGCTTATTTATTTATTCATTCATTCATTCATTCATTCATTGGAAAAGAAGCATTATGCCTACAATTTATTTTCAAATGCTTGAGAAAAAGTTCCAGAGAGACAGACAGACAAACAGAAAGAAAGACAGAGAAGAGAGAAAGTGATTAAGAAAATGTAGTAAAATGTTAACATTTAGGAATCGCAGTGAAAAGTATATGAGAATCCTCTGTACTAATTTATGTAACTTTTCTGTAAATCTGAAATTATTATTTCAAAACAAAGAATTTTTAGGTAATAGTTTTAAAAATGATTAAAGAAGGCAATTAGGTAATGTTAACAAACATGACATGAACATTCTCCGTTCAGATAAATGCAGAATGGGACAGAAAACAGGAATCTTTTATAGGATAAAGAATCAAGAATAAGGAGGAGAAAAATAGAAAATGTGTGATTGGCTGGGGCCACATGGTCAGCTCTGTTTGGGTAAGAAGGAACAGGAAATACGTGCAGAGCCCAGAGCTGGCCTAGTATATGGGGCCTAGCATACTCTGGACTGCATTTCTAGTCAAGCAGAAAAATCTCAAGAACATGGATGTTACCTAAGTTTCTGTTTGCTGATATGGCACTCCGAGCAGAAAAGGCTCCATGTCGGGCCCAGAAATTTATTTCAACAGTAGTCTTTATTTGACTGGTAATTTATCATGTATAAAGTAGTTTTACATGCTACATTATCTCACTGAATTGTTCTCACAGCTTTTTTTTTCTTTTTTCTCTAAAAAAAGAAACAAATTAAAGAGTATCTTCATTAAAGCATCAGAACAGGGAGTCAAAGGCTTCCAACTTGAAGCACAGAGTTATTTGTTCAACA